>CM042138.1:41194209-41231709 GCA_023376005.1 Doryteuthis pealeii
CTTAGTCTTAATGCTGCTACTACAACAAGTTCGTTGTTGATATTGTACATATTATAATTCTTTTTAGTATTATTTGGATTATTCGGACTATTGTCCTCATATTTATTGTTATCTGTACAACGTTTCGGCCGATGTGCCCTCCGGCCTTCTTCAATTATTTCTTGTCGGACTAGGAAAACTTCTCGAACTCGGGAACCTTCTTTTCGAACTCGGGAACCTTCTTGACGTAATCGGGGACCTTCTTGTCGTAATCGGGAGCCATCATGTAACTTTGAACCTAACCCTTTATTCAATCCCCGGGGGTATCCTCTTCCCCTTCCGCGAACCATAACTGTGGTACCGGTGTTAAGCTGTGTTAATTATTATTCTATGTTACTGCTGCCCCAGACCATGATTGAACCTGGAACTGTCTTAACCCAACGCCTTTATCCACAATGCTTTGTGTCCAATTAGACATTTCAGTTTGAATTTTGGGAACTAATGTCTTGTTTTACCTAGAATATCTACCCTTTTACTTATATACGATATTTACCTTGACTCATATTGCGTCTTTTAGTCATTTTCATCATTAACAAAGTAATTATTATGGTAATTGAGAAAGGACTGATGATTATAGGTTAAATCAAAAGTTATAAGGCATAAGATATACTGATAGAAATGGTTATTATTCCATAGAGTACAGAATTTAATTCTCCCATAGAAATAAACTAAAAAAATAAGAAAACAACGTGTATAGATCTATCAGGGATTATTTGAAGATTTATACTTAAAAAATTAAGTTTGGGTAAATTTAGTCTGCATGATACAAGGAGTGTCCTTTGGACTGTATGCAAGCCATCTGTTATTCTGCGTGTTGTGCTTTTGATCTTGGCTAAGGTTTTTCTCATCGGAAAAGAACCAGATTGTTTGTGGTTCAGCAGGATATTTCCCTTTACTCAGAAGTTTCTTCGCCTTTGTCAGACGATTTTCACGGGGCTTTTCTGGGGGCAGTTGACCTCTGCGACGCTTGTATGAATAGTAGCGAAGGTCTTCATTGAGTACATGCTTCATGGTAGAGACTGAAACATTCAATTGACCTGACAAAGTCCGAATTCCAATGCCAGGGTCCTCCATCACTTTTTTCTGCAGATTTTCAAGGACGTCTGCTGTACGAACGCAACCAGATCGTCTATGTTGCTTTCTTCTAGCCACAACTGTAGTCTCCATTGCAATTCCCCAGTCCATGCCTGATTGTTTTTACAGTGTTCAGGGAGTATTGGGCAGCAACCATAATCTCCTTATTTTGATGACCGGCGCATATCATCCATTCTATCTGTCATCACGGATATGAAAATGAGATTTTAACGAGTACCACTACTAAATTCTGATTCTTGTTGCTCTGTCGACGGGTCTTAGAAAACGCTGGTTGTGACCCCTCAACAAGAAAGGCTGTATCTGGTGGTGAAACTCCAGTTCTGGAGATCTGTGTAGTCTGGAATACCGCTACATTTCCTTTACGCCTGGATCCATTCTGATCTGGCATGGTAGTAAATGTTAAGGTATCATCTATGGGTAAAATAGATCTGTTTGCAATTTATTTGATTTAGATAAGAATAATTGATACCATATAACCGTTTGACCTAAAACCTATTTTTGCAAATTTCAACATCTAATTAATGAATTGTTATATCTTTATAACGGAGAGTTTTCCTTGTCTTTTTGAGTTGCCTACACTTGGCAACACTTTCTGAACAAGCCGCCGATACAATGAATAAGTTCCGACACGTTGTGTGTTGAAAATAAGAAAAGAAAAGGGATGGTCAATAGTCGAGAATTAAGGCTAACGCTAGCCAGTAACTCACTCTCTCTCTCTCTCTATCTCTGTCTGTCTGTCGCTCTCTCCCCCTCCCTCTTTCTTTTTCTTTCTCCCAACAGAAATGGCGTTCATTAGAATACTATTTACTTTTTAACATGACAAAAACCCTCAATTATTCTAAGCGGGAAAATAGATTTGAAAACCAAAGAATCACCTGATACAAATAAGATGACGTCAAGTGGCAAAAGCAAAATATGAAGAGAGTGGGAAGAAAGAAAGAAAGAAAGAAAGAAAGGAAAGAAGAAAGAAAGAATAAAAGAAAGAAAGAACGAAAAAGAATTATACATGATTTCTAATTTTAAAATGAGCACCTGCTGATCGCTATCTATATTTTATTGATATATAAAGAAACCATATCAATTCCGCAATCTGCACAAAAATGAAGCAGCAACACACACACTCACACACACACACACACACAAACACACACACACACACACACACACACACACACATATATATATATATATATATATATATATATATATATATATATGTAAGTTTGTGTTGTATGTATGACAACAACTATAGACCAATGGAGAGAAAAAAAGAAAGTACGGCTTCTACAATTTATTTCCCGACATATATTCTCTGTTAAGCCCATAAATATCTTTCAACACACCTGCACATTTAGTTTCTTTCTTTCTTTCTTTCTTTCTTCCTTCCTTCCTTTCTTTCTTCCGTTCTTTCTTCTTTCCTTCCTTCCTTTCTTCCTATCGAGTTATCTCACTTTCCCATTGGTATACGCATGCGCATTTGAAAGATAATTTGCCAGCGAGTGAACAGGTGCAAAGAGTTGGATTTAACCACCGAAGAAACCATGTGGTTTTACAAACCGGATGCATAGTTGGACGCATGCGCAACTCAGCGCCTGCGCGTCTTAAACTTGAGACATGCTCGCGCAGCCGACCAATTTGTGCCAGTTTTACATCGGAGACTCTCACCTGTTTGTCCTTTACGAAAGGACTAACCATTTGATTCCAACTACGGCAAAATTTGGCATTGGAAATCTTAGAGGATAATGAAGAATTATTTCAAGAAGACTTTGAAAGATTTTGCCATTTTGGGTTGGGAGTTAAAAATTCAGTGTCAGATGGTTTGTATCATAAGTAAGTAAAATCATCAAATTTATTAAAGGAATAAAAAAATAAAACAATTTGAAATGAAAACTTAGTTCTGTCCCCTTCAAATGAAATATTGCGTGCATCTATTAATTGAACTTGTACAAAATTAAAAAAACGGCCTCCGGGCGATGTAAAAATAGATTTTTGAAGCATATTGGCTGAGGGGTGGGAGTTAAAAATTCAATGTCAGCGAGTTTGTACCCTAAGTAAGTAAAATCATCAAATTCATTAAAGGATTAAAAAATAAAACAATTTGAAATGTAAACTTAAAATATGTATTAAAATAAAACAAACTATATATAGATATATAATACCAGTGATGTATTTATTAAAATTTGTTTTAAAAAACAATGAGGACTGTCTAATGTTGCATGTTAAAATTTTGAGTGTATTTATTCTATGTTATGACGATTTTGGGTAATGTGACGTAAGCAGTGACGTAATTTTTGTTACAGACAAAAACTGGAAGCGAATCTCCATTATTAATAGATAATTATTTTTAATATTTTACACATACATTTTATACAAAATCGTAGGTATTTATTTATTTTACTTTTTAGTTAACCTCTTTATACTGAAAAAATGACTATTTATTGTTTGTAAATAATCTTCTTGTAAAACTCTATACGTTAGATAACTTAAATATATATTGAAATAAAACAAAAATACTGGGATATATTTATTAAAGCTTGGGTGCTCTTCCAATGTGTGATCTACCGAAGGTTTGTGATCTACTATTCATGGCATGTGATCTACTAGGAAAAAAGAAAACAGGGTTAGGGTTAGGGTTTAGGGTTAGTTTAATGGGATAATAATGGGTAGTTAATGGGTAGATCACCTATTGGAATATAAACAACTCGGTAGATCACATGTTGGATTTGAAACCATTCGGTAGATCACATATTGGAAGAGCGCCAAAGCTTGTTTAAAACCCAATAAGGACCGTCTAAGTTTGCATACTCAAATTTTGTATATAATATGGACAAATAATGTTCAATATATGTGAAATAATAATAGAAAAAATCTTTGTCATAGATGCAGTGCCACATCGGGATATTGATCTTGCTATGAAAATTAAAAAAAAAATCATCAATAACTTAAAATTGGTTGACTTTCAGATTTTTTCGATAGCATTTTTGGATTCCTTGGACAAAAATGGTTTTATAAACCAATTTTTTAGGAGTAGGGAAGCTCTAGAACTAGGATTTTATAAATTGCAATTTGGATTGGAAGATAACATTTCTGGCAGATTGGATTATTTTTACATGGCTTTAAGCCGACAATTTTGGGAGGATATCTGCTTAATTGAAGTCGTACCTAATTTTGAAAATTAATTAGTTTATAATTAACCTAATAGGTCGAAATGTACATTCAGGGATTGACTTTTTCTCGATTCGTTTAGCCTTACATTTGAACATATATGCCCACCTAAAAAGTCATTAATTATTAACTAATTAATTTTCAAAATTAGGTACGACTTCAATTAAGCCCATATCCTCATATATATATATATATATATATATATATATATATATTTATATATAAGATTTTTGGATTTTTGTTTGTTTATAGAAGCATTGTTGAATAAATTATTATTTGTATTTTTGCTTGAAGTGAATCCCGCAAATCCTGAATACATCGAATCCCGCGAATCCCGAATACATCGCTGAAGAGACTTAATAAAGTCAAAACAGTCTGTACGGTGTTCTGCATAGCGAGCCATCCTTTGCGGGATTCACTTGTCAAGATTATTTTCTATAATTATCGAATTTTATACGATACATGCATTATAATTGCCTTCAAGCAAAAATATAAATAATAATTTATTCAACAATGCTTCTATAAACAAACAAACATCCAAAAATCTTATTCACTTCGCCGAAGAGCTTACGGCCGGGTTTGTTTACTACACAATAAACGTCCACTTAACTACTATGGTAGAGGCGTGTAGTAGTTTCATTGACAAGGTTAATTTCGCAGGGATTGTTCGCTATGTACCGGCGGCCGAACGGATATGGTCTCTGACTATGCCTGTGAAGTCCCGGTTTTGATTCCTGTCGGAGGGGAGTCGTTAGTATACATCGCTGAAGAGACTTAATAAAGTCGAAACAGTCTGTACGGTGTTCTGTTATAGCGAGCCATCCTTTGCGGGATTCACTTGTCAAGATTATTTTCTATAATTATCGAATTTTATACGATACATGCATTATAATTGCCTTCAAGCAAAAATATAAATAAATATATATATATATTATATATATATATATATATATATATGTATATATATATATGGGGGTGTTTGTGTGGGTTTTATGGGTGGTATGTTTAAAATTCAAATTTCGTAAAGGTTTCTCCAGAAGCAGTTTGCGTTCATTTTAACACTAATGACCTTGGATTAGATTTTTGAGAGAGAGAGAGAGAGAGAGAGAGAGAGAGAGAGAGAGAGAGAGAGAGGGGGGGAAGATGGACACACAGCTGCAAACTGTGTGGAAAAAGATTTAAGTATAGTTTATCAAACATATAACGAGATGGAAATATAAAGAATAGTCTATGTATATTAGTTACAAACACATACACACAAACATACACACACACACACAACACACACCACACATATATATATATTATATATATAATATATATAAGTGTGTGTGTGTGTGTCTGTGTGTGGTTTGGTTTATCTTTTTAGCAACATATCAACTTCCTTTGGGTTATTGGGTTATTTAACGTCAGAATGTGATGCAAATAATTTGAACAGAATTCCTATCTAATCTATAAATAATGGAGATTGTCTGTATTTCTGTCTGTAACAAAAACTACGTCATAGCTCTACGTCACAGCTTACGTCACAATATTCTTATGCTATATACACCCCAAATTTAAGTAAGCAATTTTTTAAAATTGTTTTTTTACTCTCGTCCTTTTTTTTTTTTTTTTTTTTTTTTACAGTAACAAGAAGTTAACTAAAAAGTTTACAAATAAATAAATACCTACGATTTTGTGGAAAAATTGATGTGGAAAATATTCAAAATAATTGTTTGATTATTACATGCACGCAACATTTTATTTGAGAGGGATGAGGCTCAGTTTTCATTTCAAATTGTTTTTTTTTTTTTTTTTTTTTTTTTTTACTCCTTTAATAAATATGAGGATTTGTCTTACTTATGATACAAACCGTCTGACATTGAATTTTTAACTCCCACTCTCTCAAGCAATGTCTTTCAAAAATTAATTTTTACGACGCCCAGGAGGTGTTTTCTGTTGCTAGTACTAATAATATAAACACAATTGTTTTCTAGTAATCATTCTATTTAGTAATAATAATAATAATAATAATAATAATAATGATTAACTATACCAAAACGCGGCCTTCCTATTTTTAAGCACCTGGACCCTAACGAAGCGACGAGAGAATAAACTAGATGGGAGCTGCACAAGAATGCTGCGGGTGATCCTAAACAAGACGTGGAAACAGCACCACACGAGAAAGCAGCTGTACGGCCACCTGCCACATATCACCCAAACCATCCGAGTAAGACGGACAAGACACACGGGACACTGCTGGAGAAGCAAGGACGAACTCATAAGCGACGTCCTCCTGTGGAAGCCAGCACATTGGCACACCAGTGTGAGCCGACCAGCAAAGACGTACATTAATTAGCTCTGTGCGGATACAGGATGCTGCACAGAGGACCTCCCGAGAATGATGAGCGATAGGGACGGATGGAGAGAGATTGTCATGGATATCTGTGCCAACAGCGCGACATGATGATACTAAAACAAAAATTGATAAGACGCATCAGCGGTCGGAGAAGCCCGTTAAACTGCTAGTGATGAAGTTCCAATTTTGCAGCTCTAGGGAGTGTGGAGTTGACATTACTACCAGGTCCTCTTTAATACGGAGTGATGGTACTTGTAAGGGTTTCATATATGGTTTATATAGGAGAATATGTGTTAACAAGAATGTGCTTAAAAATTGAGGTTTGAAAAATCTTCAGTAACCATCAAGAATGAATAAAACCCTGTCTTCGGTAGAGAAATAACCCACAAAGGGTTGACATGCCGTAAAATCCAACCAAACAACCAAACAACTATCTGTGCACTAAAATTAAGACCAAAGTTTTCCTAATTGTTCCTCGGCCTTGGATCAGTGTATAAAATGTACATTTTGATTAATTTCCTCATCTTATTATTCATTGTTCTCGCGAGATCCTTTGTGCAGCATCCAGAATTCACGCAATGTACATCTTTGCTGGACGATCGCCGGATGCGTGCCCATGTGCTGGTTTCCATAGGAGAGTGTCATTTATCAGTTCGTCCTTGCTTCTCCAGCAGTGTCTTTTTTCTCTCGCTCAGATGGTCTGTGTGATAATGGGTAGATGGCCGTATAGATGCTTTCTTGTATAGTGCTGTCTCCACGATTTCTTTAATATCCCGCGCAGCGTTCTTGTGCAGCTGCCATGTAGCTTATTCAATAGGTGCTTTGTTACGGTCCAAGTGGTGCAGTCATACAGTAGCACTGATAGAACTTCGACGAGCGTACAGCGGAATTCTTGATATAGAGGATATGTCACTTTCCTGTTTACCTACAGAGCGACTCTACTTTGGTCCTTACTTAGGCTAGACGGTCGGTCGGTCGGAGAGGCCCCCTCTGATCAATCAGCTGGTCACGTCAAGTCCTAGTACCTATATGATTGTCCCAACCCTATTGCCTTTATGGCAAGCCCCAACTTTAAAAAAAAATGTGTTAGAAGGTGGTGGCTGAGGGTCTTATTGTCTTGGGTATGGCGTTAAACTCAATCTGGTGGTGAGGTTCCAGTTCTGAGGGTCTGGGGAATGTGGAGTACTCCTTTATCGCCATTGCTCTCAGGTCCTCTCTGACCCAGAGTGGTTGCACCTGTTAGGGTCCCACCACTGTGTTTATAAAAAATGAGTCCCCATCAAGAATGAATTTATTTCAAAACTTTGTAGGAATTAAATGACCCACCGAGGTTGTTATGCCGTAAAACAAAGCAAAAGAAAACGAACAAACAAACAAAACCTCCACAGTGTATATGGCCTTTCTTTTAGAGTGCTGTCTCCATAATTTTTTAAATATCTCACGCAGCATTTTTGTGTAGTTCCCATGTAGCTTATTCAATTGGTGCTTCGTTAGTTTGGTTTGTTTGGTTTGTTTTGTTTTACGGCATATCAACCTCAGTGGGTCATTTAATGCCGATTGATCGGAGTGGGCCTCTCCGACCGCCCGTCTAACCCAAGATAGGTGCTTCGTTAGGATCTCAGTGTTGCAGCTATACAGTAGCACTAATACAACTATAATAAGCGCACAGTTGAATTCTAGAGATAGACAGAGATGCTGATAGGTACGTGTCCTGCGTCCTTGACGCACAAAAATCTAAAAGGACACAGTAAAATCGTATCCATGCGTCCCAGTGTTTTACTTTTTTCTTCCCTCCCCATTCCAAGCTAACTGTAAATACATTTCAATAGTTTCTTAGAAAGGAATTACACAGGATAGGTTACAAGGTAGGAATTAGACGGCCTTAGTTGGGTCCCATAAATTTTCCTGTGGACTCATTCAAAGCAAATATGTGCGTCCCAGAATGCACTAAATCAAAAGCTATCATCATCACTGACAAAAAACTAAAAGGACGCAGTAAAATCGTATCCATGCGTCCCAGTGTTTTACTTTTTTCTTCCCTCCCCATTCCAAGCTAACTGTAAATACATTTCAATAGTTTCTTAGAAAGGAATTACACAGGATAGGTTACAAGGTAGGAGTTAGACGGCTTTAGTTGGGTCTCATAAATTTTTCTGTGGACCCATTCAAAGCAAATATGTGCGTCCCAGAATGCACTAAATCAAAAAGCTATCATCATCACCGACAAAAATCTAAAACGACGCAGTAAAATCGTATCCATGCGTCCCAGTGTTTTTCTTTTTTCTTCCCTCTCCATTCCAAGCTAACTGTAAATACATTTCAATAGTTTCTTAGAAAGGAATTACACAGAATAGGTTACAAGGTAGGAATTAGACGGCTTTAGTTGGGTCCCATACATTTTCCTGTGGACTCATTGAAAGCAAATATGTGCGTCCCAGAATGCACGAAATCAAAAAGCTATCATCATCACTGATAGGGGATGTGTTACATTCCTGTTTACCTATACGACGCACGTTCGAGTCAGGAGTGCTTCTCAGCGATCATTTTTTTCTCTATATCTGTGTGTAGAGATGACAAAGCATTGAAGTGACATTAAATAAGTTACTGTTCATTATTTATGTCTGTGTGTAATAATTCATCTCCACTATCACTGTGTATTTGCTTCTTTCGTACTGATTCGTTTCATGTCTCCCTCAGTACACCCTCTCCTCTCTCCTTCCCTCTCTCTCCCTCAACCTCTCTCTCTCTCTCTCTCTCTCGCTCTCTTTCTCTCTCACTCACTCTCTTTTCTTACATTTCCCTCAAGAATTTTTTCTCCTTCTTTATTTGTTACATTGATAGTGTCCTTGATTTGACGATGTTTTCCCAAAGGTACAAGTTTGTAGTGCACACACGTGTGAACGCTCCTTCGCATTCGGGCCAATGGGACCACCAAATGCTCTCTCTCTCTCTCTGTCTCTCTCTCTCTCTCTGTCTCTCTGTCTCTCTCTCTCTCTCTCTCTCTCTATATATATATATATATATATATGCGAGTGTATATTGTTAGGTATATATATTTCCAAGAAGAAATAAAATATATATATATTTGTGTGTGTATGTTTGTGTTCTTAGGTATATATATTTACATGAGAAAATACAAAGTGTATGCATATATATATATATATATATATATGTGTGTGTGTGTGTGTGTGTGTGTGTGTGTGCGTGTGTGTGCGTGTCTGTGTGTGTGTTTGTATGTGTGTGTGTGTGTGCAAGTTTATGTGTGTAGTTATATATATTTACAAGAGAAAATACAAATTGTATATTTTTGTGTGTATATGTGTGTATATGTGCGGACGTGTGTATGTGTGTCGTTAGGGATATATATTTACAAGATGAAAATACAAAGTATATATATATATATATATATATATATATATATATATAGGGTGTGTATGTTTGTGCTGTTTGTTATATATATCAACAATAGAAAATACTAAATGTATGTGTGTGTATTTGTGTGGTTAGTTTTATTTACTTCCAAGAGAAAATACTTAATATATATATATATATATATATATATATATGTGTGTGTGTGTGTGTGTGTATATATATATTTTATATATATATATATATATATATATATATATATATATATATATATATATATATCGTCATGATATCTTTTAAGAAGCGAAAATACATTATTAATCCGTTTTAGCGACTGATCGGATGTATATCTTTGTTAGATTATTTTTGACGCGCTATATCTAGGACAGCCATCTTGAAATGTGTTTACATGACGTCACGAATAGTGATATGAGTAAGTTTGTGTGAATATTTCTCGCAAAACTATTGAATTTAGTGCCAACCTTCTAGCATTTACAGGAAGAATTAAACTGTTTTTCTTATATAAATGCATAGCATTTTTATTCACTAACCAAAAACTATTCCTGTACTTTTGATTACTCTTCATTACGTTTCAGTTTAAATGTGAATTTGTTGAATTGTGTTCAACGATGGGGACAATAAATTATACTAAGACTAATCACATTAGTCAAAACATTATTGACAATACCACCTAACGCCCTTTAATTGAACAGACGTATTTCAAACATAATAATCATAACTATTACAGCAGCAGCAGCAGCAGCAGCAGCAGCAGCAGCAGCAGCAACCACAACAATAATAATAATAATCATAATAAAATGAAAAAATGGACAAATATCTGGACCTTGCCAGAGAACTGAAAAATTATGGAATATGAAAGTGAAAGTGATACCAATTGTAGTTGGTGCACTTGGAACAGTTCCAAAAGGATTGGAAAAGGGTCTGGAATGTTTGGAAATCAGAGGAAGGATTGAAACCATTCAGAACACTGCACTGCTGCAATCTGCCAGAATACTCAGAAGAGTCCTGGAGACCTGAGGAGACTTGCTGTCACTCAGACTCCAGTGAAAGACCATCAGCTAATGCTGATTTGAAAACTCAAAAAGAGCAAATAATAATAATAATAATAATATAATAATGAAGATTAAAAAGATTGAGAAACAGAGGGAAAGAAAATAAAAATTTGAAACAGAGGGAGTATAATATAAAAAGATGAACACTGAAACTTACTCTTCCATTCACTCTCATCCTTTCATTGTTATCTTTTTCTAATTTAAGTATTTAGTTATAAGAGGAAAGAATAAAATGCAAGTTATTTTATCTTGTTAATGGATTTCATTTTAAGATTCATTGAAGAGATTTTTGCTTATATTCATTAAAAATAAACCAAACAGTTAGAAATCAATAATACTAAAGCACATATTTATTAAATTCGATTTTTTTGATATTAATATGCAAATTAGCCTTCCCGTTCACACTCTAAACCGCTATTTTGTTGTATATATAAATACAATTGCATGTTGTCAGTATGTAAACATAGTTAACAGTATTAATAATGTAAGACAATTTTATTAATAATTGAGGTTTAGATAAAAATAAAATCATAGAGAATGTGATGTCAATAACTAAGAGAATTGTGACTTGAGTAGGAATATAGTTTCGGTTACAGACAGAAAAACACACAATCTCCATTATAATAAGATTATTATTATTATTTCTCTGGTGAAAATATAGTACGAGTTTAAGAACTTGAATCTTAAAAAAAAATAATTGCACTAAATCGAACGAAGAATTTGAAAGAAAACTTTATTGAATAAGTTTGAATTTATTTCATTTCTATAATATTTTACTGACAAATCCGCACCCATTGAAACACTTACATATATACATACATGCATACACACATTCATACACATACACACACACGTAAAATATATATATGTGTTCATGCATGTGTGTATGTATGTATGTATGTATGTATTGGTGAGTTATAAAGTTTTGCACCAGTCAATTCGACAATGATTTTTACTATAAAAGTGACCTATTGTTTTTGCATCTTAGGTAGAGCACCACACCTACTATCAGCTCACCACTTTACCACACAGATCATCCAAGCTATTCTACTTATACTCATATAGCGATGGCTGGTATTGAACCCGGAATCTTGTGGTTCCTAGGTGGATGTTCGACCGACTGAGCTAAACAATGATGGTGTATTCCACATTCCCCAGCTCCAAAGTACTAGAACATCATTATCAATGGTGGGGGGAGGGATCACCGTGGGTGGCGACCGGTGATGCTTACGTACGGAATCCTGGTGGCTGAGCAGTTCTTGACATGCAACACTTCACTTTGACCCTTACTTAGGCTAAACGGGCGGTCGGGGAGGCCCCATCCGATCAATCGGATGGTCATGCCAAACCCTCTTACCTATATGATTGTCCCAACCTTATTGCACTTATGGCAACCACACAACACTTTTTATCATATATGTGCTAGAAAGCGGTGACTGAGGATATTATTGTCCTGAGTATGAAGTTAAACTGCATTTAGTTGTGAAGTTCTAATTCTGGGTCATTGGGGAGTCTGGAGTACTAATTTATTGATCCAAGCTGTGCTACTCATACGCTGAGTTGACACGGGTCGGTATCGAACCCTGAATCTTCTGGTTCCACGGTAGATGCTTGACCGAGTAAGCTAAACAATGAAGCCGTGTTCTTCTCTTCCCAAATCTACAGAAATAGGGCTCCACTATCAAATGCACTTTTATATCATTTAAAAAAAAAATTTAAAGAAAAAAATTACAACAGTTTTTTTGAATTTCCAAGTTTTAAGAAAAAATTTCAAGAAAGAATTTCCGGAAAATATTCTAAGAAAAAAGATATTCCCAAATTTCATATTCCAAATGATAATGTTTATCTTTGCGCATCAGTTACCAACAGGAAATATTTTTTGTGACATGCATGAATGATCACGCTTCTTAAAATGTCGGAACACATCACTCTCTTCTGTGTCAAGAACTGCACGCAACTTAGGACTGCTACGATAGGAGGAAATCCTAAAACGGTGGACAGAATACTGCAACAGCCTATACCATGGTTCTGCCCGGGTAGTTCAATACTTAAGGAGATCCAAAGTAACAGAGAATGTAAAGACGGTTCATTGATCTTCTGGAAGGTGGGCAGCAATAATGAACAGACGTGGTCAGATCCAAAGTATATTAGGATGGACATCAGCTGAAAATAATCGAAGACTTATGATAAAAAATGAAGATGTTACAAGTGACAACATGAACAGTAAATTGTTTGGTTGGTTGGTTAGATGTTATGGCTTGTCAATCCTTGTTGGGTTATTTTATGCCGAAGACATTCTTGATGAATATTCAAACATCTTAAAGCTCAATTCTTTTAAAGACATTTTAAACTCATGTTTCTTTTTAACACATAGATGGGAGTATTATCTGCGTTATTCGGACTATTGTCCCCATCTTTATTGTTATTTGTACAAGGTTCCCGAGTCCGACAAGAAATACCTGAAGAATGGCCGGAGGGCAAATCGACCGAAACTTTGTACAAATAACAATAAAGATGGGGACAATAGTCCGAATAACGCAGACAATATTAATCATCAAGTCTCATCTAAAACATTCAGAGAAATAACATAGATGGGACTTTAACAGGTCCTACCACTCCGACGGATGAAAAAGGTTGGAGGCTTGCCATGAAGGCAATAGGGTCGGAACAATCATAAAGGTGCCAACCGACAGGGCGACATGAACAGTAAGCCCCTAAAAAATGATGGCTTTTAAGTACTGTGTGGCTACTTCTTGTGAGATGGCATGTACCCTCAAAAATCCGAATATGGTTTGCCACAACCTCAGAAGTGATGGTTAGAACTAGAAATAATATTTTAAGAGCAAGATCATCTTCCTAATCCTAATAAAGTTTAAGATCTTTAAGGGTCTGATTGCCTCCACCGTCCTATATAGATATTGGTTGGTCGCATAGTTGGATTTTACGGCATGTAAACCGGCTGGGTTATTTCCTGCCAAAGACGTTTTGTTTTAGTCATTCTTGATGGGTAGTCAATTTTCTAAAACTCATTTTTAAAAACATTTTTCAAATTCATGTTTTTTTTTCTATTTAAACCACGAATAGGACCCTGTCATGTACTACCACTCAGGGTCAGAGAGGACCTAGGAGTAATGGCGATATAGGGGTACTGAACATTCCCCAGAGTTCCAGAATTGGAACTTCATCACTAAAGGCAGTTTAACGTCATACCCAGGACATTAAGAACCTCAGCGACCACCTTGGGATTTGCCATAAGGGCAATAGGATTGGGACAATCATATATATATTTACCAACCCCTCCGCACGAGCAGGATGTGACACAAGGTCAATTTCTTAAGCGGAGTTCAACAGGTTTGATACCAACCCTTTCTTTCTTTCTTTTCTTTCTTTTCTTTCTTTCTTAGCCTATTTACTTGTTTCATTCCCCCCTCTTTCTTTTTTATTACTCAAGCATTCTTTTTTCCCAAAAATTTTGTTTTATTACAGGCTTCATTCTTCCTTCTCCTAGACCGGTTGCCTAACCAAGGTTAAAGAGCCCAGTCTGCCCTACTATTTATCCATAGCTGGAGGGAGAGTAGGATTCATACCTTTCCCAGGGGTATTAGCGCTAAGTGACATGCAATCACCACGTCCAGGATTTGAACTCGGGGCGACGAGTCCATTTCCCATGACTTCAACCATTACACCACGCGCGGGACAATCATATAGGTGCTAGAGCTTGACGTGACCAATCGAGTGATCGGTAGGGATCTCACCGACCGCCCGTCTAGCTAAAGTAATGGCCAAAGAGGAGTGTTGCATGTCATAGACTGCTCAGTCACCAGGATTCCGTCCATAAGCCGACATAGATGTGAGATATGGACATTTTTATCAGTGATTAGAGCTCGTGTTCTAGTAAAAACAAAACGTGAATGGTTATTTTCAAAGCACGCAAATCTCCCCCACAAAAAAAGAATGACGCAACACAATCTTCCATCCACTGACTGTATTCCCTGTGGAGGACTAAGACTCCTTCACCTAAGTATGTTCTGGTTTGATATTAATCTGCCTTTCCTAAGGGTATTAGCACTATGTGAAATGTAAACAGCCTCATTCAAGATTTGAACTCAAGTACCTGCGTCCACTTCCTATGACAATAACTGAAATGAAGATATAAATTTGTATGCCGCCATGTCGGCTGGGGTGTTAGAATACACTGACTACACCTCTGCAAAGGGGTAAAACTCCCCCAAATGGGGTCACCTGTTGGCCGTGGGTGGCGACCCGTGATGCTTAATGACGGAGTCTTGGTGAATGAGAAGTCCATGACTTGCAACACTTCACTTAGACCCTTCCTTAGGCTAGACAGGCGGTCTGAGAGGCCCCCTCCGATCAATCAGCTGGTTATGTCAAGCCCTAGTAACTATATGATTGCCCCAACCCTATTGCCCTTATGGCAAGCCCCAAGCCATTTTTATCATATGGGCGCTAGAAGGCGGTGGCTGAGGGTCTACATGTCTTGGGAATGACGTTAAACTCTATCTGATGGTGAGGTTTCAGTTCTGGAGGTTTGGGAAATGTGGAGCACCCCTTCATCACCATTGCTCCCTGGTCCACTCTGACCCGGAGTGGTAGTACCTGTTAGGGTCCCATCTATGGGTCAAATAGAAAAATGTATTTATAAAAAAAGAATGATTATCCATTAAGAATGAATTTATTTCAAAACCGTATCGGTATTAAATGACCCACCGAGGTTGATATGCCGTAAAACAAACAAACAAAAAAAAACAAACCCAAATAAATTTGTATAAATAAATTTTTACACCAAAAAAATGACGGAAAATGTAAGTGCACTTTTGAACCAACGGATCGGAAAAGAGGACAATTAGTAGGAAAATAGGAAAAGAAAAAAGAAGGAAAGAATAAGCCAAATAAGATATTGTTGAAAAGAAGAAAAAATGAAATAAGATGAAAAAGAATATTAAACAAAAAGAAAGGGAATCAATGAATATAAATGAAAAAGAAAGAAACGAAACATTACAGAAAAAGAATTAAAAAGGGAAGGGATTAACGAGACAAGGAAGAAAGAAAAAAAGAAAGGAAGGAAGGAAGGAAGAAAGAAAGAAAGGAACAAAGGGAGGAAGGAAGGAAGAAAGAGAGAAAGGAAGGAAGGAAGAAAGAAAGAAAGAAAGAAAGAAAGAAAGAAAGAAAAAGACTATTGATGGGCAAAAGAAAAACTGATAAATTATTAGAAATATATAAATAAATCAATGAATATAATGAAAGAAAGAAATAAAGAAAAAAGAAAAATAATACTAAAGAAAATAATATAAAGAAGGGGAAAGTATTAAAGAAAAATAACTAAAAAATAAACGTGATGGCAAAGGGGAAAAACAGAAAGAAAGGAACGAAAAATCAACACAAAAAAAAGAAAGAATTGATAGGAAAAAAGAAAAAATGAAAAATAAGAAATAAATAAAGAAAGAAAGAAAGAAAGGAGACAAAAACGAAACAAAGAAGCAATCAAAGAAAGACTTGATAGGAAAAAAGAAGAAAGAAAGAAAGAAAGAAAGAAGGAAAGGAGTTAAACGAAACAAATAAATTAGAAAAGAAAGAAGGAAAGAATAAAAAAAGGAAAAGAAAGAAAAAATGAAAGACAGACAAAATAGAATTCTTAGTAGAGAAAAGAAAGAAGAAGAAAGAAAGAAAGAAAGAAAGAAAGAATATAACGGGAGAATGAAACCAGTAATAAAACAAAATTTTAGGGAAAAAAAGAATGCTTGAGTAATAAAAAAGAAAGAAAGAGTGGGGAAATGAAACAAGTAAATAGGCTAAGAAAGAAAGAAAGAAAGAAAGAAAGAAAGAAAGAAAGAAAGGGTTGATTATTAAAAAACATGGAAAGAGAGAAAGAAAGCCAAAAAAGAAAGAAATAGTTGATTAGAAGTGAAAACAAAGACAGAAAGACAAAAGAAAGAAAGAAAGAAAGAAAGAAAGAAAGGAGACTAAAACTAAACAAAGAAGCAATCAAAGAAAGACTTGATAGGAAAAAAGAAGAAAGAAAGAAAGAAAGAAAGAAGGAAAGGAGATAAACGAAACAAAGAAATTAGAAAAGAAAGAAGGAAAGAATAAAGAAAGAAAAATAAAGAAAATAAAAGACAGACAAAATAAAAAGAGAGGGTAGATTAGTAGAGAAAGAAAGAAAGAGAGAAAGAAAGAAAGAATAATATAACGGAAGAATGAAGCCAGTAATAAAACAAATTTTTGGGAAAAAAGAATGCTTGAGTAACAAAAAAGAAAGAAAGAGTGGGGAAATGAAACAAGTAAATAGGCTAAGAAAGAAAGAAAGAAAGAAAGAAAGAAAGAAAGAAAGGGTTGATTATTAAAAAACATAGAAAGATAGAAAGAAAGACAAAAATGAAAGAAAGAGTTGACTAGAAGAGAAAACAAGACAGAAGACCAAAGAAAGAAAGAAAGAAAGAAGAAAGAAAAAGAAAGAACCACTTAAAGAATGTAAAAGTAGTAAAGAACTGGTAGGAAAAAAAGAGAGAATGCTTTATTATTAATAAAGAAAAAGAAAGGAAAGTGAAAATGAACTAAGGAAATGACCAAAGAAAGGAAAGAAAGAAAGAAAGAAAGAAAGAAAGAAAGAAAGAAAGAATCCACTAAAGAATAGAACAAGTAGTAAAAGAACTGGTAGAAAAAAAGATAGGAATGCTTTATTATTTAAAAAAAAAAAAAGAAAGGAAAGGGAAATGAACAAAGGAAATGGCCAAAGAAAGAAAGAAAGAAAGAAAGAAAGAAGAAAGAATACGCTTAAAGAATGAACAAGTAGTAAAAGAACTGGTAGGAAAAAAAAGAGAAGAATGCTTTATTATCAAAAGAAAAAAGAAAGGAAAGTGAAAAATGAACCAAGGAAATGGCCAAGAAGAAAGAAAGAAAGAAAGAAAGAAAGAAAGAATACGCTTAAAGAATGGAACAAGTAGTAAAGAACTGGTAGGAAAAAGAGAGGAATGCTTTATTATTAATAAAGAAAAAAAGAAAGGAAAGGGAAAATGAACCAAGGAAATGGCCAAAGAAAGAAAGAAAGAAAGAAAGAAAGAAAGAAAAAGAAGACAGAAAAAAGGAAAAAGAAGAAATAAAGAATATAGAAACAAAATACAAGCAAAGAGAGAAAAATAAGAACAGCTTGATCGAATCAATGTTTAAAAAAGAAAAAAAAGAACCCAAACCAGCAATAAAAATCATTGAAGGGTGAAAAAAAAAAAAAAAAAAAAGAGGAAAAAAACTAAAAGTGAAGGAAAATTTCGAATGTGGCAGAAGAAAACGAAAGGAAAGAATTTTTCGTGGAATTGTAGAAAAACAAACCGAAGCTGATAAATAAGGAAGGAAAAGCAAAACGCGCGACAGATTTTCTTGGCAGGGTCAGTGATGGGGTTAAGGTTCTTTTGTGGAGTACAATCCGCAAGAAAAGAAGTGAGCCGCAAGTATACGTAATATGCAAATTCAAAAGTCATCAATGTACATCCACACAAAACATTCAGTTCCATACACACTGGCAACAGAGAGATGAATTGATACGACGTTGCGCTGCTGGGTACCCAATCGACGATTCGATGATAGGAACTGCCTTTCAGTAATAATATTTACAAGTCTAGCTACCATTTTCTTGTTTCATTTTTGTTTCTTCATGAATTCATCGATATCTCCATCTATTCATATATTTCACAGATATTTTATTGCATACTCTTAGTATGTAATTTTATTGTATATTGCATATATTTTCATAAATATTTTATCTATCTATCAATCTATCTATCGCGGTCTGTACTTTATGCATGTATGTATCTATCACAGATACTACTCTCTCTCTCTCTCTCCTCTCTCTCTCTCTCCACACACACACACACACACACACACACACACACAATATATATATATATATATATATATTACTGGATTCATATCTATATCCGTCTATCCATCTCCGTATCAGTCAATTCATATGTACGTAGTTATTTACTAAGCTTAGCTTAGAAGTGGCACAAGGACAGAAGTGTGGGGCCCTCAATGAGAATCGAACTCATTAACAATGGTCTGCAAATCTAGCTTGCTAACCATTACACAACATATTCATATGTATGTGTGTATCTATCTATCTATGTTTATCAGAATAATTCAGTATTAATCTATCTAACTAGGTGTGTCCACTCTCTCGGTGGGGATTTAAATACGCTGACTGTATCCCATGGAAAAACCGATGTTCTGGGTTAAGATTCTGGTCACCATTTTAGGCGTTTAGTTCGCCTGTTGGTAAATCCCTAGTTCAATTCCTGTGGCAGAAAGTCTGTAGTATTCCTTGAAATCCTATGTAGAAAAGACTGTAGTTTCAGAGGATACTCCTTGTAGCAGAAAGTCTATTGTATTCCTTGAAATCCTATGTAGAAAAGACTGTAGTTTCAGAGATACTCCTTGTAGCAGAAAGTCTATTGTATTCCTTGAAATCCTATGTAGAAAAGACTGTAGTTTCAGAAGATACTCCTTGTAGCAGAAAGTCTATTGTATTCCTTGAAATCCTATTTAGAAAAGACTGTAGTTTCAGAAGATACTCCTTGTAGCAGAGCATGTGACAGCTTAGAGAAGACGTCTCAAAGGTTCTCAGGTTGCTCACATTTGACATTTTCTCCCCACAGAAAACTCAGTTTGTTGTGGTCAGTGCTTCCTATGGTAATGTTTTGCGGTGGCCCTGCTGTCCCAAAGGTAACAAGGAAACTTGATAAAGCCTCCTTGGGGCCCCATCAGGAATGCCATAATTTTCAAGTTTCTGATAACCTCCCAATTATACTCATCATACTTCAAGTATTCTAATCAAGGTCTTAACGCCCTTTAAGATGCACCAAATAAGCCAGGAGAAGAGACAGATACTTCTCCCTGTTATAGAGTATCACAGCTTTGAAGCTTCTGGATGTGAGCTATCAATAAAAAAAAGTGCCAGTCATTCGAATTGCAAGCAATTCTGATTGCCTCACATGGCCCGAATACAGTGTGGCAGAAGCAAAGCCCATCTTTATGAATGAACAAATTTGAAAAATGTCACTGATATTTCCTCTGGCATGTTACTTGCTTACTTTCATCTAGCAAATTTCGCTCCTTGAGCCTAGATGACAAAAGCTAAGATCAAAATCTCCGATCAAATTATTGAGTTCTCTTTTGTCAGGGTAGTATGGGTTTCTCAAGATAAGTGTCTGTTCTTCACGAGAGTCTTAACCAGTTCTATATGATTTCTGGCCTTGGGATTGTTCAAGCAACCCCAAAACCACTGCCAGATCAGTCTTGAGCTGCTTTTTTTCTTTCTCTTGAGCTTCTTGAGCAATTCTGTGCATTCCCCGATACGCTTTATTTTTGGCCAATCTTTACGTGTAAAGAAACTACCTTGATCTGTGACTTGCACATTTTCATCAAACTAATTGTACTCCATTGATCTGGATTTTGAAAGCCCAGCATACGTTTTCCTTAGACTAAAATATCTGATCAAGTGGTTCAGCCCCCTTCGATTGGGGTAGCAAAGGTTATCTCACCAGCTGCACCTCTAAAATTGTTATATAGTCTTATATAGTCTAGTGGATAAGGTAGTTAGGTTTGGACAGTTCTAAGTGACAGTTATCTCTGGATTCCGGGTTCAATCCTGTGTGACGGCAGTAACATAGAAAAATAATTAACACAACTCCTTCCCCAGCTATGGTTAGCGGAATGAGAACAGGATACACCCGTGGACTGAATAAAGGGTTAGGTTCAAAGTTCCATGATGGCTCCCGATTACGACAAGAAAGTTCCCGAGTTCGAAAAGAAGGTTCCCGAGTCCGAAAAGAAGGTTCCCGAGAAGGTTCCCGAGTCCGACAAGAAATACCTGAAGAAGGCCGGAGGGCATATGGGCCGAAACGTTGTACAGATAACAATAAAGATAATACTAAGAAAGAATTTAAAAAAAAACTTCCAACTCAACGTATAAGTAGCACAGGGATCTGTGTGGTAAAGTCTCAAGCTGGTGGTTGATATTTTTTCTGTCACCTGAGTTTACTGTTCGGAGCCTCAATTTTATCAAAACGACGCCAGGGATAGTAAAATAGTTAGTGAGCAATGTCAGTGCATTCGTTTCTCACTGAGTGCCTTATATACCTGAACTTGTATCAAACGAAACTAAGATTGATTTAATGAATAAATAAATAAATAAATAAATACACAAAATAGAATTCACAAAACTTTATTCGACGCCAAGCTATAAGTATGAGGCGCCCAGTGAGAATCAAACTCACACGTAACGATCCGCGAATTGCGAACCCAGCTTGAAAGCCATTACAACACAAAGTAGCGCCCCTATTATCCCAGAGGGTTGAATAAGTGAACAGATACTGACAGAAAGTTCACTGCTAAAGATCGTCAAATCTGAAATTTTTCTCGCTTATAGGAATATATATATAATATATATATATATATATATATATATATATATATATATATATATATATATATATATATGTGTTGGACATACTTTCTAATACATTGTTACACACACGGACACATTTTATTCCTCTTGACTTTTATGTACAATGCTTCCTGAAAGCCTTGACTGGCAGTCTTATACATATTTATAAGCCATTTTTTCTCCCACGTCATATGCAAATTAGCCTGTTCTATAGCCAATCAAATCAGTGGCTGTTGTTGGCGTGCCTTCTGGGCAGATAATACCGTGACAAGCATGCATGCTCACACAGACATGATACCAAAAATAAGAGGTGTCTTCTGAAAAGTGATACTTTTATAAAAAGCCATGTGAATTATTTAGTTTTGCAGTGGTTTAGGGCTCTAAATCACTGCCCTTGTGTCAAATTAAGATATTTTTTTTTACTGATCAGAGAACTCCAAACTATTCATGGAATGTCGCACTTTCAAAAAACCCAATTTTATTGAATAATTTTTCGCTCGGTTTGTTTAACGGCATATCAACTCCTTATGGGTTATATAATGTCGAAATTTGTGAGTAATAAAAGTAAACTCTGTGGAATGGCCTACTGTCGGTATCAGCCGAACTGCGAGAGAGTCTATCCCCTTTTCACCTGCGCTAGACCAAGGAGATTGTTTTGATGAGTTAGAGCACCACATCTACATCAGTTCCAACTACATTCGACACGGGTAGGCTTTGACGCAAGGTCGCTAGTATGGAACATATAGCAAGGATAAAACTCACTACCCAGTACAATGGATCTGCAAGAATAGCTTGCTAACCATTAAACCATGATAGGATGCCCAATAAAGAATGACCTAATATATGTTAAATATGATTGTTCCGTTAAAGTGCTCAGTTTTTTACTGTTATACATTTCGTACACCGTGTCAGTGGGGCTTAGAATACTCTGACTATCCTCTTCATGGGGGT
The DNA here is from genome assembly GCA_023376005.1 of Doryteuthis pealeii. Classification (NCBI taxonomy): domain Eukaryota; kingdom Metazoa; phylum Mollusca; class Cephalopoda; order Myopsida; family Loliginidae; genus Doryteuthis; species Doryteuthis pealeii. Next base: position 41,216,702 of record CM042138.1, read on the forward strand.
AAGACACTCCCACCAAATGTTTGATACTAAACTGTACCTGGTGGTGAGGCTCCGGTTCTGGAGCTATGGGGAGTGTGGGGTACCAATTCATTGCTATTAATCCCGAAATCTTCCCTGTCCCTGAGTGGTAGTACTTGTTAGGGTCCTATCTATTAATCAGATATGTTTAAATATTAATTGATATTGGATACAAATTTATAATACCATATGAATGTGTGTAAACCATTTGTATTATGAATAGTTACTAGAGTCTATAATTGTTTACTAAGAATTATTATTAGTTAATTAAAACCATATAATTGTGTGCACACAAATCCCTATTATCAAATATGAATAACTCTTTGAAATTATTCAATTATATGTATTAGATAGGAATACTCAAAACCATACTTCAACGAGCAAATTATTTATATTAGATAGGAATAAAAGTAAAGTCGTCGGGATGGCCTGAAGTCGGTATCAGATACCAGACAGCGTGGGAGTCTATCCTCCTTTCAGTAGCACTATACCGAGTAGATTGTTTTGGTGTCTGAGGTTGAACGACACACCTACCAGCAACACCTCACTTTACCGCACAAATCCCTGTTTTACTCATACGCTGAGTTGGGGATAGCCGGAATACTTAATATATAACTGTGCAAAATCCGCTTAAGAAATAAAAACACAAATCATCATCATCATCATCATCAACATCATGTTGCGCAAGTAGCACGGATATCCATGACAATCTCTCGCCAACCTTCCCTATCATTCATTGCCCCATGGAGGTCCTCCGCGCAGCAACCAGCATCCTCGCATAGTTGGTCAATGTAGGTCCTGGGTGGGCAGCCCACATTAGCATGTCCATGTGTTGCTGTGTGCAGTCGTAGAAGCAGCACCCCCACAAGGAAGCAGCTGTATGGCCACCTATCCCCTATCGCACAAACCATCCGAGTGAGACGGACTATACTTGCAGGACACTGCTGGAGAAGCAAGAACGAGCTCATAAGCGACGATCTCCTGTGGAAATACATAAGTATGAATATAAACGCGATTCCCTATTCTCTATGCATAAAATAACCCGAGACGGGTTAACATGTCGTTAGAGTCAATGAATAAATTGATAATGCTTTGCTTTTTTTAAATTTATTTTTTATTTTCTGCTGTTTCCTTTCTTCTAGGTTGAGATTATCTCCCTTTTCAGTAAATTTAATAAATAGTATTTGCTGAAATGTGGGTGTGTTCTTGGTATAAGCCATAAACAACTTCCTGTCTGAAATAAATAACCATCAACGTTGCATTCTGGGAAAAATTAATCTTATAATTATCATAAAAAAACCAAGACTTCTGCTATGAAAGAACATCATGCCGATATTGGATATAATATTTGCATTAAACTATTTGGAACTTTATCCGGTTAAATCCTACTTAAGAGACATAAATTCCACCATCGTATGTCACTCCGCCGAAAGAAAAAAAATACTAAAAATCAAGGAATTAACCGAATTTAATAAAATTTTCAGTGTTGATACATTAATGAATAAAAGATATAATGCACCAGTTATTTTATTTAAAAACTTTTACATTTTTCAGGTCAGTTAACTTTGAACCACGTATGTTTGTGAATCTGTGTTACACCTCAAAGATACGTGTTTCAAAGTTAACTAACCTGAAAAAATGTGAGGGTTTTCAAATAAAATAACTGGTACATTATATTGTTTATTCATTAATATAAGAAGATTTTATTGAATTCGGTTAATTCCTTGATTTTTAGTATTTTTTTTTCTTTCGCCGGGGTGACATGCGATGGTGGAATTTATAACCGTTAAGTAGGATTTAACCCTTTATACTTTCTGAATTTTATACCAAACTTGATTTATAATCAGGACTTCATACTAATTATTTGTGAGCTAACTAGAACGAAAAAACTTTTCTGTATTTGGTATTACTGTTTAATGCATTATATATTCCATATCTTATTATAATGGAGATTGTGGGTTTGTCTGTCTGTAACCGAAACTATATAACCATACAAGTCACAATTTCCCTTTGTTATTTACATCACATTCTCCGTGATTTTATTTTTTATTCAAACCTTAATTATTAACAAAATCGTTTTACATCATTAAGACTGTTGACCATATCCACAATCTAATAACATGCAGTTGTATTTATATATACAACAAAATAGCGGTTTACAGTGTGAACGGAAGGCTAATTTACATATTGATCTTAAAAATTTGATTTTAATAAATATATGCTTAGTATTATTAATTTCTAATTGTTTTGTTTTATCTTATTGAATATGAGCAAAAATCTCTTCAATAAATCTTAAAAGAAATCCATTAACAAGAAGAAATAACTAATATTATTCTTTACTTCCTATTTTAACTAAATAGTTAAATTAGGAAAATTTACCAATGAAAAACGGGAGTAAGGGAAAATGATGGAAGAGTTAGTTTCAAAGTTGTTCTATTTTTCGATCATACCCCCTCTGTTCCAAATCATTTTATCTGCATTTTTATTCAGTTTCATTAGCCTTTCTAATTTAATATGATATTTTATTATATTAAAACTTAAATACTTGCACCCGGAGGGTGCATATATTTGCTAGTTCCAATAATGTGTATGGAACTTGTGTGCTGATGTGTGTACTACTAATACCACTACTATGTGGTCACGTTATTTGTAGCTGTGTATCATTGTATCCTAGAATTACTATTTAAAGTATAAGCCCATGGCATACTGTGGCGTAGTGGCTTACGTGCTGAACTGCAAAATCGTTATAAGCGTGTTCGAACCCCAGTCGTGCTATTGCGTTCACTTTCGGACGAATACCCTTGAGAAAGGTATGAACCACCTCATCCCCAACAGCAATGGGTTAAATAGTGCTACTACTGTTCTTATACAAAGGTGTCTTTAGTATTAGATATTTGGCAACTTTTATTTGCGAGGAAGTTATATATTTACTTGGAAACATACAGATATATTTGTTTATTTTCTATAACACCTATGAACACCTGGAGCCTTCGCTTTCGATGCAATGTCTTTTTTTGTTTGGTCTATCTTTCTCTCTATCTATCTATCTATCTATCTATCTATATATATATATATATATATATATATATATATATATATATATATATATATATATATATATGCGCTTTCTTTCCTATAATAAAATTATTAATTTATGGCATTTATTCCGAGTATTTAATCACAAGAAAAAAATGTTTTATTTTTTTGAATTATTATTAAAGTTGCTACATAAATTAAACTGTAATGAAAACTTGCGGCACACGTGGAAATTTCACCTTTGATAAGTTTCTCTATTTTTCTTTTTTTCTATTTAGATTTTCGTAACATTGTTTAATTTTGTTACAGATTTTTATGATAATGAACTTGATAATGGATAGGAAATTATTGAAAAAGAAATATTTTTTAAAATGAAAATACAATAAATATTAAACATATATCAGCTGATGCAATTTTAACCAATAGTATCTAAAGAAATTAAAAAAAAATGTTTTCTTATTTGTCGGTAAGTCTTATTTTAAATTTAAGTTTGTAATGTTTTCTTTTTGTTTGAACAATGACTAAATCAGTTAGGCAATGAATTAAATTTGAAAAAAGAAAAAAGAAAAAACAGCCTTTAGAATATTCTAAAAACTAAATTTTTTATGCAAAAAACATTTTTTGTAAATAATCTAATTAAAGATGAAATGTAAATATAAGTTATTCTGAATTATTTATTATAGATTACTCGCTTCCTCACACACACACACACAGAGAGAGAGAGAGAGAGAGAGAGAGAGAGAGAGAGAGAGAGAGAGAGAGAGAGAGAGAGAGAGAGAGAGAGAGACACACACACACACACACACACACACACAATATATATATATATATATATTATATATTTATAAAATAGAAATTTGAAGGCAATTGACAATGCAATGAAATAGGTGTTGAAAATGATGTTTATTTACCTTTTTATTCCTAAATATTTTCGGGATAAATCCCATCATCAGAGGTCTCAGAAGCACTTGTGTTTTTTAGTACTTATCCCACGGCGATTACACACAAGCACGCACACATATACACTTGCACACACAAACACACACATAAACAAGCACCCCCAACCACACACACAGAATTTGGAAGACCTGAGACAGAACAAATTGAGCAACTGCTAGGACCACTTCTGTTCGAGTATTCTTCTAGGATATGACGCGAGTTCGCACGTCTGAGGCATATAACGAGGATCTAAATCATTATTCAGTAATAAAGGATCGGGGAGACTAACTAGCTAACCATTACTTGACGATAGGACACACTTTATACAACTCGTTCGTCACTGATATGATGGGAGAGAAGCTCGCAAGTTATGGGACCAACAGCTAGGATCGAACTCGCTATTCAGTAATAATGGATCTTGCTATCCATTACACCACAATGGGAATCCTTTTTCTTACCAAACCCTTTGACACCAGGTCGCAAGTATGGATCATCTAGTGAGGATTGAACTCGCTTTTTTTTAATGAATCAGCAAAACTAGCTTGCTAACCATTACCCCAGAATGGGACGTCCTTTTTTAACTAATTCGTCAGCCCCAGGACACAAGGCGTGGGTCGAACTCTATTCAGGAGTAATAGATATGCGAGAGTAACTTGCTAACTATTGCATGACGATGGAATGCTTTGAATATTTTTAATGTAGACAAAATAAATTGTGAATTGTTGAAGTTATTATATTACGAAATGATACCAATTTTTCTGAAACACCTTGTACAGCTTAAATGATATAAAACATTTTGAAACACCCTTCAATTTATCTGAAAGAGAAACATTCTTATGAGCGCAGAAAGGAAGGAAACAAGCCGAATAATATTTTAAATATTAATACCGACATCGACAGTACTCCATTCCATAATCGGCTACGTGACATACTGGCTCACGAACAGATAACCAAGCCATACCACATGTTCTGTGCCCCCCACCAAGCCTAACCCCAGTAGCAAGGTGCGTTAACAAGAAGCAGAACTGATACTACAAGAGTAAGCTTGTAAAGGTTTACCTTCAATGTAAGTAGACTCCACTTGAAAACCGAAAGGTTTTACCTTTTAACTGAGATCTGACAAGACCATTTCGGCTGTGCTGTGGCTAAAAAGAACAGATTACTTTTTTTCCCCTGTTTTTTTTTTTTTTTCAAATTTTTTTAGTTATTTTATTTTTTAAAGTTTTTCTTCCCTATCGCCCAATGTTTTCATTGAGTAAAATACAGATTTACTGGAGAGAACAAATCATCTCGTTTCGACCTTTAAAAAAAAAAGTCAACCAGTCCAAATCAGAACAGCTGCTAAGGTCACTTGTGGACTTAGAAATTCTTAATTGGGCTGAGATTTTGCGAACTTTTTATTTCCACTTTCACTTTCACATTCACTTTCACATTCACTATGCTCTTCCTTTCTATTCATTTCTTTCTATTATTATTTTTTTATTTTCATTCACAGGGCAAATAAATTTCTAGCTCAAAACTATCTGTTGGTAGTTGAACATATTTTTTAATGATTGGAGTTTTCTTTACAGCCGTAGATAAATGCATATTGCGATAGATTTTAACAGCCGGTTCCACTGCTAAAGACATTTCCTGCTAAGTCATTTTATTTATTTACTTGAAAATTTATTTATGTATTTCTTGGGTTTTTGGGGTCGAAAATACTAAGACCAATAATTGATGTTAAAACTTTTAATATAGATATTTATCACCACCTCCGCGCGAGCAGAATTAGACACAAGGTCAATTTCTTAAACGGATTTTAACAGATTTGAATTCAAAGTTTTCCTTCTCCTAGACTGGTTGATAAACCAAGGTTAAAGAAACCTGTCTGCTCTAACTATTTACCCATAACTGGAGGGAGAGTAGTTATATTCATACCTTTCCCAAGGGTATAACTTTTAATATATGAACTTTCATGAAAAAATATAATTTTTTATAGAGATATCGGTATGTGTGTGTATCCTTTATTGCCATTACTCCCAGATCCACTCGAACCAGGAGTGGTAGTACATGTTAGAGTAACATCAATGGGTCAATTAGACTACCTTAACTCTTTGACTGCTTTAAGTCGTCCAAAGCGGCTCTCCAAGCACTGCGATCCTACCGTAAACCGCTGACAGCAGCTCTCACACGTGTGATTTGTTTAAACTGAAAAATCACTACGTAAACACCACTGTTATCTTTTTTTTTGTTTTTGTTTTTTTGCTGTGAACCAACCGTGAGACTGGTACTTAATCCTTTTGCAATAGGGAACCAGTTGAATGGAATAATAAATTTAAAAAATACCAAGAACATTTGAAATAGACGTGGGGATAATTTGGTAGGCAAAGAATAAAACTGTTCGAAATTCAGCTTTTCAGTTCTCTTCTCTCTATATATATCTTCTTTTCATTCTCTCTCCCTCTTCCAAATATCTCTCTTTCTTCCTCTCTCTCTTTCTTTCTCTCTCTCTCTCTCTCTCTCTCTCTCTCTCTATATATATATATATATATATATATATATATATAAGTGTGTATGTGTGTGTGTTTTGTTCCTCTCTGTCTCTGTCTCTCTCTCACACACACACACACTCTCTCACACACACACACACACACTCCCTCTCTCTCTCTCTCTCTCTCTCTATATATATATATATATATATATATAGTGAGTGTGTGTATATGAGAAGAGAGAGAGAGAGAGAGAGAGAGAGAGAGAGAGTGGAGAGAGGAGACACACACAAAGACACAAAGAGAAAGAAGCAAAGAGAGTGACATTGTGATCATATTTTCTGACAATTAATATACATTGCTAAATTCAGTATGTATCTAAGTCGCTTCATATCTATTTAAGTATTTTCATACCAATTCTCTCTCTCTCTCTCTCTCTCTCTCTCTCTCTCTCTCTCTCTGGCTCTCATGCTCTTTCTCGGTTTGAATGTTTTACTTTAAATCCATCAGTTTTCTTTTTCATTGTTAGTAATGAAATAGACACTCCTTCATATTTTTTTTCTTTTCTTTCCTTCGTCTTTCTTTTTCCTTCGTCTTTCTTTTTCCTTCGCTTCTGCATTTCTTCTTTATTTCATTCTTATTTCTCATTCAATCCCTTTCTTTCCCGTCATCTGTATTTTCCAATATGTCTTCCGTCTCTCCCGCCTTCCTCTTGCCAGCTACCACCTTATTGTCCCTTTTTAATGTCAATGCTACACAACAGTTCAAAGAAAAGAAATTTCTTTTCCGCAGCCCTACCACTTCGCAATTGATAAGTTAGATGACTTCTCCGAATCATATCTCTTATTCAGCTCTTCTTAATATTCGTCAAGACAATCCCGTTGGCCTGCGGCTGAGACTTCGCTATCTGGAGTTAACGAAGACGTTTCAACTCCATCTATCAAAATCAATTTTGCAAGCGTACCCTGAGGCATGACAGGTATTTTCAAAATAAGCCGACATGTCGACACACACCGAGACGGAAAGCAAGAAAATGGGTTCAAATCTAGCTGAAGGCAGAAACATAAAAGACCGTCTACTCCTGCTTTTCGTTAACTCTTTGCCTACCGATTTTCCTTCATGGCTGCACCAGATATTCTTGGTATTTTTTTTTTTACCTGTATGATAGAATATTTCAGTAAATAGAATTAGTTCTGAGGTGAACAGAGTTCACTATCACTTCACCTCAGAACTAATTCTATTCAAATAAAATCAATTATTATTGTAATCTGGGTCTTTCTGATCAAGGATAATGAACTATCAATAAGATCGCAGTGGTGAGAGAGCCGCTTTGAGCGGATATGTAGGCAAAGATTTAAATGGATATTTTGTTGGTGTCTGTTATTATTTGATTTTCTATTACTAACAAAAGTGGTCACGTTTTTTAAACAAACTATTCGAACCCTGTGTCCTGTAGCTTTGGATTCTGGACCATTAATATTTAGAATAAATCACGTGATCCAATGGATTTTTTTTTTAAATATTGAAGCCGGGTTTGTTTGTTTTTTTTTGTTTTTTTCAGAATAATTGAAGATCAGAAATTATGAATGTAAGATATTATGAATTTTCTTTGAAAACGTTTCTTTGTCATCTGGCGAATAGTTTTCCGCGGACGATGATGCAAATCTCAAAGCAAAAAATGGATGCATGCATATTAGCTGTAAATGTGACGGTCACTCACTCTACCTAATGGCGGGAAAAGGGTCATTTTACGCGCCATGTCCAGTAAGGTCACATCTGATTAGTTGTCAGGTTATATCAAGGTCGAACAGCCAGTTCTCGAAGAAGTCAAATGGTTGGTTCATTTCTGAACAGACTCCATATTTACATCAAACCCATATATATATATATATATATATATATATATATATATATATATATATATATATATATATATATATATATACTAACCAAGTAATGGTTTGGCTGTAGGGAGAGCTGGTGGCGTAACGGTTATTGTGGTAGGAAATTAACCCTGCGACCCGTGTTCGAATCTCCAGTGGTTCTTCTTTGTTAATCTACAAGCAGGCGCGAGATAGAACTTACAGATAGATAGATAGATAGATGGTAATTTGCATACCCACAAGAAACACGGTTAACGTAACGGTTATCGCTGTAAGAAATGGAATTGGTGATCCGAGTTCAAATTCTGGAAGAGGCCTTTGTGTTTCAATTTGCCCTTAATGTTTTGGGACTCTTGCCTGGTATATATTTACCCAACCCCTCCACACGAGTAGGATGTGACACAACGTCTATTTTAAAGCGGGGTGTAACCGGATAAAATTCAGAATTTTAATTTTTAGACCGGTCGCTATACCAAGTATAAAAACCCACTGCCCTACTATTTACACATAGCTGGAGTGAGAATAGTTGAATGCATACCTTTTCCAAGGGTATTAGCACTATGGGAAATGTAAACAGTCTCGTCCAGGATTTGAACTCAGGACGCTGTGTCCATTTCTTACGTCGATAACCATTATTCTAACTAAAGTTTACGGTACCATCTAATCCAGTAAGGTCCGTCACATGTTACGTGGAGAGGAGATGGGCGCCGTTAAGTAACCATACCATTTATCTGAGAGACGATATAAAGGGCAATTGCTCAGTTTGGTCTAGTACTGCTTTGTTTGCGAGTTCCTTAATAAAAAAGAACGTATTTAGAGAAGAAATATTATATCAACGATCCACTCAACGTCCGCGTACCTCATATGGTAGAGGCGTATCCTTATCAGTGACAAGTTAATTTTGCGTGGATTGTAGCCGAGCGGAAAGTCTCTGACTCTGCCTGCTGGACTCCCGGTTTTGATTTCTGTCGGAGAGAAATCGTTAGTATACATCGCTGACGAGACTTAATAAAGCCGAAACAGGCTGTATGATGTTCTACGCATCGCACATTGTTTGCCGAGTTCGCTTCTCATGATTATTTTCTATAATTATTGAATTTTATACGATATACGCTTTGTAATTGCCTTCAAGCAAAATATAAATAATATATAATATATATATATATATATATATATATATAAAGATGTCTGCAAGAGAGACATGAAGACATGCCACATCAACACCAACATATGGGGAGCTTGTACAGAAGACCATGCGACCTGGCGCCTCCTCGTCAAACAAGGAACGAAAAGGAGTGAAAAAGAGAAGAATGAAGCTGCCGCAGAAAAGAGAGCCAAAAGGAAGGAGAGACAACAGCATCTCCAGCAAGCATCATTGTTTGTTTACAATCACTGCACCAGAGATTGCAATTCAAAAATTGGTCTGTTTAGCCACTCACACAGATGCAGATAAAAAAAAAAATAAAGTAAAAAGTGGACGCCATCGTCTTTAGTAGACGGAAGGAAACGAACACAACACAATATATATATATATATATATATATATATATATATATATATATAATAATATATATAGTTTTATACTACTACTACTACTACTACTACTACTAATAATAATAATAATAATAATAATACTGGACCTTGCCAGAGAACTGAAAAAATTATGGAATATGAAAGTGAAAGTGATACCAATTGTAGTTGGTGCACTTGGAACAGTCCCAAAAGGATTGGAAAAGGGTCTGGAATGTTTGGAAATCAGAGGAAGGATTGAAACCATCTAGAATAGTGCACTGCTGCAATCTGCCAGAATACTCAGAAGAGACCTGGAGACCTGAGGAGATTTGCTGTCACTCAGACTCCAGTGAAAGACCATCAGCTAATGCTGATGTGAAAACTCAAAAGGAGATAATAATAATAATAATAATAATAATAATAATAATAATAATAAGAAGAAGAAGAAGAAGAAGAAGAAGACGAAGAATGATGATGATAATATATACAAATTCTGCAACAGAAAGTCTTCATCAGATCTTGATATCTGGGGAGTGTGCAGTACCCCATTCATTACCATTACTCCCAGATCCACTCTGACACGAAGTGGTAGTAACTCTTAGGTTAAATAGATCTGTTTAAAACTGTTCGTATTCGATAGGACCCTGTGTAAAAAAAAGTTTGGAGCACAATCTAAGATATGTGCAATGGTATCGTTAATACATTTGGAAGCCACTAACAACAACAAAAAATGGAGTGGGGGGGGGGCGAAAAAGTTATAACGGTGATAATGATAATGGTAGCGGGATTGTACAGGGGTAACCGGTCTGAACGATGTCAACGTGTCTATACGTTAGTGGTGGCCGCGTTGGGGAGTGGCGTTTTATAAATGATGTGTAGCCACGCTTTGAGTCCATAGGAAATCTAGCCGCGGGCACTGACTACGTTACAGTCCAGAATTACACGCCGCTGTGTTGTCTGTAACTAGCTCTAGCCTTCACCTCACCCACGACAGAATGAGAAACAGAATTAACTTATTGATTTCATCTGGTTTTTATTTTTTTTATTTTGTTTTTAATTTTTTTTTACTTTTCAATACTTTATATTATTTTATTTCATTATTTAATAATTTTTTTGGTTTTGTTGTTGTTGTTTTTGTCAAAGAAGTTATTTATTTTGTGGCTACGAGGGGCAAGGAAGATGAATGTACAGAGTCAGGTGTCCGCACACTGGGATTCGGACGTGATATAATTTTGAAATTCAACTCTTTTCAAAGATTGTCTGTATGCTTGTGAGAAAATGTATTTAGGTATTTAAGTGTTTGAGAAAGATGCGCAAATGTCCAGATTTGTCAATATGCGTAATGCAAATAATATATATATATGGGAGAATATGTGCTTAATTGAAGTCGAACCTAATTTTTATGAAAGTTAATTCATTAATAATTAATTAGGCGGGATTTACCTATTTAAATGTAAGGCTAAACAAATTGAGAAAAATCAATCTCTGTATGTTCATTTCGGCCTATTAGGCCTCATCAGAGACCGAAATGTACATACAGAGATTGATTTTTCTCGATTTGTTTAGCCTTACATTTAAATAGGTGAATCCCGCCTAATTAATTATTAATGAATTAACTTTCATAAAATTAGGTTCGACTTCAATTAAGCACATATTCTCCCATATATTGTCGGCTGAAAATAGCCATATCACAAACGTCGTCTGTTTGTTTACTTCTCATATATATATATATATATATATATATATATATATATGTGTGTGTGTGTGTGTGTGTGTGTGTGTATGTATGTGTGTGTGTGTGTGTGTGTGTGGTCGGCTGAAAAGTACATAAGCTGACCAAGATACTCTCATGAAAGTTAACAAAATGAGGTTTATTTTTCAACTTAGTCCCGCTTGCGGTCAACATACTTGTTTCATAGGTATTACAGTGCTTGGACCCCATTGGTCAAAAAAGTCATCAACAGCAGATATAACATCATTATATTAAGTTTTCAGCCTATGCAATTTTCAGTCCACCCACGTATATATATATATATATATATATATATATATATATGGAAGTGGCTGTTCGCGTTTCACTTCGCGCTAATGCCATTGGGAAATGCATGAGTCTATTTTTATCTCCCACCTTCAGACTGTCCGGAAAAAAGATGAAATATCACCAAAAAGCGTGAAATATCCCAAAAGAACAGAAGAGATATCTTTAAAAAAAAGATGAAATATCCCTAAAAAGCGAGAAATATCCAAAAAGAACAGGAGAAATATCCTTAGGAAAAATATGGAATATCCCTTAAAAAGGAACTATCACAAAAGAACAGGAAAAATACCCTTAGAAAAATATGAAATATCCTTTAAAAAGGGAAATATCACAAAAGAATAGGAGAAATATCCTTAGAAAAAATGAAATATCCTTAAAAAGGGAAATATTACAAAGAGGGAGAAATATCCTTAGAAAAAATATGAAATATCCCTTTAAAAGAGAAATATCACAAAACAACAGGAGAAATATCCTTAGAAAAAATATGAAATATCCCTTAAAAAGGGAACTATCACAAAAGAACAGGAGAAATATCCTTAGAAAAAATATAAAATATCCCTTAAAAAGGGAACTATCACAAAAGAACAGGAGAAATATCCTTAGAAAAAATATGAAATATCCCTTAAAAAGCGAGAAATATCCTAAAAAGAAAGGAAAGAAATATCCCAAGAAAAAAAGAAGTAAGCAAAACTGTTTTAGAAAATGAAAAGGAGGAAAAAGAATCAATTATAGGACAGTCTGGATCATCTAGTGTTAGTAAGACAACTAGTACTAAAGAAGGAAAACACTGAATTCAAAGTCTAAACCCATTCCTAGATCATGTGAAACGTAGCAACCCAGTTCTTCTCTCGGAAGATAATTCTACACGTTTATATATATATATATATATATATATATATATATATATATATATATATATATATATATACGTACACACACACACACACACACATACACACACACACACAACCTTAAGGTTTACTTCCGCTGTCGTTTATCGCAAAAAATTTATACACACACACACCACAACCACATACCTAAAAAATGCACAATGTTTCCTTTCGATACACACACCTACACCGTCCCATACTCACGCCATAAATAGAGAATATTTGACGTCATATTTCAAACCGTCTCCTTTTTTCAAACCTCAAAATTTTTTAAACAGACTGAATAATAATGACTACCACTCGCTTTTCTCGTTATTCTGTGATAAATAATTCACTTCCTTTCTTCACACACACACACAGACACACACACACACACACATATATATATCTTATTATAATGGAGATTGTGTGTTTTTCTGTCTGTAACCGAAACTATATTCCTACTCAAGTCACAATTCTCTTAGTTATTGACATCACATTCTCCATGATTTTATTTTTATCTAAACCTTAATTATTAATAAAATTGTCTTACATTATTAATACTGTTAACAATGTCTACATACTGACACCATGCAATTATATTTATATATACAACAAAATAGCGGTTTACAGTGTGAACGGGAAGGCTAATTTGCATATTAATATTAAAAAATCGAACTTAATAAATATGTGCTTAGTATTATTGATTTCTAATTGTTTGGTTTTATTTTAATGAATATAAGCAAAAATCTCTTCAATGAATCTTAAATGAAATCCATTAACAAGATAAAATAACTGTCATTTTATTCTTTACTTCCTCTTATAACTAAATACTTAAATTAGAAAAAACAACAATGAAAGACAAGAGTGATGGAAGAGTAAGTTTCAATTGTTCCATTTTTTATTATACTCCCTCTGTTTCAAATCTTTTATCATACTCCCTCTGTTTCAAATCTTTTTATCTGTATTCTTATTTAGTTTCATTAGCCTTTCTAATTTAATACAATATTTTATTATATTAAAAGTTAAATACTTGCACCCGGAGGGTGCATATATTTGCTAGTATATATAATAATGGGAATAATTCTATCCAGGATCTTATTTTCTTACATATATATATATGAGAAGTAAATACACATGCGATGTGTTTATGATATGACTTTTTTTAGCCGACAATTTTTGGGAGAATCACGCACAAGGCGGTCTTCCTATCTATAGCTCTGCTGATGAGGCCTAATAGGCCGAAATGTACATACAGACATTGATTTTTCTCGATTTGTTTAGCCTTACATTTAAATAGGTATGCCCGCCTAATTAATTAATTATTTATTAATTAACTTGCAAAATTAGGTACAACTTCAATTAAGCACATATTCCCCCAAATATATATATATATATATATATATATATATATATATATATATGTGTGTGTGTGTGTGTGTGTATGTACATATATATATGTGAGGAGAAAGGTAGACAAACACAGGATGTTGTAGAAAATGGATGTTTATTGTAGGTGGTGTTGTCGACGTAATAACCTTTCGGTGAACATTTTCATACTGGTATGAAAATGTTCACCATTGAAGCAAGAACTCGAAGTTATAACGTCAACATCACTACCTACAATAAACATCCATTTTCTACAACATCCCGTGTTTGTCTACCTTTCTCCACATACTGTCGGATTAATTTCCTCTTATTTCCCCCATATACACACACACACACACACACACCACACATATATATATATATATATATATATATACACACATATGTATATGCGAGAGTAAGTAAATAAACAATGTGTTTATTTGATATGGCTTTCAGCCGACAATTTTTGGAGGATATGTGCTTAATAATTGAAGTCATACCTAATTTTGAAAATTAATTAGTTAATAATTTAGGCGGGCATATATGTTCAATGTAAGTTAATAATTAATGCCCGCCTAAATTCATTAATTATTAACCCTTACATTTGAACATATATGCCGGCCTAAATTCATTAATTATTAACTAATTAATTTTCAAAATTAGGTATGACTTCAATTAAGCACATATCCTCCATATATATATATTTGGGAGAATATGTGCTTAATTGAAGTCGAACCTAATTTTTTGAAAGTTAATTCATTCATGATTAATTAGGCGGGATTTAACTATTTAAATGTAAAGCGTAAAAAAATCGAGAAAAATCAATCTCTGTATGTACATTTCAGCCTATTAGGCCTCATCAGCAGAGCTA
>CM042138.1:41239209-41241709 GCA_023376005.1 Doryteuthis pealeii
AAGTTCACTTTTTCTTGTTAATTGATACTAGGTCTGGTCTTCTGGCTGGTATTGGGTGACCCCTCTGTATCTCAAACGGTTGACGGTAAAACGAGTTCTTTCGGTGTCTATTTAGTTAGTGTCCAGGTCCAAAATTGCCCTCGTGTCGTCGATTTGCTTCTGTTCCGGGTTTATTCTTATGGGTATTTGTTTGTTGTTCAATGAATAACTAGGTTTTACTGACTTAATGGAATAATAAATACTGGATTAATTACAGATTGTATCTTTGGTGGTAAAACGAGTTCCTTCGGTGTCTATTTAGTTAGTGTCCCTGTAGTTAATAAGTGTATAAAAGGTAAGCTGTCTCAAAATTCAAATGAAATATCCTATAAATAATAATCCATTTTTTTCCTTTTTCAATTCAAACGGAAAATTGATTAGAAAAATAGATAAAAAACTTTAAAATGCATTTCTTTCCACATGTATTTTGATATGTATCTAGTGATACTTAAAATCTAAAACTCCAAACTGGTCAGGCGCTCGAAGACGCCTCATCCGATCAAGCGGATGGTCGCGTGTCACCGACTGCAACGACGCTATTAATTTACTTAACGATCCAGCGGTCGAAGCTCACTGGACCCCCGGCTGGGCGAGGTACGTATAATTGAGCAAGGTTCAAAATTGCCCTCAGTGTCGTCGATTTGCATCTGTTCCGGGTTTATTCTTATGGGTATTTGTTTGTTGTTCAATGAATAACTAGGTTTTACTGACTTAATAGAATAATAAAAACTGGATTAATTACAGGTTTGTATCTTGGTGGTAAAACGAGTTCCTTCGGTGTCTATTTAGTTAGTGTCCCTGTAGTTAATAAGTGTATAAAAGGTAAGCTGTCTCAAAATTCAAATGAGATATCCTATAAATAATAATCCATTTTTTTCCTTTTTCAATTCAATTAGTATTATCTGCGTTATTCGGACTATTGTCCTCATTTTCATTGTTATCTGCACAACGTTTCGGCCGATATGCAGGTATTTCTTGTCGAAACCTTCTAGGACTCAGGAACCTACTCGGGAAAATCGGGAAACTGAAAAATCTGACAAGAAATACCTGAATAAGAAAACTTTAAAAAGCATTTCTTTCCACATGTATTTTGATATGTATCTAGTGATACTTAAAATCTAAAACTCCAAACTAGTCAGGTGCTCGAAGACACCTCCTCCGATCAAGCGGCTGGTCACGTCAAGCCCTAGCACCTATATGATTACCCCTACTCTATTGCCCTTATGGAAGCCCCAACCCTTTTTATCATATGGGTGCTAGAAGACGGTGGATGAGGGTCTTGATGTCCTGGGAATGACATTAAACACTACCTGATGGTGAGGTTCCAGTACTGGAGGTCTGGGGAATGTGGAGCACTCCTTCATCACCATTGCTCCCAGGTCCACTCTGACCCGGAGTGGTTGTAACTGTTAGGGTCCCATCTATGAGTTAGATAGAAAAACATGAGTTCATAAAAATTTTTAGTATCCATTAAGAATTGATTTATTTCAAAACTTTATCGACATTAAATGACCCACTGAGGTTGATATGCCGTAAAACAAACCAAACCAAACCAAACTGGTCAATAAGTAACTAATACCTTAACTTTATTACATTTAAACAGTTATCACGAGACAGAGTGTCAAATTGTTATCTTAATTCATTCTTTTTAAAATATTCATTCTTTCTTTTATCTTCAATGCATTTTTTGTTCTTTTAGCTTTTTCATCTAATATTCTTCTTTCTGAAATAAAACAAAAAATCTTTTTTCAGTCCTTCTTTTTCATTTCGATCGTTTGGTCTTTTTTCCCAGCATTTCTTTCTTCACTTCTTTTTTGACGTTTTTACTTTCTTTTTCCGTTGGCTTATTCTTTTTTCTTTCAATCAAACTTTCTTTCAAAAATTCCTATATTCCTTTTTTGTATCCTTTCATTTTTTTTGTTCGTTCATTTTTTTCTTTTCTCTTGTATTATTCATAGTTTTGAACTGTTGTCCTCATCTTTCATGCAACATTTTGGCCGATGTACCCTCCGGCTTTCTTCAGATGTTTCTTGTTGAGCTTTTTTTTTTTTTTTAACTCGACGCTACACACACAGAAACAGACAAGTACACACACACACATACATACATATACATTATATATACACACACACACACACACACACACATATATATATATATATATTTATATATATTACATATATAATTAACGACGTTTCATATATATATATATATATATATATATATATATATATATATAGTGTGTGTGTGTGTGTGGGATTGTCACTGTTTCAGCTTTTACTGGAACGGTGTACCAAAGACAGTATTATTGGTAGAGTGCTCAATATAAAATTTGTAACATCTTCACCTGACGATTGCCATCGCATGAAACCAATATGGTCGTGAATGTTCCTTTGTCACCAAATAAATAGATATGTAAAACCTTTATATATTTATTTTATTATATTATATATATATATAT
>CM042138.1:41244209-41251709 GCA_023376005.1 Doryteuthis pealeii
TTGCTTTATATACTTATATTTATATTCACCTTTCCTTGTGGAGAATTAGGGGTAAAACATTTTAACCCTCTCTCGGACAAAAATAGGGTGTGGATTTCATTGAACTTTGGTCTTCGCTGGTCTCTTCCAATTTTCCTGGTTCAATACTTAATTGGACGACCACTTAAGCAACAGCAGGTACTGTAAGTATCCTAAGTCTTTTGTCTTTTCAAAAAATGACTTGATTCGGCATTAAATGACCCGAAAAGGCTAGATGTGCCGTTAAACAAACCAAAAAACAACCAACCAACCAATTTTTCTTTATAAAAGGACGTACACCCGGTCGGGTACAAATAAACATACAGACATACGTACAGAATATTTCTTTTATATATATATATATATATATATATATATATATATATATATATATGTTGTCTATATATTCATTTTTCTGATTTGTATTCTCTAATTGTCTCTTTTTCTTTTCTTTCTTTCATTTATTTTTCTCTTTTTCTATTTCTTTCTTTCTTTGTTTTTCTGTCTTACTTTTTTTCTTTCAAATATATTTTTCTAAACACATTTTTTTTATTACTCTCTATCCTTTCTTTCTTTCTTTTTCGTTCATATTAATTTTTCTTCCTCTCGTTCTATCTCTTTCTTTTTTTGGGTTTCTTTTTTTCTGTCTTTCTTTTTTTTTTCTTTCAAATATATTTTTCTAAACACATTTTTCTTTTATTACTTTATTCTTTCTTTGTTCTCTTTCGTTTATATTAATTTTTCTTCCTCTTATTCTATCTTTTTCCTTTTTCTGGATTTCTTTTTTTTTCTGTCTATCTTTTTTCATTCAAATTTATTTTTCTAAACTCGCATTTCTTTTATTACTCTTTATTCTTCCTTTTTTTTCACATTTAACTTTCTTTCCAAGATTTCATATTTAAAACTCATATTTTCTTTCTTATTGGCCAACCCTTTTTCCTTCATAGACGTTTTTATTCACCCTTCTCTTTCTTTTTCGCACTTTCTCAACGTTCTTCTTCGCCTCTCCTTTCTACTTCACCTTTACCTTCTTCCTCTTTTTCTTCTTCTTCCTCTTCTTCTACTTCTCCTCTCCCTTCCACCCATCACTTCGATCTTGTCTGTATCACAAATCGGTCTTACTTGTTCGACCAGCTGTTGGGATATCTGCCCGGACACCTTCCTATCGCAAATACATTGGTGACAGCTGTGAGTTAATCGTAGATTCAGCCTTCGTGCTTTCTAATTCGGGCCTTAGGCCACCATGAAATATGTCAATATTTTTCTTAGCTCTCCACAGAGCACTGATTGAGGTTGCAGCTTCGAGCTTTGCATTTCCACGCGCCAACCTTTAGAGTCTATCCGAATAGATCACGTTTAGATTAATAAACTGAGAGAACGAATAAAAAAAAAAGTAAAAAGAAAAATAAAGAAGTGTCGAAAAATGAAAAGATAGGTTCCCAAGTCATTCTTCCATTATTCCTTCATTCTCTTTTATATTTTTAATTCAGACACCCGTAGTTTTTTTTTAGGGTTTCTTCTTTTGTCCGTTATCCTCGTTCCTTTTTCTTTTTCTTGTGTGTCCATATAATAACTTCTCATTTCCTTTTTCTTTTTTAATATCTTCTAAAAGATCCCAACAACATTTGCGTTTCTTATTATATTCATTCAAGATATTTCTTTCTTATAGCCACATTCTTTCTTTTTTGTATTTCCTATTTTTATCGCTTCTTTCTTTCTATCTCTCTTTCTCATCATCTTTCTTTTATTCGTTCTTTCTCTGTACACTATTTTTCTTTCTTTCATCTTTTTCTTTTGTTCTTTGTCTCTCGCAATCTTTCTGTATTTCTTGTTCATTCTTTTTCTTTATTCTACTCTTCTGTTTTTATTTGTCTCTCACTTTTCTTTTTTTTTTCCTTCCTTCTTTCTTTCTTTCTTTCTTTCTTTCTCATCATCATTCATTCTTTTTTTCTTAAAAAGTAAAAGTCCCATCTATGGGTTAACTAGGAAAAAACATGAGTTCATAAACAAAAGAGATGTTTGTTTGTTTGTTTTGTTTTACGGCATATCAACCTCATTGGGTCATTTAATGCCGATAAAGTTTTGAAATAAATCAATTCTTGATGGATAATACAATTTTTTTATAAATACATTTTTCTATTTAACCCATAGATGGGACCCTAACAGGTACTACCACTCCGGGTCAGAGTGGACCAGGGAGCAATGGTGATGAAGGGGTGCTCCACATTCCCCAAACCTCCAAAACTGGAACCTCACCATCAGATAGAGTTTAACGTCATTCCCAGGACATGTAGACCCGCAGCCACCGCCTTCTAGCACCCATATGATAAAAAAGGGTTGGGGATTGCCATAAGGGCAATAGAGTTGGGAAAATCATATAGGTGCTAGGGCTTGACGTGACCAGCCGATTGATCGGAGGGGGCCTCTCCGACCGCCCATCTAGCCCAAGATAGGGCCAAAGTGGAGTATTGCATGTCATGAAAAACAAAAGTGGGTATCCATTTAATGATTACTTTATTTCAAAACTTTATCGGCATTAAATGACCCATTGAGGTTGATATGCCGTAAAACAAACCAAACCAAACCAAACCAAACCTAAAAAGTAAAAATAAAAATAAAGTGTCGAAAAATGAATAGATAGGTAGGACTGGTTCGGTTCTCAAATCATTCTTCCATTCTTCCTTCATTCTCTTTTATATTTTTAATTGACAGAACCAGAGGTTTTTCTTTCTTTTTTTTTTCTTTTTTTTTTTTAGCGTTTCTTCTTCTGTCCGTTATTCTCGTTCTTTTTATTTTCTTTCTCATTTTTAATATCTTCTAAAAGATCTCAACAACATTTAAGTTTCTTGTCATATTTATCTAAGTTTTTCTTTCATATATACACATTCTTCTTTTCCTTTTTATTCTTATTTTATCGCTTCTTTCTTTCTTTCTTTCTTTCTTTCTTTCTTTCTGTCTCTCCTTTCTTTTTTATTCCTTCCCCCCTCCCTTCCTTTCTCATTATCTTTCTTTTATTCTTCCATTATTTCTTTTTTTCCTCTCTCGTCATTTTTCTGTATTTCTTGTCCATTCTGTTTCTTTATTCTGATCATCTGTCTTTCTTGGTCTGTCACTACTTCTTTCTTTCTTTCTTTCTTTCTTTCTTTCTTTCTTTCTTTCTCTGTACATTATTTCTCTTTCCTTCTCACCATTTTCCGTTCTTCCTCCTTTATCTCTCGCCATCTTTCTTTCTTTCTTTCTTTCTTTCTTTCTTTCCTTCTTTCTTTTCTTTCTTTCTTTCTTTCTCTATACATTATTTCTCTTTCCTTCTCACCATTTTTCGTTCTTCCTCCTTTATCTCTCGCCATCTTCTTTCTTTCTTTTTTCTTCCTTCCTTTCTTTCCTTCTTTCTTTCTTTCTTTCTTTCTTTCTTTCTCTATACATTATTCTCTTTCCTTCTCACCATTTTCCGTTCTTCCTCCTTTATCTCTCGCCATCTTTCTTTTTTCTTTTTTTCCTTCCTTTTCTTTCCTTCTTTCTTTCTTTCTTTCTTTCTTTCTTTCTTTCTCTATACATTATTTCTCTTCCTTCTCACCATTTTTCGTTCTTCCTCCTTTGTCTCTCGCCATCTTTCTTTCTTTCTTTTTTCTTCCTTCCTTTCTTCCTTCTTTCTTTCTTTCTTTCTTTCTTTCTCTATACATTATTTCTCTTTCCTTCTCACCATTTTTCGTTCTTCCTCCTTTGTCTCTCGCCATCTTTCTTTCTTTCTTTTTTCTTCCTTCCTTTCTTTCCTTCTTTCTTTCTTTCTTTCTTTCTTCTCTATAC
Organism: Doryteuthis pealeii; assembly: GCA_023376005.1. NCBI lineage: Eukaryota > Metazoa > Mollusca > Cephalopoda > Myopsida > Loliginidae > Doryteuthis > Doryteuthis pealeii. Next base: position 41,248,032 of record CM042138.1, read on the forward strand.
ATTATTTCTCTTTCCTTCTCACAATTTTCGTTTCCTCCTTTGTCTCTCGCCATCTTTCTTTCTTTCTTTTTTCTTCCTTTCTTTCCTTCTTTCTTTCTTTCTTTCTTTATCTTTCATCATCATTTATTCTCTTTTTCTTCGTTCGTACTCTCTCTCTTTCTTTTTATATTTCTTTGTCACTCAACATCTTTTTCTCTTTCTTTATTTTCAGGCTCATTCTTTTCTTTGTCCTGTTTTTCTTTCTTTCTTTCTTTCTTTCTTTCTTTCTTTTTTTCCCTTTTTGGGTTTTATTGATATTTACTCTATGGTCACTTCAATACTAAGCCACATATGTGTAGGAAGATTTTATAGCGCCACTTTTTACATTGGGATTATCTTGCGTGTCTTAAAAACAAAGTTGCATTTTCAGTTTTGCCTTACCTACCAAACTCAAACACGCACAGACACAAAAGCAAACACACACACACACACACACACACACACACACACACACACACAATAGAATATTGGAGTTAATTTCAACATCGACGGTATAGATAGATGATCTACTTAAGTTTCGATAAAAAGGATCATCAGGGTTAATTGTAATGAATTAAACATATTTTACTGCGAAACTGTTTTTAACGGCTATACTTGTATTATTCACTTCCCCAATAGACTTTAATTAATCAATTTCTTGATTAATTCCTTAGGAATAACCCCGATGATCCTTTTTGGTGAAACTTAAGTCGGTTATCTATCTATACTTTTCTACTATATATATATAGGGGATGCCAATTCGCTTTATTAATTTTTAGACGATCAAATAATTTTGCAATATCTTGTGTTATTGATAAGAGGATTCATTTTGACTGGCTTAATGCGATCGACTGCAAATTCTTCGATTATGGAAGTTGCGTCGCTGAAAGAAAAGAATTCTCAACCACAATTCCCAAGATGGAATTCTGGTCAGTGTGTTCCGCCCGATTCCGTCTTTATGGCGAAGTGACACAGAATCTTAGGTGAGAGGATAGCTACAGCTTGTTAGCACATTATAACTATTTGGCAACAACTGCAGGCTGGCAACTTTGTGGAGTCGCGTGGTGTAATGGTGCGTAGGAAATGGGCACGGTGGGCGAGTTCAAATCCGGCTCTTTAACCTTGGTATGGCAACCGGTCTTGGAGAAGGAAAACTCTGAATTCAAACCAAAAAGGTTCTCTTATCGTTAGTCAAAACTACGTTGAGAGCTCCCCCTCCTCCTCCTTCTCCCTTTTTCCTCCTAACGAAACCCCCCTCCCCAAAAAACCCAATACCCCCCCCAAAAAAAAAGCAACGAAAGAACAAACACTGCTAGGTAGATTCACATCTCTTTTTGAATACCATAGAATTTACACTGAGTGATGATACGTGTTTGGATGATACGTTGAAAAGACAATGGATAAAGAAAAACTGAGCTGGGTGTAGTGGCCTCGTTTTGGCCTGGAATTAATGGATTTAAAAAAAATAATTTACATCAAACTAGTCTTGCTTTCAACGGAACAGGCAAAGACTTTTAATTTTTCAACATATTTTATGTAAGTAAAAGTAAATGTCGACGGTTGTGTGTTGTGGTGGGGGGGGGGGGGGCTAATGTCAGTATCAGCCAGACAGTGCTAGACTAAGGAGTTTGATTTTGCGTCTGCGATGGAGCGCCACACCTTCCACCAGCTCCTTACTTTACCGAACAGATCTCTATTAACCAGGAACCTTGCGATTCCTGGGGACATGCTCTACCGACTGAGTTAAACAATCCCCTAATATTTTATGTACTGATGCAATTTTACGGAATGTCACCCCTTATGGGTTATTTTATGCCAAAGACGTTTTGTTTCATTCATTCTTGTTGAGTATTCTTTTTTTTTCAAACTCACCATTTTTAATCAAAATTTTTCTAAACTTATTTTCTCATCTATTTAACCCATATTCGATACCCTAAAAGGTACTACCATTCCGGGTCAGAGTAGACTTGGGAATAATGGTAATGAAGGGATACTCCTATGGTGGTGGTGTTCAAATCACGTCGGGGTCACCAATTTATAGGGAATATAAAATGAAGAGATGAAACGAAATAAAATGACACAACAGTTTCAAAGTATAGATGGAGACTTTATTGATCAGACCGTTACTCTGGACGCCAGAGTCCAGACGCCAATAACTTTTTTTTTTGTTTAATTTAATTTAATTCTAATTTTAATTTCCACACTCCACAGTCCCCAGAGCTCCAAGAACTGGAACTTCGCCACTAGTTTAACGTCGTAACCAGGACACTAAGACCCTCAGTCACTGTCTTTTTATCACATATATGATCAAGAGTTGGGGGGGGGGTGCCCTAAGTGCAATATGGGGGGGAAAATCAGATAAGGGCTTGGGTTTGACGTGACCAGCCAATATATCGGAGGGGGCGTATCTCCGACCGCCGGTCTCGCCTAAATAATGGCCAAGTGGAGTGTTGCTCAGCCACCAGGATTCCGTCATTAAGAATCACGGGTCGCGAACCCACGACCAGCAGGTGGCCTCATTGGGAGGGGGGTCTTACAATCTGCAGAGGTGCAGCTGGCGTATTATACTGCCCCAACCGATAGCGCAAAGTTTGCTTGATTTGGTTTCTTTGTTTAATGGCATATCAACCTACTCCACGGGTAAGATATAACACATGGTCTCAAGTATATGGCATCCAGCGAGGATCAAACTCTCTATTCAGTAGTAATGGATCTGCGAGACTAGCTTGCTAACCATAACACTACGACGGACACCCTTTGTAGAAAAACAGCACTGATACTATTTAACTCATAGGTAGGAAGATGAAGGGGTTCATACCATTCACAAGGGTATGCGCCCGAAAGTAGACGTAATGGTTCGATTGGAGTTCGAACACGCTTATTAGGATGATGCAGTCCAGCACGTTAGCCACTGCATCACAGGAACTATCTCAAAGACTTTTGGAAAATTCCTAGAATTCTTTGGTCATTTGATATCTTCCAGTTTGGATTTTATTCTTCCTTAGAATTTTTTTATAGACAGAAAACATTGCTTTTTTGTGGGCCTTTTTGTTTTATTTTGCCTTGGTTTGTTTGTTTGTTTGTTTTTTTTTTTTTTTTTAGTTTTTTTAAATCTTTTTTACTTGAAATCAGAAAGTTGAGTGTTCAGTGAATAACCAGTGGTCTATCGGACACTCTACGCTGCGTATGTAAATTTGCCTGAGGGTCGTTCGAAAATGTAGTCTATAAAATACTAATTTTGGGAAACATACACACCTAAACACACACACACACACACACACACACACACACTCAGAAATATATATATATATGTACGTGTGTCTGTCTGTTTATATATATGTACAAGTGCTTGCGTGTGAATGAATGTTAATGTAAATATATATGTATATCTATTAGTAATACACACATATTTATGTATATATGCGTTTATAAAAAGACAAATATATGCATATATATGAATATCTATATGATTATATATATATATATATGTGTGTGTGTGTGTGTGTGTGTGTGTGTGTGCGCGCGTGTGTGTGCAAGTAAACGAAAATGGAATTAGATCCGACAAATGTTGAAGAAAGATTAAAAGAAAAATATTATAGTTAAGTCGAAGAAATATAATATAGTACTAGCTGACATGCGTGTTTTGACAATATAATGTTA
>CM042138.1:41259209-41276709 GCA_023376005.1 Doryteuthis pealeii
GTGTGTGTGTGTGTGTGTGTGTGTATTTTGAGAGCAAGTTATCTTCTAAGCAGTTGATATTGAAGACCACAGAATATTTCTTCATTATGATCTTTATCTTTATTGTTTCTAGTCTTCTAGTGGTTTTTCGTAAAATGGGATCCAGTTAGTAAAGGAACTGTCCCATAATTTTTTTTACCATAACGCTTTCGACCATTTCGTCGGTCTTCATCGGGGGTAGTAGATTATAGTGTGTAAGGTTTTTTTTCTTCTCATTTAAATTTATTAATTTATTCATTGGTCTTTGATATTAAGAGAGTCTATTTAATTTTTAAGGGTTGCTAAGATTAGTGTGTTAGTTATTGAAAATATTGAGTATATTATTTCTCTGAATGTTTGAGATGAGGCTTGAAGATTTGTATTATCTGTGTTATTCGGACGATTGTCTCCATCTTTATTGTTATTTGTACAACGTTTCGACCGATATACACTCCGGCCTTCTTCAGGTATTTCTTGAGTATATTATTGCCTGTATTCAATGCTATTTTTGTTTTTTTATACAAAACGCCTCTAGATTTGGTGGGCGTTTTTATTGCTATTTTTATGAAGGATTTTGGTATTTTCGGGGAGAATTTATCTCATGTCGGAGGGTGTGAGTTTGTATATTTCGTAATGAGAAATGTTTGATGTCGTTAGTGGTATATATATATATATATATATATATATATATATATATTATATATGTGTGTGTGTGTGTGTGTGTGTATTTTGAGAGCAAGTTATTGTCTAAGCAGTTGTTATTGAAAACCACAGAATATTTCTTCTTTATGATCTTTATCTTTATTGTTTCTAGTCTTCTAGTGGTTTTTCGTAAAATGGGATCCAGTTAGTAAAGGAACTGTCCCATAATTTTTTTTACCATAACGCTTTCGACCATTTCATCGGTCGTCAGCGGGGGTAGTAGATTATAGTGTGTAAGGTTTTTTTTCTTCTCATTTGAATTTATTAATTTATTCATTGGTCTTTGATATTAAGAGAGTCTATTTAATTTCTGAGGGTTGCTAAGATTAGTGTGTTAGTTATTGAAAATTTTGAGTATATTATTTCTCTGAATGTTTGAGATGAGGCTTGAAGATTTGTATTATCTGCGTTATTCGGACGATTGTCTCAATCTTTATTGTTATTTGTACAACGTTTCGGCCGATATACACTCCGGCCTTCTTCAGGTATTTCTTGAGTATATTATTGTCTGTATTGAATGCTATTTTTGTTTTTTATACAAAACGCCTCTAGATTTTGTGGACGTTTTTATTGCTATTTTTATGAAGGATTTTGGTATTTTCGGGGAGAATTTATCTCATGTCGGAGGGTGTGAGTTTGTATATTTCGTAATGAGAAATGTTTGATGTCGTTAGTGGTATATATATATATATATATATATATATATATGTGTGTGTGTGTGTGTGTGTGATTGTGTGTGTGTATTTATATATATGTATGTATATATATATGTATATATATGTTTATTTATATGTACATATATATATATAAATGGACTCTCCCGTCGATTTTCGACGTATGAGGGTTCATACACACAATGAACTCCCCCCCACACACACATATATATATATATATATATATATATATATATATATATATATATGCACTCTTAAATCTATATTATAAACAAGTAAATATCTTTTTAAATTTGAGGATTGAATTTCTACTTTTTTACACGTTTTTTTTATCTGTAAATATTTCTAAATTTGAGAAATAACATTCTTTTTTTAATTTTTTAATTTTCTATTTTTTGGTAATTATTTATCCAAGTTTTAGACCTCCGCTCTCTCTCTCTCTCTCTCTCTCTCTCTCTCTCTCTCTCTCTCTCTCTCTCTCTCTCTCTCTCTCTCTTCTAACGGGAGGTGAGAGAGAGAGAGAGAGAGAGAGAGAAGAGAGAGAGAGAGAGAGAGAGAGAGAGAGAGAGAGAGAGAGAAAACAAGCAAAAAGAAAATTCACATTTCTAAATATTGTAATAAGTGAATTTGAATACCTCGTCAGTCCAATCAACTTACATTAATTTTTTTTCATACGTATAAGAAATTTAGTTAGTTTTAATACTTTCTTAAGCCATACGTACTCACTATGTTTTTTTAATTACATAAACCAGCAACATTTTATCGGTTCGGCCTTCATTTCCCCGCATACAACACTTATCTTTCTAAAAAATAGTGTTTATATATATATAATAAGTCATCCACAGACACGTGTTTCGGCGTTTCACGCCTCTTCAGTGTGGCTAGACACAACAACTATCCTTGGCTAGGGTCGAACTCAAACAGTCTGACAGCTGCTGTAGCTGGAATGGTGTCTTTAAAGTATTAAATACATAGGTTTGTTTATATATTTTTACGATCACAGAGAGATCAAGTTTTGCGGGGAAACGATCATTGCTTATATGCTTAGTGGTGAAAGTTAATTTAAATCACCAATTAGAGAGCTCATACCAAATTTATAGGAACATAATTGAAACATTTTTGATTGATTATTTTAACATAACCCGAATTTATAGATAGCGGTTTCTTTATAAACGTTAATAGTTATTTTAATCTGATTATATTTTTGAATCAATTTAGTTTTATCGATACACACATCTTTAAATATTCCACCATATTCATCAGAATTCATTTTCCTAATTTTTAATGTGATAAAATTCTTTCTTTAAAAAGTATATCTAATTTATTTTTTATAAGCTATAACTACTAAATAAATTATATGTAAAAATGAATGTTCACTTGTAAAATAAGTCATAAATATTGAAGGAAATATTTATTACAAGATACTTTTTTACTTTTTTTTGTTTTCTGTTTTATAGTTTAAAATTATTACATATTATTATACAACAAATTGAAAGTATTCTTTTATATATTTGTTTGTTTTTTTTTTACCCAGAAAAAAACAGAACCCAAATTATTTATTCATTTTCCCATTAAACTAACCCTAAACCCTAAACCTAAATCCTAGATCCCCATAGTTAAAATTAACAGTTTTATTACAAAAATTGTGGGTTCTGTTTTTTATGGGTAACCTTAATTTTGACACCTTTGTGCAAGTTCAGCCTAACTGTTGAGGTAGAACGGTTCCGATATGGGGGGTCGATTTACTATAAACTTATACGGGGAACTGAGCACCCCGGAAAACTAAAAAAATAAAGAACTTTTAAGATTTTTTTTTTTTTACAATCTGATAGATTAATACAATGCGATCCTTGTGATTGATGCTGCGCATCTAGTTTTGGAATATTCGGATCCAACAATATCAATGTCATTTATACAATGTCGAGGTTACGAGCTTTTTTAAAAAGTAAGTTTGAGGGTTTTTAAAGTAAACCCACCCTTTATGAGATATCTATACTTACCTGTAGAACTAATATATTTTTTACCCGATTTCGTTTACCGGCCGAGAAATAATTTTTTTTTAAATAATTTTTTTCTTCCAATTATCTCCCTTGTCCAAGACCCATTCTTCATTAAATTCCAGAAGTAAGTCACTTTTTATATGATGCCCTCATAAGCACCTCGTTTACCGGCCGAGGAATATGTTTTTAAATTATTTTTTCTTCCAATTATCTCCCTTATCCAAGACCCATTCTTCATTAAATTCCAGAAGTAAGTCACTTTTTATATGATGCCCTCATAAGCACCTTTAACAACCCGGAACCTAAAGAGGGGACGAGGTAGGGAAGTATACAGGTAAGCATAGATATCTCATAAGTAAGTAAAAGTAAAGACATCGGGGCGGCCTAAAGTCGGTATCAGCCAGTTAGCGAGGGAGTCTATCCCCTTTTCAATAGCGCTAGACCAAGGAGATTGTTTTGGCATTTGAGGTGGAGCGCCACATCAGCTCCTTACTTTACCGCACAGATCCCTGTGCTACTCATACGCTGAGTTGGCGAGGACCGGTATCGAACTAGGAACCTCGTGGTTTCTAGCCGAAACAGAGGTTTTACTTTAAAAGTCCTCATCAATATCTATACTTTTTTTCAACCGTATGCATTTCGCTTGTTTTAATACAGAAATCCAGTAGAAACTTTCAGTCATCGGAATATGTTGTATCTTTCAAATGCAGCAACTTCTTTTTTTTTTATATAAGGTTGGTTGGTTGTGTTTTACGGCATGTCACCCCTTGGGTTATTTTATGCCGAATACTTCTAGTGGTAAAAAATGTTTAATGCCGACAAAGTTTTGAAATAATTTCATTTTTAATGGATAATAAATTTTGTTTATAAACTCATGTTTTCTATTTAACCCATAGATGGGACCCTAACAGGTACTACCACCCCGGATCAGAGTAGACCAGGGAGCAATCGTGATGAAGGGGTGCTCCACATTCCCCAAACCTCCAAAACTGGAACCTCACTATCAGATAGAGTTTAACGTCATTCCCAGGACATGTAGAACCCCAGTCACCGCCTTCTAGCACCCATAAGATAAAATGGGGTTGGCTTGCCATAAGGGCAATAGGGTTGGGAAAATCATATAGGTGTTAGGGCTTGACGTGACCAGCCGATTGATTGGAGGGGGCCTCTCCGAAAGTGGAGTATTGCAGTTATGAACTGCTCATCCACCTGGGTTCTATCCTTAAACATCACGGGTCGCCACCTACGACCAACAGGTGACCCCATTGGGGGAGTCTTACCCCTCTGCAGAGGTGCAGTCGGACATTCTAACGCCCCAGCCGGACAGCAACTTCTTATCGTTCAAATTTCGTTCAAAACTTGTTAATTCTGCGAGATTTGTCGGATTTTTTCTTCTTTTGCGTTCTCATATACAGGAATTAATGATAATCTATTTTTTGCTCTGTGCACCACGAGTAGGATGTAATACAAGGTCGTAAGTATGGGACTTCCAGCGAGGATCGAAAAGGTGTTGCTTGGGGGGGGGGGCTTTCTGGGAATAAAATTGTTAACTTTTGGTCTAAAATACAACAAAATAGCGGTTTACAGTGTAAACTGGAAGGATAATTTGCATATTGATATTAAAAATTTGATTTTAATAAATATGTGCTTGGTATCATTGATTTTTAATTGTTTGGTTTTATTTTAATGAATATAAGCAAAAATCTTGGGGATAAATCTTAAAAGAAATCCATTAACAAGAAGAAATAACTGCAATTTTATTCATTACTTCCTATTTTAACTAAATAGTTAAATTATGAAAGATTAGCATGAAAGACAGGGGTGATGGAAGAGTAAGTCTCAGTTGTTCTATTGTTCGATTATATCTTCTCTGTTTCAAATGTTTCAAAGTATGGTGCTTCCAGCGAGGATCGAACTCGTTATTCGCTATCAATGGATCTGCCGGACTAACTTGCTAACCATTACACAACCATGAAACGCACTTTTACCCAACTCATTCGCTACGGTTAGGGTGTGACACAAGGTCGCAAGTATGGAGCATCCGGCAAAGATTGAACTCGCTGTTACAGTAGTAATGGAACTGCGAAACTAACCAGTATACCACGAAGAGACGCCCTATCCCATGAGGGGATGCTGTAAGATGTTATTGTAGGTATAAGTTTATGCAGAACGCACTGCATTCTCACCCAAGGCAGTAAATAATCCCACAATTTTTAGCAGGAAGTAATATATATATATATATATATATATATATATATATATATATATATATATATATATATATGTATATGTATATATATATATATATATATATGTATATATATATATATATATATATATATATATGTATATATATATATATATATATATATATATATATATGTATATATATATATATATATATATGTATGTATATATATATATATATGTATATATATGTATATATATAATATATATATGTATATGTATGTATATATATACATGTATATATATATATGTATATATATGTATATGTATATATATATGTGTATATATATATGTATATATATATATATATATATATATATATATATATATATGAAAAATGACTAAATGTTCGTGGTAACATTTGGGCAAGATTCAGGCATTTTTAAAGCGAAGAAACATATGCACAACTCCGTATAATATTTTCTGCTCAAAGAAACGGGTAAAAAAAAAAAAAAAAAAAAAAAAAAAAAAAAAGGATCAAGACAAATGGAACGATGGCCAAGCCACAGCCTCGTCCAAAAACAAAACTGTTTGAGGCGCGAAATTTCACAACTTATCATTCGCACTAACATAAGGGGAGAAATTGTGACTGATTACAACTCCCCACCAACAACCGGCAGCTCTGAAGCGGCAAATTCTGATGCGAGCAGCGCTCTCCACTGCCGCACTTTTTGTGGTGGGTGTTAGGGGATTAGAGATAGAAAGATGGATAGATAGATAGATAGATAGTAGATCCAGAGAGAGAGAGAGAGAGAGAGAGAGAGAGAGAGAGAGAGAGAGAGAGAGAGAGAGAGAGAGAGAGAGAGATTCCATTAGGTATTTCGAAAAGGGAGATATATTGTACATATTTCAAATTTCCATCATTTTTGACCAAGGCCTGTCGCAAGGCCTGTTGCTCTCCAAGAATAAATCGGAAACTGTTGACATCAGTGGTAACAACGTTTTTTGTTTTGTTTTGTTTTGTTTTGTTTTGTTTGTTTTTTTGTTTAATTTTTCCCTTTTGCTACATAACTGTTATCTTCGGAGAAAAAGTGTCTTCGGCTAAACGAGTTCGAATCCTGAATGAGGCTGTTTCCATTTCACCTACTGCTAATACCCTTGGGAAAAGTATAGATCTAAATCTTGTTTCTCCTGTTAGGATTCGTGTAGCCATTTTAGGGCTGTAGTTGAAAGTCGTTTTACAGTGGAGATCCCTTTAGGCATAAAGTTTGATCCTTTCTTGAAGTAGAAATATGTAGTATCAGTTTTAATCCTTGTCCGCTGGTCCGTGCTTAGTGAGATGTATAATCCTCGTCTGTTGGTCTGTGCATCCAGCGAGCAATTGTAGGACAGTCTATCAGCGCCTTTAAATAGTAAATTAAATATATGTTAGGGCGTTTTTGATTGGACGATTCAGCCGATTGGCCGAATCAACTGTTTTGGAACAGTTTATAAATACAAGTCGTGATCTTCAGCACACCTTATATAAACACGTCAGCATATGTTATTGCTGGTAGATATTTACCAACCCGTTCGCCACAAGTAGGATGTGGCACAAGATCGTAGAACAGACTGGGATCTTTAACCTTGGTTCGGCAACTGGTCTAGGAGAAGGAAAATTCTGAATTCAAACCAGTTGTAGATCTGGAGAAGTTATCCCTGCCCAAGACATGTTCTGTCGGCTGGGGCGGGGGCTGTAGAATACGCCGAATACACAAAGGAGTACAATTCACCCAAATGAGGCCCTGTGTTGGCCGTGGTGGCGACCTTTGACGCTTAAGGACGGAATCCTGGTTTCTAGCTGTCTATGACATGCAACTCCACTTTGGTCCTTTTTTAGACTAGACGGGTGCTCGGAGAGGCCCCTTCGGATCAATCGGCTGGTCACGTTAAGCCCTAGAACCTACATGATTGTCTCAACTCTATTATCCTAATGGCAACTCCCAACACTTTTTATCAAATATGTGCTAGAAGGTTGTGGTTGAGGGTTTTACTGTTCTGGCTTTTACGTTAAATTGCATCTAAATTTCCAATTTGGGAGCACTGGGGAGTGTGGTATACCACTTCATCGCAATTACTCCCAGGTTCACCTGTTACGGTCCCATCTGTGGGTTAATGTTGTATCACGAGGTGGAAAGATACACAGATGAATAATGTGCTTAACATATTTATTATACACCAGCATCCTGTGCTAACGGATATATACAAACACAGAACAAATAAGTACAAACATTTACCAAGATAAAACATACATTAAATAGAGGAGGGTCAGTTCGGAATAGCCAACGCAGCAAAGTCAGTCTGAATATTATTCAGTTAGTTAATCCACTTTGATTGTAGGTTATATAATGGCTATGAGCCAGTCCACCTGGTAGAGTGCTGAAGGGGTGTTAGCTACTCTACAACAGTTAAATAGAAAAAGGGAGATAAAATGTGTAGAAAAATTGAGTTTTAGAAAAATTGAATACCACCAAGAACGAAATAAAACAAAACCTGTTCATCATAAAATAACCCTTCAAAGGTTGACACGGCGTAAAATTCAACCAACCAACCAGCCAACCAACCAAAACACGTTACATGAACAACGACTCACTGAAATCAGCTTACGGGACCAAGAAAACAGTGAGTGACTTTCTTGGTGTGCTAGAACGAATATTTCGCCCTAGTGATCACATTCAAAAGCTTTGTTAACCGTCAACCATCTTTAGGAGGCGCTCGCTGGGTAATCGTTGTAGGAAATTGAAAGAGAGAGAGAGAGAGAGAGAGAGAGAGAGAGAGAGAGAGAGCGTGTGTTTACATCGAGTGAGATAGATAGGAAGATAGCGTGTGAGCTAGATAGATAGATGCGAATCGCACGAGAAAGAAAGAAAGAAAGAAAGAAAGAGAAAGAAAGACAGAAAGAAAGAAAATGATAAGTCTCATTGATATTTGAGATAGCCAACATCAGTAAATAGCAAGTTAGCCAGCTAGATAAGAACACACACACACACACACAGACACACACATCTATATATATATATATATATATATATATATATATACAGAGAGAGAGAGAGAGAGAGAGAGAGAGAGAGAGAGAGAGAGAGAGAGAGGGAGAGGGGGCGGAGAGATAGGGGAGGGAATATGGATATAAATCCGATAGTATGTGAAAAATTCTCCCATCTTTTGAAAGTCATCCACCCCAACTGAAACAACATCTTTCAATCTCAAGTTAAGATGGAGCTTTGCTAAAACCGAAACTTTATAATGTCGACTTCACGATCAAGAATAAATCCATCTTTTTCGATTACTTTATGTTTTTTATTTTATTTTATACATCTAGAGCTATATATATATATATATATATATATATATACAGGGTCAGGCAAAATGATCTGACACATTTGTAGTTAAATAAAAGGCAAATAAAGTAAAGAAACAAAAAAGTGTTTTTATTTTCAAAAAGTACATATAATGCCATTTTTTTTCATATAATGCCATTTTGTTTTGTTTCTTTATAATGCCATTGTTTTTCGTTTCTTTTTCAGTTGCTGCCATGAATTGGACTGCTGAGCATCGCACTTTCATTGTGGAAACGTTTATCAACATCATTTTTTATGGATGCATTTGAAGATCATTGTGAAGAATTCTTCGCAAACTTCTTTCGGAAAGTCTAAGAGCCTGGGCGCGTTTAAATGTGGAACGGAGTGGAGACTGTTGAACTGAAGCTCTTACCGCTGCCACATTTTCTGGAGTTCTGACGGTGCGAGGTCGGCCGGTTGATTTTCGTTTCAATGCAGATCCAGTAGCTCTGAAGTTGGTAACCCGTAACAAGATCGTGTTTCGAGCTGGTACGGGATCATGTCTACCAAGATTGAAGTGCAAACGGAACGCTCTTTGTGTTGCAGTTACAGATTCGTTTGTTTTGATAAACGTTTCCACAATGAAAGCGCGATGCTCACCAGTCCAATTCATGGCAGTAACTGAAAAAGAAACGAAAAATAAAATGGCATCATATGAAAAAAATGGCATTATATGTACTTTTCGAAAATATAAACACTTTTTTGTTTCTTTACTTTATTTGCCTTTTATTTAACCTACAAATGTGTCAGATCATTGTTTATTTACTTCATTTGCATTTTATTAAACCTACATTTTTCCTGACCCTGTACATATATATAGTTATATATATATATATATATATATATATATATATATGATAAGTTGTAAACACGGTTTGTTTTGGAATGGCTTTTTGCCGATAATTTTTGGGAGAATAAGTGCTTAATTGGAGTCGTACCTAATTTTGAAAATTAAATAATTAATAATGAATTAGGCGGGAATACCTATTAAATGTATGGCTAAACAAATCGAGAAAAATTTTTTTTTGATTTTTCTCGATTTGTTTAGCCATACATTTAATAGGTATTCCCGCCTAATTCATTATTAATTATTTAATTTTCAAAATTAGGTACGACTCCAATTAAGCACTTATTCTCCCATATATATATATATATATATATATATATATATATATATATATATATATATATATATATATAGAGAGAGAGAGAGAGAGAGAGAGAGAGAGAGAGATGCAAATAGTATAAAGAGAAAGAAAGAAAGAAAGAAAGAAAGAGATGAGAAGTCTTATTAATGTTTGACTTAGGCGACATCAGTGAATATAGAGAGCATTACACTAAGTGCGACTGTGTGCAAAACAGCAGGCAACAACTCCTTTCTAAGTAGACGAAGTAATCGCAGAGAGCGTAATAAAATCTTTTTGTCATTGTCAACTTCCCGGCACTTTTGGGTTACACTTCGGATATAGATACGTCATAAGAACGTTTGTCCTTTCGTGATTAATGAATCTGAGTAATTTAATTGGAAACATGTCTGGCACTGAAACGTTTGATGTTTGGAAAGTTGCGCGGAGTAAAAGCATTTAGACATGTGGGAAATGTTGCGTATTGGAAACATTTAAGATTTGAAAATACTTTGATATCATGATTAAAAAGCACGAAAATCTTCTTGAAAATTGTTTGATACGTCAGAAGCCTTGCAAGGAAATCGATGAACCATGAAAACTGCATTCATAATCGTGACGTTGTGAAATAGACGCAAAGGGAAGTTGATCCGAATCAAGACGGACATGCAAGAGTCGGTGGAACACCCGCTGCAAATACAAAGATAAAACGTTCGATTTCTTATCGACGCCAGTTTCTGACATTTTAGTTATATATTATTTTAGTTACATATTCAAATTTAAAAAAAAATTATTATCCACACACACACACACACACACACACACACACACACATATATATATATATATATATATATATTGAGGGTTATCATCGTGATCACCACTTCAATGGATGGAATAAAAGGAATTAAAAAAATGTTTATTAGTAAAACAAGGGTCCTTTCGTCCGGTGCTTGTTAAGTTATACATTTTTATATTGTAAATTTTTTATTCCTTTCGGTCCATCCATTGAAGGGGTGATCACTATAATAACCCTCAATATATTATATATAACCCTCAATATATTATATAAATTTGCCTGTACCAAAAATGTATTTATATATATATATATATTATATATATAATATATATATATATATATATATCTGACACATTGGGTCACCCATTGAGCACTGTTAGATAATTATGATCAGGAAATAAGTGAGCTTACAAAGCAAATTAAATTTGAAAGAAATAAATAAATAAGAATTTAAGAAAAAAAAAACCTGAAATTCATTTAGTCTAATGACACAAAATACATGGTAAATTTGCAAGTTAAACACTGACCCCTCTCTTGCCCCCATTCTTCCTGTCACTTCCACCCTCTCTCTCTCTCTCTTCCTCTCTCTCTCTCTCTCTCTTTCTCACACGTATATATATATATATATATATATATGAGTGTGACATGAAAAGTGTATGCGAAGAAAATATAAGATTATGGTACTATAGTACTGTTACTAAAGTTTCATGTGTATAACGCAATCATCAGATGAGAGAATAGTAAAAAGTAGTTGGTTAAATGTTAGTATATCGTGATGTGTTTCCACGCGATCAGTTTTTCTATGCGAGACTTTAACCCGAAAACAAAACATCATGATATACGCTTGACCAACCACTTTTTACTATTTTCCCTTCTGAGGATTGTGTTATCCATATGAAACTTGAGTAACGGTAATATATATATATATATATATATATATATATATATATATATATATATATATCTGATTAACTTTATCAAGACAACCCTAATAAAAAAGTTATAAAACTCAGCTAATGAATTTATTAGCAAGCCACCCAAAAAACACAAACCACCTGTTTAAAAGACTAATGTTAAAAATGAAATTCCTTTATATTCCACTCCCACAAAAACAGGAAGAGGGAGTGAAATACTCATGTATATATATATATACACATGCATGTAAGAATTCATTTTCATATTATCAATCAAAGCCGAAGAAGATACCAGAAGATCTGAAACACGTGTTGCATATGTTAAACAAAAAGAATTTAAAAATTTTTTTCTGAGAACAAAATACATTTTGCGGACCTTCTTTTTTTTAAATAAAATATTGAATTTTCTCCCGTTGGAACCAGAACAACATTTATATATATATATATATATATATATATATATATATGGCGGCAATTCTGACGTCATGGTTCGAGGAAGATACTTTTATCTCACTCTATATATCACTAAAATAACACATAATATTTGTATATTGTTTCTTCCGCTCTCAAGACTGTCAAGTGTTAGGTTCTCAAACGGCGGGTCCGGCGGGAAAATCAAAATATGTCATTGTCACGTAAAATGCTAAAAACACGCACTTACACAGACACACATACATATACACACACATACACACACACACACACACACACACACATACATACACACACATATATATACATATTATATCATATCATATCATATCATATACATAAGGGCCGGTTTATCTAAGTCGGTAGAGAGTCCGGCTTGGAACCTCAAGGTTCCTGATTCATTACTGGCCCTCGCCGACTCAGCGCATGAGTAGCACAGGGATCTATGTGGTAAAGTGAGGATGTGATGATCTCCTTGTTCAAGCCATAGTGAAAAGTGTATCGACTTCTTCGCTGTCTGGCTGATATCGACTTTAGTCCATACCGACGACTTTTATTACTTATACTAACAAATATATGCACCCTCCGGGTGCAAGTATTTTAGTTAAATTTTATAATAAAATATCATATTAAATTAGAAAGGCTAATGAAACTGAATAAGAATGTAGATAAAAAATTTTGAACAGAGGGGGTATGATTGAAAAATAGAACACACTTGAAACTAACACTTCCATCATTTTCCGTTACTCCCGTCTTTCATTGGTAAATTTTCCTAATTTAAACTGTTTAGTTAAAATAAGAAGTAAAGAATAATATTACAGTTGTTTCTTCTTGTTAATGGATTTCTTTTAAGATTTATTGAAGAGATTTTTGCTCATATTCAATAAGATAAAACCAAACAATTAGAAATCAATAATACTAAGCATATATTTATCAAAATCAATTTTTTTAAGATCAATATGCAAATTAGCCTTCCCATTCATACTGTAAACCTCTATTTTGTTGTATATATAAATACAATTGCATGTTATTATTATGTAGATATGGTCAACAGTGTAAGTAATGTAAAACAATTTTATTAATAATTGAGGTTTAAATAAAAATAAAATCATGGAGAATATGATGTAAATAACTAAAGGAATTGTGACTTGTATAGTAATATAGTTTCGGTTACAGATAGACAAACCCACAATCTCCATTATAATAATAATATATATATATATATATATATATATATATATATATATAGTTATTCCTTGTTATATTGGAGAAATGATAATAAAGTGCTCAATTACTTCTGTAAGAGCTGTATTTATTTATAGTTTACAATACATTTAAAAGCGAACGTTTCTGATGACGACCAATCACCTAAAGGTGATGTTCCGAAACCATTGGTAAAACGGACTTTTAAATGTATTGTAAACTATAAATATTATTCATTACAGCGAATCCTACGCAGGATTCGCAGTCTGATGAAGCCGATAGATATCGGTGGAAATAAATATATAATTGTTAGTATGACCAGTATCTAAGGTTTATCATTGTTATATATATATATATATATATATATATATATATATATATATATATATATATATAGAGAGAGAGAGAGAGAGGAGAGAGATAGAGAGATAGATAGATATTTTTTAAAAAATTTTGATGAAACAAAGAAATCACAGTGCTCAAACACAAATTTCTAGGAGCTTTATTTATTTATTTGCTGATTTTTTAAAATATAAATGTTTTTCACAAGCAACTACCCAGGTTTCAGGTTATTTCCCCATCGTCAGGCTACTAAATCTTCTGGTGTTTATTTGAAGACATTTCTTGCTGTTATGTTTTTGGACCGCAAATTACGTCGGTTGATTATTTTGGACGCTCTTTATGTTTTCGATTATATTTTTTAATTTTTTAATTCCTGCATTTTATAAAAACATTAAAAAATTCAAAAATATAATCGAAAACATAAAGAGCGTCCAAAATAATCAACCAACGTAATTTGCGGTCCAAAAACATAACAGCAAGAAATGTCTTCAAATAAACACCAGAAGATTTAGTAGCCTGACGATGGGGAAATAACCTGAAACCTGGGTAGTTGCATATGAAAAACATTTATATTTTAAAAATTCAGCAAATATATATATATATATATATATATATATATATATATATATATATATATATATGGTGCGATGTGTAACTATTGCCTTAAATCCTCGGCCAACACCACCTGCTAGCCAAAAGCAGAATTTTAACTTATAAATACATACATAGGTACATATGCTACGGTCACTTAGAGAAATATCTGTAAATAACAGATAGCCTTGCTTACGCGAGATACGGTAAACGTCAGCTAAATTCCCTTCCAAAGAGCTCTACCGGGTTTGGGAGCATATATTATAGTCATCCACAGACACTGTGTTTCGACGTTTCACATCTCTTCAGTGGGGCTAGACTTAGCAGAGCACTTCCAGCTGGGAGCGAAAGCCGACTGATTTTTCATCATTCTGATCCCGATATATATATAAAGAAGAAATAAATTCATGACCTTCTCAAGGGCATTAGCTCAAATTAAAGCGTAAACAGCATCAAAGATTTTAGTCATAGTTATTACGTTGTAGTGGTTTTCATAGAATCCAGCGAAAACCAAAGCAACTGATAATGGCTATAAATATTTCCTTCGATTTGCTATTAAAAATCACCGAAAAAATTGACACTCCCACACACACACACAAAAATAAAAAAATCAACGGAAGCAAAAATAATGCAGACCGGAAGACCAAGGATGGCGGGAAATTATACAAATGCGCGAAAAGTATGACGTCATAGCTTTATTGACGCCATCCATTGCGAAACCCAACCTTTTCATTCCACAGCCTCTGATTTCTTCTTCTTCTTCTTCTTCTTCTTCTTCTTCTTCTTCTTCTTCTTCTTCTTCTTCCTCCTCCTCCTCTCTCTCCTCCCCCACCTCCGACGGAAACAAGCAATCAGTGGTACAGGTGTGAAGCTGTCTAATTAGAGGCAGGTGAGGAAAGGTTGCATCAAGTGGAAAGGGCGTCTTATTACATTCCAAACTAGCGTTGTGGAGAATATTGTGTGAATTTGATTAATCACTGACGCCTGTCTTGTTAGTGCCCACAGTCAGCTAGGCGACAAAGGGTGGCGGGAAAAGCGTGTTGTGTGTGTGGTGTGTGTGGGGGAGTATCTGAGTTGGATTTTTTAAAAGAAAAATCATATACTTATATACACATCTCCTTCTCGGATTTTTCCCTTCATAAGGTAATAAACGAAATCATAAAAAGGGGAATCACTCTCATTGACTGATAAGTTATTTATTTATTTATTGATCTACTAGGAAAAAAGAAGACGGGGTTAGGGTTAGGGTTTAGGGTTTAGGGTTTAGGGTTAGGGTTAAGGTTTAGGGTTAGTTTAATGGGAAAATAAATAAATAATTTATCAGTCAATCAGAATCGTTCCCCTTTTTTATGTTGGAGTTATAGGAAATAACCACGAAATCGGTATCGAGAATCAAGTTTGGATTCTGGTTCAGGATTTTTATGTATAGAAATTGTAGAATTCAGAAGCTAACTGGTAAATCTTTAGGAGTGTCGTCATGGAAAATACCCAGTAAGATGATAGACAGGTATTAACCTTTAGCTGGCCTTATAGCTGTTCTATTTTAAGAAAAAAACTTGACAAAAATAAACCAACATAAACTCTCATCTCTTTGCGCTCAGCCTCATTCATTACGTAGCTTGATAAAAATCTTCAAGTTATAATGACAAAAATTATTTCTCTGTTTACTAGTTAAATTTCACTTCGTGTTAATATCCTTACGAAAGGCATAAAACCATTTCCCACAAGATTTGATATGCTATTAAGCAAAGAAACCAAGCAACCAACCAAACAACAACCGACCGACTAACCAATCAAAAGATGGCTGACCAATATATATATATTTACCAACCCCTCCGCACGAGCAGGATGTGACACAAGGTCAATTTCTAAAGCGGAGTTCAACAGGTTTGAATTCAGAGTTTTCCTTCTCCTAGACCGGTTGCCTAACCAAGGCTAAAGAGCCCAGTCTGCCCTACTATTTATCCATAGCTGGAGGAGAGTAGGATTCATACCTTTCCCAAGGGTATTAGCGATAAGTTAAATGCAATTACTACATCCAGGATTTGAACTCGGGGCGACGAGCCCATTTCCCATGACTTTAACCATTACACCACGCGCTTCCATATATAGGACATTTCAGAAATATTCAGCCAAGTGGCAATGGTAGCTCCGTCTACCTAATATCTTTTCTTCCAATTTCTTTTTTCAAATACAACTAATTACAATAATGGCTTGAACCGGTGCGACAAGTGTGTGTATTGTTAAAAAACTTTTTTAAGACTAGTGAATCTGTAATTGCTACAGAGAGATGTTTTTATGCTCATTCCATGTTACGTCGGAATGATGCTCTTCAAGATAGAATTTTCTTTTCAGATCTGTATCGATGTTTTATGTAGCTATCGGTAAATAGTAGAATATATTGGCATCTTTGCCCTTGGTATGGCAACCAGGCCGGGAGAAAGGAAACTCTGAATTCAAATGAGACTTGGAGAGGGATGGGCTCCAATGGGTAAATACATGTACGTGTATGTGAGTATATGTTTGTGGGATCACAGTCTAGCCATACGTACACACACACATATGAGAGTATATATATATATATATATATATATATATATATATATGTGTGTGTGTGTGTGTGTGTGTGTGTGTGTGTTTGTGTGTGTGTATATTACCGACCCCTCCGCACGAGCAGGATATGACAAGGTAAATTTCATAAGCGGAGTTTAACAGGTTTGAATTCAGAGTTTTCCTTCTCCTAGACTGGTTACCTAGCCATGGTTAAATAGCCCAGTCCGTCTTACTGTTTTCCTATATCTGGAAGGAGAGTAGTTGGATTCATACCTTTCCCAAGGGTATTAGTGCTATGTGAAATGCAAGCAGCTTCGATCTGGATTTGAACTCAGGTTGACGATTCCATTTCCTACGACTCTAACCATTACAAACGCATATATATATATATATATATATATATATATATATATATATATATATAAATGCTCCCGTCGATTTTCGACGTATGAGGGTTCATACACACAATGAACTCTCACACAGGGTTTTGTTTATAGTGGTGAAGGCTTGTGTTGGACCATCCACACTTTTTGGCACGGTCGATAGGAAAGAATTGGTGCATCAAGGGTTGCCACGAACCT
>CM042138.1:41281709-41284209 GCA_023376005.1 Doryteuthis pealeii
TGAGTTGGCGGGGGCCGATATCGAACTAGGAACCTTGTGGTTTCTAGCCGAACATTCTACCGACTGAGCTAAACCGGCCCCTATATGAAGTTTTGTTATGGGTCCAGCGGGAGAAAATTAGATATTCTGTAAGAAATAGCCTTTTGCTAACCTTCTTTTATATAAAAATATATAGTATTACAGTATGTACGGAAATAACCTACTCGAGTTTCGCCATAAGCACCCTCAGGGTTAATTCCGAGTGATTAAGACAGTGGAAATTAAACCTGAAGATCCTTATGGTGAAACTCTAGTAGGTTATTTCCGTACACTCTGTAATAGTAAATCCGCTCTACTAACGTATTGAGTACTTATATTTGTTATAACACTGACTTATCCGGTTAATACTTGAATCAACCAAATTTTGGGATTAACTCAATATCTTTTACCGGTAAGTCATTCCCTTTATATATATATATATATATATATATATATATTTCAGGTGGTCTTTAAAATTTCAATTACCCCTTCTGGTTTTTGTTGGCCTCTGATCATGGTTGGGGTCGCAGCTGTTATGTAGACACCTTGTCTGCTTTTGCCCCCACCTGTCTTCTAATTAGCAGATTTGATGATCTGTTCAGAAATTCAATGAAGTTAGCAGTTTGGTTCGGTGATTATTCTGTTTAATGGCATATCAACCGTTATGGGATATTTAATGCCATTTTTTTTTTGTATAAATGATTTTTAAGAATAATTTTCATTAACTTCATGTTAAGCTGGTTTTAATATATATATATATATATAAGTAAAGTCGTCGGGGTGGCCTAAAGTCGGTATCAGCCAATCAGCGAGGGAGTCTATCCCCTTTTCCCTAGCGCTAGACCAAGAAGATTGTCTTGCCATCTGAGGTGGAGCGCCGCACCTACCATCAGCTCCTTACTTTACCGCACAGATCCCTGTGCTACTCATACGCTGAGTTGGCGAGGACCGGAATCGAACTAGGAACCATGTGGCTTCTAGCCGAACGCTCTACCGACTAAGCTAACCCGGCCCTAAGCCCTCATTTTGTTTACAAAGTTAGAGGACTCTAGTGAATTAATTTCCGCTTAGAAATGTATCAATTAAATAATCTCCTATATTTGACCCTGTCGCTAATTGCCGCAGGGTTAAGAGACTTGGCAGACGAAAATTCATTCAGGTCTCAAACCCGGCTAGATGTAGCTGTTAAAGTGTAGCCACACTGATGAGAGGTGAAACCTCGAAACACGTGTCTGTGGATAGCATTTTTAATATATATATATATATATATATATATATATATATATACGAGTAGGATATGACGAAAGGTCAAGTTATTAAGCAGAGTTTAACAGGTTGTAATTCAGAGATTTTCCTTTTTGTATACCGGTTTCCTAAGCAAGGTTAAATAGCCCAGTAGACCCTAATATTTACTCATATCTGGAAGGACAATAGTTGGCTTCATACCTTTCCAAATGTATTAGGGCTATGCGAAATGCAAACAGCCTCGTCCAGGATTTGAACTCGTGTCACTATGTCCACTTCCTTCGACGGTAACCATTACACCACACGCCTCCAAAAAATAATATATAGGTTCATAATAATGTCAGTTCTATTCTCTTTTCATATTTATTATCACCCATTAGGATATCCCGCCCTGTCGGCTGGGGCGTTAGAATGCACCAACTGCACCTCTGCAGAGGGGTAAGACTCCCCCACTGGGGCTACCTGTTGGCCGTGGGGGGCGACCCGTGATGCTTAAGGATAGAGCCCAGGTGGATGAGCAGTTCATGACATGCAATACTCCACTTTGGCCCTATCTTGGGCTAGACGGGCGATCGGAGAAGCCCCCTCCGATCAATCGGCTGCTCACGTCAAGCCCTAGCACCTATATGATTTTCCCAACCCTATTGCCCTTTTTATCATATGGGTGCTAGAAGGCGGTGGCTGATGGTCTACATGTCCTGGGAATGACGTTAAACTCTATCTGATGGTGAGGTTCCAGTTTTGGAGGTTTGGGGAATGTGGAGCACACCTTCATCACCATTGCTCCCTGGTCCACTCTGACCCGGAGTGGTTTAAATAGAAAAATGTATTTATAAAAAAATTGTATTATCCATTAAGAATTGATTTATTTCAAAACTTTATCGGCATTAAATGACCCACTGAGGTTGATATGCCGTAAAACAAAAACAAACCAAACCATTAGGATATAATTCTACGACCACCAAACACATATTATACACTTTCATCAAACAACAGTGAATACTCAGACACTTAAGCAAATAGCTTGTTGTTAGCACACGAAAAATACTTCACACAAGTACCCGAAACACGTGTTTGTCATAGACACATTCGCACAAACGTTGTTAGATCAAAGACTTTTTGCTAGCAAGCTAGATTATAATGCCTGTTTCTGTATACACGAAATACCTATATACACACGGATATTCACATACACAAGAACACATAACAACCACTCTCTTACACACATTCATACACG
>CM042138.1:41289209-41291709 GCA_023376005.1 Doryteuthis pealeii
GTTATGTTTGAAAAAAGTCCATTTTATTTGCAATTAAGTCAAAAACTCACTCGTCTTTTACTTCGCATTCTGCCTGTCACTTTCCCCTCTCTCTATATATATTTTTTTATTAACTACTCTTTATATATGTTAGTTTTCTCTGTGAGGTAAAGTGGAACATTAGAGAGTGTGAGGGGTAAATGAACTTATTTGTATGTTTATTATCAGCAACTAACGGCTGACTTATATATAAGACGGGTCAGTTTATTAATTAATTGCAAATTTTCGCAAAATGATTTTAACATTTTTTTATTCTCCGGTCGTATTCATTTAAAAAAAATTCAATTCGTTTTGTAAACTAACTTTCTTTCTAATCACAATCATCTATCCAGAGCTCAATAGGTAACCCAACGGTTCACGTTTTTTAATATATATATATATATATATATATATATATATATATATATATATATATATATATATATAATACTATTATAATTTTATAATTATTTTTATTATTATCATTATTATTATTATTGCAATCTTTACATCTACGTGTAATTTATCAATTTTAGTTGAATCCAATCACGAAACCACTTGATATCATTCAATCACACACACACACACACACACATACATATATATATATATATATATATATAATATATATATATATATATATATATATATATCCCAAACCTTAAATTCTATACACCGAAAACATTTCAGAAAGCACCTCTACTCAAAATACCACAAACTTAACTTACTTATTTCTGAAGACTCCATCTTAAAACACATCCCCCAAATAGAAAACTACATTTTACAACAATGCCCAGTCCGAAGACAACGTACTAACCACACTAAAAACACCACCACCAGTCCTATGGTCAACCTATAAAGCTATACACTCACAAAACAGGAATCATCCTTACTTAACAAAGGGTCATCATTCTGCCCAATACAACAAATAAATCCCATTGACCTCTGCTATGACATGGAAAGAAACCCCCGGAAGATGAAATTAAAAGAATATCACGCAGACAAAGCACCAACCACTACAGCACAACACAACACCACACATCCTTATTGTTATGGCCTATTAAAGGGTCAATAAATAGTAACTCAACACAGGTATAAAAATGTAGAGAACAGATTGTATTCAGCAATACATATCACATACAATAGAAGGGTTTCCTTGTTCAGCATATACGAAGACTGTTTCTAGAACTACTCGACTGAGTAGTTTTACTCTGCCACATATGTACCCTTTGGGTAAGTCCATGTTCGTGTCATAGGTGAGTCACCTACAACACTTACCCAAGACCCTCTTCTACTAAAGGAGACAAATTGGGGACACCACCAAGTGGACGAAACCCGCATATTGACCAATATATCAATAAAGCAAGACAACATCTAGATAAGTTCCTTTGTGGTGTCACTAAGCCCTGTTGCAATGACTTTGATCTGCTTGTTGCACAATTTTTGTGCAACATGTTCAACATTCAGGTATTATGCATCTTCCAGATAATGCATTATTCTTCGACAACTGAGGAACATATACATCAGGCTAATTGAATGATCTGTGTCCATTCCTAACTTTCATATCTGGGAATGCAAGAGAACAATTGGCGGCATATTGATATCTAAAATTTGATTTTAATAAATATGTGCTTGGTATTGTTGATTTCTAATTATTTGATTTTATGTTAATGAATATGACCAAAAATCTCGGAGATAAATCTTAAAAGAAATCAATTAACAAAAAGAAATAACTGTAATTTTATTCTTTACTTCCTAATTTAACTAAATAGTTAAATTAGAAAAGTTTAGCAAGGAAAGACGGTGGTGATGGAAGAGGAAGCTACAGCTGTTATATTTTTCGATTATACCCCTCTCTGTTTCAAATCATTTTATTTGCATTCTTATTTAGTTTCATTATACTTTCTAATTTAATATGATATTTTATGACATTAATACTTGCACCCGGAGGGTGCATATATTTGCTAGTGATTATTAAAGAAATTAAAGTGAATTAGGTAGATTGCATACCAAATCCATTACATCACAAGTAGATAAGATCATAAATTTCATACCAAAGTAACATCCAAGAGTATTATTGGAAAAATAAAAAATAAATCATTTGAATATTAATGACCCCTTTACACACAATAGATATTTGCTAAGAACAATGTTTTCTATCCGTAAATAGAGTTCTTTTTATGCAGGCTGCTGACTGTTTGGGAAATTACATCTACTAGCAAATATATGCGCCCTCCAGATGCAAGTATTTAAGTTTTAATATAATAAAATATCATATTAAATTAGAAAGGCTAATGAAACTGAATAAGATTACAGATAAAAAGATTTGGAACAGAGGGAGTATGATTGAAAAATAGAACAACTTTGAAACTAACTCTTCCATAATCTTCCATTACTCCCGTCTTTCATTGGAAAATTTTCCTAATTTAACTATTTAGTTAAAATAGGAAGTAAAGGATAATATTACAGTTATTTCTTCTCA
>CM042138.1:41296709-41315290 GCA_023376005.1 Doryteuthis pealeii
TTGTTAAAATTCCTAGCATAGAATTGTGTATGCGCATTATCAGAAATGAACTTAATTGTTATTAAGAACACATTTTATGATATTTTTGTGTTAAAGCATGCAGTTGTATTGTTTTCGAAACGATTCTAAGATTTGTATATTTTGCACGGACACATTCAAAATGGCTACCGTCTTGTTTCAAAGTGAAAGTCAGTTGGCTAAATTCCTAGCATAAAATTATCTGAAATGAACTTAATTGTTATTAAGAACACATTTTATGATGTTTTTGTGTTAAAGCATGCAGTTGTATTGTTTTCGAAAAAGTTTCTAGTATTTGTTTATTTCGCACGGAGATTTTCAAAATAGCTACCGGCTTAGTTCAAAGTGAAAGTCAAGGGAGGTTACTCTAATTGCCTTATTTGTTAGGAATTTTGACAACTAAAGTTGAAAATTACCTATATATATATATATATATATATATATATATATATATATAGTGAAAGAGAACGAGAGAATGAGTTATTCCACATACAAACGCTTATATCACACCCGGGTATGGACGCTTACACCTGCCCACACCAGCGTATGTTGATCAACAAAAACCTACATCATTCAGCACTGTAAGGATTTTGGATGCCATGTGGAAGACCTGCCAGGAACGATATTTTGGAGAGAGAGAGAGAGAGAGAGAGAGAGAGAGAGAGAGAGAGAGAGAGAGAGAGAGAGAGCTATGGGTATTCTTGCTCTCATGACATGATAATGATAAATATCTGTAACTGCACCCACAGACACACACACGCATGCAGGCATGCATATACGCGCGCGCGCGCGCACACACACACACACACACACACACACACACACATATATATATATATATATATGTGTGTGTGTGTGTGTGTATGTAATCTGCATATACACATATGCAAGCATATATACATGCGTGTATATTTTATGAGAACATATTTTCTGAAGGAAGAATAAATTCTTCCATATATGTATATATGTACATACATTTATAGAAACACACACACACACACACACACGCATATATATATATATATATATATATATATATATATTTATGTTATATATATATATATATATATATATATATATATATTTATTTATATATATATATGCGTGGCTTCATTCAAACCTCAGTAAGTTTTGGATAAGACCGGTCCAATATATTTCTAATAACTTATCTTTCCTTTTGACCCCATCAGAAAAATTTGACAGTCAGGGACATTTATCCGTTGACCCCATCAAAAGATTGACCCTTCCGACTCAGCTTATAGCTTGCATCCCTCCGTCTAAAATGACAGATTAAAGCTTTTGTTTGTGCAAAGAGAGAATATTTATAAAGACGATATTTTCGCGTTTCACTTGCTTCTAAAATATGATCTAACTTTCAATGATTTTCTCAGTGTTTAGTTTTTTGTTTCTTTCTATTTTTCTGATACCCCTTGCTCATGTTTGATTAGGTATAAGACTGAGGTATCCCGTCATGTGTTCTAAAAAGAATGCACAGTTAAAATAAGGTGACCAACTAAGGACACGTCTGCCAAATGTTGATGTGGATTTATTTGCATTTAGTTTGGTACAAGACTGAGGTATCCCGTCATGTGTCGTGAAAAGAATGGGCAATTTCTATAACGTGACACGTCCGGCAAATGTTGATGTGGGCTTACTCAGACGGAAGGCTGCCAACCAGATAGATAGATGAAAAGACTGATATAAATAGAAAGATAGATAGATAGATGAAAAGACTAAGATAGATAGATAAATAGATAGATAAATAGATAGATTGTTAGATGAAAAGACTGATATAAATAGATAGATAGATAGATAGATGAAAAGACTAAGATTGATAGATAGATAGATAGATTAAAAGACTGATACAAATAGAAAGATAGATAGATAGATGAAAAGACTGAGATAGATAGATAGATCAATAGATGAAAAGACTGAGATAGATAGATAAATAGATAGATAGATAGATGAAAAGACTGATATAAATAGAAAGATAGATAGATAGATGAAAAGACTGATAGATAGAAAGATAGATAGATAGATGAAAAGACTGAGATAAATAGATAGATAGATGAAAAGACTGAGATAGATAGATAGATCGATGAAAAGACTGAGATAAATAGAAAGATAGATAGATAGATGAAAAGTGAGATAGATAGATAGATAGATAGATGAAAAGACTGATATAAATAGATAGGTGAGAAGACTGAGATAGATAGATAGATAGATAAATAGAGGAAAAGACTGAGATATAGATATATAGATAGATGAAAAGACTTAGATAGATAGATAAATAGATAGATAGATAGATGAAAAGATTGATATAAATAGAAAGATAGATAGATGAAAAGACTGAGATAGATAGATAGATAGATAGATGAAAAGACTGATATAAATAGATAGATGAAAAGACTGAGATAGATAGATAGATAAATAGATGAAAAGACTGAGATAGATAGATAGATAGATAGATAGATGAAAAGACTGAGATAGATAGAAAGATAGATAGATAGATAGATGAAAGACTAAGATAGATAGATAGATAGATAGATAGATAGATCGATGAAAAGACTGAGATAGATAGATAGATAAATAGATAGATAGATGAAAAGACTGAGATAGATAGATAGATAGATAGATAGATAGATGAAAAGACTGAGATAGATAGATAGATAAATAGATAGATAGATCGATGAAAAGACTGAGATAGATAGATATATAAATAGATAGATAGATCGATGAAAAGACTGAGATAGATAGATAGATAGATAGATAGATAGATAAATAGATAGATAAAAAGACTGATATAAATAGAAAGATAGATAGATAGATGAAAAGACTAAGATAGATAGATAGATAGATGAAAAGACTGATATAAATAGAAAGATATATAGATAGATGAAAAGACTGAGATAGATAGATAGATAGATAGATAGATAGATGAAAAGACTGAGATAGATAGATAGATAGATAGATAGATAGATAGAGATAGATAGATAGATAGATAGATGAAAGATAGATAGATAGATAGATAGATAGATAGATGACTAAGATAGATAGATATAGATAGATAGATATGAAAAGATGAGATAGATAGATAGATAGATAGATGAAAAGACTGAGATAGATAGATAGATAGATAGAGAAAGACTGAGATAGATAGATAGATAGATAGATAGATAGATAGATAGACTGAGATAGATAGATAGATAGACTGAGATAGATAGATAGATAATAGATAGATAGATAGATGAAAAGACTGAGATAGATAGATAGATAAAATAGATAGATAGATCGATGAAAAGACTGAGATAGATAGATAGATAGATAGATAGATAAAAAGACTGATATAAATAGAAAGATAGATAGATAGATGAAAAGACTAAGATAGATAGATAGATAGATAGATAGATGAAAAGACTGATATAAATAGAAAGATATATAGATAGATGAAAAGACTAAGAGATAGATAGATAGATAGATAGATGAAAAGACTGATATAGATAGATAGATAGATAGATAGATAGATAAAAAGACTAAGATAGATAGATAGATAGATAGATAGATATATGAAAAGACTGATATAAAGATAGAAGATAGAGATAGATAGATAGATAAGATAGATAGATAGATAGATAGATAGAAAAGACTGATATAAATAGAAAGATAGATAGATAGATGAAAAGACTGAGATAGATAGATAGATAGATAGATAGATGAAAAGATGAGAAGATAGATAGATAGATAGATGAGACTGAGATAGATAGATAGATAGATAGATAGATGAAAAGACTGAGATAGATAGATAGATAGATGAAAAGACTGAGATAGATAGATAGATAGATAGATAGATAGATAGATAGATAGATGAAAAGACTGAGATAGATAGATAGATAGATGAGATAGATAGAAATAGATAGTAAATAGATAGATAGATAGATAGATGAGATAGATAGATAGATAAATAGATAGATAGTTGAAAGACTGAGATAGATAGTAGTTCGTCGAAACTCCCACTATTGGAAAAAGTCAATCGTTTTAAAAATAAGGCCATCTATATTTTCGACAAAAGATAATTTGAAACATTGTTTATTGTTTGATAGGTTTGGCTTAATTAATTTATTTTAATGGCATATCAACCTTCGTGAGTTATTTAATGCCAAAGCCATCCTAGTAGAAGAACAGTAGTGGTACTATTCAATCCATAGCTGGGGGGGGGGGCTTTGTATTATCCTTAAGAGTATCCTGTATTCATCCAACCCCTCCATGCGAGCAGGAAGCGACACAATGTCAGTTCCTAAGCGGAGTTTAACTGGTTTGAATTGTTTGAAGTGAACATGATAGCGCGACTGGATCTCGAACTCGCTTACTCCGATGTTGCAGTTCAGCACGTTAGCCACTACGTCACTGAGATCCCATCTCTATTTTTGGACAAATAAATCTTATTCTCACTATATTATAAAGACTAGCAAAATTAAAAGACACCCTCCGGGTGATGTAAAAATATTTTTTTAAAGGATATTGCCTGAGGGGATGGGAGCTAGAAATTCACTGCCATAGTACCATAAGCATGTAAAATCGTCAGAATTATTAAAAGAGTAAAAAAAAGAAAGAAAGAAAGAAAGACAATTTGAAATGGAAACAGTTCTGATAACTTTAAATATTATATAAGAATAAAACAATCTATATATAAATATATAACGCCGGGCATCTATTTATTGAAACAATGAGGATTGTCTAATGTTGCATGCTCACATTTTGAGTATAGTTATTCTATGTTATGACGTTGGATTATGTGTTTGGTAATGTAACGTAAGCAGTGACGCAGTTTTTGTTACGGACAAAAACCGGAAGCGAATCTACATTATTAATCGATATTATATATAGATATTGTATGTATTTTCCCAAACCTCCGCAATGGACAGGTTGCAACATAAGGCCAAGATTTAAGCGGAGTAAAGCTGGTTTTAGTTCGGAGTTTTTTTCTCTCCCGGACTGGCTGCATTAGGCTAAATAAACCCAATGTGCCCTACTATTTATTCATAGCTGAGGGTCGGCGAGAACAGGTTGATTCACGACTCCACCCACGACATTAACGCGAAGTGAAACGCAAACAGTTACATCCAGGATTTGAAATCAGATCCCCGATTCCATATAATCCCATGATAATCGTTTCGCTAAGTGCGCCTCCACATATTCTTTTATGTAATTTAGAAGAAGAAGAAGAAGAAGAAGAAGAAGCAGAAGAAGAAGAAGAAGAAGCAGAAGCAGAAAAGAAGAAGAAGAAGAAGAAGAAGAAGAAGAAGAAGAAGAAGAAGAAGTTTACAATAAATCAAATACAACATATAAGCACTTTAAGAGTAGCGGGATATTAACTTAAAGAGTAAAATAACTAGAATAACAAAAGGAAATCAGAAACGAGAATTCGAAAGAGAAACGAGAATTACAAAAACTATTGAAATAACACCAACGTAATCAACTTTAGTATGTCGTAGTGTATTACTAGATAATAGTTTTAATATTTAACACTAACCTACAAAACTATTTATCTGGATTTTTAAAGATGAGACTTGATAATTTGTATTATTCGGTCTACTGTCTTCATCTTTATTGTTATCTGTACAACGTTTCAACCAATGTGCCCCCGGCCTTCTTCATGTATTTCTTGTTGGACTCGGGAGCCTTCTCGAACTAGGTAACCTTCTTGTCGTAATCGGGAGCCATCTCGGAACTTTGAATCCAACCCTTTATTCACTCCAAGGGGGAATCCTGTTCTCATTCCGCTAACCATAGCTGGGTACAAGTGTTAAGCTGTGTTAATTATTATACTGTTACTGTCACCCTTGACCAGGATTGAACCTGCAGCCCAGAGGTATCAGTCACATAGAACTGTCTTAAATCAACGCCTATATCCACTATGCTATAATAAGATAAGCGCGTGGTGTAATGGTTAAAGTCATGGGAAATGGACTCGTCGCCCCGAGTTCAAATCCTGGACGTGGTAATTGCATTTCACTTTGTGCTATTACCCTTGGGAAAGGTATGAATCCTACTCTCCCTCCAGCTATGGGTAAATAGCAGGGCGGACTGGGTTATTTAACCATGGCTAAGTAACCAGTCTAGGAGATGGAAAACTCTGAATTCAAACCTGTTGAACTCCACTTAAGAAATTGACCTTGTGTCGTATCCTGCTCGTGCGGAGGAGTTGGTAAATATATATATATCCAGTATGCTATGCCCAACTTGATACATAGCGTCGTGGACACAGGCTTATTTCCACTACGATATGTGGATTGAATAAAGGGTTGGGTTCAAAGTTCCCTGATGGCTCCTGATAGTTCGAATAATCTTATTATAATGGAGATTGTGTGTTTTTCTGTCTGTAACCGAAACTATATTACTAATCGAGTCACAATTAACATAGTTATTTGCATCACATTCTCCATGATTTTATTTTTATTTAAACCTCAATTATTAATAAAATTGCTTCACCTTTTTATTAGTATTGTCCATATCTACATACCAATAGCATGCTATTGTATTTATATATACAAAAAATAGCGGTTTGCCGTGTGAACGGAAGGCTAATTTGCATATTGATATTAAAAATGTGATTTTAATAAATATGTGCTTAGTATTATTGATTTCTAACTGTTTGGTTTCATTTTAATGAATATAAGCAAAAATCTCTTCAATGAATCTTAAATGAAATCCATTAACAAGATAAAATAACTGTCATTTTATTCTTTACTTCCTCTTATAACTAAATACTTAAATTAGAAAAAATAACAATGAAAGACGAGAGTGATGGAAGAGTAAGTTTCAGTTGTTCCATCTTTTATTATACTCCCTCTGTTTCAAATTTTTTATTATACTCCCTCTGTTTCAAATCTTTTTATATGCATTCTTATTTAGTTTCATTAGCCTTTCTAATTTAATACAATATTTTATTACATTAAAACTTAAATACTTGCACCCGGAGGGTGCATATATTTGCTAGTACAAATAATACAAATAACCTAAAAAAAAGTATTAGACTTCACCAGGGAAAAGAATTGAAGGAACCGGGGTGTCCTAATTAATTTCCATTGATTTAAAGAATCTTTAAATATTTAAGAAGAATAGAGACTCCCAGATGTCCCCAAAGATACATTATCACCCACAAATAATTCTACATCTCATGAATTCACAAGAAGTTTATCTTATTCTATTTTCCTGTAAAGAGCATTTTAATGCCTGAAAAAATAATGGCGACTTTTTGTAATATATTTCTGTCTGTAAAGTGAGTTCTAGAGCTTCTCTACTCCTACAAAATGGTTTACAAAAGCATTTTTGCCTAAGGGATCCAAAAGTGCTATTAAAAAATCTGAAAGTTAACCAATTTTAAGTTATTAATGATTTCTGATTTGCAAAAAGTCAAGTTTGTGGTGACTCAAACTTACGTGTTTGTTACTTTCACTGTTTGCTTGTTTTATTGAAGCTTCATTTCACCCTTATCGTTTTACTACGGCGCTTGGAAAACTCCTTTGTTAAGTTCTATAACGGAATCGGTAAGCTTACCCACCAACAACTTTCAAGCGACCCTACAACGGCATCTTTGAAAAAATATATTGTGGCTTTTTGTAACAAAACGTCCAGACGTGCTACCGCCCTATCGGTTGGGGCGTTAGAATGCACCAACTGAACCTCTTCAGAGAGGTAAGACTCCCCTCAATGGCCGTGGGTGGCGACCCGTGATGCTTAAGGATAGAGCCCAGGTGGTTCAGCAGTCCACGACTATTGCAAGTTGGCCCTTTTCTGGGCTAGACGGGCGGTCGGAGAGGTCCGCTCCGATCAATCGGCTGGTCACGTCAAGCCCTAGCACCTATATGATTTTCCCAACCCTATTGCTTTTATGGCAAGCCCCAACCCCTTTTTTATCATATGGGTGCTAGAAGGCGGTGACTGAAGCTCTACATGTCTTGGGAATGACGTTAAACTCTATCTGATGGTGAGGTTCCAGTTTTGGAGGTTTGGGGAATGTGGAGCACCCCTTCATAACCATCGCTCCCTGGTCCACTCTGACCCGTAGTGGTAGTACCTGTTAGGGTCCCATCTATAGGTTAAATAGAAAAATGTACTTATAAAAAATTGTATTATCCATTAAGAATTTATTTATTTCAAAACTTTATCGGCATTAAATGACCCACTGAGGTTGATATGCCGTAAAAAAAAACCCAAACCCAATCCTTTTTATCGTATGGATGCTAGAAGGCGGTGGCTGATGGTCTACATGTCCTGGGAATGACGTTAAACTCTATCAGATGGTGAGGCTCCAGTTCTGGAGGTTTGGAGAATGTGGAGCACCCCTTCATCACCATTTCCCCCTAGTCTATTCTGACCCGGAGTGGTAGTACCTGTTAGGGTCCCATCTATGGGTTAAATAGAAAAATGTACTTATAAAAAATTGTATTATCCATTAAGAATTTATTTATTTCAAAACTTTATCGGCATTAAATGACCTACTGAGATTGATATGCCGTAAAACAAACCAAACCAAAGCAAACCAGACGTGCTAGGTAAAATGAACATTTTCTTTTTAAATCAGCACCTCGAAATTTTTAGAAAAAGTTTAAATGTCTCATGGCACAAGACTTATTTTTTGTAGGCCTGTGTGATCAGTTGTGCTGCATAATTGATTATTGGCATAGATTATTGGCAACCTCCTGTAGTTCTGCAGGGATGGTCTTTTTCATACCACGGGTGGCAGTTTTCCATGGAAAGATACAGTAAGACCGGAAGTCCTGCACGTCTCGTGATTTTGAATTAGTTAACCAGTTCCAGCCAGGATGTTGAGCAAGAAAGACGTTTCTTGCTTTAGCTGGACTCATCTGCGCGCGCACAGTGTTAGTTAGTTAAGAATAAAGGTTTTAAAGAGCAATATGGCGTTGTTGGTTAATGAATGCCTTGGCTAAAAAATGAATCAAGAAGAACTAGACGTAGATATCTCGCCGGAGTCGACTCAGATAGAATTCAACATGGCGACACGGAGAGAAAGAATAGAAAAGGCTAGACGATCACAGATGGCCAGAGAAGAAGAAAAGTAAGTTATGTAAGTTATGCAAATATGCATCTATGTGTTTAAATATCTCTCTGTTACTCTGTCTACCTCTCTCCTCTCTCTAGTAAAAGAACATTGTGTATATACCCAACAGGGGTATTTAACTATTGCTCTATGAAGGTGCGTGGTCTAATGGTTAGAGTCGTAGAAAATGGACTCGTCAACGCGAGTTCAATTCTTGAACGAAGCCGTTGACATTTCAAATGGCGCTAATACCACTGGGAAAGGTATGAATCCAATTCTCCCTCCAGCTATGGATAAAAAGCAGGGTAGACTGGACTCTTTAACCATGGATAGGTAACCAGTCTAGGAGAAGGAAAACTCTGAATTCAAACCTGTTAAACTCCGCGTAAGAAATTGACCTTGTTTCGTATCCTGCTCGTGCGGAGAGGTTGGTATATATATATATATATATATATACAAGATATGAAAGCACCACAAAATGCTGTTAAAGTGAAAACATTTTATAACTTCGCTGATATTGAATAATATTTCGATTTTATGTAAATCGCCATCAGAGCTTGTTTATATTCCGTGTTGTTAAGAGGAGCGGAGACAAAAGTCATATGAGTTCAAAACAAAAACCTAGACGTTGCAAAAAAGAAAAGTTATACAATAATTTCGAATGTTATTAGCACTTTTCTTTTTTGCAACGTCAAGGTTTTTGTTTTGAACTCATATGACTTTTGTCTCCGCTCCTCTTAACAACACGGAGTACAAACAAGCTCTGATGACGATTTTCATAAAATCGAAATATTATTCAATATCAGCGAAGTTATAAAATGTTTTCACTTTAACAGCATTTTGTGGTGTTTTCATATCTTTTTTATATATATTCATACCGTCGGATTCATTTCCTTTCTTTTAACTTATATATATATATATATATATATATATATATATATATATATATATATATATATATATATATATAAAAACAGTTGCTTGCTAGTTGGATTTCATGTAAGCTTCTCTTGAAAAGTTAAAGATGTTGATAGTACGTTGATTCGGGGTGGTTTGTAGAACAAGTCACGTATATTATGAAACAAATTTAGATTTGATCTGTTCTTGTTTTACGGCATATAAACCTCAATGGGTCATTTAATGCCGACTACGTTTTTGAAATGAATTGGTGATAATGTTTAATTTTCTAAAGGTTTTTTTTTTTTTTACATATTTTCTTTTGTGAATGAAACTTTTAGATGTTTTTGTTAACATATATTTTTGTATTTTCATTTTTTTAAAAAGATTTTAAATTTTGTTTTAGATGTATGCTTCTTTTATGTATCCAAGCAGTTTTTCTGGGTTTATTTGGTAGAATATCTGTTTTAGATTTGTTGTTAGGTAGTATTTTTTTCGTATTTGTTTTAAGTTGCTACATTCTATTAGTATGTGTTTGATTGTGTAGGGTTTTTGGCATGGTATGCAATATGAGGCTGCTTCTTTTTTGAGGAGGTATGAATGGGTAATGTATGAGTGTCCTATTCTTAGTCTGGATAATATTACTTCTTCTTTTCTGGATATTTTGGTTTGATTTATTTGAAGTTTTCCTATTTGTGGCATTATTTCATGTAGTTTGTTGTTTTGGAAGTTATTCCAATAATTTTGCCATTTTTGTTTTGTGAAAATGTTTATGGTTCTTTTTATGTCTGTAAAAGGTATTTTAAAGTGTGTATCAAGTGGGTTGTTTTTAATTTAGTTTAAAAACAGACGCGGCATCACGGCAAGGGTAGACTTTGTGAGGAGTGAACTCAAATCGCTTGTGATGGTGCAGGATATTTATTTGCTACTTATTCTTACTCGGCCAGCTACTTAGATGTGTATGTGTGTCTGCGGGTGCGTGTACGTGTACGTGTACGGTGTTGAATTTATTTTTACGTGTGATATAAGTCCATTACGAAAGAAGAGGCAGTCTTAAATGTGTATATGTGTACGTACGTGGCTAAATCTTAATTGAATCTACTTTTTATCATAACGTCTAACACCAGCACTAACACTGCCTAGATCAATTCATCCTACTTCACCGTCTGTCGATTTCTGAAATCATAGAGAGAAAGGAAGAAAGATGGAGGAAGAGAGGGAGAGAGAGAGGGGGAGTAGAGAGAGAGAGAGACCGAGAGAGGGAGACAGACAGACAGAGAGAGAGAGAGAGGGGGGGAATATATAGAGAGAATGAGAGAGAATGAGAGAATGAGAGAGAGAATGAGAGAGAGAATGAGAGAGAGAGAGAGAGAGAGAAGAGAGAGAGCGTGAGAGAGCGCGTGAGAGAGAGAGACAGAGAGACAGACGCAGAGAGACGGAAAGTGTTCTTGATCGAGGAGAACAAAAACGGCCTAGAATGGAAGAGATGTTGAGAAAAATGGAAGTGAGACAGCGGCCGGTTGATTAGGCGGAATATCGGGAAGAGTGGCGGGAAAACGAGAGGCGAGAACAGATGTCGAGTTCTCGCGAGATGTTGAAAATATAATAAAATTTTCATTAGAATCAACCATTTGGGAAGGTCACACAGCAAATTAAAAACAGACCGGTGCGATAACAAAGCGATTTTCTTATTTTTGTCACTGGATTCATCAATGCAGACACGGTTGGGGGGGGAGGGGAACACAATGGACAATAGAATAACGCACACACACACACACACACACACACACACACACACATTTCAACACTCGAAAGTTCGTATTCACACCTTCTCACATAGATATCCATACGCACAATAAGACACATACACAACTACACACATTCAGTAATGCTATCACATATAAGTAAGTAAAGTGGCCTAAAGTCGGTATCAGCCATACAGAAACGGAGTCTATCCCCTTTTTACATACGCTAAGCCAAGGAGATTGATTTTTTAGCTTCTGATGTGGAGCGCCACACCTATAATCGGCACCTAACTTTACCACACATATTATTTTTGTCACTAGATTCATAAATGCTTACCAACACGGGGCAGACACGGTGGGGAGGGGTGAACACAATGGGCAATAGAATAACGCACACACACATGCACTCACACACACGCGCACACACACGCACGCACGCGCACTCACACACACATTACGCAACACACACACACACGCCACAAACTACATACACAACACACACACACACACACACACACCATTTCACCACCGAAATTCGTATTCACACCTTCTCACGTAGATATCCATACGCTCGATATATATATCTACCAAACTCCCCCCCCCCCTACACGGGCAGGATGCGACACAAGGTCAATTCTAAAGCGAACTTTTAACAGGTTTCAATTCAGGAGTTTTCATTCTCCTAGACTGATTTCCTAGCCATGGTTAAAGAGCCCAGTCTGCTCTGCTATTTACCCATAGCTGGAGGGAGAATTGGATTCATACTTTTCCCAAGAGTATTCGCGCCATGTGAAATGCCAACAGCTTAATCTAGGAATTGAACTTGGGTGGACGAGTCCATTTCCTACGTCTCTAACCATTAGACCACGCGCCTCCAAATTCATATTCACATCTTCTCACGTAGATATCCATACGCACTATAAGACGCATACACAACTACACACATTCAGTAAAGTGGCCTAAAGTCGGTATCAGCCATACAGAAACGGAGTCTATCCCCTTTTGACTTGCGCTAGACCAAGGAGATTGCTTTTTTAACTTCTGATATGGAGTGACACACCTACAATCAACTCCTCACTTTACCGCACAGATCCCTGTGCTACTGATACGCTGAATTGGCGAGGGCCGGTATCGAACCAGGAACTTCCCGATTCCTAGTCAAATACCCTACCGACTGAACTAAATCGGCACTATCTATCAGATATACGTATATTGATTTTATAGCCATTTACTTGTCTAAGCCATAAAATAAAAATAAGAATAAAACTATAATTTCAACCTCACCACATGAAGGGACACTAATTAAAAAGCTAAATAATGACTTTGATTCACACAGAGTGCAGCCCTGGGCTTATAATATGCTGACAGTAACCCCCCAAGAAAAAAAAAAAAAACAAAAACACAATGAACTATAGAATAACGACACACACACACACACACACACACATATACACACGCGCGCGACACACACACACACAACACACATTTCAGCACCCGAAACTTCGTATTCACACCTCCTTACAAAGAAATGCATACGCACATATTTACACAGAATCAGTAATACTAGCAAGTATACATATATAAGCATATAGCCATTTACTTGGCTAAGCCGTATAATAAAAGTACAAATGAAAACATGGCAAACTCACCACATGAAGGGGCAATAATCAATGTTGTTTAACTGAATTAATTTCTACAACTTTGCATTGCCGATATTGCAATATTTCGATTTTATCAAAAAATCTTCTCAGAGCATTTACCTGGCTAAGCCATTAAATAAAAATAAGAATAAAACTATAATTTCAACCTCACCACATGAAGGTGCTATAATCAACAAACTAAATCCTGACTTCGATTCCCACTGAGTGCAGCCCTGGCATTGCACATTCAGTAATACTAACAAATATACTATATATAATAATACAGCCATTTATTTGGCTAAGCCATAAAATAAAGATTAAAAACAAAAAAAATCATGTCAAAGTCACCACAAGAAGGGGCAATAATAAAAAAGCTAAATAATGACTTCGATTCCCACTGAGTGCAACCCTGTGGTGGTGGGGCGCTTAGAATAAGATAATTGACAATAGAATAACACTACCCCACACGCATGCACGCACGCACCATTTCAGCACCCGAAACGTATTCACACTTCCTCACATAAAGATAGATGCACACTAAAAATCCACACATATCTACACAGATTCCGTAGTGCGCTAGCAAATATACATATATATTTTACAACCGTTTACTTGGCTAAGCAGAAATAAAGTATTAAGACTATAATAAATTAATAATAATAATAATAATTAATAATAAATAATAATAATAATTGCTGCCACAAATAATGCCATAAGGACAAACTATATCAAAGCGAAAATTGATAAGACCCAACAAAATAGTAAATGTAGACTTTGCGGTATAGAGATGAGACTTTAAACCAAGTATACTCTGCGAATGTAAAACTAGCACAACGAGAATACAAAACTAGACACGACTGGGTGGAGAGGGTGATCCACTGGGAATTATGCAAAAAAATAATTTTGACCATACAACAAAATGGTATATGCATAAAACCAGAATCTGTTCTTGAGAGCGAAAACGATAAAATTCTCTGGGACTTTGAAATATAAAACGGATCACCTTATCCCGCAAGAAGACCAGGCCTAGTGCTGATAAACAAAAAGAGAGAACTTGTCAACTGGTCGATTTTGCAGTGCCAGCATATCACAGGTGAAGCTGAAGGAAAATGAAAAATGGACAAATATCTGGACCTTGCCAGAGAACTTGAAAATTTATGGAATGAAGTCAAAGTTATACCAATTGTAGTTTGGTGCACTGTGAACGGTCGCAAAAGGATTGGAAAAGGTGTCTGAAAGTTTGGGAATCAGAGGAAGAATTGAAACCATTCAGAACACTGCACTGCTGCAAAAATCTGCCAGAATACTCAGAAGAGTCCTGGGAGAGCTGAGGAGACTTGGCTCACTCAGATTCCAGTTGAAAGGCCATCAGCCAATGGAGGTGAAAACTCAAAAGGAGTGAATAATAATAATAATAATAATAATAATAATAATAACCAAATGAAGTGGCAATAAATAACAAGTTAAATAGCGACTTTTATTTACAGGTACAGCCCTGGCAGTGGGGTTCAGAATACACTGACTGTAACCCTTCCTCCCACATGCCCAAAAATAAGGATGCCCTGGGTATAACACTAAACTGCATCTGTTGGTAAGCCTCCAGACAGGAGTACCCCTCATTCAGACTACTCTCATGTCAGCTCAAACGATTAGGTAGGTAGTACCTGTTAGGCCTATCTATGGGGCTGATATATCTTTTTTTTATTTGTTATTCGGAATCATCATTATCGATCATTGTCGCGCTGGCAA
Source organism: Doryteuthis pealeii (assembly GCA_023376005.1). Classification (NCBI taxonomy): domain Eukaryota; kingdom Metazoa; phylum Mollusca; class Cephalopoda; order Myopsida; family Loliginidae; genus Doryteuthis; species Doryteuthis pealeii. The sequence continues at coordinate 41,311,820 of CM042138.1, forward strand.
TACGCAATATCCCATAACAACTCCTCACCATCCGTCCCTTCAGCCGTGCCCCAGGCAGTCCTCGTGCAGCATCCAGTATCCGCGAGAATTGTACATCTTTGTTGGGACGACCACTGTGGCGTGCCCACTGTATAGACTTTCACAGTAAGGAACAATCATGTTTCAGTCATCCTTGCTTTCTCCAGCAGTAGCTCAGATGTCTTGTGTGATATGGGTCAGATGATATGATGGCGTTTTCTCGTGGGTGTTGTTTCCACGATCTTGGTTATATTGCCGCAGCATTTTCTCCAAAGTCCCATCTAGTTTATTCTCCAGGCCACTTTGTTAGGGTCCAGGTAGTGCAGCTGTACAGCAACACTATACAACTATGACTTGGAGGAATTTTTTTCGCTTTAACTGTCTGCAAGATGGTTTGGTTTGGTGTGTTTGTGTTTGTACGGCATATCACACCTCAGTGGGTTCATTTATGCCGATAAAAGTTTTTGAAATAAATCATATCTCTAATGGATAATACAATTTATTTATAAATACATTTTTCTTCTATTTACCCCATAATGGGACCCTAGACGTAACTAGCAACTTCGGGTCAGAGTGACCCAGGTAGAAACAATGTGTGGATGAAGGGCGTGCTCCACATTCCCCCAACGGTCCACGAACTGGAACCTCACCCATCAGATAGAGTTCTAACCCGTCATTCCCAGCGACATGTTAGACCCGCAGCACTGCTTCTAGCACACCAATGATAAAAAGTGGTTTGGGGCTTGCATAGGCATAGGTTGGGAAAATATATACGGTGCTAGGGCTTGCCGTGACCGCCTCGTTCTAGCCCAAGATAGGCAAAGTGGAGTATTGCAATGTAATGAACTTGTCTCATCTTCCCATCTGGGCTCCTATCCTTACAGCATACACGGGTCGCCACCCAGAGGCCAACAGGGGGCCCTTGGGGGGGGGGGTCTTACCCCTCTGCAGTAGGTGCAGTTGGTGCATTCTAACGCGCACCAGACGAAGGGGCCGGCTGCAGATGGGATTTCCATATCAAACTGACATTTCTTTGAAAGCAGCCATGCCTTTCTATGTTCGTTACATTGACGTCGCTTTCTGTTGGTGGGATTATACTAACCTAAGTACTGTAATTGTTTCACCGATACGCTGCATAAAATAATCCTATTCAAGTTCGGTTCTCTGAATATACTACTCGAGTAGTGAGTTCAATCTATGGGCACCTCGTCTTTTTTTTTTAAATAGTCAGCCATATTATCCCCTTTCGATATGAAGTTTTCACGATTATTGCTTAATTATTGATGCAAGTAACTCCTGACAACACCTCACATCCACAGACCCCAGACCACCCTCATCATCATCACATCATCTTTAAGCAAGCGAATGAGATTGCAATGAATAAAGAATCAACTAGCTACACTGGAGAGACGCTTGTACACGAGTCTTAGTGGACATCGATCCGATAGGCAGGAATGTCCTAGGTGGCTAGTCACATGAACATCATTGGAGTTAGTAGGAGTAGAGATAGAGGAAAGAGAGTTTGTAGCGTGCTGAATAACGCGGGACAAAGTATGTGTTGTTGATGGGTAGTGTGCTGTATCTGATTTTGGGTGGATTCGAAGTAGTGATGGAGGTGTCGGTGTGACGGACGGGACAAATCTGTTCGCCTCGTGATGTTGCTGGTTGTAAGAGTGTGACTGGTGGAGAGATTAATCGAATGATTAAGAACAAATGAGAGAGAGGAGAGATGAAAATTGGCGAGTGAAATCAGAGAGAGAGAGAGAGGAGAGAAGTATGTGTGGATTGGATGACCTGTCCACGTGCTGTCGTTACGACGGTTTTACGGAGATATTTAGATAGAGATTACTATTATAGTGGACCGGATTAGCATGTAGTAATCAAGATACGATGATAGAGAGAGAGAAGAGAGAGAGTAGAGAGGGAGAGGAGAGAGAAGGATGAGAGAGGAGAGAGAGAGAGAGGGTATACGTGTGTGATGGCTGTATGCGCTTGAACGGTGAGATAGATAAGACATATATAATATATGTGGATAGATAGATAGATGATAGATAGATAGAGAGAGAGAGAAGAGGAGAGAGATGAGAGAGAGAACGGGGGGTATGTGTGTGAATGATGCATGACGTTGTGAGGATAGATAGACAGACTATATATATATATATGAGGATAGATAGATAGTATAGATAGGATAGATAGATAGTAGATAGAGGAGAGAGAGAGTGTAGATAGAGAGAGAGAGAGAGGGTGTATGTGTGTGAATGTATGCGTGACGTTGTGAGATAATAGAAGCTATATTATATATGTGGCATAGATAGATAGATAGATATGGAGAAGAGAGAGAGAGAGAGAAGAGAGAGGAGAGTAGGAGTATGTGTGTGAATGTAGCGTTACGTTGGGAGATGTTAAGTAGGATATATAATTGCGGAGTAGATAGATAGATTAGAGAGAGAGAGAGAGAGAGAGAGAGAGAGAGAGAAGAGAGAGAGAGAGAGAGAGAGAGAGAGCGGTATTGTGTTGTGAATGTATGCGTGCACGTTGTGGAGATAGAAGACAGTACTACTATACTATTATGTGGATAGTGATACGATAACGATACTACGATAGAGACCGAGAGATGAGAACGAGAGAGAGAGAGAGAGAGAGAGAGAGGGGTATGTGGCTGTGAATGTAGCATTGACGTTGCAGCTGTGAGATAGATAACAGATATCATATAATATATATGGAGTAGATAGATAGCGATAGTAGAGATAATTAGATACGATTTAGATAGAGAGAGAGAAGAGAGATAGTATAGATGACGAGAGAGAGAGGATGGGGTATGTGTGTGAATGGTATGCGTGACGTTGTTGAGACTAGATAACAATATATATATATATATGGTGATAATAGATAGATAGATAGTAGAGAGAAGAGAAGGGAGAACAGAGAAAGAGAGAGAGTATGTGTGCTGATGTATGGCGTTACGTTGGGAGATTAGAGTTATAATAGTATATCGTGGATGAGATAGATAGATAGATTAGAGGAGGGAGAGGAACCGAGCAGGAGAGCAAAGAGGAAGAAGACGAGAGGCAGGCATGTGTGTGAAATGTAATCGCGTGGCATTGTGAGATAGATAGATAACAGAAGACTACGATATGTGGACTAGTGAATAGAGAGATAGATATATAGATAGAGAGAGAGAGAGAGAGAGTAGGTGTGTTGTGACTGTATGCGGTAGTGCACGTTGTGAGTAGGATAGACAGAACGCTGATATAATATGTCGGATATATAGTATATATATATATTTATATATTATTACGTGAGGAGAGAAGAGAGAAGGATGAGAGATGAGAGAGAGGGGGGGTGCATGTAAAACTCCGAATTTTTAAGCCCGAACCTTACTTACCCTCTTTTTATAAGTTCTGGAATTACAGGTACACATATAAGCGTGTGCGTGTGTGTATGTGTGTAATG
>CM042138.1:41315300-41350541 GCA_023376005.1 Doryteuthis pealeii
GAGGGGGGCAGACAGAAGACAGGCAGGTTTAAGAGGGATGGTGGTGTGAGAGAAAGATAAAGGTTTTAAGTACAACAAATGATGAAGGTGAGAGACTTAGTAGAGGTAGAGAGAGGTGGACCTGGGAGTTAATGACAATGAAGGGGTACTCCATACTATCAGATCTTCAGAATTGGAGCTCGCCACAGATGTAATTTAGTGTCATAACCAGGTTTTCATATTTGGGGGCTGGTGGGGCAAGGATCCTATGAGTAGCACAGGGATCTGTACGGTAAAGTAAGGAGCTGATGTTAGGTGTGGCGCTCTGCATCAGACGCAAAAAATATCTCCTTGTCTAGCGCTAGTGAAGGGGGGATAGACTTCCTCGTGATTGGCTGATACCTACTTTAGCCCAGACCTGACGACTTTTCTTACCTTACATATGATGGCAGTAGGCGGCACCGGGTTGAGAAAAAGAAACGACAAGTAATAATAAAGAAGGAATGATTAAGGCAGTGCAAAAGAAAGGAGAGAAAGAAAGTAAAAGAAGAAACGGAATAAAGACAAAGAAAAATAAGCAAGAGAAGAAAAGGAAAGGGAGAAAAATGATTAGACAGAGAAAAAGAAAAAAAGAAGAAAACATGAAGAAGAACAGATGGAAAGACAAAGAAATAAAAGAGAGATAGAAAGGAAAAAGGAAAAGGGAAAGAAAGAACATAAAAGAAAGAAGCAAAGATTAAGACAAAAGAAAGAGAGAAGAAGAAGAAAAGAAAAGACAAGCAATGAATTAACAGAAAATAGAAAGAGAATAAGAAAGAAACAAAAGAAAGAAGAAAGAAAGAAAGAAAAGAAAGAAGAAAATAAGAAAGAAAGAAAGAAGAAGGAAGGAAAATAATTATGACAAAGAAAAGAGAGGAATGAAAGAAAGAAAGAAAAACAATGATTATGACAAAGAAAATAGAAAATGCAAAAAGAAAAAAGAAAAGAAACAAGTTTAAGACAAAAAAATAAAAGAGAAGAAGACGAAAGAAGAGAAGAAGAGAGAAGAAGAAGAGAAGAAGAAGAAGAAGAAGAAGGAGAATGAATGAAAAATGAAAAAGAAGAAACGAAAAAGAGGAGAAGAAAACGCAGTATAAAATGAACGAGGAAAATTTTAGTGTTACTTTCAATATTTTTAAAAAGTCGTAAGAGAGAGAGAGGAAAGAGAGACAGAGAGACAGAGACAGGACAGAGAGCAAGAGAGAGAGAGGAGAGAGAGAGAGAGAGAGAGAGAAGGGGGATATTGAGGGTGACAAGTAATGAAATGGAAAAGTTTCTTGTGGGACAGAAAAGGGTCGTTCAGTTTATCAATTTGTAACAATACCACCTTCGTTTTCAAAAGTTGGTGTGCATCACACAAAGGACGAAGGTTATAATGAGCTAGGTGAAACCTTACTCTCCCTCATACCATGCATCTATTCTTTTGCTACACAGATCAATAGGCGAACCGGTTAATGAAATTAATCTTAGCACCAGCTTTCCTGTGACTACTTCGTCGCGATACCGATCCCTATCAACGATTCTCCAACGCTGTTTTACTTTCGCTGAATATCAAAACGGCTATTAAAATCTACAAAGATTTGCTTAACTTTAATTTTATTTCTCTGAATTTTTGAGATGAGGTGTGATAATTAGTATTATTTGGATTATTCGGACCCTTTATTGTTATATGTACAACGTTTCGGCGATGTGCTCTCCGGTCTTCTTCAGGTATTTTTTTTATCTGACTCGTGAGCCTTCTTGAACTCGGGAACTTCTTTTCGAACTCGAGTTCGAGAAGGTTACCGAGTCCTGCAAGAAATACTGAAGAAGACCAGAGGCACATCGGTCGAAACGTTCTACAGATAACAATAAAGATGAGGACAATAGTCCGAATAATCCAAATAATACTAATTTAATTTTCTTCTTTTAATTTATGTATCTAACTATACAGTGGTACCTTGACCTACGAGTTGAATTCGTTCCACCCGTAATACGTTTCCTTGGTATATCAAGCAATCTTTCTCCTTTGAAATCAACTAAAATGCCATTAATCCGTTTCTGGGTCTATTTCGAAAACACTTAATTTTTAGCAGACTTTTTCATAAGAAAACTGCACTGTATTCTTTATAAAATAATAAGATAGAATGTAATGAATTATGTGCTTAATGTTTATCCTTTATAAATAATATTTTCTTTGGCGTAATACTTGGAAAGTTAATTTTTTAGTGAATTATTAATATAAGTGTATTTGAGCCTTCCTCGTACTCGATTTTAGCTCTGACACTAAGCAAAATCGAACCAGTGACAGCTCGTAACTAAAGACACTTCGTATGTTGGGTCACTCGTAAGTCAAGTTACACTGTAACAAATCAAGAATATTCAGAGCTTTTCATTAAAATCTTAGACTTAAAAATGATAAAGAAAATCACACCATAAACGGAAATCCTTCCATGTGTTATTCACACACTCACATACACACCACACACACACACATATATATATATATATATATATAGAGGAGAGAGAGGAGAGAGAGAGAGAAGGAGAGGAGAGGAGAGAGAGAGAAGGAGAGAGAGAATGAGGATGACGCGGTCAAATAAAGCGAGAACGCTATTCATATGTATATTCATTTGGATGTCATTTACAAGGCGATTTGTCTGAAGTAAGCATATATTGCTTTTGAACCGACGGTAATGAACCTGCCATTAAATGTATAGATTATAATATCCAGGTTCTAGCCAACTGACCGTATAAGTAGCACAGGGATCCGTGCTGTAAGTAAGGAGCTGATGATAGGTATGACACTCATATATTCGATATATATATATATATATATATATATATATAATATATATATATATATTGGTTTTGAAAATCACACGGCGAGTAGCTTTCAGTACCTAAGGCGTGATTCATGTCCCGCTACAGTTAGATTACCATGCTTCTCCATGATATTTGGTACTGAACTATGAATATAGCCCTAAATTATATATATATATATATATATATATATGAAGATAGGGTGGATGGAGTAGAATCCGACAGTCTGAGGTAGGTAAAAGGATAGTGAACAAGAATGATAACTCAAAACAAATCTAAGAGTTGAATATTTCGTCGATTTATAAGGACATCTTCAGTCAATGATTTTTATTGAAAGCAAAATTACGTGCACTCACTCATCACCAAATTCACTTGTACTGCACGTAATTTTGCTTTCAATAAAATCATTTGACTGAAGATGTCTTTATGATCGGACGAAATATTTCAACTCTTAGATTTGTTTTGAGTCATCATTTCTTGTTCACTATCCTTTTACTACTCATATATATATATATTATTATATATATATATATATATATATTAAAATAATATTCGAGGCAATACAATGCGTAAAAAATAAAGACAAAAGATGTTTTATATGTCTAATCGATTTCAAAGCGAAGCTTTATCGTCAGAGACTTATTTCTGAAATAAGTTCTGACGATGAAAGCTCGCTTTGAAATCGATTAGACATATAAACATCTTTTTGTTTTATTTTTTACGCATTGTATTGCCTTCGAATTTTATTATTTTATAACATACTTACAATGCTTCAAGCAAATTACCATTACTTTTTATATATATATATATATATATATATATATATATATATATTCATCAAATTTCTACTACGTTCTCATTGTAGTAGCATAAGTAGTTAATCCAAAAGGGTTCAATATATCTCGCAAGGTATAGAGCATTTATAAGAGGTCTGCCAAAAGGATTATGCTTTTTAAAGAAATTTTTAAATCATTATTTTACATTAGAGAGAAAGAGAGAGAGAGGGGGAGACAGAGAGAGAGAAAGAGAAAGGGAGAGCGAAAGAGAAAGAGAAAGAGAAAGAGAGAGAGAAAGAAAGAGAGAGAGAGAGAGAAAGAGAGAAAGAAAGAGAGAGAGAAAGAGAGACAGTCCCGACTCGACGTATCACATCTCAATGTGGCTACTCTTAGCAGGATACCTCCAGTTGTGATCGAAACCCAACTTTATCGGTCAGTCCCTAATCACCGGGCTATCGGTAAGGAACAGAGAATCAAAGTGTGTGTGCGTGTGCGTGTGTGTGTGTGTGTGTGACTGAAAGAGAGAGAGAGAGATAGTGAGAGAGAGAGAGAGTATAGTAGAAGAAAAGAAGAAGAAGAAGAAGAAGAAGATTTATATAAGTTAAAGGTGTACTATTTATAGATGATATTATAGATTAAGCATATCCGACTAGTACGTGACCTTAGGTCACTAGTTAGGGTCGAACTTATCTCTAAGACCATTGGCCAATAATCAAAGGCGGGTGACCGAAAATTTGCATTTGCGAATTTAAATCACTTATCGCAGATCAAAAAGGCCTAACCTCTCCTACTTGTAGCCTCTACCATTCGTCTATAAACAAAAGTCAGTAGGTTAAAGTTTAAGGAAATATAGTAATAAACGGGAAGAAAGAATTTTTATCTTTATTTTTTAAAGCGGACCCGGGAGAAGGAGCGTTAACAAAATGTCGGGTAGAGCTATAGGGAAGACTAAATGAAAAACACTCGGTTTCGCCTTTCAAAATTACTCTTCAAGCCCCAACCCCATTTCTGAAAACCAACTCTTCTCAGAGCCGTATTGCTTACCTTCGCGCTCTCGCAGTTATATAAATAAATAAAATTAAAATAAAAAAAGAAGAAGGAGAGAAACTTATCTTCGAGGCTTCACCCAGTGGGTGGGTGGGTGAGTGTGCGGGGGTAAACGCCTTCCGTTTGGTCGGTTCCAACCCCACAACCCCCGCCCAGCCACACTGACAACTGCCGTCAGTCAGCCAACTCACAGCACCAACCCCCAACAGCCGACGAGGCATTGATAGTCTGTCCAGATGGTTTCTAAAACTACTGGCGCCGGGTACGTTCCACAGACGTGAAGCTGGCCCCCAAATGGCAAAACAAGTGGTCGAAGGTCATGGAGTAGGTACACCTTAAGATTAATCATTCCACACACACAGCCATATATATATATATATATATATATATATAATATAATATATGTGTGTGTGTGTGTGTGTGTTTTTTATATATGGGCCCGTTTATCGCCTATAGGAGTCTAATGATTAACAAAGCGAGAAACTGGCAGTACAAGTGCCATTGACTCCGTATCTACGCTTATCTAACATACTTCACATGTGGTCTATCACGATATTGAGATTCTTTCATAGTATGTAATATATATATATATATATATATATATTAATATATGGTGTGTGTGTGTGGTGGTGTGTGTGTGTGTTAGGATAGCGTAGTACGGAGTCAATGGCACTTGTGACTGCAGTTTCTCGCTTGTGTAATCATTAGACTCCTATAGGCGATAACGGGCCATATAATAACACACACACACAACACACACAATATATATATATATATAGTATTATAGAATAATTATTGTGCTGTGTGTGTGGATGATTAATCTTAAGGTGTACCTACTCCATGACCTTCGACCACTTGTTTTGCATTTGGGGGCCAGTTCACGCTCTGTGGAACGTACCGGCGCCAGTAGTTTTAGAAACCATCTGGAAGACTATAATGCCTGTCGGCTGTTGGGGGTTGGTGCTGTGAGTTGGCTGATGAGGCAGTTGGTCAGTGTGGCTGGGCGGGGGTTGTGGGGTTGGAACGCCAAAGGAAGGCGTTACCCGCACACTCACCCACCCACCACTGGTGAAGCCTGAGATAAGTTTCTCTCCTTCTTTTTTTATTTTAATTTTATTTATTTATATAACTGCGAGAGCGGAAGGTAAGCAATACGGCTCTGAAAGAGTTGGTTTTCAGAAAATGGGGGTTGGGGCTTGAAGAGTAATTTTGAAAGGCGAAACCGAGTGTTTTTCATTTAGTCTTCCCTATAGCTCTACCCGACATTTTGTTAACGCTCCTTCTCCCGGGTCCGCTTTAAAAAATAAAGATAAAAATTCTTTCTTCCCGTTTATTACTATATTTCCTTAAACTTTAACCTACTGACTTTTGTTTATAGACGAATGGTAGAGGCTACAAGTAGGAGAGGTTAGGCCTTTTTGATCTGGCGATAAGTGATTTTAAATTCGCAAATGCAAATTTTCGGGTCACCCGCCTTTGATTATTGGCCAATGGTCTTAGAGATAAGTTCGACCCTAACTAGTTGACCTAAGGTCACGTACTTGAGTCGGATATGCTTAATCTATAATATCATCTATAAATAAGTACACCTTTAACGTTATAGTAAATCTTCTTCTTCTTCTTCTTCTTCTTCTTCTTCTTCTTCTTACTATCTCTCTCTCTCTCTCACTATCTCTCTCTCTCTCTTTCAGTCACACACACACACACACGCACACGCACACACACTTTGATTCTCTGTTCCTTACCGATAGCCGGTGATTAGGTGACCGATAAGTTGGGTTTCGATCACAACTGGAGGTATCCTGCTAGAGTAGCCACATTGAGATGTGATACGTCGAGTCGGGACTGTCTCTCTTTCTCTCTCTTTCTTTCTCTCTTTCTCTCTCTCTCTCTCTTTTCTCTTCTCTCTTTCTCTTTTCTTTCTCTTTCGCTCCCCTTTCTCTTTCTCTCTCTCTGCTCCCCTCTCTCTCTTTCTCTCTAATGTAAAATAATGATTTAAAAATTTCTTTAAAAAGCATAATCCTTTTGGCAGACCTTATAAATGCTCTAAATTGCGAGATATATTGAACCCTTTTGGATTAACTACTTATGCTACTACAATGAGAACGTAGTAGAAATTTTTGATAATATATATTATTATATTATATATATAATATATATAAAAGTATTGGTAATTTTGCTTGAAGCATTGTTAAGTATGTTATAAAATAATAAAATTCGAAGGCAATACAATGCGTAAAAAATAAAGACAAAAAGATGTTTATATGTCTAATCGATTTCAAAGCGAAGCTTTATCGTCAGAGACTTATTTCAGAAATAAGTCTCTGACGATAAAGCTTCGCTTTGAAATCGATTAGACTATAAACATCTTTTTGTCTTTATTTTTTACGCATTGTATTGCCTTCGAATTTTATTATTTTATATATATATATATATATATATATATATATATATATATATATGAGGTAGGTAAAAGGATAGTGAACAAGAAATGATGACTCAAAACAAATCTAAGAGTTGAAATATTTCGTCCGATTCATAAGGACATCTTCAGTCAAATGATTTTTATTGAAAGCAAAATTACGTGCAAGTACAAGTGAATTTGGTGATGGAGTGAGTGCACGTAATTTTGCTTTCAATAAAAATCATTTGACTGAAGATGTCCTTATAAATCGGACGAAATATTTCAACTCTTAGATTTGTTTTGAGTTATCATTTCTTGTTCACTATCCTTTTACCTACCTCATACTGTCGGATTCTACTCCATCCACCCTATCTTCATATATATATATATATATATATATATAATTTAGGGCTATATTCATAAGTATCAGTACCAAATATCATGGAGAGAGCATGTGTATCTAACTGTAGCGTGGACATGAAGTCAACGGCTTAGGTTACTGAAAGCTACTCGGTGTGATTTTCAAAACCAAGTATATTATATATATATATATATATATATATATATATATATCGAATTGATATGAGTGTCATACCTATCATCAGCTCCTTACTTTACAGCACGGATCCCTGTGCTACTTATACGGTCAGTTGGCTAGAACCTGGATATTATAATCTATACATTTAATGGCAGGTTCATTACCGTCGGTTTCAAAGCAATATATGCTTATCTTCAGACAAATCGCCTTGTAAATGACATCCAAATGAATATACATTATGAATAGCGTTCTCGCTTTATTTGACCGCGTGTCATCCTCATGTCTCTCTCTCCTTCTCTCTCTCTCTCTCTCTCTCCTCTTCTCTCTCTCTCTCTCTCTCTCTCTATATATATATATATATATATATGTGTGTGTGTGGTGTGTGTGTATGTGAGTGTGTGGAATAACACATGGAAGGATTTTCCGTTTTATGGTGGTTGATTTTCTGTTATCATTTTTTAAGTCTAAGATTTTAATGAAAAGCTCTGAATATTCTTGATTTTGTACAGTGGTAACTTGACTTACGAGTGACCCAACATACGAAGTGTCTTAGTTACGAGCTGTCACTGGTTCGATTTTTTGCTTAGTGCTCAGAGCTAAAATCTGAGGTACGAGGAAGGCTCAAATACACTTATATTAATAAGTTCACTAAAAACATTTAACTTTCCAAGTTTATTACGCCAAAGAAAAATATTATTTATAAAGGATAAACATTAAGCACATAATTCATTACATTCTATCTTATTGATTTTATAAAGAATACAGTGCAGTTTTCTTATTTAAAAAAAGTCTGTAACAAAATTAAGTGTTTTCGAAAATAGACCCAGAAACGGATTAATGGCATTTTAGTTGATTTCAAAGGAGAAAGATTGCTTTGATATACAAGGAAAACGTATTACGGGTGGAACGAATTCAACTCGTAGGTCAAGGTACCACTGTATAGTTAGATACTATAAAATTAAAAGAAGAAAATTAAATTAGTATTATTTGGATTATTCGGACTATTGTCCTCATCTTTATTGTTATCTGTAGAACGTTTCGACCGATGTGCCTCTGGTCTTCTTCAGGTATTTCTTGCAGGACTCGGTAACCTTCTCGAACTCGAGTTCGAAAAGAAGTTTCCCGAGTTCAAGAAGGCTCACGAGTCAGATAAAAAAATACCTGAAGAAGACCGGAGAGCACATCGGCCGAAACGTTGTACATATAACAATAAAGGGTCCGAATAATCCAAATAATACTAATTATCACACCTCATCTCAAAAATTCAGAGAAATAAAATTAAAGTTAAAGCAAATCTTTGTTAGATTTTTAATAGCCGTTTTGATATTTCAGCGAAAGTAAAACAGCGTTGGGAGAATCGTTGATAGGGATCGGTATCGCGACGAAGTAGTCACAGGGAAAGCTGGTGTGCTAAGAATTAATTTCATTAACCGGTTCGCCTATTGATCTGTGTAGCAAAAGAATAGATGCATGGGTATTGAGGGAGAGTAAGGTTTCACCTAGCTCATTATAACCTTTTCGTCCTTTTGTGTGATGCACACCAACTTTTGAAAACGAAGGTTGGTAAGTTGTTACAAATTGATAAACTGAACGACCCTTTTCTGTCCCACAAGAAACTTTTCCATTTTCATTACTTTGTCACCCTCATATCCCCCTTGTTCTCTCTCTCTCTCTCTCTCTCTCTCTTCTCTCTGTCTCTCTGTCTCTGTCTCTGTCTCTCTGTCTCTCTTTCTCTCTCTCTCTCTTACGACTTTTTAAAAAATATTGAAAGTTTAACACTAAAGATTTTCCTCGTTCATTTTATTACTGCTGTTTTACTTTCTTGCTCTTCTTTTTCGTTTTCTTCTTTTTCATGTTTTAATTCATTCTTCTTCTTCTTTCTTCTTCTTCTTCTTCTTCTTCTTCTTCTTCTTCTTCTTCTTTCTTTCTGTCTTTCTTTCTTCTTTTTATTTTTTTTGTCTTAAATCTTTGTTTCTTTTCTTTTTTCTTTTTTGCATTTTTCTATTTTTCTTTGTCATAATTCATTGTTTTTTCTTTTCTTTTTCTTTCATTCTTCTCTTTTTTCTTTGTCATAATTATTTCCTTCCTTCTTTTCTTTTTCTTTCTTTCTTTATTTTCTTTTTCTTTCTTTTCTTTTTCTTTCTTTCTTTCTTTTCTTTTTGTTTTCTTTCTTTTATTCTTTTTCTATTTTTCTTTGTCTTAATTCATTGCGTTGTCTTTTCTTTTTCTTTCTTTCTTCTTCTCTTTCTTTTTTGTCTTAATTCTTTGCTTCTTTCTTTTATGTTTCTTTCTTTCCCTTTTTTTCCTTTTTTTCCTTTCTATCTCTCTTTTTATTTTTCTTTGTCTTAGTCCATTGTTTCTTCCTTTCATTGTTTGTTTCTTTCTTTTTCTCTTTTTTTCTCTGTCTTAATTCATTGTTTCTCCCTTTCCTTTTTCTTTCTTTCTTTTTCTATTTTTCTTTGTCTTTATTCCTTGTTTCTTTCTTTTACTTTTCTTTCTCTCCTTTTCTCTTTGTCACTGCCTTAATTCATTCCTTCTTTATTTATTTACTTTGTCGTTTCTTTTTCTCAACCCTGGTGCCGCCTACTGCATCATATGTAAGTAAGTAAAGTCGTCAGGGTGGGCTAAAGTAGGTATCAGCCAATCAGCGAGGAAGTCTATCCCCCTTTCACTAGCGCTAGACCAAGGAGATTATTTTTTGCGTCTGATGCAGAGCGCCACACCTAACATCAGCTCCTTACTTTACCGTACAGATCCCTGTGCTACTCATAGGATCCTCTGCCCCACCAGCCCCAAATATGAATAACCTGGGTATGACACTAAATTACATCTGGTGGCGAGGCTCCAATTCTGAAGATCTGAGTAGTATGGAGTACCCCTTCATTGTCATTACTCCCAGGTCCACCTCTCTCTACCTTCTACTAAGTCTCTCACCTTCATCATTTGTTGTACTTAAAACCCTTTATCTTTCTCTCACTACCACCATCCCTCTTAAACCTGCCTGTCTTTCTGTCTGCCCCCCCTCTCTCTCTCTCTCTCTCTCTCTCTCTCTGTTACGATTTTAGTAGCCATTCTTCAGGCTTCAAGCAAGAGCGCTTGTTCAGCGGAGATCCTTGGTAAAGAATCCTTTGGTTGTTCCTTGGTGCTCCCCAGACTTGCAAGTCTTCGTCAATGATTGCAAATGGACGTCTCTCAGTATCAGTGATTAAGTAGTCAACCAGCCACGCATTCGCGCTGTTGATTGGCTGAAGTTTAAACCACGTGACCTCGCTTAGTCTATAAATTTAAGTGGTGTATTGTAGCACGGCTTATATATCCAAAATAATCCAACACTGTCTCTGTCTCTCTCCAATTCTTTCTATTTCTTCCGCTTTCTCTTTTCACATACCATGCTCTCTGGCCGTATTTTTCTCATTCAACAATTGTACCCCATTTTTCTTTGTCCCCCCCCCCCACTATTCTCTGTTTATTCGAACCACATAAGGACTCCAGACGACGGGAGACTGTGTCTTGATGATAATTAATAACAGCTTTGCCTTCTTACTTCTTTGCACCCGAAAAATAAAACATTGAAGCCTCCCTAAGGATCGCATTTCGCATTCCTTATAACTTTCTATTACTACCATTTCTCTTTCTGTATTTCCCTTTCTTCCTTTCACTGACTCTCTGTCTGTTTACTTCTTCTTCTTCTTCTTCTTCTTCTTTGGTTAATTTTCCAACTTTCTTCTTCTTCTTCTTCTTCTTCTTCTTCTTCTTCTTCTTCTTTTCTTCTTCTTCTTCTTTGGTTAATTTTCCCCTTTCTTCTTCTTCTTCTTCTTCTTTCTTCTTCTCTTCTTCTTCTTTTGTTAATTTTCCATTTTCTCTTCTTCTTCTCTTCTTCTTCTTCTTCTTCTTCTTCTTCTTCTTCTTCTTCTTCTTTTTTTCCAGCTTTCTTCTTCTTTCTTCTTCTTCTTTGTTCTTCTTCTTCTTCTTCTTCTTCTTCTGTTAATTTTCCAGCTTTCTTCTTTCTTCTTTCTTTTGTTATTTTCCAGCTTTCTTCTTCTTCTTCTTCTTCTTCTTCTTTTCTTTTTCTTCTTCTTCTTCTTCTTCTCTTCTTTTGTTTCCAGCTTCTTCTTCTTCTTTTCTTCTTCTTCTTCTTCTTCTTCTTCTTCTTCTTCTTCTTTTGTTAATTTTCCAGCTTTCTTCTTCTTCTTCTTTTCTTCTTCTTCTTCTTCTTCTTCTTCTTCTTTTGTTAATTTTCCAGCTTTCTTCTTCTTCT
Source organism: Doryteuthis pealeii (assembly GCA_023376005.1). Lineage (NCBI taxonomy): Eukaryota > Metazoa > Mollusca > Cephalopoda > Myopsida > Loliginidae > Doryteuthis > Doryteuthis pealeii. The sequence goes on from CM042138.1 coordinate 41,327,144, forward strand.
TCTTCTTCTTCTTCTTCTCTTCTTCTTCTTCTTCTTCTTCTTCTAGCTCTCCTCCCACTCCTTCTCCTAGAGTTACATTTTATCTCTGTTCCCATTCATGACACCATTTTGGTTCATCTTTTTTCAATAGAGTAAATAACATGTTTCCATTGTCTGGTATACTCTCTTGTTTTTGATTGGTTATTATAATACAGACTAACACATATAACTTGACCAATTCTCTTTCAAATGATCACAATTTTTAACAGCACATGGAAAAACAACACAAACTAATGTGTTTAATGTTTTATTTTTAAATTGTAAGTTATTGCGAAGCGATTCTCTGCAAAAGAAAAGGTGTTTAAGCATTAAACATAATTCCGAGTTGTTTTTACACCTGACATTAAAATTTGAGATCCTTTGAAAAGAGAATTTGTCAAATTATGAGATAACGAAATTATATTTTTAGTAAATACCCTGTATATCTCAAATGATATCAAATCTTTTGAAATACCATGTATATATCTTATTATAATGAAGATTGTGTGTTTGTCTGTCTGTAACCGAAACTAAATCACTATTCAAGTCACAATTCCCTTAGTTATTGACGTCACATTTACCATGAATTTATTTTTATTTAAACCTCAATTATTAATAAAATCGTTATATCTTATTAATACTGTTGACCATATCTACGTACTAATAACATGTAATTGTATTTATATATACAACAAAATAGCGGTTTACAGTGTGAACGAGAAGGCTAATTTGCATATTGATATTTAACATTTGATTTTAATAAATATATGCTTAGTATTATTGATTTCTAATTGTTTGGTTTTCTCTTAATGAATATGAGCAAAATTCTCGGGGATAAATCTTAAAAGAAATCCATAAACAAGACGAAAGAACTGTATTATTAAATACTTCATAATCTAACTAAATAGATAAATTAGGAAAAATGAAAGACGGGAGTGAAAGAAAATGATGGAAGAGTTAAATCTAAAGCTGTTCTATTTTTCGATTATACCCCCTCAGTTCATCATTTTCTAAATAGTTTCTAATTTGATACAATATTTTATTACATCAAAACCTAAATACTTGCACCCGAAGGGTGCATATATTTGCTAGTATATATAACTTAGGAAAAAGCTAAAAAAAAAAAAATTTTTTTCACGGTGTGGTGGACCCGTAGATCTCGACAGATCATCCACCTGCGCTCCGCAAATACTGTCAGTCATCTTGCCTCGGCTTGTTACTGATTCCAGTCTTCGAGGAAGGGGAGCATGTTGAGCGTGTCGCACAAGCGCACAACATGTCAACATATGCAGATATTTCTACATCCGTGGCGAGGATGTGAGTGACTGAGTAGACCCTGGGTAGGACTGCCCACCCAGATATCTGGGAAGGAGCAAATATCAAGCTGGCCGGTAGCCTGCGGCTGGTGGCTGTTCACATTAACAGAATGAAAGCAAGAAAACATTACAACAAACGTAGGCTAACAATAGCCACCTGAAATTTTCGGACATCTCCCGGGTCCCTGGACAATGAACTGGAGCCGTGGCAAAGAACTCTTGATATGGGGCAGACATCTTGAGCCTTGCGGAAGTCCGCTTCAGCGAGGAGGACCAATTGACAGAGGTGGTGTCCGGGTACGCATTCTTTTGTATAAGCAGCCTCATGGTAGCTGTATGGAATTGAGGTATGGCAGCTCGAGCACCCCATCCTAAAGTGGCCTCTGCGTAAGCGGCACATGACGGACGGCATGGAAACATCTCTTACATCTGGGACTGACCACATGTTTGACTTATGTGGCAGGGCCTGCCTGTCGAGGGCTGGGATTCTCGATCACATACGGTCACATGCGAGTGGAAACCTAGAAGGGGGTTCATGTGTGACAGGAAAGAAACAAACTTGAATCAGGGGACACTCGGCGTGCTCACACCCGAACTACTTGTAGAAATGGCCTTATTCTGTGAAGAAGTGGCAATCACCATATAATTATATATATATATATATATATATATATATATAAACAGTAGTAATATTATTGATTTGGACTCATAACTTAAAGTTTCATGGTAATGCAATCCTCAGATGAGTCAAATGGTTGAGATCTTAAAAACCAGGTTTTTAAAAACTGGTTTTTAAGATGTCAACCATTTGACTCATCTGAGGATAGCATAACCATGAAACTTTAGGTTATGAGTCCAAATCAATAATATTAATATTGATTATAAATCTGATCTGCTTTATTAGCATTGAGCACCTTTTAATGCCAATACATTTCTCATTTATTCTCTATTCATTATATATATATATATATAATATATATATATATATATATATATATATATTCATATTGAAGTCATACCCACAGAATGCGAAGGGGATTTTAACTGTTTTAAAACACATCTGTATGTATGTAAAGGGTGCCATAGAGTGCTTCATCCCTTTTATAGGAGAGCGTTGCGTTTACACTTTAGTTGGCAGTCGTCAGCGAAATCCCCTCCAAAGTGCTCTACTCCGGGGAATGGGGAGCATGTGTTTGTTTGTGTGTGTGTGTGTGTGTGTGTTTATTGGTGATGATAATCCTTCCATATGGGATTCAACAGTAATGTTATAGATTAGCCGTAGTGAGAATTCGATGGGCCTACTACCAATATGTGGACGTACAAATCAATATACTGAATAAATATACTGTTACTAGACACATCGATCTTTGACTACATTTTACCTGTAATATTACAGTTAAATCTCATATTGAATGACCAATATATATATATACCATATATATATATATATATATATATATATATATATATATATATATATATACAACGTGTGTCAAAAAAGTATCGAGATTTTTGCACTTTTTGACACACCTTGTATTCTGAAGAAAATTAACGTTTCATTCATTCTTCATTTCTATCTTGGTAAAACAGTTACAATCTCGATATTTTTAACATACCTTGTATATATATATATATATATATATATATATATATATATATATATATACCTTACCCTTCCTTTGGATCACAGTGGCAGTATGGAGAGGGGGATTTGCTGCATGGGCAACAGCTTATCATCCATATGAACCCGCCCATGCTATGATTGATTTTCATTTTCAACCTGTGAAGGGTTTTTTATGTCCAGAGGTTAGGGAATTGCATTCATTGTACGTATATATTTGTATTTTTGCTTAGCTGTTTTTTAAGAGTTTTTTGCACAGTGTCCTATCGAATTCGAATAATTCTCAAACAGATCTATTTGACCCTTAGATGCGACACTAAACAGGTACTATTACTCCGTATCAGGGTACACCTGGGAGTAATGGCAATGAAAGCTTACCCTCCAGATCTCCAGAACTTGAGCCTCACTATCAGATGCAGATTAGTGTAATACCCTGGATACCAAACTAAGTCTTTTTACTTTGGAAAAAGAAATAAAATTGGTTTTGTTTGGTTTCTTTGTTTAATAGCATATCAACCATAGTGTGTTTGTAACATATTGATGGTCATGCCGTCGGTTTTGGTCGGTTAGTGTAGAAAATAGTTTTGAATTCAAATCAAAACCCATATGATTTGAATTCAAATCTGGACGGTTAGATTGATTGACATTTAATAACCTAGGATTGACCCCGACTTCCTGTGGCACGGCGAACTGTGGGAATAGATAGAGAAAAGCTTTTAGTTTAGTCAGTCGGCTGCATAATATAAAGACGTGCCCAGCAGGATTCACCACGCGTGGTAAAGATCCAGTGGTTAAGATTAAATAAATCAAATGTGATTCACAAAAATATATGCCTTGAGTTTGTCTCTAAAAACAACGACAATCTCTCTTAAAGGCACCAGCTAAGAAGTCAGAACCAAATGTTAGAAACCGCCCGGAACAAGACCAGACCAGGCCCTGAAGAACTAAGAAGAAATATCAGCCAAGCTACAGATGAAGATAGCTACTCACAGCCTCACAAGTAAGAAGTAAGAAAGTGCTACTCACAAATAAAGCTCAGAAGAAGGTAAGATTAAATATGAAAGACTCAACCACGGGTGTCTCTCATAATATATACCGTTAAATGGCTATATAGTTATTCACTAAGCTTAGATGTGGCACAAGGCCGGAATTATGGGGCACCCAGTGAGAATCGAACTCAGTACCATTGGTCTCTAACCATTATACCACGTGAGGTACCCATTAGACGGCTGTATAACAGGTTATTTAATGCCAAAACAATCCTTGTAAAAGAACGGCGGTGGTACTAATTAGCACATAGCTGGTGTGGAGATGAGGGGTTCATACCTTTCCCAAGTGTATTATTCCGAAAGTGAATGTGATAGTGCGACTGGAATCCGCAATCGCTTACAACGATGTCGCAGTCCAGCACGTCAATTACTACGCCACCGCGACACCCCTCTCTTCCCCAGAAAGAAAAAGAGTGCACGAAAGTTAATAAGGCTTAAAATTGGACAGTATAATGTTTTACAATTAAAATTATTATTCTGAGATATTATTTCTGTAGATAGGACCCGTCTGAGAAAAAAAAAAAAGAAAAAAAAGGAAAAAAAAAGGGGGTCTAATCATAAGATTAGATATCATCCCTTGACTCTACTTCATATTTCTTACAATATGGAGTCTGGATTTAATTCTTACTATTTATTCACTAAACAGAATTTAAAAAAAAAAAAAAAGAAAAAAAGAAAGAAAAAGAGACTTGCAGTTTAGCCTTTTTCTGCTCAGCGCACCGAGTTTGTAGAATATCCATTTCCTCTAATGTGTATCTTTTTTCTAATGCAATGCAGGTGTAGACCAAGAGTCACATCGCTTGTGTTGAATCTTAATGCAAGAATATCCGACACATATCAAAAGAGTTAGATTCACCACAACTCTTCACTTTATCATAATGCTGGCCTTATTTTCCTTACAAGGTGCATCGTCAAGGCATCCATTAAAAAAACAACCCTTAAACTCTTTCTACGAAAACATAATTTCCTTGAATATATATATATATATATACAAAAACATGAAGAGGGAGTGAAAAATACTCATATGTATATATATACACATGCATGTAAGAATTCATTTTCATATTATCAAAATAAGATAAGAAACATCTTTCTGAAGAAGATACCAGAAGATCTGAAACACGTGTTGCATATGTAAAACAAAAAGAATTTAAAAAATTTTTCTGAGAACAAAATACATTTTGCGGACCTTCCTTTTTTTTTTAATAAAATATTGAATTTTCTCCCGTTGAAACCAGAACAACATTTTATATATATATATATATATATATATATATATATATATATATATATATATATATAGGGTCCGAATCACACACGAAGCGGTTTCGAGTCTATAACTCTACTGATGAGGCATAATAGGTCGAAATGTACGTTCAGTGAATGACTTTTTCTCGATTTGTTTACGCTTCACATTTAAACAGATATATCCGCCTAATTCATTAATTATCAACTAATTATTTTTAAAATTAGGTATGACTTCAATTAAGCACATATTCTCCCCAAAATTGTCGGTATAACCATATGAAACTAACTGTTTGCGTACTTTCATATATATATATATATATATATATATATATATATATATAATATATATATTATAAAGGGCAGTTTTGTGTATATGTATGTCCGTAGGAAACTGCGAAAATAAAACAATTAACAACAAAGTAAATATATATATACACATTAAATATTACCAGGGCTTGGTTTTTGAGCAAACATAATAGATATTTGATTTATTTTCGTGAAGATAATTAAAAAATAAAATTTAAATGATAACAGCATGGATTTTTTTTTCATTTAATATTTTAGATAGTAGACATTAAGATTTCTTTTCAGAGTAGCTGGATCAATGCAAGGTCTATTTTTACATAGGGATGTAAATGGGGCATCCCACGAGGATTCAACTCACGATTCAGTAATAATAGATATGCGGGACTAACTTTAAAAAATCTCCCTCTACCCAGGCGACACCGGGTAGCCGCTGCTAGTATATATATATATATATATATATATATAGATAGATAGATAGATAGATAGATAAAAAGTAAGCCTAATGAGTCAGAGATTATCTACCGAGGGTTTTTCCCAATGAATCATCAAGATAATTCTGACTTTACTATTAAAATTATTATTCTGAGTCAGAAGTATCCTGATGATCCATTAGGAGAAAACTAGGTAGATAATCTCTGACACATTAGGCTTACTTTGTTATTTTTGGCTCTACAAATTGTATTGAGCACTTTAGTATGCTTTACTTAAGCTACTCTTACGGTAGTTTTTTTCCTTCTTTTGGCCATTGTAATAGTGCCGATTGATTATTTTCAGGTGGTATGTATGATTTGGTCTTTTCGTTTTTATGTATATTTTTTCTTCAGGCGAAAGTTTGTATTGTGTAATTACAAATTATAGAGGCGGGAGTTTTTTTTGTTTTTTTTTAAATTGTCGAAGTTTGAAATAAAAAAAGAAAGAAAGAAACACACACACACACACACACACACACACACACACACACACACAACGGATATCTTTCTTTCCCGTCTATGTTGCTCGTGATGAAGACCAATTCATCGATTTGGTCGAAACAGATTCTGTCAGCAATTACATAACAAACATCATTTGTTTTTACAAAATTTTAAATTTCATACTGTCGGATTAATTTCCATCTATTTTTCATATATATATATATATATATATATATATATATATATATATATATATATATATATATATATTTGTTCAGTGAAGAACATTTTCTGGTTAAATTTGCTTGGATTTCTTTTTGTATACATGATGAATTTTTGAAAGCGGTATATATACATATGTATCTCTCTCTCTCCCTCTCTCTCTCTCTCTCTCTCTCTATATATATATATATATATATATATATATATATATATATATGTGTGTGTGTGCGTGTGTGTGTGTGGCGAGGGCACCTGATTAATAAGGTTTAGGAGTTGTTCGTTTCAAATTGGGTGGTCGGAATCTGAGCTCAGTAGGTAGAGTATCGGACTAGGAGCCACAAAGTTCCTGGTTCGATACCGGCCCTCGCCAACTCAGCGAATGAGTAGCAAAGGGATCTGTGTGGTAAAGTGAGGAGCAGATGGTAGGTGTGGCGCTCCACCCCAGACCCCAAAAACAATATTTTTGGTCTAGCGCTAGTGAAAAGGGGTCAGACTCCCTTGCTGTCCGACTGATATCGACTTTAGGCCACCCCGACGACTTTACTTAAGTGACTCCCACCTTTTATTACCAGTATGGGCAGTTAAGTTTGATACTAAATCCAAATGGATTAAAACTTTTTTTCTTTTTATCCAGTTGTTTTCCTGCTTTTCGATTACTGACTTTATGTTAATGTATACTGGCAGCGGCTACCCGGCGTCGCCTTGGTAGAGGGAGATTTTTAAAAGGTTAGTCCCGCAGATCCATTATTACTGAATCGTGAATTGAATCCTCGTGGGATGCCCCATTTAAATCCCTATGTAAAAATAGACCTTGCATTGATCCAGCTACTCTGAAAAGAAATGTTAATGTCTACTATCTAAAATATTAAATGAAAAAAATCCATGCTGTTATCATTTAAATTTTATTCTTTAATTATTTTCACAAATATAAATTAAATCTATTATTTTTGCTCACAAACCAAGCCCTGGTGATATTTAATGTGTATATATATATTTACTATTAGTCGTTAATTGTTTTATTTTCGAAGTTTCCTCCGGACATACATATACACACAACTGCCCTTTATATATGAATAGATGTCAATTCTTTCAATGATTGTGAATTTACCATCTCAGTTGAAATCGTGGCCTTCGAGCGGAAATTTTGTTCTAGGATCCATTGATTTTATTGTGTCTATAGTTATTTATCCTAGAATAGAACGGCTATTCTGACTTCCCGACATATTGTTATTGGCAGCGTGTGCAATCTAGTAAATGAATTGCATTTTTTAAATTTTAAACACAAATGACGTCGCACTGTTTTGAAATAGCACGCTAACTAACGGCTATAGACATTCTCAAAGCTTTATACATAACCCCTCCCCTAAAAACAACAACTTTGAATAATAGTTCTCCGAATTTTTAGGGTGAGGTTTGATAATTAGTATTATTTGGATTATTCATACTATTTTCCTCGTCTTCATTGTTATCTGTACAACGTTTCGGCCGATGTACCCTCCGACCTTCTTCAGGTATTTCTTGTCGGATTCGGGAACCTTCTTTTTGAACTCGGGAACCTTCTAGTTGGAATCGGGAATCCTCACGGAATTCTGAACCTAACCATTTATTCAATCCTTGTCAAGGGCGACAGTAACATAGAATAATAATTAACACAGCTTAACACCTGTACCCCAGCTATAGTTAGTGGAATGAGAACAGGATACCCCCGTGGGTTGAATAAAGGATTGGGTTCAAAGTTTCGTGATGGCCCCCGATTACGACAAGAAGGTTCCCGAGTTCGAAAAGAAGGTTCCCGAGTCCGACAAGAAATACCGGAAGAAGACCGGAGAGCACATCGGCCGAAACTTTTGTACAGATAACAATAAAGATGATGACAATAGTCTGAATAATCCAAATAATACTAACTTTAAACAAGATTAATTTCGAATATAGCAGCCAAGGTGTGTCATAAAAGTATCGAGATTGAAGGTGTATTTACCAAGATAGAAATGAACAATGAATAGAACGATTTTTTTTTCAGAATACAAGGTGTTTCAAAAAGTACAAAATATCTCGATACTTTTTGACACACCTTATATATATATATATATATATATATATATATATATATAGACTGGGCCCTTCAGCCTTGGGTAGGTAACCAGTCTAGGAGAGGGATAACTCTGAATTCAAAATTCCTGAGGTCGGTCGTTGATTGGGTTTGTGGCAACCCTTGATGCACCAATTCTTTCCTATCGACTGTGCCAAAAAGTGTGGATGGTCCAACACAAGCCTTCGCCACTATAAACACATCCCTGTGTGGGTGTTCATTGTGTGTATGAACCCTCATACGTTGAAAATCGACGGGAGAGTCCATAATATATATATATATATATATATATATATATATATATATATACTGAATGCGAATGTCAGTGTTTCATATTTTTTTAAAAATTTACTTCTATGCAACGTAGCCCAACATATCATGCATTTTAGGATTCAGTACGACTCCGTGAGTAAATTAAAAACATTCTGGGCCGAACTGAAATTTTGATTTCGAAAGTTTTAATTACTGCGATTGTTTTCGGCGATTTTTTACGTGATTTTTTCAGACGAATTTCTTTGTACGATAACAATTTTTATATCATAATTTGGAGATGAAATGGCAAATAATCGAAATTAATTGCGAAATCCAGCAAAAGTCACCCTTAAAATAGAAGTAATTGTTTGTTTGTTTGTACAAAGGTACGTACTTTTATTTTTCTAAAAAATAAGTTCAGCTTGAGAAAGGAAGAACTATCAATAGCGAATATTATATAGCATTATTGGTGCGTTTGAAGGAAGAAATCGCTAAAAAATGGCCACAAATGAAGAACAAAGTGCTCTTTCACCAAGATAATGCACTGTGTCACAAATCAATTGTAATGATGGCAAAACTACAAGAATTGCACTTCGAATTGCTTCAGCACCCACCCTATTCTCCAGATCTAACCCTTAGTGACTACTGGCTGTTTGCAGACCCCAAAAGAATACTCCAGGGAAAGAGATTTGGCTCCAATGAAGAAGTGATATGGGAAACTGAGGCGTATTTTGAGGCCAAAGACAAATCGTTCTACAAAAAAACCCAAAAAGCATTGAATTGTTAGAGAAGCGTTGGAATCAGTGTATCACCCTAGAAGGAGACTATGTTGATGAATAAAGTTGAATTTTACCTAAAAGTTGTTGTTTTATTAGTTAGACCCGGGACTTATTGAGTGATGTGTTATTTTATGGATAAATGGAACTAGACTAAGCTTAATAAGTGAACTTATTGTTGAATTGTTGAACCTTTAAAAAGTAAGCTTAAATATAAATGTAATACTTAAATGCAGTGATCAATTTTGAATTCTTCTGTCGTTTATTGTTGCAAACTGCGGCAGTATGCCCAACAAAAAGAAATCTCCACCAAGAGAGGGCCAGATTGATACCAAAAGAGCCAATAGTATGAAGTGTTTCCGTGATAGTATTCAACCAAAATTGAGAATTGTCCAGAAAATTTAACGAAATAAAACAAAATTTTACTAGTACCCTGTCAGAGTGGACTTAGCAGTAATAGAAGGCACTGCCAAAAACATGCTCTTTTTCACTTAAAAAAACAATTAAAACTAATTAAATTGATTATTTAAGCTCAAATTTTAATTTTAGTCGAAAAACAGTAACATAAAAAATCAAAATAATATCATATGTATTATTATAATCTTATTATAATATTATCAAAGATTGTGTGTGTTACATAAACAATAATAGATATCTCTCGATTCACTAATTACCAATTCAATTCGCAGACACACCGCAATAAAAAGACACACACACTCGCCAACAAAACAAAACATAAGTTGTGACGCCAACCGGAAGTTTACTCCATGGTAGCCTAAAAGGAAGTGACCAATTTAACACGTTTTTGCGCATAGGCTCCAAATTGAAGTTCCGGCTGGAAAACAAGAATGTCCAAAAAATAAAAAAATAAAATAATTTTATAAATAAACTCACATTTTCATCCAATCGAAAGCTCTCCCCCCAAAAAAACAAAAAAGGCTTCTGTGATCCGATTTCGGATCACACAGGCCTATATAAAATCGGCTTTGAAAAGCCGACAGCAGACAAAACCAGTGACACGCGCAGACCACATCACAGGCGGCCAACTTACATCCTCACCTACCTCTACCCAAATCAGACCGACAGTCAACAAGCGAACAATTCCACATCGTTCAGCGATACCAAGAAAAATACGCCAACTATCTTACACGATACAACCAGCTATCGACTTCAGAATAACAAAACAAAATTCTGCCTACAACAACAACAAGACTACGCCGACTAATACACGATACCAACCGCTAACGACTACTAAAAAACCCAAGACTCTACCCACCTAATCAACACCTAACCACTACCACTGGTTCATCTGCTGTTGCAAGATGGGTATATTCCTGACTTTTGTGAGCTAGGACTACTAATGGAAGGAGGAGGAATAAATAACAAAGGCTTAAAAAATAGTGATGACCCAAAAGAGGAGAGCGATGGTTTGACCGTAGCGTAACCCCGAACGGAGAATTGACCGCAAGCGGAAGTCGGGTGTTGACCGGAAGTCACGTGGTGACGTGGGGGGAAAAAGAAAGGGTTCGTCCTCTTTTTGCCGGCGGCGGTCGTAGGGTACGGACCTCATGAGAGCCCAGTAATCTAGTAGTGTTCTCTCTCTCTCTCTTTCTCTCTGCCTTTCCTCCTCTCTGATAGGAGCCCACTATACGAGCACGAAAATAAAGGCTGGCTGTTGTGACGACATGTTTCTCGTGTTATGATTTTTTATCGGCACCATTTCAGCACGGTGACTTTTGGAGTTTTAGTACCAAGAAAGAAAAAAGGACTACGGTACATGTATCGTTTTAGTGCCGTGAATATTACAACGTAACACTGCCCACTTCTCCACCTACACTACAACTGATTCGGCCATCGGACATTCACTGACTTTATTAGACAAGACACAACTATCACCAAAATTATCCTTTAAATTCATTTCTATCTTTTCCTCGCTTTCCATGTTATGTTTTCCAATACTATTTTGAAACTTAAAATCTGTGTTTGTTTTTCCTCGTCACCATACGCTTGCATACTAACCCTGTTAATTACATGTGTTTGTCTGTAACCAAAACTATATCACAACCCAAGTCACAATTCCCTTCTTTATTTACGTCACATTCTTCATGATTTTATTTTTATTTAAACCGAAAATAATCGGTTGATATAATACTATAATACTTTGCCAAAAGAAAAAGATTATATATATATATGAAAGATACATATATAAACCACCAGGATTTTCCAAAGCTAAAAAGTAAAGAGTGCTCAATACCTAAGTAGAGTAAATGATAAAATGAAACTTAATGAGTCAGATATACCTACTAATAGTTTCGTTTAGTAGCTTATCAGGGCAAAGATCTTTGCCCTGATGAGCTACTAAATGAAACTATTAGTAGGTATATCTCATTAGGTTTAACTTTATATATATATATATATATATATATGTGTGTTGTGTGTGTGTGTGTGTGTGTGTGTATGTGTGTGCGTGTGTGGTGTGTGTGTGTGTGTGTGTGTGTAAACTGAATAAAATAAAACGTGGTCTGACGAAGCTCGGTGCGCCTCATACCCTCGAGTGAAATTGTCCATAATCACAATACCCCTGGTATTTAAGGCCTTTTGATTCACAAATATATATATATATATATATATATATATATATATATATATATATATATATTATATATGTAATCCAAATGTCCAGAGAAGAAGTCTTCCTTATGACACAAGAGTTTTATCTAAAAAAAAACAAGTCGCAGTTTGAGAGCTCAATGTGTGCTCTTAATGTTAGAGTCACAGAGCAAATATATAAGTAAAGAATTAACAAAAGACTTAGACATTTAGCATTATAGTCTATTTCAGGGAGCTTAGACAAATAGTCTAACTCTCTCGACTCATCAGATGCGAATGATGAAATTTTTTATTACTTTAAAGGTATTTGAAAACAGATTTTTATTTTTTTTTAATATTTTTAAAATTTTTAAAAATTTTATCGTCCTGTGATATGAATTCCAAATGAAATCCTTGATGTTGCAAAAAAAAAGAAAAAAAAATATGTTGTAGTTTCACTTCCGCCACAAAAAACTCGGTCAGCAAAAAATGTATCTCTTAATATATAATCTCCCTGAAATAGACTATAAAGCTAAATCTCTAAGTCTTTTGTTAATTCATTACTTATATATATATATATATATATATATATATATATATCTTCTTATTATAATGGAGACTGTGTGTTTGTCTGTCTGTAACCGAAACTTATATACTATACAAATCACAAATTCCCTTCGTTATTTACATCACATTCTCCATGATTTTATCTTTATTTAACCTCAATTACAGATAAAATGATTTACATCATTAAGACTGTTGACCATATCTACATACACAGAACATGCAATTGTATTTATATATACAACAGAATAGCGGATTATAGTGTGAATGGGAAGGCTGATTTGCATATTGATCTTAAAAAATTGATTTAATAAAATATATGCTTAGTATTATTGATTTCTAATTGTTTGGTTTTATCTTTTTGAATATGAGCAAAAATCTCGGGGATAAATCTTAAAAGAAATCCATTAACAAGAAGAAATAACTAATATTATTCTTTACTTCCTATTTTAACTAAATAGTTAAATTAGGAAAATTTACCAATGAAAGAGGGGAGTAATGGAAAATGATGGAAGAGTTACTTTCAAAGTTGTTCTATTTTTCAATCATACCCCCTCTGTTCCAATTTTTTTATCTGCATTCTTATTCAGTTTCATTAGTCTTTCTTTAATTTAATATGATATTTTATTAGATTAAAACTTAAATACTTGCACCCGGAGAGTGCATATATTTGCTAGTATATATATATATATATATATATATATATATATATATATATATATATCATTATTCTTCCATATCTTACCGTTGTCTTTATTTATATCGAAGACCGATTTGAGCAAGCATTGGTGGAAACATTTCAGTTGTTCTAAATTTTATACTCTTTCAATGTTCCTTTCTTCTTGATGTGAAAAAAAAAAGAAGAAAAATTTTAAAAATATATCTTAATGTGTTATTCATGAGTTAAGCAAGCAAGTTTGTGTCTTTTTGGTTTTTTTGATGTTTTTGTTTCTTTCTTCTGTTTTCTGAATCGTCTTCATAGAATATCCATTTCCCGAACGTGTATCTTTTTCTAATGCAGTGCAGGTGCAGTCGGAGTTCCATCTCTTGTGTTGAACTCTAATGCAAACATGTGACACGTTTAAAACCGATTAAATTCAACAAAACTCCTCACTTAGTCAACAGCCATGCTAAACTGTCTTTTTCACAGTTGCATCTTCCTATGATTCATGTTTGCAAACTAATTCAACAACTTTTTTAGCAATATAACTTTACACAACCGCTGTCCAAATTGTACGGCTTATTTTGATTTTATTCTAAATTACTTAAAAGACGCCCTATTGGGCAGCAATTAAGCTAGCTCATGCGGAGGGCTCACAAATAGTGCCTCGGTCTCACAAATAGTGCCTCGGTCTCACAATAAAATTTCATTTGGAGGCGCGTGGTGTAATGGTTAGAGTCGTATTAAATGGACTCGTCGACCTGGACGAAGCTGGTGGCATTTCACATGGAGCTAATACCCTTGGGAAAGGTATGAATCCAGTTCTTACTTCAGCGATGGGTAAATAGCAGAGCAGACTGGGTGCTTTAACCATGGCTAGGTAACCAGTCTAGGAGAAGGAAAACTCTGAATTAAAACTTGTCAAACTCCGCTTAAGAAATTGACCTTGTGTCGCATCCTGTTCGTGTGGAGGGGCTGATAAATATACAATGGCACTTCATTTAACCTTACCTGTTATTCTTCGGCTGCTTCCTAATTAAAAAAGACACCTTTGGTGTACGTAGGTCCTTAATTCCTATACAATCATGTCTATTTCATGGTTGAGTTTCGCTGTATTTCGTAATTAATTTCGATTATTACTAAATTCATTTCCAAGCTATAAAAATTGTTATTGTACAAAATAAAAAAAATAAAAAATCGTCGCAAAAATCATGTTAAAATGAAATGCTACCAGCGTCGTCCAGGATTTGAACTCGTGTCACTGTGTCCATTTCCACCGACAATAAAGATTACGACACGGGTGTCTCATATATCTCTTCCATAAAAACTTAAGAGACTACACGAAAATATAAATAGAGGGTAGCCCATAAAATACTGAAACATTTTTTTAAATGCATAACTTTTTTATTTCAATTTTTAGTTATTTTTCAGATATTATAGTATATCAGATAATATATATATATATATATATATATATATTATATATATATATATATATATTAAGAATAAATCACAGGTTAACAAACAGCACCATTGTTACCTTATTTTTCTTTACACCTGCATTGTGATAGCCTTCAAAACCAACCCCCAAACGAATATATACACAATGCTGCTTCAAGCAAATTAGTAAAAACAATTATATATATATATATAATACGTACATACATATGCACGTGCAATCCCGCGCAATGATACAGTCATAACGTCACAACCAACACGCATTTTCATGGACACCCGCATGACAACATAGGCGCATGACAATATACGCGCATGACAACATACGCGCAAGTACAAAAAAAACCCCGCATTCACGTAAACACACAACACGATAATACAGTTATATAAAAATACCATCATTTTCAAAAGAAAAAAAAATTCATTTAAAAAGAAATGCCACAACTAGACTGCTTCAGTTCCAGTGATCTTTTGAAAAAGAGATTATCTCGAAATTTCAAGAATTAAATACAAGTCAACACACAACATCATTGTTACCGTATTATTATTTTTTCTTTACACCTGCATTGTGATAGCCTTCTAAATCAACCTCCTAACCAATATATACACAATGCTTCAAGAAAATTATAGAACTCTCTTATATATATATATATTATATATATATATAATATATATATATTATCGAATTTTATGCGATACATGCATTTATAATTGCCTTCAAGCAAAAATATAAATAATAATTTATTCAACAATGCTTCTATAAAAAACAAACATCCAAAAATCTTATTCACTTCGCCGAAGAGCTTACGGCCGGGTTTGTTTACTAAATAAACGTCCACTTACCTACTATGGTAGAGGCGTGTAGTAGTATCATTGACAAGGTTAATTTCGCACCGGCGGATATGGTCTCTGACTATGCCTGTGAAGTCCCGGTTTCGATTCCTGTCGGAGGGGAGTCGTTAGTATACATCGCTGAAGAGACTTAATAAAGTCGAAACAGTCTGTACGGTGTTCTGCATAGCGAGCCATCCTTTGCCGGGATTCACTTGTCAAGATTATTTTCTATAAGAAAAAGTATCGAATTTTATGTAATACATGCATTTATAATTGCCTTCAAGCAAAAATATAAATAATATATATATATATATATATATATATATATCAAAAGAGTTTTGATACCCACTTTACATTTTTTTTAAATATAATTTTACAATAAACTCTTTTGAGTTTTACTATAAACTATAATGCTTCTGATTTTTTAAAAATTAAAAATAAAATTTATTTTATTTTTAAAACAGAACATGCATTTTTCAAAAATTTCAGCGGTTGAATTCAGCGTTCGTTTTGTAAACAGTCTTTTTAACGGATATCTTTCTTCTCGTCTATGGCGCTCTTTGATGAAGACCAACTTATCGATTTGGTCGAAACAGATCTGTCAGCAATCACATAACAAACATCATATGTTTTTTCAAAATGTTAAATTTCATACTGTCGGATTAATTTCCATCTATTTTTCATATATATATATATACATATACATATATATATATATATATCTTATTATAATGGAGATTGTGTGCTTTTCTGTCTGTAACCGAAACTAAATCACTACTCCCTTTGTTTATGACGTCACATTGACCATGAATATATTTTTATCTAAACCTAAATTATTGATAAAATTGTTTTACATACTGTTAACCATATCTACATACTAACAACATACAAAATTATTTATATATACAACAAAATAGCGGTTTAAGTGTGAAGGGGAAGGCTAATTTGCATATTGATATAAAAAAAAAATCGAATTTAATAAATATGTGCTTAGTATTATTAATTTCTAACTGTTTGATTTTATCTTAATGAATATAAGCCAAAATCTCATCAATGAATCTTAAATGAAATCCATTAACAAGATAAAATAACTGTCATTTTATTCTTTACTTCCTCTTTTAACTAAATACTTAAATTAGAAAAAATAACAATGAAAGACGAGAGTGATGGAAGAGTAAGTTTCAGTTGTTCTATTTTTCGATTATAACCCCCTCTGTTTCAAATATTTTTATCTGCATTCTTATTTAGTTTCATTAGCCTTTCTAATCTAATATGATATTTTATTACATTAAAACTTATATACTTGCACCCGGAGTGTGCATATATTTGCTAGTATATATAAATGGGGGATAATCCAAATGACTAGTAAGAAAGGGATGATTATATTTGGGATCATCGAAATCCTATTGTGCATCCATATTGTATGCTCTTGTAGGTGCAAACTTATAGACTCATACAAGGATTTTTATAAATCCCTAAGAGAGCTCAATATATAATAACTATTCTTTTTTTGTTAAATCTATCTGAAGATACTAGATTCATTTTGAGTTTCTGGTCGAAATAAATTTATCATAGTTAATAGTTTGTTAAGTTTTTCTTTCTTTCTCTCACATTGCATTCAGTTTTGTTCTCTCTTGGTTTTTCATAGTAAACTTTTCATTCTTTTTTCCTTCGTCATTTCAATCTCTTTCATTGTTATCCCTTCTTTTTTTTTTCTCTTCCTTTCTTTGATCTATTTCCCCGCTTTATTTCTCTTTCCTTTTATTTTTCTTTATCCATATTTTCATTTTTCTCCTTCATTTTATTTTATTTTTCCTCGTTTCTCCTAATTATTTCTTCCTTTATATTAACCGGCTTTTTATTATTTCTTTCTTTCCTCTTTTTGTTTTTGCTTTTATTTCTTCTTTTTTTCTTTGTCTTTCTTCCTTTTAATGTTTATTTTTCTTTACATTTTCTTTCTTTTTCATTTTTTTTTATTTTATCATTTTTCTTTCTTTCATTTATTCATTCATCTGTTTTATTTTTTCTTCTTTCTTTCTGTTCATGTTCTTAATTTTTTTCTCGTAATTTCTTTCAGTCTTTCTTTCCTCTTGTTTCTGTTTTCTTTCAATATATTATTGTACTTCTTTTTTCTACTCATTCCCTTTCTTTCCTTTTCTTCCTTCCTTCCTTTCTTTCTACTTATTATTGTTCTTTACTTTTTCTCCTAATTTTCTTTCTTTCTTTCTTTTATTTTTCTTCTGTTTTCTTTCAATCTATTCTTATTCTTTTCTTTTTCCCGCCCCATTTTCTTTTATTCCTTGACTTTCTTTCTTTGTATTTTCTTTCTTTCTTTTATTTTCTTTGTATTTTCCTTTCTGTTCCTTCTGTTTGCTTTTTTTTCTTCTGCCTTTTTTATTATTTTTCTTTAATTCTATTTTCTTTCCTATTTCTCACTAATTATTCTATTTTTCTCCTCATTTTCTTTCTTTCTTTCTTTCTTTCTTATTCCTTTATTTATTTTCATCATTTTTATTTTTCTCCTCATTTTCTTTCTTTCTTTCTTTCTTTCTTTCTTTCTTTATTTATTTATTTTCATCATTTTTGTGGTTGTTCTTTTCTTTTCATTCATTGTTCTAAACTTTTCCCCCTTTCATCTTATTTCCTTCTTTCTTTCTTTCTTTCTTTCTTTATTTATTTATTTATTTATTTTCATCATTTTTATTTTTCTCCTCATTTTTTTCTTTCTTTCTTTCTTTCTTTTTTTCATAATTTTTTTTTCTCTCATTTCATCTTTTCTTTCTTCTTTCTTCTTTCTTTCCTTCTTCTTATTCCTTTATTTATTTTCATCATTTTTGTCGTTCTTCTTTTCTTTTCATTCATTGTTCTAAACTTTCCCCCTTTCATCTATTCCTTCTTTGTTTCTTTCTTTCTTTCTTTCTTTCTTTCTTTCCTACCTTTTTTTTCTTTCACCTTCTCTTTTTTCCAGATTCCCGCCTATTTTCCTTTCTCTCTAATCTCTTCCCCCTCTTCTTCTCCCTACCTTTTATTTATACCCCTCTCACCCGTTTTATTTCTTCTCTCCACCCCCTCATCCAATCATCAACCTTTCCCGCCAACCGATAAACCGCGTCATTTTTTTAATTTCATAATTTTCCTATCTTCTTTTACATCTCTTGCTCCAACAATTAAAAACACGTGCGGTATGCTGTGAGGCCTTCCTGCCTCTCTGCGCAGCTAAACACACGTCTATATTAGACATTGCAAACACTTATCTATGATGGACACGTTTGAAACTACAGTACACAGCTAAGAATATACGAACAAACACAGAACAGGATATAACATTCAATCAAAAATGGAGTCTAATGATACGAACCACAAAAGCTTTTTCTCTGAATGTTTGAGATGAGGCTTGATGATTAGTATTATCTGCGTTATTCGGACTATTGTCTCCATCTTTATTTTTATTTGTACAACGTTTCGGCCGATATACCCTCCGACCTTCTTAAGGTATTTCTTGTCGGACTCGGGAACTTCGGAACCTTCTTTTCGAACTCGGGAACCTTCTTTCCGAACTCGGGAACTTTCTTGTCGTAATCGGGAGCCATCACGGAACTTCGAACCTAACCCTTTATTCAGTCCACGGGGGTATCCTGTTCTCATTCCGCTCACCATAGTTGGGTTAGGAGTTGTGTTAATTATTTTTCTATGTTACTGCTTCTACTCAGGATTGAACCCGGAATCCAGAGATAACTGTCACTTAGAACTGTCTTAATCTAACTACCTTATCCACTAGGCCATGTGTCCAATTGGACATATTCCCGAGTTCGAAAAGAAGGTTCCCGAGTCAGAGAAGGTTCCCGAGTCCGACAAGAAATACCCGAAGAAGGCCGGGAACGCTATCCTAACTTAGATCAAGATGTTACACTATCACCGATATTGAGCACTCTTTATCTATAAATATTGCAAACTGTGTAATCAAAAGTTGAGGAATAAAAGCGGATAAAACACAAACAACTTCATTCAATTAATATTTCGCCTCGATGTTTCCACGAGGCTTCATCAGAATTTTATTTTGAGACAAGAAACTGAACTCCCATCACAACTCAGCCCAACAGACACTAGCCAGTGTCTGGCGCTTCCCTCCACCAACCTTAGTCTTTCAATTACCTGAACTTCTGAACTTACGAGCCATCGTATCGTTGGTGAGACTTCCCCTCCTCTTCTATCTGTTTTTCTCCTCCGCATCTACGTCTCCTTGGTTTTCTCTCGCCTTCCCTCCACCTTTTCAATATATATATATATATATATAATATATATATATATTATTGCAGTTTCTTGTCTCTAAATAAAATTCTGATGAAGTTTCGTTAATACGCCAAGGCGAAATATAAATTGAATGAATTTGTGTTTTATCCGCTTTTATTCCTCAACTTTTAATTACATGTGTTGGAATTTCCTCATATATATATATATATATATATATATATATAATATATTTGAATTAAAAGTTTTCCTTCACTTAGACTGAAGCCCTGTCAGCAACTCTGTAGAGGGGTAAGACCCCACAATGCGGCCACCTGTTGCCCGTGGAGGACGACCCATGATGCCTAAGGATGAAATCCTGGTGAATGAGCAGTCCATGACATGCAACACTCCACTTAGACCCTTACGTAGGCTAGACGGGCGCTCAGAGAGGCCCCCTCCGATCAATCGGCTGGTCACGTCAAGCCCTAGCACCTATATGATTTTCCCGACCCTATTGCCCTTATGGCAAGCCCCAACTCTTTTTATCATATAGGTGCTAGAAAGCAGTGGCTGAGGGTCTTGATGTTCTGGAAATGATGTTAAACTCTATCTGATGGTGAGGTTCCAGTTCTGGAGGTCTGGGGAATGTGGACCACCCTTTCAAAACCATTGCTCCCTGGTGCACTCTGACCCGGAGAGGTAGTACCTGTTAGGGTCCTGTTTATGGGTTAAAAAGAAAAAAAAATTTCTAAAAAATGCGTTAAAAATTGAATTTCAAAAAAATTGTGCACCCATGAATAAAAACAAAAACGTATTCGGCATAAAATGACCCAAATGGGTTGACATGCCGTTAACCCCAACCAACCAATTCACCTAGACTGGTTGCCTTACCAAGGGTAAAGAACCGAGTCTGTCCTATAATTTACCTATAACTGGGGTGGGAGGAAAGAAGAGATGGATACACGTCTTTCTTTATGACATCAGCATGAAGTGAAACAGCATCTTCCAGGATTTGAACCCGGGTAGCTGAGTCAACTTCCTACGATAATAACCATAACGTGACAATCTGGTTTTCTGTTACTATGTTCTTGCTGGCTGGTCGTCTGGATTATTTCTTAGTCTTGTTACCAAGACATTCATCAACCACAAGAACATTTTACTTTACAAAACTTTTATTTCCTCTTTAACTATACATTTCATGTAACTAAAATCTGGACTAACAATGCCGCGGCGTGAGTTTCAGTTTTAGGCAGGACCTAAAATGGCCGACTTCTCTGCCTGACGTCTAACTGAAAACTGGGGACTCAAAGGTCCCATGGACTTCAACATATTTGGCGGGTTCTGTTAATTTTTCCATGGAAGAACTCGGCCATGGTATGAAAAGGGTCATCCCCTCGAATTACAGGGATTGACAATAATCTTATGCAACCGCATAGATTATATAACATTTGCCTAATTTAACTATTCAGTTGAAATAGGAAGCAAGAATAAAATTACAATTATGTCTTCTTGTGTAATGGATTTCTTTAATGTGTATCCACAAGACTTATGCCATATTCATTAAGTTAAAACCAAAATAATTAGAAATTTCAAAAATATTAAACACATATTTGTTAAAAATCAAAATTTAATATCAATATGAAAATTAGCCTTCTCGTTCACACTGTTAACCGCTATTTGTTGTATATATATAATATATATATATATATATATATATATATATATATATATATAATATATATAGGTGTGTTGTGTGTGTGTGTGTGTGTGTGTGTGAATACAATTGCATGTTATTCGTATGTAGATATAAACAAAAAATGATAATACAAAACCAATGTTTATTCATATTGGGTTTGAATAGAAATAAGAATCACGATGAATGTGACTTAAATAACTAAGGGAATTCCGAAAGCTCCATAATTGGAATCTCACCACTAGATATAGTGTTACATAATTATTAGTACCTATGATATGGCAATAGTGTAGAAAACAAATGGCGATTAGTGCAGCCCACGCCTTGAAAGATTAGTGACAATGCTGACTCACTCTCCTTGCTTTCCGGGATAAATCGTTGAGAACCAGAAGGCATAGAAGACCCTGTTCCGGTTTAAGGATACTAAGTAACTCAGTCAGTTAGAAGTTAGAAGCCGAGCTTGTAAGATGTGAGTACCACTGCGCAGATTGTCTGGTTGGGGATTTGGAAATAAAGTAAATTCACGTAAATCGAAGTCTTGTGTTTTACCTAAAAAACTGAACAATGACACAAGCTTCTGATACGAGAAATCCCCACAGAAAACCAGCCCCGAAGTCCTCAATAGAAGACCAGACCAGACCTTAGAAGATTCCAACCCAGACGCAAGGATTTTAGAAGATAGACGACTGAAGTAAGAAGTAAGAAAGGGTATACAACATTATGCCCGATTTTCGACTGTGAAAACATCAGTACGTAACAAGATTAACTCTCTCTCTTCTCTCTCTCCTCTCTCTTCTTAATCTTTTTCTTTCTTTCTTTCTTTCATGTTTTCATTATGTTTTATAGAAAAGAATTAGCGTTATCGCTTCTGCTCGCCCACACCTCTCTCTATCTTTCCCCTACTCTCTTTTTCTTTCCGTTTTTTTTCTTTCCTTCTTCTTATATATTTCTTTGTAGCATGTTCTTGTTCCCTTTCTTTATAATAAAAACCGAATTGTTATTATTTAGCTGAGGTGACGACACTCATAAGAAATAAGAATTCGCGTGGATAAGCAACACCAGATAATCAGGATTTACATTTTTGAATTCTATCTTGAACGAATTTGGACGGTCTCATTTTTATCCAGAGGTTGTTGAAAATGATAACGGCGTACAATTAAGGAACACGAGTATTAATCTATAGCCTACATTTCATCTTGGACGATTTGGACGGTCTCATTTTAACCGAGGGTGTTGCAAGATGATAACGGTCCCACAGTTACGGAATATAGTATCAATATTTTTGTAGTGAAATTACAATAATTTTTAAAAATACAAGACAACGGTTTGAAAGATGGTTATTTCATAAAGAAGTCGTAATATAGTTTCGGTTACAGACAGAAAAACACTCAAACTCTCATATAATAAGATAAGAGCCACATATTAAAAAAAACAAGCCCTTGTTACTTGGTTTGGTTGGCATCTTTCGTCTACTAAAGACGTTCCGTTAGTGTCCACTTTTATTTAATTATCTGCAAACTGCGTGAGTGACGAAACAGCCCAAGTTTGAAATGGCATCTCTCTC
>CM042138.1:41350641-41380641 GCA_023376005.1 Doryteuthis pealeii
GGGAGAAGAGATCAGCTCCACTCTTTTTAATCATATAGGTGCTAGATAAGCAGTGGCTGAGGTCTTGATGTTCTGGAAATGACGTTGAACTCTATCTGATGTGAGTTCCAGTCGGAGTCTGGGGAATGTGGAACCACCCTTTCATAACCATGCTCCTGTGCACTCTGACCGGAGAGGTAGTACCCGTGTTAGGGTCTGTTTATGGGTTAAAAAGAAAAAAAACAGAATTTCTAACAAATGCCGTTAAAATTGAATTTCAAACAAAATTGTGCACCCATGAATAAAAACAAAAACGTCTTCGGCATAAAATGACCCAAATGGGTTGACATGCCGTTAACCCCAACCAACCAATTCACCTAGACTGGTTGCCTTACCAAGGGTAAAGAACCGAGTCTGTCCTATAATTTACCTATAACTGGGGTGGGAGGAAAGAAGAGATGGATACACGTCTTTCTTTATGACATCAGCATGAAGTGAAACAGCATCTTCCAGGATTTGAACCCGGGTAGCTGAGTCAACTTCCTACGATAATAACCATAACGTGCGATCTGGTTTTCTGTTACTATGTTCTTGCTGGCTGGTCGTCCTGGATTTATTTCTTAGTCTTGTTACCAAGACATTCATCAACCACAAGAACATTTTACTTATACAAACTTTTATTTCCTTAACTATACATTTCATGTAACTAAATATCTGACTAACATAGCGCGCGTGAGTTCCAGTTTTAGGCAGGACCTAAAATGGTCGACTTCTCTGCCTGACGTCTAACTGAAAACTGGGGACTCAAAAGGTCCCATGGGACTTCACATATTTTGGCGGGCTTCAGTAATTTTCCATGGAAGGACTCGGCCATGGTATGAAAAGGGTCATCCCCTCAGAATTACAGGGGATTGACAATAATCTTATGCAACCGCATAGACTATGAAACATTTTCCTAATTTAACTATTCAGTTAATATAGGAAGCAAAGAATAAAATTACAATTATGTCTTCTTGTTAATGGATTTCTGTTAAGATGTATCAACAAGACTTCTGCTCATATTCATTAAGTTAAAACCAAATAATTAGAAATCAATAATATTAAAACACATATTTGTTAAATCAAAATTTTAAAATCAATATGCAAATTAGCCTTCTCGTTCACACTGTAAACCGCTGTTTTGTTGTATATATATAATATATATATATATATATATATATATATAATATATATATATATATATAATATATATTATATTATATATAAATATATAATATATAATATATATATAATATTTATATTATTATAGTATTATATATATATATATATATATATATATATATTATATATATATATATATATATATATATATATATAAGGATATAATAATATTATATATATATAATATAATATATATATATATATATGCACAATGCATGTTATTCGTATGTAGATATAACGAACAGAAATGATAATACAAAACAATTTTATTCATAATTGGGGTTTGAATAGAAATAAGAATCACGATGAATGTGACTTAAATAACTAAGGGAATTCCGAAAGCTCCATAATTGGAATCTCACCACTAGATATAGTGTTACATAATTATTAGATACCTAATGATTATGGCAATAGTGTAGAAAACATAATGGCGATTAGTGAAGCCCACGGCCTTGAAAGATTAGTGACAATGCTTGACCTCACTCTTACCTTGCTTTCCGAGAATAAATCGTGAGAACCGGAAGGCATAGAAGACCCTGTTCCGGTTTAAGGATACTAAGTAACTCTGTCAGTTAGAAGTTAGAAGCCGAGTTTGTAAGATGTGAGTCTCTCTGCGCAGATTGTCTGGGTTGGGGATTTGGAAATAAAGTAACATCAACGTAAATCGAAGTCTTGTGTTTATTACCTAAAAACTAACAATGACACTGAGCTTCTGATAAGGAGAAATCCCCAACAGAAACCAGACCCGAAGTCCTCAATAGAAGACCAGACCAGACTTTAGAAGATTCCAGACCCAGACGCAAGATTTTAGAAGATAGACGACTAGAAGTAAGAAGTAAGAAAGGGTATACAACATTATGCCGATTTGGTACTGTGAAAACATCAGTACGTAACAATAGTTTTAACTCTCTCTCTCTCTCTCTCTCTCCTCTCTTCTCTCTTCTTTCTTTTTCTTTCTTTCCTCTTTTCATGTTTTATTACGTTATAGAAACAGATTAGCGTTATCGCTTCTGCTCGCCCACACCTCTCTCTATCTTTCCCCTACTCCTTTTTCCGTTCTTTTTTCTTTCCTTCTTTCTATATTTTCTTTGTAGCATGTTCTTTGTCTTCCCTTTCTTTATAATAAAAATGGAATTGTTCATTATTTAGCTGAGGTGACGACACTCATAAGAAATAAGAATTCGGTGGATAAGCAACACCAGATAATCAGGATTTACATTTTTGAATTCTATCCTGAACGATTTGGACGGTCTCATTTTTATCCAGAGGGTGTTGCAAGATGATAACGGTCGTACAATTAAGGAACACGAGTATTAATCTATAGCCTACATTTCATCTTGGACGATTTGGACGGTCTCAATTTTAACCAGAGGGTGTTGCAAGATGATAACGGTCCCACAGTTACGGAATATAGTATCAATATTTTTTAGTGCAATTGGTAACAATAATTTTTAAAAATACAAGACAATGTGTTGAAAGATGGTTATTTCATTTTAAAGAAGTCGTAATATAGTTTCGGTTACAGACAGAAAAACACTCAATCTCCATTATAATAAGATAAGAGCCACATATTAAAAAACAAAAAGCCCTTGTTACTTGGTTTGGTTGGCATCTTTCCGTCTACTAAAGACGATGGCGTAGTGTCCACTTTTTTAATTATCTGCAAACTGCGTGAGTGCTGAACAGCCTTAAATGTTTGAAAGGCAATCTCTAGTGCAGTGACTGCGAACTCTTCGGCTGGCCAGGTCGAATGCCTGCGTTAGGTCTATGAATGCGGTGTAGAGTGGCATCTGCTTCTCCTGGCACTTTTCTTGCAGCTGGCGTAGTGAGAAGATCATGTCCACGGTTGCCCGGTTTGCTCGGAAACACACTGTGATTCTGGATAGATTCGAGATGCAAGAGTCTGCAGACGCGCCAGTGTAACACACGCAAGACTTTTCAAACTATGTTGAGGGGGAAATGCCACGGTAATTGTTGCAGTTGCTCCAATCTCCTTTGTATAAGGTATAACATTTTTTTTGTTTAATTTTACCCAAACTGCTTTTACATACTTAAATATATTAATAGGTATATCTTAATAGGTATATCTCAGTCGGTAAAGCATCCGACTAGGAACCACAAGGTTCCGTGTTCGATACCAGCCCTTGCCAACTCAGCATATGAGTAGCACAGGGATATGTGCAGTAAAGTGAGGAGCTGATGGTAGGTGTGGCACTCTGCCTCAGTCTCTAAAAAACAATCTCCTTGGTCTAGTTCTAGTGAAAAGGGATAGACTCCCTCGCTGTGTGGCTGATACTGACTTTTAGGCCACCCCGACGACTTTAGTTATTGATAGAGATAAATGTATATAGATATCTATCATTATTTATATTACAATTCCTATATTACTGTAGAGAGGTTAGTGGAGAGTGATTGGCTGTCATGTGGTGAGTTCATTATCTATTAATAATGGAGATTCGCTTCCGGTTTTTGTCTGTAACAAAAATTACGTCACTGCTTACATCACATTACCCAAAATCATCATAACATAGAATAAATACACGCAAAATTTAACATGCAACATTAGACAGTCCTCATTGTTTTTTTTTTAAACAAGTTTTAATAAATACATGACTGGTATTATATATCTATATATAGTTTGTTTTATTTTTATACATATTTAAAGTTTACATTTCAAATTGTTTTATTTTTTAATCCTTTAATGAATTAGATGATTTTACTTACTTAGGGTATAAACTCGTTGACATTGAATTTTTTACTCCCACCCCTCAGGCAATATGTTTCAAAAATGAATTTTTACATCGCCCGGAGGGTGTTTTTTATTTTGTACTAGTGCATTATTATTTATATTACTTACAATTCCTATACTACTGTAGAGAGTTAGAGGTGAGTTCATTATATCTATAACCCAATTTAGCCGCGTTGAGCGGTTTACGTTTCACTTGATCTACGAGGGAGAGTAAAAAAATTATATGCACTTTCGCCATAACATATCTTTATCATTGTTATACTACGTTCTGTGTAAGCGTGTTAATATTTGGCACTGTGTGGTCACGTGATCAAAGTTTGAGCCTGATCCCGTCATTTTGCTTGCTGTCTTTACAGTGTAAACATGGCCGCTCCGCTAGCAGTATGCATCAAGGAACTGACCCGATGTCTTTGGTCGGGAGGCGTGTCATTGTCTGAAATTCATCGGAGACTTTTAGCACAACACGGGGACTGTGCACTACCACCTAGAAATGTGTATGAATGTACAGAGAAGTTTATAAGTGGCTGGACAAGCCTGATAGAAAAAGGGAGCAGGGCGCCTGTCAAACTCGACCACTGATGAGAAAACCTAGCAAGCTCGAAAAATGGCATTGGTGAACAAGCGTGTTATCATCTGAAGAATAATTAAAGTTCCAATTACCGTCGAACTGGGAAGACAAGGCGACAAACGGTTGTAACTTAAATACAAACCCGAATAGTCACAAAGTCTACGGCAGAATGACAGGATATATATAAAACTCCACAATGTCATTCAAATCAAGAAGTCAAGCAGCCAATCGGAACTCAAGGAATGGAATCTCCCAAATCACCCAAATTCATGAATGTGTCATTCTTGATTTCTATATATACCAAGTGTCTTGGACACTGCTTAAGTTGTACTTAGTTAGCTGCTGTTATTCAAACCAACTGTAGACTTACTGACTTCAATATCATCCATCAGGTAGCTAGTTATCTGCAGATTATTCATGGTTCTACTAAACCAATCATCCACGACGAGCTCGGCTTCCATAAGAGAGGGGATTATTTTTTTCATATCTATACTTAAGTTCACATCACATTCCGAGTCCGAAGCCAGGTAAATGGAGTATTGACAACAGGATACATATTAATGAGTCGTGTGTGATACGTCGGCGTCAGTCGAGATACGAGATCACGTACGAGATAGCGCGAGATTAGCACCGAGACCACTCATTAGTAGAAGTATACATGATAAATCAACCATGAACCGTTGTAATTCAAAATATCTTAAACTCTTAAGCATAAATATTAGATTACAATTTTTGAATTATTAATTTTAATTTTTTTAAAAATTATTGTTCATATTTTCATTTGCAACAATGTCATCACAAGTGTTGGTTTGAAAATAGAATGAGAGTGAAACTGTCATATATGAGGTATCACTGATATTGAACACTCTTTATAAATATAGCAAACTATCTCTCTCTCCCCCTCTCTCCTCTCTCTCTCTCTCTCTCTCTCTCTCTCTCTCTCTCTCTCTCCTGATGAATCATTCTGGCGAAATCGAGGTAGACAGTCTTCTCTAAATTAACTTTCACTACCAAGCATATAAGCAATGATCGTTTGCTCGCGGACTAGATCTCTCTGTGATCGTAAAAATATATAAACAATCCTATGTATTTAATAGTTTTAACACAGCTCGTTACAGCAGCTATCAAAGTAGCCGAGAGATTAAGAAATTAGGCTGTTGTAATAGGTGTTGTGTATAGCCACACTGAAGAGTCGTGAAACGCCGAAAATGTGTCTGTGGATGACTTATTAATTAAATACACGAATAGGAAAAGCGTGGTCGGCCACAAACAATTATCATAATATGGAAATCGATCTCACTGACAAGCTAAAGCGACATTTCTTCCAGGCGGTGGTTGTATCAGTGTTGCTGTACGGATGCACCACTTGGACCCTAACGAGGCGCCTTGAAATAAGCGGACGGGAGCTGCACAAGAATGCTGCGTGCAGTCCTGAAAATCGTGGAACGAGGAAACAAGCTATAATGGCCACTGCCCCTCTCACAAACATACAAGTGAGACGGACAAGACATGCGGGCACTGCTGGAGAAGCAAGGATGAGCTCATAAGTGACGTTCTCTGTGGAGCCAACCACGGACATGCTAGTGTGGGCATCAAGGACCTACATTGAACCAACTAAGCAAGATGCAGGTTGCTTGCGCAGAGGACCTCCCTGGGAAAAGAATGGCGAGAGATTGTCATGGATATCCGTGCTAATAGCGCGAAATGATGATGATGATGATGATGATATATATATATATATATATATATATATATAAACTAAAGTATTGATTATTATTATTATAACGGCCCGTTGTCTTTTTTCTTCACAACATTCTGTGTGTTGATTGTGTATTAAGGTAACAATATTCCAGATAGTACACAGCTCTGATTGTCGGTATTCTTTCTTCTTCTTCTTCTTCTTCTTCTTCTTCTTCTTCTTCTTCTCTCATCGTCAGCATTCTTCTTCTTCTTCTTCATCATCATTCTTCTTTTCTTCTTTTTCATCATCATTATTCATCTTCTTCTTTCTTCTTCTTCTTCTTTCTTTTTCATCATTCTTCTTCTTTTCTTCTTTTTCATCATCTTCTTCTTCTTCTTTTCTTCTTCTTCTTCTTCTTCTCTTCTTCTTCTTCTTCTTCTTTCTCTTCTTCTCATCTTCTTCTTCTTCTTCTTTTCTTCTCATCATAATTCTTCTCCTTCTCCATCTTCATTCATCTTCTTTTTTCTTCTTCTTCTTCTTCTTCTTCTTCTTCTTCTTCTTCTCTTCTTCTTCTTCTTCTTCTCTTCTCATCATCATCATCATCATCATTTTTCTTCTTCAACATCATTCTCTTCTTCTTCTTCTTCTTCTTCTTCTTTATTATAATTTCATCATCATTCTTTTTATTTTTCTTCCCCTTTCATCATCATCATCATCATCGTCGTCGTCATCATTCTTCTTTTTTCTTCTTCTTTCTTCTCTTCTTCTTCTTCTTCTTTTCTTCTTCTTCTTCTTCTTCTCTTAATTAAAAATGAAAAATAAAATCTTTCTTTTTTTTTCTTTAGTCCTATCACACTGTCCGCTTTTCCAAAGTCAAAAGCCGTAACACACAACCTAACCCTAACCCTAACCCAGCCCTCCACCAGTAATTCTAACAAAGAGAACCGGAAGTTAACGATTCTATCTCTTTGACGAAATGTATCCGGGTTCCGCTGGATGAGAACCTGGTATTGTACGAGGCCTCAGTGGGACTTGCCCAGCGGGCGTAGAAACGTGTGACGCTCCTTGTAAATAGTGTTTGTAAGGCCGTTATCATTGAGGCAACTGGTAGAGGATGATGAGAGGCTGCTGAAAGGTCTTCGAGCGAGACGAAGAACAACGGAACTGAGTAAAGAGAACGAGAAATACAAGCGCCCTCAATGAAATTGTCAGTAATTTTTTTCAACCAGTTACTGAGAGGGAGATATAATTTATAGTGACCTGCGTAAGTCATTATCGCACAGTATATAGATATACATATATATAAAGAAGGACTTTTCTTTACCATATATATATATATATATATATATATATATATATATATATATATATATATATATATATATATATAGCAGATGCCTGTTTAAGAGAGGAGACGAGGAATCTCTTAATAGTACAGCAAGTGATAAAAAGATGACAGGCCCTAGAACAGTGCGGCATGCCATAAAGAAAGAAAAATGGGAAAAGAAAAAAAATCTTCACTGTAATATTTTAAAAATATTATCGCACACAAGCAATCTATTAACATGACTGCGCAGAGGACACCTGAAAAGTTAAACAGAACAAAGACTTCAACACCAATTATACATCTCCCAGCTATGAGTTAAACAATACCACTGTTGTTCTACAAAGATTTTACCATTTAAATCAACCAATCTATCTATCTATTTATCTATCTATCTATCTATCTATCTCAGTCTCTTCATCAACCGGCCCTCGCCAACTTAGCGCACGAGTAACACAGCTTGAATCTGTGTGGTATAGTGCA
This sequence comes from Doryteuthis pealeii, assembly GCA_023376005.1. Taxonomy (NCBI): domain Eukaryota; kingdom Metazoa; phylum Mollusca; class Cephalopoda; order Myopsida; family Loliginidae; genus Doryteuthis; species Doryteuthis pealeii. Next base: position 41,358,647 of record CM042138.1, read on the forward strand.
GTGCTGATGATAGCTGCGGCTCTACTTCAGACACAAAACAATCTCCCCGGTCTCGCACAAGTGAAAAGGGGATAGACTCCCTTGCTGTCTGGTTGATACTGACATTAGGCCACTCTGCCAACTTAAATTTTTTTAAATCTATATATCTATCTATCAGTCTCTTCATCATTCTATTTTAGTATTTTCATTAATTTATCTATCTATCTATTTATCAATTTATCTATATTAGCATTTTCCTATCTATCTATCTATCTATCTATCTATCTATCTATGTGTTTGGGAATCCATAAAAACATGATTGATTGAATAAACCTATTATTTGTAAATGCATTGCTAATGCTTTTATTATAGAAACACATTTTAAATCAAGAAAGACTTGTCACGTGTTAGGAATTAATACACGTGTTACTGAATGAATAGAACTGCTATATGCATAATAAAAAAGCATTGATAAAGGGTTACTGTCTGTGGTCAGGACCTAATGCAAACGTTACTGGCAGAAGAAAGATTCGATATTTATCATTTGAATGAATTTCTAATGATTTTACTGGGCAAATGCATCGAAAACGAGAAAGAAATTTCCGTTCACTCATCAACACTTATGGCAAGCATTACCGAAAGAATAAGGCGAATACAAGGGCAGTGTAAATGCATTGCTAATGATTTTATAATAACAAATGCATTAAACCCCAGTAAGAAGAAGAAAAATTTAACTGATCAGGAATTAATATAGGGGGTAATTCCATATCAAATTATCCAGGCCATATCCCCCACTCCCTTCAATTTTTCTGAAATTTTATCCAAGTGTGGATTATGATAATGTTAGATAATCCCCAACATTTGAGCTTCCAATTCCAAAAATTGGCGGAGTTATGTCAATTTTTAGCTCTGCAAATTTGAGGGGGGTCGTGAAAAATGGCGGCTTTTTGTAACCTGTTTTTGTCTTTAAAATGAGTTCTAGAGCTTCCCTACTCCTAAAAATTGGTTTATAAAAGTATTTTCCCAAGGAATCCGGAAATGTTATCAAAAAGTCTTAAAGTTTACCAATTTTAAGTTATTAATGATTTCTGATTTTTTTTCATAGCAATATCAATAGTCACTGTATCTACGACAACAATTTTTGAATTTCTTTGGCAAAAATGCTTTTATAAGTCAATTTTTAATAGTAGGAAAGCTCTCGAACTCATTTTCAGACAAAATTAGCTTACAAAAAGTCGCCATTTTTCGCCAACCCCACACCAAATTTCGAGAGCTAAAAATCGACATAACTCCGCAAATTCTTAGAATTGGAAGCTCAAAATTAGGGCATTATCTAACGTTAATATAGTCCACACCTGGAAAAAAATTCAGAAAAATTGAAGTGGGTGATAATTTTACTTTCTTCTGGATGATTTGAGATGGAATTACCCATAGACATTACTATAAAGTAGTAATACCTATATTAATTTCTGATCAGTTACAATTTTATTGATAGATACGAGGGTAAGTAAAAAGTAATGCCTACATTGAGACCTTCACGAGTCTCAGAGCAAGAATCCGATGAGTATAAGATCCAACTTGCCAATCGATAATGTCCTCCTTCTGTATGACAATGCCCGACCACACACAAGTATCAGAACAAGGGAGAATATCGCCTCATTCGGGTGGATAACTTTACCGCATCCTCCATATTCACCAGATTTTGCACCTTCAGAATATCATCTTTTCGGCCCCATCAAAAAGGGTTTGAGAAGCAAACATTATTCCAGTGAAGAGGAAATTAAATCTGTAAAGAAGAAATGGCTCAAAGAACAGTCAACAGAATTTTACGGGGCAGAGATACATGCTTTCATTCGAAGGTGGAACATTGCTATTGAAAGAAACGGTGACTGTGAGGAAGTAGTGGTGTAATCCAGAGAGGACCAGCTTTATTTTAATGTATGATACATGTTCCTGTGTTGGTAATTATACCTGTCCAAAACAAAATGGCATTACTTTTTGACTCACCCTCGTACATGAAGCTACTGATAGTGAGGAGGAGGTACATACCATTCTGAAAGATATTAGTCCGAATGTGAACGTAATAAATTGACTGGAGTGCGAACTCGCTTACTACGATATCACCGTCCATCATGTTAGCCACTGTGCCACGGGGAGTCTCACCCACAGGAGGAGAGGAATAGTTAAACATTTATTCATGGAATGCAGTTTTTTTTTGCATCAGAAACCGTTATTTTAAAGCAAACAATATGAAAGATCAGTTTGAAAAGATCAACATGGAGGATATTCTCTCTTTTTTGAAGAGAAATAAAATTATACCATAGAATATAGACATGAAACAAATCAATACCATACAACATATTCCCAACCTATTGCCCTTATGGCAAGCCCCAACCCCTTTTTATCATATGGGTGCTAGAAGGCGGTGACTGAGGGTCTACATGTCCTGGGAATGACGTTAAACTCTATCTGATGGTGAGGTTCCAGTTTTGGAAGTTTAGGAATGTAGAGCACCCCTTCATCACCATTGCTCCCTGGTCCACTCTGACCCGGAGTTGTAGTACCTGTTAGGGTCCCATCTATGGGTTAAATAGAAAAACATGAGTTGATAAAAAAAGTTGTATCATGCATTAAGAATGAATTTATTTCACAACTTTGTCGGCATTAAATGACCCACCGAGGTTGATATGCCACAAAACAAACCAAATCAATACCATACAACATAATCCCCAATAATGCTAACACATTGTTAAAACCAATTACTAAAAAGTATAAATATAAATACACGATATGTATAACTTCCTAACCGTTAGGCATGACATCACCACTGACGGGTTGATATGCCGTTAAAATCAATAAACAAACAAACAGACTTAGAAATGCTCCACGGAGAATCTGTGAAAATATGAAGACCTACGTGAACAATGCGTCAGAAACGGATGGATAACATATGTATTTCCCATTGAAGTCGGATGTCGGGGATTTATTACCAACTCAACCTCGGCATTTTTGTCTGAACTTGGACTTTCTCTACCAGACAAGAAGAAATACTTAAAAAAGATTCAGGAGAAAGCGCTAACCGCATCAGCGTGGATATGGCAGTCTTATATTGTGACATCAAACCGACAACGTCTGATGGTATCGTGAGATACTGTTGGGGCGCTCTGGGTTAGTGGTAATGATGCTTCGGCCCCGAAACCATGCCTGAACCCAGAGTCATCATCTGATGAAGGCTTTGTTGGTTGCAATGCTACTGTGTAAATAGCAGTCATTGTATGAAGATTATTGTGGCGCAGAGGTGTATTTCTGAATTTCGCAACAGTTTTTTTCCTCCTACCCTAGCCTGCCACCTTCTCCGCCCTTGGAAGGCTGCTTGAAGCATTTGCAGTAAAGACATATTCTAGTCAAACAATGTGGTTGTTAAAACAATTGTGTGAAAAGACAATCGTATCATTTGGCTAGCTTTCAAAATGTTCAGACAATAAAAGTAACTGAGAAAATGGCGGAGGGTCTCAGCAGGGGGGCCATGGTTTAACACATTCTCAAATGTTTACGTGAAATGCGATGTCATTGCTGAGACATTCTGGATTCTCCTCCTCCAGGTAATATTTCGCTTATTTGTATTATCGAAATTGTTCGTTATTGAAATGTCTGCCAATTCCATCCATCTATCTATCTATCTATCTAGCTATCTATCTCAGTCTGTTCATTTATCTTTCCTCTCCACCCCCATTTACCTCTCTCTCTCTTTCTCTCAATCTCTCGCTCTCTCTCTCTCTCTCTCTCTCTATATTATATTATATATATATATATATATATATATATATATATATTAAATTTTTTTTTTAAAGTTGGGCGTTATTACGAAGCATTAAAAATATACAAATGAATGAACTCGATATTATGGAGTATTGGATTCACTTATCTTTTTATTATTTTTTGTCATAAATTTTCAGGTTCGTTAGATATTATTATTATTGTGTACAATACATTTAAGGTGCAATTGTTACCATTGGTTTCCAAGCAGCATGTTAGCCACTTTTCTTCAAGACAACGCGCCTGTTAAGGAATACAGTGAATGTCAAGTTATTTATATATGTGTTTATTTTTTTTGTTTGTGAGTCGAATCCTCGTATTTCCCCTCGTTATAGGGGTATATATATATATATATATATATATATATATATATATATATATATATTATCAGTATGTTCATTCATCTCCCCTCTGTCTCTCTGTCGCTCTCTTTATATATATATATATATATATATATATATATATATATATATATCTGTTCATATTTACCTATGTATTTATCTCAATCTGTTCGTATCTCTCTCTCTTCTCTCTTTTCTTTCTCTCTCTCTCTTCTCTCTCTCTCTTTTCTATCTATCTATCTATCTATCGATTCATCTAAATTTGTTCATATCTATCTCTGTTCATTTAGTTTCTTTGAGAAACCCTGCTTTACAGAGGGATGAGATCCCACCAAAAGGGGTATCAAGCAGAGAAGCAACTATCTCACCGATGACAACTCGCCGGTTCACAAATACCATCTCTCGAGCTGGCTGAATCTTCTCATCAGTGGTGGAGGTTGACGGGCGTCCTGCTCCCTCTTTGAGCGTCACGTTTATCTGGCCTCTCTATCCACTTCTACGTGGCAGTGCTCTGTCCCCTTATTATGCTAAATTAGAATGATAATTTTCAACACCCTGATACACTTCGGGACACAAAAACTTCCGTGGTGCATATTGCTAGCATTTTTCACACTGTAAAAAAAGCAAGCAAAATTGCGTATTCAGGCTCAAACTTTGATCAGGTAACTACATACAGTTTGAAAATAATAAAAAGGTTCCGGTTGAATATCGGCCCTCGACAAATCAACGTATGAGTAGCACAGGGAACTGTGTCGTAAAGTGAGGGCGCTCCACCTCAGACGACAAAACAATCTCCTTGGTATAGCACTACTGAAAAGAGGATATACTCCCTCGCTGTCTGGTTATACCGACTTTAGACCACCCCTTACGACGACTTATTTTCATAGCAAAAGAGCAGATAATTATTATTCCCTTCGTATATATGTATATACAAGGGTCACAGTACCATTTATTCAATATATATATGGTATTTGTGGAAAAGGTGACTTACCGGTGAAAATGGTCACAATGGTTAGTTGATGTAAGTTTCACAATGATAAGACAGCGATATAACAAATATAAAGTGCTCAATACATGAGTAGAGCAAATTTATTATAATAATGGTACACAGTAATAACCTACTCGAATTTCAGCATAAGGATCTTCAGGCTTAGATTCACTGGATTAATCAATATATTGATTCAGTGGCTTTAACCCTGAAGATCCTTATGGCGAAACTCGAGTAGGTTATCACCGTGTACCATTATTATTTATATATATATATATATATATATATATATGTATATATATATATATAGATATAGATATGGTACTGCGCCCCTGTAAAATCTTAGGTAAAAAGACCAATACGTTTATAAGTTCCAAAATTTCACTCTGAATTGTCTAGTTGGACACATGGCAGAACGGATATATATTTTTAATTATTAATTTAAGGAAGCGCGTGGTGTAATGGTTAAAGTCATGGGAAATGGACTCGTCGCCCCGAGTTCAAATCCTGGACGTGGTAATTGCATTTCACTTAGCGCTAATACCCTTGGGAAAGGTATGAATCCTACTCTCCCTCTAGGTATGGGTAAATAGTAGGGCAGTCTGGGCTTTTTAACCTTGGTTAGGCAACCGGTCTAGGAGAAGGAAATCTCTGAATTCAAACCTGTTAAACTCCGCTTAAGAAATTGACCTTGTGTCGCACCCTGCTTGTGCGGAGGTTGGTAAAATATATATATATATTTTAATTAATACAGTAATATGTCAATCATCTGGAGGCTGCAGGTTCAATCCTGACTACAGGCGGAAATAACATAGAATACTTAACATAAATTAACACTTGTATCCGGTTGGATAACAGAATGAGAACAATCGAGCCCAATGGATTAAATAAAAAGTTCGTTTCGATGTTCTGTAAAGCTCGCTATTTTGACAAGAAGGTTCCCGAGTTCAACAAGTAACGGCTGAAAAAGAGTGATAGAGGGTACGTCGGCCGACACACTGTTTATATCTTATTATAATGGAGATTGTGTGTTTCTGTCTGTAACCGAAACTATATCACTACTGAAGTCACAATTATCTTTGTTATTTACATCACATTCTCCATGATTTTATCTTTATTTAAACCTCAATTATTAATAAAATTGTTTTACATTATTAATACTGTTGGTAATATCTACATATTAATAACATGCAATTGTATTTATATATACAAAAATAGCTGTTTACAGTGTGAATGAGAAAGCTAATTTGCATATTGATATTTAAAATGTGATTTTAATAAATATGTGTTTAGTACTATTGATTTCTAATTGTTTGGTTTTATTTTAATGAATATAAGCAAAAATCTCTTCAATAAATCTGAAATGAAATCCATTAACAAGAAGAAATAACTGTAATTTTATTCTTTACTTCCTCTTTTAACTAAATATTTAAATTAGAAAAATAACAATGAAAGACGAAAGTGATGGAAGTGTAAGTTTCAGTTGTTCTATTTTTCGATTATACCCCCTGTTTCAAATCTTTTTATATGCATTCTTATTTAGTTTCATTAGCCTTTCTAATTTAATGCGATATTTTATTACATTAAAACTTAAATGCTTGCACCCGGAGGGTGCATATATTTGCTAGTATCAATAAAGATGAGCACATTAGTTCGAAAAATATAATACACGAACAGCAAAGGCATGGGCGGCCACAAATAGATTATCAGTCATATGGAGGTCCGATCTCCCTGGCAAGCTGAAGCGACAGTTCTTCCAGGCTGTGGTTGTGTCGGTGCTGCTGTATGGCTGCACCACCTGGACCCTGACAAAGCGTCTTGAGAATAAGCTAGATGGGAGCTGCACAAGAATGCTGCGTGCAGTCTTGAATAAGTCGTGGAAACAGCACCCTACAAGGAATCAGCTGTACGGTCACCTGCCCCACATCTCACAAACTATCCGAGTGAGACGGACAAGGCATGCAGGACACTGCTGGAGAAGCAGGGATGAACTCATAAGCGACGTTCTCCTGTGGAAGCCAACACATGGACATGCAAGTGTGGGGCGCCCAGCAAGGACCTGCATTGACCAGTTATGTGAAGATGCTGGCTGCTCCGCAGAGGAGCTTCCAGGTGTAATGAATGATAGGGAGGGTTGGCGAAAGATTGTCATGGATACCCGTGTTGCATGCGCGACATGATGATGATGAGGATATATATATATATATATATATATATATATATATATATATATATATATATATATATTGGAGTATGTGTGCTTAATTGAAGTCATACCTAATTTTGAAAATTAATTAGTTAATAATTAATGAATTTTAGGCGGGCATATATGTTCAAATGTAAGGCTAAACAAATCGAGAAAATGTCAGTCCCTGAATGTACATTTCGACTGGGATTGACATTTTCTCGATTTGTTTAGCCTTACGTTTGAACATATAAGTCCGTCTAAAATTCATTAATTATTAACTAATTAATTTTCAAAATTAGGTTTGACTTCAATTAAGCACATATCCTCCAAAAATTTTCAGCTAATAGCCATATCAAATAAACACATTGTTTATTTACTCACTGTCATTATATATATATATATATATATATAATATATATATATATATTAATATATGTTGTTTTTTTTGGTAGCAAATTATTGTTTAAACAGGTATCGTCGTTAAAGACCACGAAATATTTCTTCTTATATATATATATATATATATATATATATATACATGTGTGTGTGTGTGTGTGTGTGTGTGTGTGTGTGTTCGTGTACCCCTCTATATATTTTTATATTTAAATAGATCAAAACACAAACAATAATTGTATTAGCTTGAAAAGAATTTTAAAAATCCGAAACACGTGTCATCTGTACTGAAATAAATAGAAAAAATTAGAACCACTTTATTTACGGACCATTTTTATTATAAAATATTTCCTTTTCTCTCGTTGAATCTACAACCATCTCTCTCTCTCTCTCTCTCTCTCTCCCTCTCTCTCTCTCTAACACACACACACACACATTATATATATATATATATATATATATATATTGGTTAGGAGGTTGATTTTGAAGGCTATCACAATGCAGGTGTAAAGAAAAAATAATAAAACGGTAACAATGGTGTTGTGTGTTAACCTGTATTTAATTCTTGAATTTTCGAGATAATATCTCTTTTTCAAAAGATCACTGGAATTAAAGCAGTCTAGTTAGGAGATTTCTTTTTAAATGAATTTTTTTCTCATATATATATATATATATATATATATATATATATATATATATATATATTACAATGCTAAATAGATGAAAATATCAAATATCTTGATAAAAAATGAACACCCCCACCCACTTACAAAAATGTCATAAACATCATTCATATTCCCTTTCGACATGCACACGCCTCCTCCGCCCCCATTCTTTTTTCTTCCTTTTGAAGACCTACAAATGCACAACTCTAAAACACACGCATACACACAAAAGGAAACAAACCCCCCTCATCCGACCGACCCCCACCCCTGCATTTGTAACAAACTGCACTTTGAAAAGCACATCACCACCTGCTAATCAACGACCACAGGTGCAAAACGGGAGGCCCTTATCAAGTATTAACGAACATGGTTCCCCCCTACTGACGCAGTTCACTCACCCACGACCGGAAATCCATTAACGCGAAAATGTTGGCCCTGCTCAATAATAGCAGAAGAGAGTGAACAATAAAATCAACTAAGTTGGCAAAGATGAGTATTGACGAGCGTCAGGTGTACAGGCCGACGAAAAAGACAAAAAAAAATAACAATAAATAAATTTAAAAAATAACAAAACAAAATAAATAAATATAACAATAAAAAGAAAAGAAAATAACCCCATAAAGACAAAAGAACAAAACACACTGCCTGTGTCGGTACGGTTAGCTCATTACAGTTTAATTGGGACCAAATGATATTCTTATGTACACAGTCGGTAGGTTCTTTCTTTTTCTTTTTCTTTTCTTTTTTTTTTTTTCTTCTTTTAATACCTGGGCCTTAGCATTGACACAAGGGTTAATGAACGTTTATACTTACTGAACGGAAATGGAACTCTTCTACGTGAGACAATAAACAGTAAACTTTTATTGCCTTGACTCATTCAGCTGTCTTTTTACCTCTCTATCTAACCTTTTTTCTTTCCTTTTCTTTCTTTATTTATTTCCTATTTTCTTTCTTCTTTCTTTCTTTCTTTCTTACTTTATCTCTTCATATTCTTTCTTTGTTTCTCTTTTTTTTTCTTTTCTCATTATGTGTTTTCCCCTCTTTGTTTTTTGTCTGTTTTCTTTTATTTACTTCATACTTTCTTTACTTCTCACTTTTTTCTTTTCTTTTTTCCATCAGACTTTTCTTTCTTTCTTTCTTTCTTTTGTTTGCTTTTGCTTTTCACTTTCTTTCTTTTTCTTTTATCAGGCTTTTATTCCTTCTTTCTTTTTTCTTTTCTTTTCTTCTTTCTTTCTTTCTTTACTTTTGCTTTTCTTTTTCTTTCTTTCTTTTGCTTCCATTCAATAATTTCTTTTTCTTCTTTTTTCTCTTTCTTTCTTTTTTTCTTTTCTCTTTCCATCAAGCTTTTATTCCTTTTTTCTTTTTTTGCTTTTCTTTCTTTCTTTTTTTTCTTTCTTTCCCTTTTACTTTTTATAGATTTTCTCTCTTTCTTTCTTTTCCGCTTCCATTCAATAATTTCTTTCTTTCTTTCTTTCTTTTTTCTTTCCATCAAGCTTTTATTCCTTTCTTTTTGTTTGGTTTTCTTTCTTCCTTTTTCTTTCTTCATATTCTTTCTTTCTTTTTCTTCTTGTTTCTTTTTTCTTTATGAGTTTTCATCTCTTTTTTTTTGTTTGTTTTCCTTCATTTCCTTCATACTTTCTTTCCTTCTCACCTTATTTCTTTTCTATTTTCATCACACTTTTCTTTCTTACTTACTTTCTTTCTTTTACAAGTCTTTCTTTTTTTTTTTGCTTTTTAAAAATTTCTTTCTTTTCTTTCTTTCTTTCTTTTTTTCCTCTTTCCCTCCATTCAATAACTTCTATCTTTCTCTTCTTTTCTTTCTCTTCAATCAACTTTCTCTTTCTCTTTTTTTTGTTTCTTTCTTATTCTTTTTTTCTTTCATTCGCATTCCATTCAATTTCTTTTTTCTTTCATCTTTTTTCGCCGGGCCATTCAATAATTTCATATTCCCTTTCTTTCTTTCTTCTTTCTTCCTTTCTTTCTATCTCGCCTCCATTCAATAATTTCTATCTTTCTCTTCCTTTTTCTTTTCTCTTTCAATCAACTTTCTCTTTCTCTTTTTTTTGTTTCTTTCTTATTCTTTTTTTCTTTCATTCGCATTCATTCAATAATTTCTTTCTTTTCTTCTTTCATCCTTTCTTTTCGCCGGGCCATTCAATAATTTCATATTCCCTTTCTTCTTTCTTTCTTTCTTTCTTTCTTTCTTTCTTTCCCACTTTCATTCAATAATTTATTTCACTTCCTTTTTCTTTTCTTTTCCTTTCTCTTTCCTTCCTTCTTTCTTTCTTTTTATTTCTTTTCTTCCTGGCTCCATTCAATAATTTCTTTCTTACTTACTTTTATCCTATTTTTCCTTCACGCATTCCATAATTTCATTCATTCATTCTTCCTTTCTTCTTTCTTTCTCTTTCTTTCTTTTTGTCCTTCTTTTCGTCATTCTTTTTTCCCTCCTCAAAGCATTAGTCTCTTTCTTTCTTTCTCACATTATACGTTTTTTCTCCCTCAACGTTTTCTTTCTTCGTTTTGTCTTTTTCTTTCTTTCTTTCTTTTTTTACATCGCGTCTCTATTAAATCAATTCTTTCTTTCTTCCTTTTTTCTTTCTTTCAAAACTTTTTCTTTTCCAATCAACATTTTCTTTCTTCATTTCTCTCTCTCTCTCTCTCTCTCTCTCTCCTTTCTTTCTTTCTTTCTTTCTTCAACTACCTAAAAGTTTTTGTCTAATACATTTCTATCATAAAATAATCTATGTGAGGAGGGCGTTTCATCACTTCTACCATCAAATCTTCTGCTGTTGACGAGATCCACCTATGTGTGTGTGTGTGTGTGTGTGTGTGTGCCTGTATGTGAGTGGTAGTAGTAGTAGTAATAGTAGTAGTAGATTTAAAAGCTGTCAATGCCATTGTCCCCCATTTAACAAAGATTTACATACATTAGTCTTGTGTTTTACCTAATCGACTAGCAAGGAGTCCTGGGTATGGCACGAAACTGCGTCCGGTGGTGAAACACCAATTCAGGAATATTCCTATCTAATAATTTACACACAATTATATAGCAACTCTGTCCACTGGGGATTTTGGAATACACCGACTGCACCTCTGCGGCGAGTTAAGACTCTCCCAATGGGGCCACTTGTTGGCCCTGGCTGGCGACCCGTGATCCTTAAGGATGGGAAACAGGTGGTTGAGCAGTCCATGATATGCAATACTCCACTTTGGTCCAGTAAAATCTGAAGAAGCTTCATTAAAAACCGAGGCGAAATATCAATTGAATTTAGTTATTATATCTTATATTATTGTTGTACCGGCCGTTCCTACAGTGGAGAACATGCACCGGTTCTCACTATAAATAGTGAGACACCGAGTGGACAGGTCGTACTATTCCCGTTAACGACAAGCTAGTCGTACATGTACCATGATTGTAAATACACTTGTCTTATTTTACCCTATCTCGACTTGACTTCTTTTTACTGTTGGGACTAACATCACAACAATTATAATATTGTGTTATTATATCCACTTTTTCCTCTATTTTCAACCATATTTTGTCGGACTTACTCAATCCGTCACTCCTCATATATATATATATATATATATATATATATATATATATATATATATAAAGAAATTTGAAAAAACAATTGTGCCAAAAATAAAATGAATTTATTTATTTAAGCGTCGATAGATAAATTCATCTTATTTTTGGAACACTTGTTTTTTCAAATTTCTTAATATTGTCGGATTTATTTCCATATTTAATCCCATATATATATATATATATATATATATATATATATATATATATATATATATAATCAATAGTAATGGTATTATGGATGATTTGGACTCATAACTTAATGTTTCATGGTTATGCAATCCTCAGATGAGTCAAATGTTTGAGATCTTGAAAACCAGTATTTTTTTAGCGTTTATATAAACGTGAAGCGTTTTCTCGCGATGGGATGATATAATGCTAAAAATTGTTTTTTAAACTGTGGCATGTTTAACGTTTATGTGACGTGGATCATGTTCACGTGATGGAATGTTATGACGCTAAATCTGTGTTTAAAAAAAATGATAATAAAACAAACTTGCTTTGGTTTTAATGCACACGGTGTTCAGATGAATTTTAAAAAAAATTTTAAATTTTATAAATTTATATATATATATATATATATATATAAATATATATATGTATTTATGTATTCTTGGAAAGAAATAAAAACAAGGTACGGTTGATTTAAAGAAGCAGCGTAGATTTTATTCTCAAGTCAGCCAAAAAGTAGACCAAGCATAGATATAATCTCCTTGTACCAGTCACTGAAGAACAGTATGATATAACGAAATACTCAGAAAAAATTTTAATGTGTTTTGTGTTTGATTTTTTTGTGTGTGTGTGACTTCAAGCACAGGTAATGAAAGGTTTAAGGGACTAAGTATGCAATGGGTTAACTTAAATTCATAAAGGATAGATTTATAATAAGGAGAATTGGAATTTTATTTAGAATAATCTTGTAGAAAAATAGTAATTATTACTATTTAATATCATTTGAATTGCTTTTATACAAGAATGTCTTGCTTGTGAGATTTGATGAATTCACAAGAGAATAAAATAAGATGGAGAAACGATGACTAAGTATTTTTTTAAATTGATTTTTTTTTCTCTTTCAACAATGGAAGAAATGAGTAATACATTTTAAAATTTAAACCACCAAATTTACATATTTTTGATTTTTCAGTCTGTAATCCTCATCTTTATTGTGATATATAAAAACACAATGTTTCAGCCGCTGTATCCTCCAGCTTTCATCATATGTTTCTTGTTGAACTCAGGAACCTTCTCTTCAAACTCGGGAGCCTTCATGTAACTTCGAAGGCTACTGATTGTTATGTCTAAGCCTTTTTATAACCCAATTTATAAAAAGGGTAACTGTGAGTTAATTTGTTAACCTGGTTCGCACGTTGACGAGTGTAGTAAAAGCATGTATATGTAGGTATAGGGTGTTATTTATTCCACCTATATTCTTTTTAACTTCTTTAGCGTGACACAGGTCAAAGCTTGAGAACAAAGGTAGGTAAATAATTACATCGATGTCTATCTCCCGCTCCAAAAAAAAAAAAAAAAGAAAAAAAGAATGTGTTTCCTGATATGACAAGAAGTGATAGTTTCGTTTGGTTTCTTTGTTTATCATATCAGCCTTTGTGGGTTATTTAATGTCAAAGCCATCCTTGTAGAAGAACAGTAGTAGCGCTATTTAACTCATAGCTTAGAGCTTCGATCATACTTTTCTAATGAAGCTGAAAGTGAACGTTAGAGCGTGACTGAAAATCAAACTCGTTTACTACGATGTCGCAGTTCAGCTCGTTATCCTCCACACACACACACACACACACACACACACACATATATATATATATATATATATGAGCTCTCTAATTGGTAATTTAAATTAACTCTCACTACGAAGCAAATAAGCAATGATCGTTTCCCCGAAAATTTGATCTCTCAGTGACCGTAAAATACATAAACAAACCTATGTACTTATAGTTTAAAAACACCAGTCCCCGCATCAGCTGTCAGTGGGCGAGGGGATAAGATATCGGACTACCATGCGGTCAGTCTGAGTTCGACCCTAGCCAAGGATAGTTGTGTTAGCCACACTGAAGAGGCGTGAAACGCCGAAACACGTGTCTGTATATATATATATATATATATATATATATATATATATATATATATATATATATATATAGGTCCTGCTTGGGAGCTGCCCCCACGGCGTAGAGGATAACGAGCTGTACTGCGACATCGTAGTAAACGAGATCGATATTTGTTTATGAATTATTCGTATTCGTGTGCAAAAAAAAAACCTTCTAAAGAAACAATGAATGCGATTCCCTAACCTCTAGGCATAAATTAACCCTAGACAAGTTGAGATACCGTTAAAATCAATTCACCAGTCAATCAATACATGTTGTGTATTTGTTGGAATATTGGTCAAGATTAGAAGAGTTAACAGCTTCTTTGCGTCACTTCCTGTGCATAAAGATAGTTATGGTGGAGTGGTTAACCCACTCTGTTCAGCATCAAAGGATGCAATATTTCTTTTAAATATGTACCTCCACACTCAACGGTAAGCCTCTCAAGTGCGTGGAACAATTCACGTACCTCGGTAGTAATATCTCACCCACAGAAAACGATGTTAATGCACGGATAGGGAAGGCATGGTTTGTTATAGACAAATTTTCAATTATATGGAAATCCTATCTCACTGACAAGTTAAAGTGACAATTCTTCCAAGCCGAAGCGGCATCAGTGCTACGGTACTACCTCTAACGAAGCGCCTAGAAAATAAGCTCTATGGTAGGAAGAAGGGTAATCTGAACATTAGCTACATAAATGAGAGTAACCTCCCCTATTTATTTCACTTTGAGGAAGCCATATGTTTTGGGCGGCCATTTTCATTTCACCGTAAATCCATACAACTGCATGTTTTAACACAAAAATATCATAAAATGTGTTCTTAATAACAAATACAAATTCGTATTTTCAGTGTAGATTTATGGTGAAACGAAAATGGCCGACCAAAACATATGGCTTCCTCAAAGAATGCTGCGTGTGGTTTCAAACAAATCGTGGAAACAACACCCTAAAAGAAAGCAGCTCTACGTCCACTTTTCCCGTATCATACAAACCATCCGAGCGAGACGAACAAGACATGCTTGACTCTGCTGGAGAAGCGGAGACGAACTCATAAGTGACGTTCTCCTTTGGAAACCAACACATGGGCACATCAGTGTGGGCCGTCCAGCAAAGACCTACATCAACCAGCTCTGCACGGCTACATAATGCTTCGCAGAGGACCTCCCAAGGACAATGAACGATCTGGGCGGTTGGCGAGAGATTGCCATGGATATCCGTGCTGCTAGCGCGACATCATGATGAGGATGAAATAGAATGTATTTATTTATTTACCTCGCATCCCTCTTATGCAGGTATGACACAAGGTCGTTTAATGTGGGACCACTCCCGAACCGAAGTTCATGTGATGACAGGTGCTAAAAATGCGTAGATCCTGTCAACATTCCCCCACAAGGGGGGTCGCCTCGGGCACTGGGCAATAAAACCAGCCCTGCCCTTTTAGATCAAGGGGTCAGGTGTTGCCTGGGATGATGACCTCTGGGATCATTCCGTTAATTACTTTACCGGTGCAGAGACCGAAGCCACTGGACACAGGTTTCCGAAGAAACCAGGTAAGTATCTATTAATAATGGAGATTCGCTTCCAGTTTTTGTCTGTAACAAAAATTACGTTACTGCTTACGTCACATTACCCAAAATCGTCATAACATAGAATAAATACACTCAAAATTTGAACATGCAACATCAGACAGTCCTCATTGTTTTTAAAAAAAGTTTTAATAAATTCATCACTGGTATTATATATCTATATATAGTTTTTTTAATACATATTTAAAGTTTACATTTCAAATTGTTTTATTTCTTAATCCTTTAATCAATTTGATGATTTTACTTACTTAGGGTACAAACTCGCTGATATTGAACTTTTTACTCCCACCCCTCAGGCAATATGTTTCAAAATGTATTTTTACATCGCCCGGAGGGTATTTTTTATTTTGTACTAGTGAAATAGAATGTAGGAATACGTGGTTTCTTGCTTTATTTTATAATGAAGTGAGAAAAAAAAGGATAGAATTTCGACTCGGCTCAACGTTTCCATTTTTCGCACCGGCAGCCGTGGCATTATCAGAATAGATATAAGAGTAACAATGGTCATAATATCAGGGTTTTCATCACCACCAGCATCACCAGCATCATCATCATCATGGTTATCAACAACGGTAGCGCTTCTCCTGTAATCTCATAATCAACTCCGCGCCATTCTCTTCCAGCTAGCCGCCTTCCCTACCCTCGCAGCCATTGAGAAGTGAACTAACATTGGGGAGCCACGCTGGTCTTTCTACGCGCGCGTACATATTTAATGACCGATTTACAGACGCACAATTACACCTGCGTAATAACCCGACTCCTTCCGCAATAACAAAGAGTTCTTGGATTAACTTTGAATTTACAGGCCATGGGTTTCTTCTCTACCTCTGTTTATCGTTCTGTGTACCTGTATGTGGGTGTGCGCACCCCACCTCTCTCTCTCTCTCTCTCTCTCTCTCTCTCTCTCTCTCTTCTCTGTGTGTGTGTGTGTGTGTAGGGATCTGCTGAGATATTCGTTCGCCCAAAAATGCGCCTCCTAGCTCCACCCGCGCCGTACACGGCCCGCTCTGCCACCACCTGTTCCATCTGCGACACTTACTTACTCGAACAAGCCGGTCGGTCTCGTCCTTTCTCTCCCTCTTCTCGTGTGTCTTTTCAAGTCGAAAGGAGAGGGAAATTATATTTATTAATGATCCCTAATAGTGCCGCATTAAGAAAATCGAATAGTGATTGAACGAAGCGTCGAGTCGCTCGCATAAAATATGTCCAGTTTTTAGAACGAGAGGGAGCGAGCGGGAGAAGGGACAAGGGGGGAGCGGGAAGTTAAGAAATTGCCTTGCGCGGCGCCCTGACCGCACAAACCGACCAGGGTTAGACCGTTCTCGTTCTTCCATTATTAGCTGCGTCTCTTGGGAGACGGACTGCCAAAAGCTGTTGGTGTGGGGCAGGGTGGGCGTTGGGTCCTTAATGACAGGCTTTTCAAACGGGATTAAGACTGAACGATTAAACCGAGCAAAAGAGAAGCATTTTGCATAGATAATACTTGCAGTGTACGAGATCCGGAGCGCCCATTATCTGATATATATATATAATATATATATATATATATATATATATATATACACGCACACATAGACACATTCACACACACACACACACACACATATATATATATATATATAATTCCTTTGTTCACATCTGTTATATATTATCTCTATATCGATCTAATTCTACATATCTCTCTTTGACACATACACACAAACTCCCCTCCTCTCTCTCTCTCTCTCTGTCTCTCTCTGTCTCTGTCTCTGTCTCTCTCTCTCCATATATATGTATATAATATTTTTCAAGTATATAGTATTACAATAATAAAACAGTATAAAAACTCAGGATTTACAGTTTTGCGTTTTAGATTCTCAGGTGAGCTAGTATTCAATGTGCTTTATTATTATTATTGTTACTAGTATAAAATAAAAACAACCTCCAGGCGATGTAAAAATAGATTTTTGAAACATATTGCCTGAGGGGTGGGAGTAAAAGATTCAATGTCAGCGAGTTTGTACCCTAAGTAAGTAAAATCATCAAATTCATTAAAGGATTAAAAAATAAAACAATTTGAAATGTAAACTTTAAATATGTATTAAAATAAAACAAACCTATATAGATATATAATACCAGTCATGTATTTATTAAAACTTGTTTTAAAAAACAATGAGGACTGTCTAATGCTGCATGTTCAAATTTTGAGTGTATTTATTCTATGTTATGGCGATTTTGGGTAATGTGACGTAAGCAGTGACGTAATTTTTGTTACAGACAAAAACCGGAAGCGAATCTCCATTATTAATAGATTATCTTATTTCATACTTGAATAATATCTTATTATAATGGAGATTGCGTGTTTGTCTGTCTGTAACCGAAACTAGATCACTACTCAAGTCACAATCCCCTTAGTTATTGACGTCACATTCACCATGAATTTATTTTTATTTAAACTTTAATTATTGATAAAATTGGTATACCTTATTAATACTGTTGGATTATTCTACATACTAATAACATGCAAGTATATTTATATATACAACAAAATAGCAGTTTACACTGTGAACGAGAAGGCTAATTTGCATATTAATATTTAAGAATTTGATTTTAATAAATATATGCTTAGTATTATTGATTTCTAATTGTTTGGTTTTCTCTTAATGAATCTGAGCAAAAATCTCGGGGATAAATCTTAAAAGAAATCCATAAACAAGACGAAAGAACTGTAATTTTATTAAATACTTTATAATCTAACTAAATAGGTAAATTAGGAAAAATGAAAGACGGGTGATGGAAAATGATGGAAGAGTTAGATTTAAAGCTGTTCTATTTTTCGATTATACCCCCTCAGTTTATCATTTTCTAAATAGTTTCTAATTTGATACAATATTCTATTACATCAAAACCTAAATAATTGCACCCGAAGGGTGCATATATTTGCTAGTTTAGATAATGTTCTATATTCTTATGCATAGAAATTTACGGATTCAAAACTGAATATGTCCATAAACTGCATCTATTTGTGGGGTTCCAATTCAGGAGTAACCTTCATTGCCATTACTTCCAAGTCTTTTCTTATCAGGAGTGGTAGTGGTAGTCCCATCTATGGGTTAAATAATTTAAAAAATGAGTTTTGAAAAATGTGTTTAAAAATGAGTTAAAAAATCAATACCCACCAAGAATGAACAAAAACAAAAACGTCTTCGGCATTAAATAACCCAAGGGTTGATATGCTGTAAAATACAACCCACCAAACAACCACCCATCTCCGAGTCAAATAGATCAGTTTGAAAATTATTCCTATTCGATAGGAACGAGTGTTATAAGTGTTGTGATGTTAGTTCAACAGTAAGTCAAGTCGAGGTAGGGTAAAAAGAGACAAGTGTATTTACAATAAGGTACAAGAACGGCTAGCTTGCCGCTAAACAGTAACAGTACGGTAACAGTACGGTAACAGTACAACCTTTTCACTCGGTGTCTCACTATTTATAGTGAGAACCGGTGTATATTCTCCACTGTAGGAACGACCGGTACAACAATAAGCATCTTAGGAAACAACCACACATGTTATATACCCATTTTGCGGATATGAATGAGTTCTTTTAAGAGAGAGAGAGAGAGAGAGAGAAAGAGAGAGAGAGAGAGAGAGAGAGAGAGGGTATTTAGACGATGCATAACTTACTTGTTATTTTCTCTCTTTGGCCATTTGTGATGTCTGGTCTTTTCTATTCCTTCTCGCCATGTTGAATTCCATCTCTTCTTTTTACTTCGGTGTGATGTCTACGTCTGGTTCTTCTTTTTCTAGCTTGGCCGGTCTTCAAGCTAAGATTCAATCATTTAACCACGCCTGTTGCCTTTTTAAAGCTTTTATTTGTTTAACTAACTTTTCTTACTAACATCGCACGCGGAGTTCAACCGAAGCAAAGAGACGTCTCCCTTACTCTACATTCTGGCTGCAACTAGTTAACTAAGTCAAAATCACGTGATGTGCGAGATTTCCAGTCTTACTTGTATTATTCTATGGAAACTGCCGCCCGTGATATGAAACTGTCCCCGCAGAATTACAGGGTGTTGCCAATAATCCATGCTACCCATGGATTATGCAACACATATAAGAGTCATTCAGAGTATAATGGGCAAGGAAATGGACACGGCGACTCGTGTTCAAATCCTAGACGAAGCTTGGAAAGGGTACGTATTCAACTATTCTCCCTCAAGCTATGGGTGAAAATACATCATACTGGGCTTTTTAACCTGGCTATTGTATAAAATCATTGCGTACTGCTCTAGGACTGCACCTTACACAACTGATAGCCACAACTGGAGGCGTATTGAAAATTAAGTTAGCTATTTTTTTATTTTTGAAAATACTTAGAATAACATTTTGACCAATACCTGAAGAGAATAAGATGTGTTGAAAGTTAAATGAATGAAAATTTGTAGTATTTTTATGGACACTGATAAGTATTAAACAAAACAAAGAGGTGATTAAGATTTCTGGTAAAAGATATGATCTATATTATGTCGAAACAGAAACATTCACACTATTTACAGGTCTCACCGAATCCTTTTATTCAAATGATAAATAGTATTGCAAATGTAAGTAAAACATTTCTTAAATTTCTTAAGCTAACTACACTGGAGTAGCTAGCTCAAACTCAATCTCAAACTAAAATGCCCTGTTCTGATTGGATCAAGGAATGTTTAAAATGGATCTTCAGTTCTAGCTCTGAGGTTTGGTTTGTTTTGTTTTGTTTTGTTTTACGGCATATCAACCTCGGTGGGTCATTTAATGCCGACAAAGTTGTGAAATAAATCCATTCTTAATGCATAATACAATTTTGTTTATCAACTCATGTTTTTCTATTTAACCCATAGATGGGACCCCAACAGGTACTACCACTCTGGGTCAGAGTGGACCAGGGAGCAATGATATTGAAGGGGTGCTCCACATTCCCCAAACCTCCAAAACTGGAACCTCACCATCAGATAGAGTTTAACGCCATTCCCATGACATGTAAACCCTCAGTCACCGCCTTCTAGCACCCATATGATAAAAAGGGGTGGGGCTTGCTGTAAGGACAATAGGGTTGGGAAGATCATATAGGTGCTAGGGCTTGATGTAACCAGCCGATTGATCGGAGGGGGCCTCTCCGTCCGCCCGCCTAGCCCAAGATAGGGCCAAAGTGGAGTATTGTAAGTCATGAACTGCTCATCAACCTGGACTCTATCCTTAAGCATCACGGGTCGCCACCCACGACCAACAGGTGGCCCCATTGGAGGAGTCTTACCCCTCTGCAGAGGTGCAGTTGGCGCATTCTAACGCCCCAGCCGACAGGGCGGTCTAGATCTTAGTTACGCCATGAGCAGGTCCAGAATACGCCATGTATAAAACTCAACGAACCAACTATCGTTCATCAACAGTATTTACATATCCGAATTTTTGAAATGAAGGTTGATGTGTACAATTTTGATTTTTGGACTGTTGTCCTCATCTTTAATGTGGTATGTAAAAACACATTTCGGACTTCCTCTGTTGTTCCCTGTGTATTTTTGTAAAGAATTGTGGCGCTTCTCGTGGCGCATGTCGGAATGATGGGTGTCAATAAACAATGACGTCATTATTTGAATGAGAAATTTAAAAGTATTTCGACACCTAGTTTGATCAACGGTCAAACTATTTGATATGATTTCCTAGGTTGGACCATTACTATGTTCAGATTGACAGTGAACAGATGATAAACGCCGGAGGATACTGCGGTCGAGATGTTGTTTCTTTTACATACTACAATAAAGATGGGGTCAATAGTCCAAAAAATAAAAAATTATACACATCAAGCCTCATCTAAAAATATGGACGTGAAACAGGGAACACCTGAGAAAGTTCGGAGGATACAGTGGCTGAATTGTGTTTTTTACACACCACAATAAAGATGGGGACAACAGTCCGAAAAATAAAAAAAAATATACACATCAAGTCTCATTTCAAAAATATGGACGTGGAACAGGGAACACCTGAGTAATTTCGGAGAACACATCCTTTCCAAAGATCTTCACACGGACGTGGAGTATAATTCTGATTTTTTGGACTGTTGTCCTCATCTTTATCAGTGGTCGAAATGGTGTTTTTTTTTGTTTTTTTTTACATCTTTTTTACATTTTTTTTATCTCAATAAAGATGAGGACTACGGTCCAAAAAATCAGAATTATACTCCACGTCCGTGTGAAGATCTTTGGAAAGGCTGTGTTCTCAACACAAAGATTGGTATGTTCATATTTCGTGAGACAGAACCTAAATTAAAACACGTGAATGAATTTCCTTTACAGTTCTTATCCTTCTAAATTTAATCCGCTCT
>CM042138.1:41383141-41385641 GCA_023376005.1 Doryteuthis pealeii
ATATATATATATATATATATATATATATATATATATATATGTATGTATATACATACATTATTTGTCTATCTTTTGGGTTTCTTTCACCTTCATCCTGTGATATGCTGTAAAATCGAGTTCTCTTTTTATTGTTAATCAATAATAGGTCTAGTCTTCTGGCTAGCATTATTATTATTATTATTATTATCATTATTAGTTTTACACACCCGGTGTAGCTGGTAGTTTACTGGAGGCCGAGTGACAGCAAGTCTCCTCAGGTCTCCAGAACTCTTCTGAGTATTCTAGCCGATCTTAACAGTGCTGTAGTTTGGATGGTTTGATTCTTCTTCTGACTTCCAGTTCGCCCAAATTCTTTTCCATATCTTTGAGGATCGTTCCAAGGGCACCAATTACAATTGGTACGACCTTCACCCACATGTCCCACAGTTTTCTCAGTTCTCTGGCAAGGTCCAAGTATTTGTCCATCTTTTCGCTTTCTTTTACTTTCACTCGGTGATCGTCTAGGATTGCAAGATCCATGAGATGAAAGGTCCTCTTCTTCTTGTTGATGAACACCCGGTCTGTGATTAGGTGTGTGTCTGTACCCCCAAAGTCCCAGAGAATTGTGTGCGTCTCGTTCTCCAGGAAAGATTCCGTGTTGCCCGTGGGTGGCGACCCGTGATACTTAAACATGAAATCCTGGTGGGTGAGTAGTCCTTGACATGCAATAATTCCCTTAGGTCCTTTCTTAGGCTAGACAGGTGATAGTAGAAGCCTCCTCCAATCAATTAGCTGGTCAAATCAAGCCCTAGTTCTAATATGATTTTCCCGACCCTATTGCCCTTATGGCAAGCCCCAACCCAAACCTAGAATGCGGTCTTTGTGGGTCTTAGTGTCGTGGGCATGACGTTAAACTGCATCTAATGGTGAAGCTCAAATTCTGGAACGTGGTAGAGTCTGCAGTACCCCTACATCACCATTACTCTCAGGTATATTCTGACCCGGAGTGGTAGTACCTGTTAGAGTTCGATCTAAGGGTTAACTACTTAAAAAATGAGTTTCCAAAATGTGTTTAAAATGAGTTTGAAGAAAAAAGTGAATGCCCAATAAGAATGAATAAAACAAAACTTCTTCGGCGTAAAATAACCCAACAAGGGTTGAGATGCCGTAAAATCCATTGATTTTGATTTGGTTTGGTTTGGTTTGGTTTGGTCTGTTTTCGGCATATCAACCTCAGTGGGTCATTTAATGCCGATAAAGTTTTGAAATAAATCAATTCCTAATGGATAATACCATTTTTTTATAAATACATTTTTCTATTTAACCCATAGATGGGACCCTAACAGGTACTACCACTCCGGGTCAGAGTGGACCAGGGAGCAATGGTGATGAAGGGGTGCTCCACATTCCCCAAACCTCCAAATCTGGAACCTCACCGTCAGATAGAGTTTAACGTCATTCCCAGGACATGTAGACCCGATGCCACCGCCTTCTAGCACCCATATGATAAAAAGGGGTTGGGGTTTGCCATAAGGGCAATAGGGTTGGAAAAATCATATAGGTGCTAGGGCTTGACGTGACCAGCCGATTGATCGGAGGGGGCCTCTCAGACCGCCCGTCTAGCCCAAGATAGGGCCAAAGTGGAGTATTGCATGTCATGAACTGCTCATCCACCTGGGCTCTATCCTTAAGCATAATGGGTCGCCACCCATGGCCAACAGGTAGCCCCATTAGGGGAGTCTTACCCCTCTGCAGAGGTGCAGTCGGTGCATTCTAACGCCCCAGCCGACAGGGCGGCCATTGATTTTGAGATATTGATGATGTTTGTGTGGTGTATAATCCAACCAACCAACCAACCAGCCAACTCAACTCGTTCGCCACGGGTAGGATGGGACACAAGTCCGCCTTTTAATTACTCCAGTCATCTTTCTGCATTTGTAAACTATTAAGCATCATAGATTCAATCAGCATAATTGAAATACCCAGCTTTTTATGTGTGGAAGTGCGTCATTTGCATAGATAAATAAAACTTCCCTCTTTTATTTTTCAGTAAATTTTCTTTTTGGTCTTTTTCAGATTCTTTTGACTAAGAGAAAACCCTTTGAACAGGTCAAATAACATAGAGATAAGATAAAGAAATCAAATAAAATTTGATACAAACGTAATATCTTATATTTTCATAAATCCACCCATGCAAACATACACAGAGACCAACACAACCACAAACATGCACACACACACAAATACAAACAAACACACACACACACACACACACACACACACACACACACACACACATATATATATATATGAAATAGAGGAAAAAGTGGATCCACTCTGTTTTCAGCACATTTTGTCGGCTTTACTCAATCCTTCACTCCTCATATATATATATATGAGGAATAATGTGTAAAATCCGCAGATATGGAAGTAATATATATATATATATATTATATATATATATATATATATATATATATATATATATATTACGTAGCAAAGTTGTGAGAACAGGCAGAGT
>CM042138.1:41390641-41398141 GCA_023376005.1 Doryteuthis pealeii
ACAAAGAAAAAATGTAAATTTCACTTGAAAAAGAGAAAGAAAATAAAATAATGAATGAATGTATGAATGAAAAAAAAGGAAAGAAAAAAGAATGAAAAGCCAGACAAGTCTAACAAACGACAACGAATTAAAAAATAAAAAATAAAATAGATACAAATGAACGAAAAAGAAAGAGAAAGAAAGCGAGAAAGAAAATACACACAAGAAAGAAAAAAGAAAAAAGAAGAAAGAAAGAACAAAAAAAAAAGAAGAAAGAAAGAATCAGAAAGCAAAAGAAAAAGTAAACAAACAAGAGTAAATCAAAAGTTATGAAAGTAAAAAAAGAAAGAAAGAAAACAAATACTGGTCTAACCTAGAGAAAGAAAGAGGCATAATGAAAGAAAGAAAGAAAACACAGACAAGTCTAACAGAAGGAAAGAAAGAATCACAAAGAAAGAAAGAAAGAAAGAATCACAAAGAAAGAAAGAAGGAAAGAAAGAAGCACAATGAAAGAAAGAATAAAAACACAGACAGGTCTAACATAAGGAAAGAAAGAATCACAAAGAAAGAAAGAAAGAAAGAAAGAAAGAAGTACAAAGAAAGAAGGAAAGAAAGAGGCATAATGAAAGAAAGAAAGAAAGAAAACAGAGACAAGTCTAACAGAAGGAAAGGAAGAATCACAAAGAAAGAAAGAATCACAAAGAACGAAAGAAGGAAAGAAAGAAGCACAATGAAAGAAAGAATGAAAACGCAGACAAGTCTAACAGAAGGAAAGAAAGAATCACAAAGAAAGAAAGAAGGAAAGAAAGAAGCATAATGAAAGAAAGAAAGAAAATATTGACAAGTCTAACAGGAGGAAAGAAAGAATCACAAAGAAAGAAAGAAAGAATCACAAAGAAAGAAAGAAGGAAGGAATGAAGCACAAAGAAAGAAAGAAAGAAAAGAAAGAAATCTAAGACTAATCTAACAGAAACCAGAAAGACAAAAATAGAAAGAAATAAAATGGTAAAAGAAAGAAAGAAGGAAACAAAGAAAGAAAGAAAATACAATTCCAATAATAATAAATGCACAAATAACAACAACAAAAAATAAACAAATTTATTTTCTTTCTTTTTTTTTTCTTTTTCTTTTTGTGAATTCCTAGAAAGACATGGAAAAAAAAAAGAATAAAAGTTAAGAAATGGTAAAAAAAAAAAAGAGAAGAAAAGAAAAAAAGAAGCACCAGCATTTGGCTGACATCATCTTCTTCGCAGGAACTTCTTATCTTTCATTCCTCAGAGGTTTTGCTGTCGCTGGAAATCGCTTCGGGAGTCTGGCACGCGTCCCTTTCTCCCTTCATTGCGAATTTGCACATTGAACAAGGCAAAGTCAATAACGGCTAACAAGTACATTTGCAGAAAATCTGCCGGTTTTACAATTTTCTCTTATTTACCAAAATTGATTGTTTTGTTGATTCCATCAGCTCCTTCCTCCACCCCCCACCCCCAACACAAACAGTTTTTTATTCTTCCTTTCTCTTCTTCATTCAGCACATCTCTTTCTATTTTTGTCTTTCTTGTTTCTGTTAGATTAGTCTTTGATTTCTTTCTTTCTTTCTTTCTTTCTTTCTTTCTTTCTTTCTTTCTTTGTGATTCTTTCCTTCCTTCTTTCTTTCTTTGTGATTCTTTCTTTCCTCCTGTTAGACTTGTCTGTATTTTCTTTCATTGTGCTTCTTTCTTTCCTTCTTTCTTTCTTTGTATTTCTTTCTTTCTTTCATTATGCTTCTTTCTTTCCTTCTGTTAGACTTGTCTGTGTTTTCTTTCTTTCTTTCTTTGAACTTCTTTCTTTCTTTCTTTCTTTCTTTCTTTCATTCTTTGTATTTCTTTCTTTCTTTATGCTTCTTTCTTTCCTTCTGTTAGACTTGTCTGTGTTTTCTTTCTTTCTTTCTTTGAACTTCTTTCTTTCTTTGTATTTCTTTCTTTCATTATGCTTCTTTCTTTCCTTCTGTTAGACTTGTCTGTGTTTTCTTTCTTTCTTTCTTTGAATTCTTTCTTTCTTTCTTTCTTTCTTTCTTTCTTTCTTTCTTCTTTGTATTTCTTTCTTTCTTTATGCTTCTTTCTTTCCTTCTGTTAGACTTGTCTGTGTTTTCTTTCTTTCTTTCTTTGAACTTCTTTCTTTCTTTCTTTCTTTCTTTCTTTCTTTCTTCTTTGTATTTCTTTCTTTCTTTATGCTTCTTTCTTTCCTTCTGTTAGACTTGTCTGTGTTTTCTTTCTTTCTTTCTTTCATTATGCTTCTTTCTTCTTACTTTCCATCTTTTTTTCCATTCTTCATCTTTTTCTTGTCTATTGTTTCCCTTCTTCTTTCGCTTACGGTCAAGTCACGTTAAAACCACCGGTTCCAGCTACATCGCCGAAGTTAAGTAGCAATGAGCCTGTTCAATATTTAGATGGGTGACCATTTAAGCAACAGTATGTACTGGAAGTAAACCGAATATCAAAATGATTTGATTAGGCATTAAATGATCCAAAAAGGGTTGATATGCCGTAAAACAAACCAACCGGCCCTTTTTTCTTCTTTTGTTAACTTACTATTTTGTTTTTCTATCTTTTAGATAGATTTTTATCTATCAAGCTGTCTATTTCATTATGTTCATATCTATCTGTCTATCAATCTATCTATCCCAGTATGTTTATATCTTATTATAATGGAGATTGTGGGTTTGTATGTCTGTAACCGAAACTATATTACTATTCAAGTCACAATTCCCTTTGTTATTTACATCACATTCTCCATGAATTTATTTTTATTTAAACCTCAATTATTAATAAAATTGTTTTACATCATTAAGACTGTTGACCATATCTACATACAAATAACATGCAATTGTATTTATATATACAACAAAATAGCGGGTTACAGTGTGAATGGGAAGGCTAATTCGCATACTGATCTTAAAAATTTGATTTTAATAAATATGTGCTTAGTATTATTGATTTCTAATTGTTTGGTTTTATATTAATGAATATCAGCAAAAATCTCGGTGATAAATCTTAAAAGAAATCCAATAACAAGAAGAAATAACTGTAATATTATTCTTTACTTCCTATTTTAACAAAATAGTTAAATTAGGAAAATTTACCAATGAAAGGCGGGAGTAAGGGAAAATGATGGAAGAGTTAGTTTCAAAGCTGTTCTATTTTTCAATCATACCCCCTCTGTTCCAAATATTTTTATCTGAATTCTTATTCAGTTTCATTAGCCTTTCTAATTTAACATGATATTTTATTATATTAAAACTTAAATACTTGCACCCGGAGGGTGCATATATTTGCTAGTCTATATAATTATTTATCTATCGCAGTCTTCTAACTTTCTGTCTGTCTGTCTATCTATCTACCTCATTTCGGTCACATCCATATATATATATATATATATATATATATATATATATATATATATATATATATATACGATAATAAATAAATCAGATAGATAGATAGATAGATAGATGTGACTCAGGCATATAGATAGATCGATACAGGGATGTGATCGGACTGAGATAGATAAATGAGATAGATAAATAAATAGATATGAGACTGTGATAGATAGATAGATAGATAGATAGATATAAACAGAGTGAGATTGATAATTAACTGAGATAGATAGATAGATACATACATACATAGATATATAGATAGATGTGACTCAGGCAGGTAGATAGATCGATACATAGATGTGATCGGACTGAGATAGATATATAGATAGATATAAACAAACTGATATATATATATATATATATATATATATATATATATATATATATATATATATATATATATATATATTCCTAGGTTCCTAGTTCGATACCGGTCCTCGCCAACTCAGCATATGAGTAGCACAGGGATCTGTGCGGTAAAGTAAGGAGTTGATGGTAGGTGTGCCGCTCCACCTTAGATGCTAAAAGAACAATCTCCTTGAACTAGCGCTATTGAAAAGGGGGTAGACTCCCTCGCTGACTGGCTGATACCGACTTTAGGCCGCCCCGTCGACTTTTATATATATATATATATATATATATATATATATATATATGGGAGAATGTCGGCTGAAAATAGCCATATTTGTTTACATTATATATATATATATATATATATATATATATATATACTAGCAAATATATGCACCCTCCGGGTGCAAGTATTTAAGTTTTAATGTAATAAAATATTGTATTAAATTAGAAAGGCTAATGAAACTAAATAAGAATACAGATAAAAAGATTTGAAACAGAGGGAGTATAATAAAAGATTTGAAACAGAGGGAGTATAATACAAAATGGAACAACTGAAACTTACTCTTCCATCACTCTCGTCTTTCATTGTTATTTTTTCTAATTTAAGTATTTAGTTATAAGAGGAAGTAAAGAATAAAATGACAGTTATTTTATCTTGTTAATGGATTTCATTTAAGATTTATTGAAGAGATTTTTGCTTATATTCATTAAAATAAAACCAAACAGTTAGAAATTAATAATACTAAGCACATATTTATTAAATTCGATTTTTTAATATTAATATGCAAATTAGCCTTCCAGTTCACACTGTAAACCGCTATTTTGTTGTATATATAAATATAATTGCATGTTATTAGTATGTATACATGGTTAACAGTATTAATAAAGTAAGACAATTTTATTAATAATTGAGGTTTAGATAAAAATAAAATCATGGAGAATGTGATGTCAATAACTAAGAGAATTGTGACTTGAGTAGGAATATAGTTTCGGTTACAGACAGAAAAACACACAGTCTCCATTATAATAAGATATATATATATATATATATATATATATATATATATATATATATATCAGTCTATTTATATCTATCTATCAATTTATGTAAAAAATAGAAACACACGAAGTATTCGAAAGGATGAATTTATTCTGATATTTTGGAATACTTTGTGATTTTCTATTTTTTTTCTGTATATTATCGGAATTTAATTCCCATCTTTATTCTCTATCTATTTATTTATCTATCTCAGTCTGTTTATATCTATATATTTATCTATTTATCTTTCACAGTCTCATATCCTTCATACCCATCTATCTCTGTTCGATCACGTCCATGTATAGATCTATCTATATGCCTGAGACCTATGTATCTATCTATCTATCGACCTATCTATATATCTATCTCAGTTAATTATCAATCTCACTCTGTTCATATCTATCTATCTATCTATCTATCTATCTATCTATCTATCTCAGTTCGATCACATTCATTTATCAATCTATCTACATGCCTGAGTCACATCTATCTATCTATCTATCAATCTATTTATTTATCTATCTATCTATCTATCTCAGTTAATTATCAATCTCACTCTGTTCATATCTATCTATCTATCTATCTATCTATCTATCTATCAGTCTCATATCTATCTACTTATCTATCTATCTATCTAACTATATATCTCAGTTCGATCACACCCATGTATCTATCTATCTACATGCCTGAGTCACATCTATCTATCTATCTATCTATCTATCTATTTATCTACCTATCTATCTCAGTCTGATCACATCCATATATCGATCTATCTACATGCCTGAGTCACATCTATCTATCTATCTATCTATCTATCTATCTCAGTTAATTATCAATCTCACTCTATTCATATCTATCTATCTATCTATCTATCTATCTATCTATCACAGTCTCATATCTATCTATTTATCTATCTATCTACCAATCTATTTCAGTCCGACCACAGCTACATGTCTGAATCACATCTATCTATCTATCTATCTATCTATCTATCTCAGTTAATTATCAATCTCACTCTGTTCATATCTATCTGTCTATCTATCACAGTCTCATATCTATCTATTCATCTATCTACCTATCTATCTCAGTCTGATCACATCCATGTATCGATCTATCTACATGCCTGAGTCACATCAACTCAGTCTGTTCATATCTATCTATCTATATATCTATCTCAGTCTGTTCATATCTATCTATATATCGATCTATCTATCTATCAATCTCAGTCTGTTCATATCTATCTATCTATCTATCTGTCTATCTATCACAGTCTCATATCTATCTATTTATCTATCTATCTACCAATCTATCTCAGTCCGATCACATCCATGTATCGATCTATGTACATGCCTGAGTCACATCTATCTATCTATCTATCTATCTATCTATCTATCAACCAATCTCAGTCTGTTCATATCTATCTATCTATCTATCTATCTATCTCGGCATGTTCATATCTATCTATCTATCTATCTAACTCAGTCTGTTCATATCTATCTATCTATCTATCTATCTATCTCAGTCTATCTATCTATCTATCTATCTATCTATCTATCTATCACACTCATATCTATCTATTTATCTTTAGTTATATGTATCCAAAAAGACTGTTTGGTGTGGGTCACTGAATGTTATTGATTCTGCAGATCTTGCATGAGAATGTCTTTCTTCTTGACAGGTGCTTAAATAAACACTAAGAGTTAATGACTTTCAGTTTTGTATTAGAGTGTCTATCACAATCCTTTTATTAGTCGCTTGTGTATGTGGGTTAGATGGCCGTTGGCTCTACAAGAGGGTTCAATCACCTTTTAGCAGGTCTTGTTTTTCATTCGAGGTGGATGGGGGGCGTTTGACCATCTCCTTATCAGGTACATCTGCTGTGGGAATCACTTCAAATGACTTAACAAGAGATAGATAAAGATATATATATATATATATGTAATATATCAAGAAAATTGAAAAAACACAGGTTTAAATGGGTTAAGTGGTGAGTTTATTGGCCGACGCTGCAGTGTTTCGATCTATTAAATAGATCATCTTCAGGGCATAAGATAAGAAATTATATATCACAGAATGATGAGAAAAAAGTGAGTGGTAATCCTTCTTATTCAGTCTGTTTAAAAATTTTTTTCTGAAGTTTGAAAAAAGGAGACGGTTTTGAAATATGACATCAAATATTCTATTTTAAGGTGTGAGTATGTAGCGCTGTTAGTGTGTGTATTGAAGGAAACATTGTGCATTTTTTAGGTATGTGGTTTGTGTGTGTGTGTGTATAATTTTTTTTTCTGTAGCGATAAACGACAGCGGAAGTGAAAACTCAAGGTTGTGTGTGTGTGTGTGTGTGTGTGTGTGTGTGTGTATTGGTAAGAGGTAGGGGAGAGGTGTGTGTGTATATTGGTAAGGGGTAAAGGAGAGATGTCATGAAAATAAATTTTCATGTTTTATATTAACATATATATATATATATATATATATATATATATATATATATATATATATATAGTGTAGGTTTGTCACTGTTTCAGCTTTTACTGGGACGGTGTGCCAAACGCAGTATTATTGGTAGAGTGCTCAATATAAAATAGAGCTGTTATATAATATAATAAAATAAATATATAAAGATTTTACATACTTATTTATTTGGTGACAAAGGAACATTCACAACCATTATTGGTTTCATGCGTCAACAATCGTCAGGTGAAGATGTTACAAA
>CM042138.1:41403141-41409700 GCA_023376005.1 Doryteuthis pealeii
CCTTTGTCACCAAATAAATAGATATGTAAAACCTTTATATATTTATTTTATTATATATATATATATATATATATATATATATATATATATATAAATGTGTGTGTGTGTGTGTGTGTGTGTGTGTGTGTGTGTGTGAAGGCAAAAGTATGCAACTGACTGGTATGTAGGGGATTATTCTATTTTGGGGATCATCATTATCTCCGGTATATCTACAGTGTATGCTCATATTGATGCACACATACATTTTTACAAATTTACTAAGAGAGCTCAATGTATGATAATTAATAATGAATCAAATATGTAGAGATAATAATATTTTTCAATAAGAAAGAAAAACTTAACAAACCCTCATTTGGGCATTATAAATTTATTTCGACCAGAACTCAATAAATGAGTTTAGTTTTATCAGCCAGCCAACTACCTAATGACCAAGAAAACAAACTAGTATAGAGAAAATATTTTTCTTCTCTTTCCTTTATTTATATATATATATATATATATATATATATATATATATATATATATAATCAAATGTTATATATTATGGATTTCAACATTTTTGACTGTCTGATGATTGTAAGTAAGCGTGAAACTTTAGTTACGGGATATTAAATCCATAATATCCAATATTTGATTGTAAACCTGCTCTGATATTTTAGCATTGAGCACCTTCATATGCCAATACTTTTCTCATTCATTCTCCATTCATTCTATATTGTATATTATATATACTAGCAAATATATGCACCCTCCGGCTGCAAGTATTTAAATTTTAATGTAATAAAATATTGTATTAAATCAGAAAGGCTAATGAAACTAAATAAGAATGCAGATAAAAAGATTTGAAACAGAGGGAGTATAATAAAAAATAGAACCACTGAAACTTACTCTTCCATCACTCTCGTCTTTCATTGTTATTTTTTTCTAATTTAAGTATTTAGTTAAAAGAGGAAGAATAAAATGACAGTTATTTTATCTTGTTAATGGATTTCATTTAAGATTCATTGAAGAGATTTTTGCTTCTATTCATTAAAATAAAACCAAACAGTTAGAAATCAATAATACTAAGCACATATTTATTAAATTCGATTTTTTAATATTAATATGCAAATTAGCCTTCCCATTCACACTGTAAACCACTATTTTGTTGTATATATAAATACAATTGCATGTTGTCAGTATGTAGACATAGTTAACAGTATTAATAATGTAAAAAAATAAAATCATGGAGAATGTGATGTCAATAACTAAGAGAATTGTGATTTGAGTAGGAATATAGTTTCGGTTACAGACAGAAAAACACACAATCTCCATAATATATATATATATATATATATATATATATATATATAAAGTTAAAGTAAAGTCGTCGGGCGGCCTAATGTCGGTATCAGCCAGACAGCGAGGGAGTCTATCCCATTTTCACTAGCGCTAGACCAAGAAGATTATTTTTGCATCTGAGGTGGAGCGCCACAACTACCATCAGCTCCTCACTATACCGCATAGATCAACCGGGAGAAAAAAAATTTGGAAAAAAAAAAGACCAAAATAATCGTGCTAACAAAAAATAATCTATTGGTACAATATTTTGGCCAAAAGAAAAAACAATTTATATGCATATATATATATATATATATATATATATATATATATATATATATATATATATATATATATATTCATAAAAACCGCCAGGAGACTAAAGCTAATAAGTAAAAAGTGCTCAATACCTAAGTAGAGCAAATAATAAAGATAAATCTAATGAGTCAGACGAACCTATTAAAAGTTTCGCTTAATGCTCTTCAGTGCTGAAGCGAAACTTTTAGTAGGTTCGTCTGACTCATTAGATTTATCTTTATATATATATATACATATATATATATAGCCAGAACGCACAACCGCCCTGTCGGCTGGGGCGTTAGAATGCACCAACTGCACCTCTGCAGAGGGGTAAGACTCCCCCAATGGGGCCACCCGTTGGCCGTGGGTGGCGACCCGTGATGCTTAAGGATAGAGCCCAGGTGGATGAGCAGTTCATGACATGCAATACTCCACTTTGGCCCTATCTTGGGCTAGACGGGCGGTCGCAGAGGCCCCCTCCGATCAATCGGCTGGTCACGTCAAGCCTTAGCACCTATATGATTTTCCCAACCCTATTGCCCTTATGGCAAGCCCCAACCCCTTTTTATCATATGGGTGCTAGAAGGCGGTGGCTGCGGGTCTACATGTCCTGGGAATGACATTAAACTCTATCTGATGGTGAGGTTCCAGTTTTGAAGGTTTGGGGAAAAATTGTATTATCCATTAAGAATTGATTTATTTTAAAAATTTTAACGGCATTAAATGACCCACTGAGGTTGATATGCCGTAAAACAAAACAAAACAAACAAAAACAGAACGCACAAACCATGAGGTTTATAGAAATCATGAGGTTTATCGAAATTGCAAATGTGCGCGTGTCCGTCAACTGGCGTGTTTAAAAAACGCGGAATTTGCAAGAAAGTGAAAAATACATAAAATAAGAAAACGAGAAAAATCCCACCAGTGAGACCAGGTGTGACGCCTTCAAAACAAAAAAAAATCCGGTCTGACGAAACAATATGTCCAAATAAATTTATATCCAAAACAATGTATCAATTCATTTATTTATAATACTCCGTTTATGTAAAAATAAATACGCAAATCTTTATATGAACGTTTGAGTTCTCAATATTGGTTGGAAACACTTGATATCATCCACCTATATATATATATATATATATATATATATATATAATATATATGAGAAGTAAATACACAAACGATGTGTTTTTGATATGGCTTTTTTTAGCCGACAATTTTTGGGAGAATATGTACATTTCGGCCTATTAGGCCTCATCAGCACAAGGCGGTCTTCCTATCTATAGCTCTGCTGATGAGGCCTAATAGGCCGAAATGTACATACAGAGATTGATTTTTCTCGATATGTCTAGCCTTACATTTGAATAGGTATGCCCGCCTAATTAATTAATTATTAATTAATTAACTTCCAAAATTAGGTACGACTTCAATTAAGCACATATTCTCCCAAATATATATATATATATATATATATATATATATATATATATCATGCATTTTGATTTTTTTTACTCATCTCCATTAAATCGTATCCCGTTTGCCTGAGCTAACTTAATTGTCTTTGCTAAAAAAAATTTACTTACCCGCAGGCCAATGCAATCCCAATGAATTATAAAGAAAGAAAAAATCTGAGTCACGTGAGCCTGTTTTAACAGCTATTTTGAACATTGATTGGCTTTAATGACACGTTAACCAATCAGATGTTCAGAAGCCACTTTCTTTCTGTTCCCGTTAACTGAAATACGGGTAGCGCATTAGAAGATGATCATCTCTAATGAGATCGAACTGGCGAGGAGGTATTATGTTGGAAGACCCGAAACTCCACAATGAAACCAGTTAATAACATAACTCACGACGCTACCCAGCGCAGTTTATCAGGCGTATCTCAAACATATATAAGAAAAACAAAATATAAAAAATAATTAATCACAAAAACAAAAATTCTTTTTCTAAAAATCTTTTGAAAGCCAAATGTCATATTGTTTAATACCCATCCCCCCTTTTGAATAAGTTATTCGTCCAGTTGCCAACATCTCAAAATCCGCTACAATTAAGTGTGACCGACAAAAAAGATATACATATCGTGTTGACCGACAAAAACACGGCGGGAAGGCCTACATTAGAAAATAATGTAACAACTTTCGTTTCTCTTTTTTTGCAGAATCAAGGTTTTTGTTTTTGAAATCATTTGACTCTTATCTCCGATCACAAACACCACGGAGTAAACGGGCTCTGAAGAAGATTTTTGGAAAATCGAAATATTGATCAATATCAGCTATGATTATGTTATAAATTGTTTTCTCTTTAACAGCATTGTGTGGTGTTTTCATTCCATCTTGTTCATTCTCATATATATATATATATATATATATATATATATATATATATCATCCTGAAAATAAACCCTGAACTAAGAGACATTTTCCAAGAACCCGATATAGTGACCTATCGGCGACCTCATAACCTCAGAGAAATGATAGGAGGCAACAACATACTAAACAATAAAGTAGTCAACATGAGACCCATAATTAACTCCACAAAATTCTGCCGGCCTTGTAGTACAAAAAAACAACTTATGCTGCAAACAAATAAAAACAACAGACACATTTATAAGCTCACAACAAAACAAACTTTTAAAATCTACCATGAATCAAACTGCAAAAGCAAAAACGTGATTTACCTTCTAGATTGTACTAAATGCCAGAAGCAATACGTGGGGAAATCTGAATGGAAATTTTACTTTAGACTTAACAACTACAGACACCGAATAAAAAATACTGACTACAACAAGCTCATCCCAATCGAGCAACACTTCCGACTGGATGATCACGATTTTAATAGAGACGCCAAGTTTACCCTCATTGAAAGAATTCAAACAGACACCGACATCAAATCGGTAATCGAAAACACGAATACAGATGGATACAAAAGTTAAAAAGCTTTCATCCGTACGGCTTTAATAAAAAAACAGGTCCACTTTAACATAGGGTAATAAACCTGTCTACACCTACGAGGGTGGCCAAGCTCACCTAAATAAACAAACACTGACCACCACGCATCAAACAAGCCACTCTTGACCCAATTAAAAATCTAGAAGTCACGCGTACAGTACCGTGATACAGACACACGCTCACATTCACACACGTATATGTAAACACACACATACATATATATGTATACACATACAGTCATAAACACAACTCCCATGAACCCCTCCCTCACATATATATAGTGCATAAAAAAATAACCTACCTCATAGAGGTTCTTCACGGAACAAATGGACATGCTACTATTAAACACATTTTACCCGGATTTTAACAGCATGTTAAACCCACAAAAACACTTGAACTTTTATAATTCTTCTATATGCTCCCTTTCTAATAATCTATCAACAATTTCTTCAAATAAGAAATTTTCTCCTGACGATGACCTAAGGTCGAAACTAGTTGAGAATAAACAACATACAAGAAATATTCCTGATTGTCTTAATACTTTTTGTTCACACTATATATATCTATCTATCTATCTATCTATCTATCTATCTATCTATATATATATATATATATATATATATATATATATATATATATATATATAGACTATTGGTAAAAACTTAAACTTTAAATTAAAATAATAAAAGAAACACATATGTATGAGGACGTCATATATGCCGTTGACGATTTTTTTTACCTATGGGATCCAAGCACTGCAGCATCGACGGAAGATGTGTGTAAACAGCAATGGGGATATGTTGATAAATAATCTAATGAGGTTACATTTCCCATCAGTATCTTAGTCAGGCTCTGAACTTTTCAGCCAACTCTCGTATAGGTTGATAGACAAAAGAGGTAGACAGAAATAGATAATAGTCGAAAAAAAAAACTCGTATATAAGCATATATTTCCCCCCTCTCTGTCTGTGTTTGTGCCTCTCTATCTTTATTTCATTCTTTCCTTCTCCCTCATTTTCTCTTTCTCCAAAACACACACACACACACACACACACATACACATATATATATATATATATATATATATATATATATATATATATATATATATACATACGTGGAGTCGCGTGGGCTAGTGGTTAGAGTCGTGGAAAATGGACTCGTTGATTCGAGTTCAATTCCTAGACGAAGCTGTTGGAATCTCACATAGCGCTAATACCCTTGGGAAAGGTATGAATCCATATATTCTCCCTCCAGCTATGGGTTAAATAGTAGGGCAGCCTGGGCCCTTCAGCCTTGGGTAGGTAACCAGACTAGGAGAGGGATAACTCTGAATTCAAAATTCCCTCCAGCTATGGGTTAAGTAGTAGGGCTGACTGGAACCTTCAACCTTGGGTAGGTAACCAGTCTAGGAGATGGATAACTCTGAATTCAAAATTCCTGAGGTCGGTCGTTGATTGGGTTTGTGGCAACCTTTGATGCACCAATTCTTTCCTATCGACTGTGCCAAAAAGTGTGGATGGTCCAACACAAGCCTTCACCACTATAACAAATCACTCTGTGGGTGTTCATTGTGTGTATGAACCTCATACGTCGAAAATCGACGGTAGAGTCCATTAATATATATATATATATATATATATATATATATATATATAGAAGAGGAGAGAGAGAGAGAGAGAGAATGACCAAATTAGGATAGATAGATAGATAAATATAGAGACATAGAAATTGGACCAAGAAAAATCATATGTATTTTCTCCTCACCATTTCTTCTAACACACACACACATACACACACACACTCTCTCTCTCTCTCTCTCTCTCTCTCTCTATATATATATATATATATATATATATATATATATATATACATACACACACACACATTACCTCAGCCGGTAGAGTATTCGGCTAGGAATTACAAGGATCTTGGTTCGATACCAGCCCTCCCCAACTCAGCGATGAGTAGCACGATATTCTCTCTCGG
>CM042138.1:41409710-41422210 GCA_023376005.1 Doryteuthis pealeii
CTGGCTATTAAATTATTTCTCTGGGGTGCATCTTGTTTACTGGAATTTGCATTGGTGAATTCCGACAAGAAATCAAGAAGATATTTTCAAAATTAACTATTAAAAATGAGCAGCAACATGAGATGAAAGATTCGCGAATTAACTGCGTGGAATCCTGTAAGGACTGAACTCACTACAGAATAAAAAGGACAGACAACATAACTTCACCGGTAAAACGTTCAAAATAAAAAACAAATAGGATTCCTTTTCAAGACGAACAATTTGCCTTTCTGAACAGATCTATGGATTTGAAAGTTTAATTACAAATATTATTGTATTTAATTCGTTTGGAAGTAAAGATAAAGAAAATATTAATGATTATCATGTATCTCTCCTTTGATATGTATTTTATGATTTTTTTACTTATTGTAAATGAAAAAAAATGGTTGAATTAACTGGGCTGCATCCAATAAGGATCGAAACAGCACACAGTAGAGACAGTGGCAACAATCTTCTATTGCTTTACCGTAAGACGTTCAAAGATACAAAAATAACTATAGATTGAAATTTGATCACCAACATTTTTTTGTATTTAACCTCAAACCCAAACACATTTTATTGTATTTTGAATTGTTTAAACAGCGACAAGAACATATTCATGTATTCTCCTCTTCAAAATAAAAATAGAATGCATTTATTGTATTTTCATTCATCAAAATATGAAAATAAAGACATTTAATATATTCTAGTTTATCTAAAAAAAACGCATTTTGTGATAACCTTCTGGTCTAGGACTGGGGTATTTGTATCTCAAAGTCCGAGACATTTTTATTACTTTATTTATGATGAATTTTATTATTGAATAGAAAATTTGTTCGAATGAATGAAGTTCAGTTCTTTGCACATTCCCAGTGATATCCTTTCACCCACACATGTATGTTCTGTTGGATGCTTTTTATACTAATTTAGCATTCACTACAGATTCCCCATTTCATCGATATTTCCACATAGCCTACACTTGCTAAGCTATTACGTTCACGTTATTTCCTATAAAATCTAACATAAACAAATGGAAACCACTCTTGGCTGATAAATTATTGATCTACTAGGAAAAAAGAAGACGGGGTTGGGTTAGGGTTTTGGGTCAGGAGTGAGGATTTGGGGTTTAGGGTTTAGGGTTAGTTAATAGGATAATAAATAAGTTATCAGTCAAGAGTGGTTCCCTTTGTTTATGTTAGACTTATATACGCAAACAACCACGTTCACTAACTTTTGCATTGATATAATTATTCTTATACTAATAATATAAACATAGCAAACTCCACACACACACCACACAACCCACACACACACACACACACACACACACATATATATATATATATATATATAATATATATATATATATGATCTACAAGAATGATATCAGGTGTTTTGGCATTGCTCCTTCCAGCTGGGATAATTGGCTCAGGACCGCCCTTGGTGGCGGCAGGAATCTCTCGTAGAGGACTTTCATGTCAGAAGTCACCCTGACGCAACACCATGAAGCTTAGAGGTCTAGAAAGAAAGCAAGCGTCAACCAAGCACCGGCACCATCAAACATCTTTCAAATGCGGAAATCTGTGGTCGAGAATGTTTTTAAACATCGGACTTCACAGTCAGAGGAGGCGCTGTAACCTCAGGGCACATAAAAAACTTTATTTTAGTCTTCCGAGACTGAAATGCCATACAATATACTTTGATTTTTTGTCTTTTTATTAGACATTCAATTTCTCTCTTGAGGTGTCCCCGTCACAACCATGTCCACACCATTTCATGTGCAATGTTCGAGCCTGGTCTGTACCTTAAAGATAGCCATAGTGTCATTTTTCTCTCTATTTTTGTCTTCTAAGATTTCTTTGGCTTTTATTCTCCTAAAAACTGCTACTGCTCTAATCAATTCCTCTTTGTTCTTGTAAAACATTTTAAAATAATCTATGATATATCATTGGTAGATATATATTTACCAAACTCCTCCGCACTTGCAGGATGTGACACAAGGTAAATTTCTTAAGCGGGAATTCAACAGGTCTGAATTCACGAGTTTTCCTCTCCAAAGACTGGTTGCCTAACCAAGGTTAAAGAGCCCAGTCAGCGCTACTATTATCCATAGCTGGGGTAGAGTAGGATCATAACTTTCCCAAGAGTTTTAGCGCTAAGTGAAATGCAATTACCACGTCCAGATTTGAACTCAGGGTGACGAGTCCATTTCCCATGACTTTAACCATTACACCACGCGTTTCATTGACTTATACCTTGTTATTTTCTATCTAGCTTTTCGAAGAAAAATGACGCGGTAAAAATTTTTAACCACTCTCGGTTTCTTGTTTGTTGCCTATACCATTTGTTAGTATGGTCAGACTTTGATATTTTGCCACATTCCCATTTGCCTTTTTCCCACCCAGTCATGTAAGTGTTGTACTCCTTTTGTGTCAGTTGCTACATTCACTTATTATAACCGTCTCATAACCAGTGTTTTATACTAGTTTTAGTTGTTGTACTTTCCACTAAAGTCTAAGTTATCAACAAGCCTCCTCATGTCTCCAGGACTCTCCTAAGTATTCTAGCAGATCTTAACTATGTTTTTTTTGGTTGTTTTATTTTTTTATTTTTTGCTGGTCTCAATTCTTTCCTCGGATTTCCAATTCATCAGACTACAATTGTTAACCTTACATCCCCCCTCTCTCTCTCTCTCTCTCTCTCTTTCTTTCTTTTCACTGTCTGTTTGTCTGTCTGTCTGTCTCTCTCTCTCAACTATCTCTCTCTATCTCTTCTTTCTTTTTCACTGTTCTGTCTGTCTGTCTTGTCTGTCGTCTGTCTCTCTCTCCTCTCTGTCTCTGTCTCTGTCTGTCTCTCTCTCTCTCTCTCTCTCTCTCTAACTATCTCTCTCTATCTCTTTCTTCTTTTTCACTGTCTGTCTGGCTGTCTCTGCTTCTGTCTCTTCTCTAACTATCTCTCTCTATCTCTTTCTTTCTTTTCCTGTCTGTCTGTCCTGTCTGTCTCTCTCTCTCTCTCTGTCTCTGTTTCTGTCTGTCTCTCTCTCTGTCTGTCTGTCTGTTCTCCTCTCCTAACTATCTCTCTCTATCCTTTCTTTCTTTTCACTGTCTGTCTGTCTGTCTGTCTCTGTCCTCTCTCTTCTCTAACTATCTCTCTTCTATCTCTTTCTTCTCTTTCACTGTCTGTCTGTCTGTCTGTCTATGTCTATGTCTATTGTTTCTGTCTGTCCTCTTCTCTCTCTATCTCTCTCTAACTCTCTCTCTCTATCTCTTTCTTTCCTTTTGTCTGTCTGTCGGTCTCTGTCTCTCTCTAACTATCTCTCTCTATCTCTTTCTTTCTTTTCACTGTCTGTCTGTCTGTCTCTCTCTCTCTCGTCTCTGTCTCTCTCTATCTATCTCTATCTCTCTCTAACTATCTCTCTCTATTTCTTTCTTTCTTTTTCACCGTCTGTCTGTCTGTCTGTCTGTCTCTGTCTCTCTCTAACTATCTTTCTTTTTCACTGTCTGTCCTGGTCGTCTCTGTCTCTCTGTCTTCTGTCTCTGTTCTCTCTTCCTCTCTCTCTCTCCTTATATATATTATATATATATATATATGCACCCGAGGGTGCATTATAATTTGCTAGTATATATAAAAAAGTAAAGTAAAGTCGTCGGGGCGGCCTAATGTCGGTATCAGCCATCAGCGAGGGAGTCTACCCCCTTTTCACTAGCCTGTAGACCAAGGAGATATTTTGCTCTGAGGTGGGAGCGCCACACCCACCATTCAGCTCTTACTTTACCGCACAGATCCCTGTGCTACTCATACGCTGAGTTTGGCGAGGGCGGTATCGAACTAAGAACCTTGTGGTTTCTAGCCGAAACTCTACCGACTGAGCTAACCCGGTCCGTATATATTATCTGACAATTCTCTTTATTAACAATCAATGCCAATTATTCTGTCTTTGAAACAATACACTGACTGCACCTCTGCAGGGTGATAAGACTCCCCAATTGGGTCACTTGTTGGCCGTGGTGGCGACCATGATTCTTAAGGATGAATCCTGGTGGCTGAGCAGTCTATGACTGCAACACTTCACTTTGGTCCTTAGGCTAGACGGATGGTTGGAAGGGCTCCCTCAGATCAAGTGACAGGCCATGTCAATAATGTTGTTTCTATCATATCGGTGGTAGGCACCTATATGATAGAAAAACAACATTATTGACTATAGCAACCCCAACCCTTTTTATCAATATGCGTGCTAGAAGGCGGTGGCTGAGGGTTTTCGTGTCCGGTATGACGTTAACTCTATCTGATGGTGAGGTTCCATTCTGGAGGTCTGGGGAAATGTGGAGCACCCGTTCATCACCATTGGTCTCCGGTCCAGTCTGAGCCTGAGTGGATGTACCCGTGTGCGTTAAATAGAAAATTGTTTACAAAAAAAGTTGAGTTTTGAAATTTTTCTTCCAAACTATCGCTTACTATTTCAAAACTTTGCTGGCATTAAATGACCCACCATGGTTGATATGCCATAAGAAAAAACAAACAAGTAAACAACACACTATCCTCATGGCCTCGTACCATTCTGTATTTTGTTTGATAAATATCATTAGCACTTTTTTTTTGTTTACAAGAGTTATTCCGCTTGCCTCGTCCATCATTTGCAGTCGTAGGTCCTCTTCTCTCTCTCTCTCCTCTCTCTCTCTCTCTCTCTCTCCTCTCTCTCTCTCTCTCTCTCTTCTCTCTCTGTGTGTGTGTGTGCTTTTTTTTAATCTTATTTTTTTATACGGGGATAATTCGATTGCTTTTCTCGACAGACCGCTGTTCTTCCTTACCTCCTCCCTTGTAATTCGTCCATCCATGTTTTTTGTTGTGTTTTTTCCTCTTCTCACGCTTTTCTGGCCTCTTCACGGTCCACTTCACTCGAAATTTTCGTTTCGCCTGTCTGTGAGGCAAATCGAATACCATTCAATTGACGCCTGTGTAAGGAGACGTCAGTCCGAGAAAGAAACGACGAAACGTTTACTCGCTTCGCCTCCCTCCAATCTAAAATCTTGCGAGACTTCATCTCGTTTTTTCTCATAGTTTCTCGCGAGAACTTATCTTCTCTTAAATTGTGTATTTATAATAGGCTACAGCGCACGAAATGTCGAACGCTAAAAGGGAAAAATGTGAGACTATATTTTAATCAAAATAGGCGTGGAGATGATAGAGTGAAAATATGCACACACTTCACATACACATACATACACACGTACATACTTGCGACGCGCATACTCAAGCGTGCATACTCATAATGTACACACTGAGCATAAACACACATACACAACCGCTTTACATAACTGCATACACATTCATATACATAGATTTATACACGCATACACAGATGTACAAACGCACACATGTATACACTCACATACTCTCACATGTACACCACAATTATAGATACACTCATATATACACTATTACCAACATATGCACATACATTTATACGCACATATACCCACACATGCATAACACATATGCACACATATATACATACACACACGCAGACCGTACACATATACATACATAAACTACACGTACACCCACATACACATGCACACACACACACGTTTCACAGAGACACAAACATGTGTACATGCACATGTATACATATACATGATACACACATATCACACTTGTACAACACACTCATACACTTACATATACACATGTATACACGCACCAAAAATCACACAAACATTACACACACATGGATACACACATGCGCACTGTAAAGTTTTTAAGTGCCATCCTTGGCCAGGTGAAAGGCTTAGAGAAAGTCCTGTGGTATGAATCCTTTGGTAAGCGTATAAGTCCTATCCTGCGTATTGGTGAAAGGTCCAGTGATTTAATCCTATGTCCGTCGTCAAAGAATGCCAGTGTA
The DNA here is from genome assembly GCA_023376005.1 of Doryteuthis pealeii. Lineage (NCBI taxonomy): Eukaryota > Metazoa > Mollusca > Cephalopoda > Myopsida > Loliginidae > Doryteuthis > Doryteuthis pealeii. The sequence goes on from CM042138.1 coordinate 41,415,631, forward strand.
ATTCATGACCAGTAGGGTCGGTTTAAGTATTGTATCAACCTCAGAGTACTGCCAGTGATTGGCCAAGAGTTAGATCACATGATTCCGGCCTAGTCTGAGATAGAGCGGGCATTTCACACACACCTTATGTACTAAAAACTCAACACACCCCTATTAATTTATAAAACTAAATTTATCAGTTTGGACCCCAATTTTGAGTCTGAAAATCATTTTGTGGAATTGGCGGATGGAAGCAAATCCAATGGTTTAATTAAAAAACGCAGAGACGCGTGCGTATAATTCAATAATAATAACAATAATGAAAATATTAGTAAAAATAGGATTAGCAGTAACAAAATAAAATAAAACAAAAATAATGATTTAATATTTCTGAATGGAATAATGATTTAATATTTCTGAATGGAACAGCCCACCTTATATACTAAAAACTCAACACGCACAATTGTACTCACACTCATACACCCAGGAATACATACTTACACACGATGTACACATAAACATACACAAACATCTAGACACATATACACATACACACACATGTATACTCACATGTACAGTGTACATTGTACACACATGTATACACACATAGTAAAAACTACTTATATATTTATGTTCGTATGTGTGTATACAATATTGCCTATGGAGAGGGATACTCCTATTGACTTTTTAAAAATTATTTTTTTCGAAAATATTTCTTGCAAAATATTATACAATTAAAACGAATGTTATTAGGTATTATTTGTCGATAAATTCAACACTTCTGTAATTAATTGCATAGATATATTTGGTATTTTTATATAGGGTATAGTCATAGTGTGTAGTCATATCTTTCGTGAATTCATTTATGAAAAAGAATTGTTAGAGCCGTAGCTATTCATTGGCGATACTATATACATATCTTATTATAATGGAGATTGAGGTGTTTGTCTGTCTGTAACCGAAACTAAATCACTACTCAAGTCACAATTCCCTTAGTTATTGACATCACGTTCACCATGAATTTATTTTTTTATTTAAAACTCAATTATTGATAAGATTGTTATACTTATAAATACTGTTGGATCTACATACTAATAACATGCAAGTATATTTTATATATTCAACAAATAGCGGTTTACAGTGCGAACGAGAAGGCTAATTTGCATATTGATATCAAGAATTTGATTTTAAATAATATATGCTTAGTATTATTGATTTCTAATTGTTTGGTTTTCTCTTAACGAATATGAGCAAAAATCTCGGGAATAAATCTTAAAAGAATCCATAAACAAGATGAAAGAACTGTAATTTTATTAAATACTTCATAATCTAACTAAATAGATAAATTAGGAAAATGAAAGACGGGAGTGAGGGAAAATGATGGAAGAGTTAGATTTTAAAGCTGTTCTATTTTTCGATTATACCCCCTCAGTTTATCATTTTCTAAATAGTTTCTAATTTGATATAAAATTTTATTACATCAAAACCTAAATACTTGCACCCGAAGGGTGCATATATTTGCTAGTACACATAATATAATTGTGGAGGCGCGTGGTCTAATGGTTAGAGTCGTAGGAAATGGACTCGTCAATACGAGTTCAATTCCTCGACGGAGCTGCTGGCATTTCACATGGCGCTAATACCCTTGGGAAAGGTACGAATCCAATTCTCCCTCCAGCTATGGGTAAATAGTAGGGCAGACTGGACTCTTTAACCATGGCTAGGTAACCAGTCTAGGAGAAGGAAAACTCTGAATTCAAACCTGTTAAACTCTGCTTAAAAAATTGACCTTGTGTCGCATCCTGCTCGTGTGGAGGGGTTTGGTAAATATGTATGTATATACACATAATATCTAGATATAAAAAGAGACTATTTTTAGTTCTCTGCAGTCCTTTTTGACAGTGCTTATATCCTGAAGATCTTGTAAAAGTTATGCCTCTAAGTATTCTCCCTTCAGCTATAGGTAGGGCAGACTGGATTCTCTAACTTTGGTTAGGCAATCAGTCTAGGAGAATGAAAACTTTAATTTTAAATTGATAAACTTCTTTTAGTGTAAGTGTGTGTATCGAAAGGAAACATCGTGCATTTTTTAGGTGTGTGGTTGCGTGTGTGTATGTATAAATCTTTTGCGATAAAACGACAGCGGAAAAAAATCTCAAGGTTGTGTGTGTGTGTGTGTGTGTGTGTGTGTTTAAGCAAGGTTACCATTGAGAAAACAATGCTCAATGTTTCCTTTCGACACACACACTTACACAGTCCCATACACCGTAAAAGAGAATATTTGACGTCATATTTCAAACTGTCTTTAAACAGACTGAATAACGAAGTCTACCACTCGCTTTTCTCGTTATTCTGTGATAAAAAATTCTTATTACCTTCGATATACCAACAAATGCCTTGAAAATGATCTAATTAATAGATCGAAACACTGCAGCTTCGGCCAATAAACTCACCACTTAACCCATTTAAACCTGTGTTTTTTTCATTTTTTCATATATATATATATATATATATATATATATATATATATACGTTTTAAAAGCAAATGGTTATAATATTCCGACTGCAGTTTCACGCAGTAGCGAATCTTCAGGAAATTCCCGGAAGATTCGCTACTGCGTGAAACTACAGTCGGAATATTTTAAACTATTCGCTTTTAAAACGTATATTTAGCTCTTTTTATTGGGCACTTTCCTGAAGATTCGCTACTGCGTGAAACTGCAGTCGGAATATTATAAACCATTTGCTTTTAAAACGTATATATATATATATATATATATATATATATATATATATATGAAAAAATGAAAAAAACACAGGTTTAAATGGGTTAAGTGGTGAGTTTATTGGCCGAAGCTGCAGTGTTTCGATCTATTAATTAGATCATTTCAAGGCATTTGTTGGTATATCGAAGGTAATAAGAATTTTTTATCACAGAATAACGAGAAAAGCGAGTGGTAGACTTCGTTATTCAGTCTGTTTAAAGACAGTTTGAAATATGACGTCAAATATTCTCTTTTACGGTGTATGGGACTGTGTAAGTGTGTGTGTCGAAAGGAAACATTGAGCATTGTTTTCTCAATGGTAACCTTGCTTAAACACACACACACACACACACACACACAACCTTGAGATTTTTTTTCCGCTGTCGTTTATCGCAAAAGATTTATACATACACACACGCAACCACACACCTAAAAAATGCACGATGTTTCCTTTCGATACACACACTTACACTAAAAGAAGTTTATCAATTTAAAATTAAAGTTTTCATTCTCCTAGACTGATTGCCTAACCAAAGTTAGAGAATCCAGTCTGCCCTACCTATAGCTGAAGGGAGAATACTTAGAGGCATAACTTTTACAAGATCTTCAGGATATAAGCACTGTCAAAAAGGACTGCAAGAGAACTAAAAATAGTCTCTTTTCTTATATCTAGATATTATGTGTATATACATACATATTTACCAACCCCTCCACACGAGCAGGATGCGACACAAGGTCAATTTTTTAAGCAGAGTTTAACAGGTTTGAATTCAGAGTTTTCCTTCTCCTAGACTGGTTACCTAGCCATGGTTAAAGAGTCCAGTCTGCCCTACTATTTACCCATAGCTGGAGGGAGAATTGGATTCGTACCTTTCCCAAGGGTATTAGCGCCATGTGAAATGCCAGCAGCTCCGTCGAGGAATTGAACTCGTATTGACGAGTCCATTTCCTACGACTCTAACCATTAGACCACGCGCCTCCACAATTATATTATGTGTACTAGCAAATATATGCACCCTTCGGGTGCAAGTATTTAGGTTTTGATGTAATAAAATTTTATATCAAATTAGAAACTATTTAGAAAATGATAAACTGAGGGGGTATAATCGAAAAATAGAACAGCTTTAAATCTAACTCTTCCATCATTTTCCCTCACTCCCGTCTTTCATTTTTCCTAATTTATCTATTTAGTTAGATTATGAAGTATTTAATAAAATTACAGTTCTTTCATCTTGTTTATGGATTTCTTTTAAGATTTATTCCCGAGATTTTTGCTCATATTCGTTAAGAGAAAACCAAACAATTAGAAATCAATAATACTAAGCATATATTTATTAAAATCAAATTCTTGATATCAATATGCAAATTAGCCTTCTCGTTCGCACTGTAAACCGCTATTTTGTTGAATATATAAATATACTTGCATGTTATTAGTATGTAGATCCAACAGTATTTATAAGGTATAACAATCTTATCAATAATTGAGTTTTAAATAAAAAATAAATTCATGGTGAACGTGATGTCAATAACTAAGGGAATTGTGACTTGAGTAGTGATTTAGTTTCGGTTACAGACAGACAAACACTCAATCTCCATTATAATAAGATATGTATATAGAGTATCGCCAATGAATAGCTACGGCTCTAACAATTCTTTTTCATAAATGAATTCACGAAAGATATGACTACACACTATGACTATACCCTATATAAAAATACCAAATATATCTATGCAATTAATTACAGAAGTGTTGAATTTATCGACAAATAATACCTAATAACATTCGTTTTAATTGTATAATATTTTGCAAGAAATATTTCGAAAAAAATAATTTTTAAAAAGTCAATAGGAGTATACCTCTCCATAGGCAATATTGTATACACACATACGAACATAAATATATAAGTAGTTTTTACTATGTGTGTATACATGTGTGTACAATGTACACTGTACATGTGAGTATACATGTGTGTGTATGTGTATATGTGTCTAGATGTTTGTGTATGTTTATGTGTACATCGTGTGTAAGTATGTATTCCTGGGTGTATGAGTGTGAGTACAATTGTGCGTGTTGAGTTTTTAGTATATAAGGTGGGCTGTTCCATTCAGAAATATTAAATCATTATTCCATTCAGAAATATTAAATCATTATTCCATGCAGAAATATTAAATCATTATTCCATTCAGAAATATTAAATCATTATTTTTGTTTTATTTTATTTTGTTACTGCTAATCCTATTTTTACTAATATTTTCATTATTGTTATTATTATTGAATTATACGCACGCGTCTCTGCGTTTTTTAATTAAACCATTGGATTTGCTTCCATCCGCCAATTCCACAAAATGATTTTCAGACTCAAAATTGGGGTCCAAACTGATAAATTTAGTTTTATAAATTAATAGGGGGTGTGTTGAGTTTTTAGTACATAAGGTGTGTGTTAAATGCCCGCTCCTACTTATAGACTAGGCCGGAAATGTGATCTAACTCTTGGCCAATCACTGGCAGTACTCTGAGGTTGATACAATACTTAAACCGACCCTACTGGTCATAATTACACTGGCATTCTTTGACGACGGACATAGGATTAAATCACTGGACCTTTACCAATACAAGGATAGGACTTATACGCTTACTAAAGGATTCCATACCACAGGACTTTCTCTAAGCCCTTTTCAACTGGCCAAGGATGGTACTTAAAAACTTTACAGTGCGCATGTGTGTATACATGTGTGTGTATGTTTGTGTATTTTGGTGCGTGTATACATGTGTATATGTAAGTGTATGAGTGTGTGTACAAGTGTGAATATGTGTGTATGCATGTATATGTATACATGTGTATGTACACATGTTTGTGTCTCTGTGTAAACGTGTGTGTGTGTGCATGTGTATGTGGGTGTACGTGTGAGTTTATGTATGTATATGTGTACGTCTGCGTGTGTGTATGTATATATGTGTGCATATGTGTATGCATGTGTGGGTATATGTGCGTATAAATGTATGTGCATATGTTGGTATATGTATATATGAGTGTATCTATAAGTGTGTGAACGTGTGAGAGTATGTGAGTGTATACATGTGTGCGTTTGTACATCTGTGTATGCGTGTATAAATCTATGTATATGAATGTGTATGCAGTTATGTAAAGCGGTGTGTATGTGTGTTTATGCTCCAGTGTGTACATATATGAGTATGCACGCTTGAGTTGCGCGTGCAAGTATGTACGTGTGTATGTATGTGTATGTGTAAGTGTGTGCATATTTTCACTCTATCATCTACACGCCTATTTTGATTAAAATATAGTCTCACATTTTTCCCTTTTAGCGTTCGACATTTCGTGCGCTGTAGCCTATATAAATACACAATTTAAGAGAAGATAAGTTCTCGCGAGAAACTATGAGAAAAAACGAGATGAAGTCTCGCAAGATTTTAGATTGGAGGGAGGCGAAGCGAGGTAAACGTTCGTCGTTTTTTCTTTCTCGGACTGACGTCTCCTTACACAGGCGTCAATTGAATGGTATTCGATTTGCCTCACAAGACAGGCGAAACGAAAATTTCGAGTGAAGTGGACCGGTGAAGAGGCCAGAAAAGCGTGAGAAGAGGAAAAAAAACACAAAAAAACATGGATGGACGAATTACAAGGGAGGAGGTAAGGAAGAACAGCGGTCTGTTCGAGAAAAGCAATCGAATTATCCCCGTATAAAAAAATAAGATTAAAAAAAAGCACACACACACACACAGAGAGAGAGAGAGAGAGAGAGAGAGAGAGAGAGAGAGAGAGAGAGAGAGAGAGAGAGAGAGAGAGAGAGAGGACCTACGACTGCAATGATGGACG
>CM042138.1:41427210-41439710 GCA_023376005.1 Doryteuthis pealeii
AAAACGAGAACACATATATGCCCCACAATGTCATTTGTAAACATTTCTTTTCTCGTAGTAGCTGGATAAAATGGAAGGGCGACGAGAAACGAGACCAGGCTGACACCGATTACGATCCTCTTCGCGTGGAGTGGTGACGCCTGACTCGCTAATGGTCGATACACACGATTGAACCTCTCCACAGCGATCACAAGGACGGACAACACAGAACCGATGCAGCAATAACAGCTGATGAGTGAATGTAATTTACAAAGAAAATCCGAAGGATACATGACCGGCAGAATTAAGTAAACCAGGCTGAGTGGCATAAGCAGGCAACACCCAATCATACCGATGAATCCCATGTGAATAATGAAGATATTTAGTGTAGAACTCTTCATACGGAATATGTAGACGTAGAGAGCCAACGAATTGGCCACAATTCCGAATAGCATTTCAAATGTAATAAAAATCACTACTGACTTGTCCTGCTCGAATTTGAAAGTGTTCAACTCTTGTATACTTTCGTTCTGTATTTGATTCATTGTTGCAGCTTCCTAAGAAAATATTTGTAGTTAATCAATCCGAATCTTCGTCGAAGAAAGGTAAATCTCCGTCAACGAACAACCTCGAAGTTCTCTTTGCAAAGTCAATTTTGTTTTTGTCAACATCTCCCGGTTTCTTTAACTAAATAGTCCATTTCAAAGTCACGTGAGAAGTGTAGCATGTGGGCGTATTTCTTTTGAGTGGAAAATTACAATTCAAATTCATGACATATACATCCGTAATTACTTGATGAGGTCCTGTTTTTCTCTCCTATTCTGTATGGGAACATATATCCGGGTGAGCGAAAAACAACTCAGAACATATATGAATATCTACATTTCCAGGGCCCTTAAGTTTCTCCTTTTTTTTTTCTATCGCTCCCTTTTTTTTTTACTATTCAAAATTGCTGATCAATAAAGTATGTTATTCTTTTTAATTATATATAAATTCAGCTGTACCAAAAATTTGTTTGTGTATATTTACATTTATACTTATCTATCTCAGTGGGTGCAGATCAACTAACCAACCAACCAACCAACCAACCAACCAATCTATCTATCTATCTATCTATCTATCTATCTATATCAGTCTGTACATACCTATTTATCTTTGTATTCCATATCTAGTTATTCATGTGTCTATCGAGTTAAACAGTATTCGTATTCAATAGGATTGCCTGATGCCATATGACTGTTTATTATTTGTATTAAGAATCACGACTTGAAGCTATTATTGTTTAAGTAAAGTCGTCGGTGTTGCCTAAAATCGATATCAGCCAATCAGTGAGGGAGTCTATCCCCTTTTCACTAGCGCTAGACCAAGGAAATTGTTTTTTGCGTCTGTGGTGGGGCGCCACACTTACCATCAGCTCCTCACTTTACCGCACAGATCCCTGTGCTACTCATACGCTGAGTTGGCGGGAGCTTGTATCGAACCAAGTACCTTACGGTTCCTAGCTGAACCATCTACCGACTGAGCTAAGCCGGCCTATAAATTGTTTACTAAGTATTATTGAATAGAAATAATTACTTGAAACGAAAAAATATTTGTATTAGACATGAATACTTGAAATTATAAAAATCCTTTTAGATCACACCACGTATATTATTTTCGTTTTTATTAATGTATAGGAATTATTTTGCATTCTATTTTTAAACGTTTAAAGCTGGGAAAGTTAAACCGGAATCAAATACAATTTACATATATTGGATATGACTAGATTCGTTATACCGATTTAAGGATACTGATACATGATACTTAATCATGCAAAAAAACAAAAACATCCCTGTTCTTTCGATGTGTCATCAGGAAATTGATAGTTTTTGATAGTCGGGATAAGTAGTTGTTTTGTAGGAGGCTGCTTCCAGGATTTCTTGAAATTTCTCAAATTAAATATCCTCTTGGCATGGGGTGGTGACGCCAATCCCTCCAACCTACGGAGAAAAATAACCAAATATAACTATGTATATATATATATATATATATATATATATATATATATATATATATATTTGATAAATGAAGGAAAAACTTGTTTCATTACAATAATTCATTTCAACCGTATAACTACGGCATCTTCAGGTAATCACAAGAACATGACTCTTACAGTCCGGAGACTTGCTTCGCACGAACACGCCACTCAGTAAGAGTCATGTTCTTGTGATTTCCTGAAGATACAGTAGTAATACTGTTGAAATAAATTATTGTAATGAAACGAATTTAAAGGTTTTTTTCTTCGTTTATTGAATAACTTGCTCTGTCCTTCCGTTCACTGTCACTAGGCACATTGAGCTCTCAAAACGGTCTACCCGCATCAGCCTGGTTAAACCACATATAAAATAGATCATAACTATCGGAATATATATATATATATATATATATATATATATATATATATATATATATATTAATATATATTAATGTGTATGGTTGGCACTAGTATACTAGAAAAAGTAATAGTAATCCAACGTACAGTGTTATTAGAAGAGTGCTCAATATCTGTGATAGAGCGTTGATAGTTCAATGAGAAATCAAAACAAATAAAAGTTTTTGCTTTTATTTATTTAATTACGGGAACGGTATTACAACCAGCGGTTTCTTGCTTAGAGCATTCATCGGGTAATACGAAAAGTTCCTTTAAAAATGACAGAAATTGTGTAAATGGTCAAATGTGTGCGTTTTTTTGTTTGTGCACAAACAAAAATACGTTTTGTGCACAAACAAAAATACGCACACACGCGCGTGGACACAATCATATCATCACAGCCTTCACGCATTTCCATGCAAACGCGCATGACATCATACACATACGCACAAACAAAAATACGCACACGTAGAAGAAAAAAAAACATTCCGCATCACGTAAACACGCAAACACGAGAATACAGTTAAAAAAACGCACACATTTGACCATTTACACAATTTCTGTCATTTTTAAAGGAACTTTTCGTATTACCCGATGAATGCTCTAAGCAAGAAACCGCTGGTTGTAATACCGTTCCCGTAATTAAATAAATAAAAGCAAAAACTTTTATTTGTTTTGATTTCTCATTGAACTATATATATATATATATATATATATATATATAGAGAGAGAGAGAGAGAGAGAGAGAGACAGACAGACAGAGAGACAGAGAAAGAGAGACAGAGAGAGAGAGAGACAGAGAGAGACAGAGAGATAGAGAGAGAGACAGATTGGTTAGTTGATTGATTGATTGATTGATTAAGTGATTGATTATGTCGAAACTGACTCAGCTGACAACCGACGAAGTGAAGTTCAGAGTCGTTAGTTTTTCGAAATGCCGAAAGTACTCCGAACATCGACTTTGCTGGACTAATCCACGAATTCCACCCAAATATTAAAAAGTTGGCCAGAAAACTTGAAAAATCACAAATAAAATTGTTAAACAGGAGATGTGTTTTTGTTTAATTCAACATGCATAAATGAAAGAATGCTGCCCAAATACACACACACAGACACACACACAGACACACACACATATATATATATATATATATATATATATATATATATATATTTGGGAGAATAAGTGCTTAATTGGAGTCGTACCTAATTTTGAAAATTAATTAATTAATAATGAATTAGGCGGGAATACCTATTAAATGTATGGCTAAACAAATCGAGAAAAATCAATCTCTGTATGTACATTTCGGCCTATTAGGCCTCATCAGCAGAGCTATAGATCGGAAGACCGCCCTGTGCGTGATTTGAAACCGGACTGCCAAGCTGACAGGCCGATCTCATAACCCCTACACTAAACGGACTTCTTAGATTTTATGATTTGTTTTAGAGTAGGTTAACATTCCACTTCTAGTGACTTCAAAACAAACCGTGTTTACAACTTATCATATATATATATATATATATATATATATATATATATATATATATTGGATGAACGTCCTTTCATATATGAATAACAAAATATTTATGAATAGATTCAATGAACCTTTCTTTCTAATGCCAAAGACAAAAACATTTGAGGTGATTTTAGTAATTGTATCCATTAGATATGACGTGGTTTAATCTGTATACATTTTTGTGTTTATATGCATATATATATATGTATGTATTAGTGATCATTCTAAGGCAAAAACACTTGAGAAAAAGGATATTTGTCCCGTCGAATAACAAAAAAGAAACATCCTTGAAGGATATGCTTCTTTAAAGAATCGGAAAGCTTCACGGACTCATACGCCCCGACAATTCCTTCTCTACTTAAAACCAATCCTAAGATATATTTCCCACGGTGTCAGGATCAATGTTTAAACCTATATTTAAGAGACAGACAGACAGACAGAGAAAAAGAAAGAGAGAGACAGACAGAGAGGGGGAGAGAGACAGAGGGGAGAAAGACAGACAGATAGACAGACAGGGTAAAAGAAAGAGAGAGAGAGGGAGAGAGAGACAGTGAGAGACAGTGAGACGGAGACAGACAGACAGACAGACGGAGAAAAAGAAAGAAAGAGAGAGACAGAGAGAGAGACAGAGAGAGAGACAGACAGAAAGAGAGAGAGAGAGGGGGGGTGACGGTGTAACAATTGTAGTCTGAATGAATTGCAAATCCGAGGAAGAATTGAGACCAGCAAAAAATAGAAATAAGAACAACCGAAAAAAACATAGTTAAGATCTGCTAGCATACTTAGGAGAGTCCTGGAGACATGAGGAAGCTTGTTGATACTTAGATTTTAGTGAAAGTACAACAAATAAAACTAGTATAAAACACTGGTTATGAGACGGTTATAATAAGTGAATGTAGCAACTGACACAAAAGGAGTACAACACTTACATGACTGGGTGGGAAAATAGGCAAATGGGAATTGTGCAAAATATCAAAGTCTGACCATACTAACAAATGGTATAGGCACAAACAAGAACCGAGAGTGGCTAAAAATTGTACCCGTCATTTTTATTCGGAAAAGATAAATAGAAATATAATAAGGCTATAAGTCAATGAAACGCGTGGTGTAATGGTTAAAGTCATGGGAAATGGACTCGTCACCCTGAGTTCAAATCCTGGACGTGGTAATTGCATTTCACTTAGCGCTAAAACTCTTGGGAAAGGTATGAATCCTACTCTACCCCCAGCTATGGATAAATAGTAGCGCTGACTAGGCTCTTTAACTTTGGTTAGGCAACCGGTCTTGGAGAAGGAAAACTCTGAATTCAGACCTGTTGAACTCCGCTTAAGAAATTTACCTTGTGTCACATCCTGCTCGGGCGGATGGGTTGGTAAATATATATATGTCAATGATATATCATAGATTAATTTAAAAAATGATTTTTGAAAATTGATAAAGAATAAAACGTAATAAAAAGCAATTAAAACACAAATACAATTAATAATAATAATAGATATAAACAACTTAAAAACGAGAATATATAAAGAAAAAAAGATAATAAAACAGATATAATGGAGTGAGGTCTGCGTGGAAGGAGTAATACAACGACACAATGAATATATATATATATATATATATATATATATATATATATATATATATATATAACAAGAACAAAGAGGAATTGATTAGAGCAGTAGCAGTTTTAGGAGAATAAAAGCCAAAGAAATCTAGAAGACAAAAATAGAGAGAAAAATGACACTATGGCTACTTTAAGGTACAGACCAGGCTCAGAACATTGGACATGAAATGGTGTGGGCATGGTTGCGACGGGGACACCTCAAGAGAGAAATTGAATGTCTAATAAAAAAGAACAAAAATCAAGGTATATTGTATTGACAATGAATGTAGCAACTGACACAAAAGGAGTACAACACTTACATGACTGGGTGGGAAAGATAGGCAAATGTGAATTGTGCAAAATATCAGAATTTGACCACACTAAAAAATGGTACAGGCACAAACAAAAACCGAGAGTGGTTAAAATATTTACTCGTCATTTTTCTTCGGAAAGGCTAGATAGAAATATAATAAGGGTATAAGTCAATGAAACGCGTGGTGTAATGGTTAGAGTCATGGGAAATGGACTCGTCGCCCCGAGTTCAATTCCTGGATGTGATAATTGCATTTCACTTAGCGGTAATACTTTTAGGAGAATAAAAGACAAAAATAGAGAGAAAAATGGCACTGTGGCTACTTTAAGGTACAGACTCATACACATGAAATAGTGTGAACATGGTTGCGACGGGGAAACCTCAAGAGTGAAATTGAATGTCTAATAAAAAAGCACAAAAGATCAAGGTATATTGTATTGGCATTTCAGTCTCGGAAGACTATGATAAAGTTTTAATGTGCCCCTGAAGTTACAGCGCCTCCTCTGACTGTGAAATCCGATGTTTGAAAAACATTCTCGACCACAGATTTCGCATTTGAAGGCTGTCCCTGAAGATGTTGATGTGCCGGTGATTTGTTCCCACTGCTTTCTTCTAGAGCTCTTAGCTTCGTGGTGTTGTGTCAGGGTGATTTCTGACATGAACAGTCCTCTACGGAGATTCTGCCGCCACTGAGGGCTCCTGAGCCAAATTTTCCCAGCTGGAAGAGGCAATGCCAAAGCACCCGAGATCATTCTTGCAGATGATATATATATATATATATATATATATATATATATATATATAGAGAGAGAGAGAGATAGAGAGAGATAGAGATATTTGTGTGTGTGTGTGTGTGTGTATGTGTGTGCATGTGTGGAGTTTGCTACGTTTATAATTATTAGTATAAGAATAATTATATCAATGCAAAAATTAAGTGAACGTGGTTGTTTCCTATAAGTCTAACATAAACAAAGGGGAACCACTCTTGACTGATAAATTATTTATTTTCCCATTAAACTAACCCTAACCCTAAACCCAAAACCTCACCCTAAACCCAAAACCTCACCCTAACCCCGTCTTCTTTTTTCCCTAGTAGATCAAACCATTTGTTTATGTTAAATTTGTAGGAAATAACCGTGAACGTAATAGCATAGCAAGTGTAGGCTATTTGGAAATATCGATGAAATAGGGAATCTCATAAGTGAATGCTGTAAATTAGTATAAAAAGCATCCAAGAACATACATGTATGGGTGTGAAAGGATATTCACTGGGAATTGCGCAAGAAACTGAAACTTCATTATTCGAACAAATTTTCTATTCAATAATCAAAATTCATCATAGAAAATAAAACGTATAAAATTGTCTCGGACTTTGAGATACAAATTACCCCAGTCTAGACCAGAAGGTTATACCAAAATGCGTTTTTTTTTAGATAAACTAGAATACATTAAATGTGTTTATTTTCATATTTTGATGAATGAAGATGCAATAAATGTATTTCTATTTTTATTCTGATAGAGAAGAATACAATGAATATGTTCTTGTCGCTGTTTAAACAATTCAAAATACAATAAATGAGTTTGGGTTTGAGGTTAAATACAACAAATGTTAGTAAACAAATTTCAATCTATAGATTATTTTTGTATCTTTGAACGTCTTACCGTAAAGCAATAGAAGATGATGTTGGCCACTGTCTCTACTGTGTAGCTGTTTCGATCCTCATTGGATGCAGCCCAGTTAATTCACCATTTTTTTCATTTACAAATAAGTGAAAAAAATCATAAATACATTATCAAAGGAGAGATACAGATAAATCATTAATATTTTCTTTATCTTTACTTCCAAACGAATTAAAATACAATAATATTTGTAATTAAACTTTCAATCCATAGATCTGTTCAGAAAGGCAAAGTGTTCGTCTTGAAAAGTTAATTCTATTTTGATTTTCATTTTAAACGTCTTACCGTGAAGTTAATGTTGTCTGTCCTTTTTATTCTGTAGTGAGTTCAGTCCTTACAGGATTCCCCGCAGTTAATTCGCAATCTTTCATCTCATTGTTGCTGCTTTTTTTAATCGTTTCTTGTGAAAAGATCTTCTCGATTTCTTGTCGGAATTCACCATTGCAAATTCCATAAACAACTGGACCCAGAGAATAATTTAATAGCCACAACCCTTTCATGAATCGGGTCACGGTGTGAGAATGTGTACCACCCATTAATGCGACAAAGAAAACTATCAGGTATGGGGTAAAGGTAACGACAAGTAGAGCAGTAATACTGAATATGGTTATGTTGACTTTAGAGGAATTGTGAATTGATTCGTTGCTCGTGTGAGTCGAGTTTTCCGATTCGTCGTTCGGTTGCTTATGCTTTCGGGCTTCCAGTTGCCGAAAATGCTGTCTGACCTTTTTCCAAATCAAGAAATACAAAATAAAGATGATTAACAGACATATGCAGAATAATAATAATACAATAAAAATATAAATCACCAAAGACAGGGAAAAAACGAGAACACATATATGCCCCACAATGTCATTTGCAAACATTTCTTTTCTCGTAGTAGCAGGATAAAATGGAAGGGCGACGAGAAACGAGACCAGGCTGACACCGAATACGATCCTCTTCGCATGGAGTGGTGACGCCTGACTCGCTATTGGTCGACACACACGGTTGAACCTTTCTGCAGCGATCACAAGGACAGAAAACACAGAACCGACCCAACAATAATAGCCGATGAGTACATGTAATTTACAAAGAAAATCCGAAGGATACATAACCGGCAGAATTAATTTAACCAGGCTGAGTGGCATAAACAGGCAACACCCAATCATATCGATGAATCCCATGTGAATAATGAAGATATTTAGTGTAGAACTCTTCATACGGAATATGTAGACGTAGAGAGCCAACGAATTGGCCACAATTCCGAATAGCATTACAAATGTAATAAAAATCACTACTGACTTGTCCTGCTCGAATATGAAAGTGTTCAACTCTTTTATACTTTCGTTCTGTGTTTGATTCATCGTTGCAGCTTCCTAAGAAAATATTTGTAGTTAATCAATCCGAATCTTCGTCGAAGAAAGGTAAATCTCCGTCAACGAACAACCTCGAAGTTCTCTTTGCAAAGTCAATTTTGTTTTTGTCAACATCTCCCGGTTTCTTTAACCTAAATAATCGTTTTAAAGTCACATTAGAAGTGTAGTATAAGGGCGTTTTTTTTTATTTCTTAGTGGAGGAAACTTGCAATTCAAATTCATAACAAATACATCCTTAATTACTTGATGAGGTCTTGTTTTTCTCTCTTATTCTGTATGTGAACATATATCCGGGTTAGTGAAGAACAACTCAGAACTTATATAAATATCTACATTTATACTTATCTGTCTTAGTGGGTTCAGATCAACCAACCAACCAATCTATCTATCTATCTATCTATTATATATATATATATATATATATATATATATATAATATATATATTAGTCTGCACATACCTATTTATCCTTGCATTCCATATCTATTTATTCATTTAATAAATAATGCCGAATCGTGTGCACACTCGATGTACCTCATTTCGAAATAAATAAAAAGTTTATTTTGAATGAGCGCACGAGTGTGGTCACTTCAAATAATCATATCTATTTATTCATTTATCTATCTGGTTAAAAAGTATTCGTATTCGATTCCTTGATGCCATTTAACTGTTTATTATTTGTACTAGCAAATATATGCACCCTCCAGGTGCAAGTATTTAAGTTTTAATGTAATAAAATATTGTATTAAATCAGAAAGGCCAATGGAACTAAATAAGAATGCAGATAAAAAGATTTGAAACAGAGGGAGTATAATAAAAAATAGAACCACTGAAACTTACTCTTCCATCACTCTCGTCTTTCATTGTTATTTTTTTCTAATTTAAGTATTTAGTTAAAAGAGGAAGTAAATAATAAAATGACAGGTATTTCATCTTGTTAATGGATCTCATTTAAGATTCATTGAAGAGATTTTTGCTTATATGCATTAAAATAAAACCAAACAGTTAGAAATCAATAATACTAAGCACATATTTATTAAATTCGATTTTTTAATATTAATATGCAAATTAGCCTTCCCATTCACACTGTAAACCACTATTTTGTTGTATATATAAATATAATAGCATGTTGTCAGTATGTAGACATGGTCAACACCGGGGGTCCAGTGGCTTCGGCCCTGGATCTTTACAAGTTAATAGCGTCGATCCCAGGGGGCCATCCCCCCAGGCAACACCTGCCCCCTCGATTTAAAGGGGCAGGGCTGGGTTTATTGCCCAGTGCCTGAGGCGCCCCCTTGAGGGGGAATGCCGACGGGATCGACGCAATTTTTCACCTGCCACTCCATGAGCTTCGGCTTGTGGGTGGTCCCACGTTAATAGGGACTTTGTGCCTGACCCGTACAAGTGGGGTACGCGGTAAATATCATGTAGACATGGTTAACAGTATTAATAATGTAAAATAATTTTATTAATAATTGAGGTTTAAATAAAAATAAAATCATAGAGAATGTGATGTCAATAACTAAGGGAATTGTGACTTGAATAGTAATATAGTTTCGGTTACAGACAGAAAAACACACAATCTCCATTATAATAAGATTAAGAATCACGACTTGAAGCTATAATTGTTTACTAAGTATTATTGAATAGAAATAATTACTTGAAACGAAAAAAAATATTTGTATTAGACATGAATACTTGAAATTATAAAAATCCTTTTAGATCACACCACGTATATTATTTTCGTTTTTATTAATGTATAGGAATTATTTTGCATTCTATTTTTAAACGTTTAAAGCTGGGAAAGTTAAACCGGAATCAAATACAATTTACATATATTGGATATGACTAGATTCGTTATACCGATTTAAGGATACTGATACATGATACTTAATCATGCAAAAAAACAAAAACATCCCTGTTCTTTCGATGTGTCATCAGGAAATTGATAGTTTTTGAGAGTCAGGATAAGTAGTTGTTTTGTAGGAGGCTGCTACCAGGATTTTGAAATTTCTCAAATTAAATATCCTCTTGGCATGGGGTGGTGACGCCAATCCCTCCAACCTACGGAGAAAAATAACCAAATATAACTATGTATATATATATATATATATATATATATATATATATATGATAAATGAAGGAAAAACTTGTTTCATTACAATAATTCATTTCAACCGTATAACTACGGCATCTTCAGGTAATCACAAGAACATGACTCTTACAGTCCGGAGACTTGCTTCGCACAAACACGCCACTCAGTAAGAGTCATGTTCTTGTGATTTCCTGAAGATACAGTAGTAATACTGTTGAAATAAATTATTGTAATGAAACGAATTTAAAGGTTTTTTTCTTCGTTTATTGAATAACTTGCTCTGTCCTTCCGTTCACTGTCACTAGGCACATTGAGCTCTCAATACGGTCTACCCGCACCAGCCTGGTTAAACCACATATAAAATAGATCATAGCCAGACATGCTAATTGTTGACACACGATTTAACCACTCCACAGTGATCACAAGGAGGAAAAAGACAGAACCGATCCTGCAATAATGTCCGATTAGTGAATCTAATTTACAAAGAAAAGGGTTCATGACCGGCAGTAATAATTTAACCAGGTCCAATTGCGTAAGATATGAGCAGACATACAGGATGTTTGGGATAGATTGTACATACTTATATTTGGTTATTTTTCTCCGAAGGTTGGAGGGATTGACGCACACTACGCATCATTTAAAAGATTGGAATATTTATCCTGGAATATTCAAAAATATTATAGATGACATTTACTAAACAGTTGCAATATTTTTTTTAAATACAAGGATTAATCAATCAGATGAATTTTGTCTAAGAAGTTGGCAATCTGAAATACTGTTTACAGTTGCACATCATATATATGGACTTGTATATTTTTTAACAGCTGAAAAATATATACTATACTATTTTGATACCCACTTTACATTTTTATATAAACTTTTACAACAAACTCTTTTGAGTTTTTCTATAAACTATAATGCTTCTGATTTTTTAAAAATTAAAAATAAAATTTATTTTATTTTTAAAACAGAGCATGCATTTTTCAAAAATTTCAGCGGTTGAACTCAGCGTTCGTTTTCTGTAAACAGTCTTTTTTAACGGATATCTTCTCTTCCCATCTATGTCGCTCTTTGATGAAGACTAACTTATCGATTTGGTCGAAACAGTACTGTCAGCAATTACATAACACACATCATATGTTTTTTCATAATGTTAAATTTCATACTGTCGGATTAATTTCCATCTATTTTTCACATTATATATATATATATATATATATATATATATATATATATGGGAGAAATATGAGAAAATTAATCCGACGGTATGTAAAGAAAGGTAGACAAACACGGGATGTTGTAGAAAATGGATGTTTATTGTAAATAGTGATGTCGTCGTTGTAACGTTTCGGTCCGTTAGACCTTCTTCAGGACTTGGATATAGCTCTTGCTTCAATGAGGGACATTTTCAAACTGGTGAAACAGGAGTGAATTTCTCGTGTATCAAAAGGGGTTCTGGTACTGGTACCGCAGGTGTTAAGAGTTTCGCTTATATATATTAGATTTGTAAGCATTGGTTGTGATATATATATATATATATATATAT
>CM042138.1:41442210-41444710 GCA_023376005.1 Doryteuthis pealeii
TTACTTCCTATTTTTACAAAATAGTTAAATTAGGAAAATTTAGCATTGAAAAACGGAAGTGATGAAAGAGTAAGTTTCAGTTGTTCTATTTTCCGATTATACCCCCTCCGTTTCAAATCTTTTTATCTGAATTCTTAATTAGTTTCATTAGCCTTTCTGATTTAATCTAATATTTTATTACATTTAAACTTAAATACTTGCACCCGGAGGGTGCATATATTTGCTAGTCGTAATAATTACTTGATTAATCAATTGAACAATCATGATATATCGGACTGTTGTCCTCATCTTTATTTATAAATGCAACGTTCTGGCCTCTAAAACCCCGGGCTCTGTTTTAGGTGTTCCTAAAATAAATCATCTTCAGTCGATTACTCATAAATTCAATCGCAGTTTCGGAGCTAAATCGTTACTGCTAATGAAGAAACAATAATGACAGGGACCTGATTACTTTTTTATCACTTCTACTGAATTTTATATTCGCGTGCATTTCTAATTAGGACGTCCGACGTTCTGACCATTGATCTAAAACTGATTTTAATTGTGTATCCATTCCAGACAAAAAAGGATATTGGACCATATTACGTTTAGGCACCCCTTTTTGATCTCGATTAAGAAAGGACATGTTTTTCATTTACACCGTCAATATCCGGTTGTTTATTAGGGGTTAGGGTTAGGGTTAGAGTTAGGGGATAGTGTTAGGGGATAGTTTCATAATTTTTAAAAAATCTAAAAATCGTCTGTTAAAACAACCGGATATTGACAGTGTAAATGAAAAACATGTCCTTTCTTAATCGAGATCAAAAAGTGGTGCCTAAAGGTCATATGGTCCATGATATTTTTTAGTTAATTATGAGATAGCAACCAATTGTTTTTATTTTAGTTTTGTTAAAAAGTAATAAATTATTAGCTAAAATTGAATGCTGTTTGTATATATCGATGCATACGTGTCATGTTGGTTTTATAAAAGAAAGAAAATATCTAAATCGATTTTATTTGAACAATCATGATATATCGGACTGTTGTCCTCATCTTTATTTATAAACGCAACGTTCTGGCCTCTCCAATCTCGGGCTTCATTTTACGTGTTCCTTTTTAATTTATTATTTTAATTATCTCAAAATAAATCATCTTTAGTCGATTACTCATAAATTCAATCGCAGTTTCGGAGCTAAATCGTAACTGCTAACGAAGAAACAATAATAACAGTGGCCTGATTTCTGTAGGCTTAGTACCCTCCATCAACATCCTAAACTATGGCTTGCCAAAATTATCACTCTGTACATAAAGAGGGTCCTTTCTTGGCAACGCTACAGGCATATTTCCCCCACCCACCCACAGCGCTCTTGAAACGACATCATTTAATCGAATGATGATGAAATGAATTAATAACTGGCCCCTGATGAATGACGTCAATGGCAGACGATGAGATGATTTCCCGCCATTTTATGCTGAAATGGCGGGAAAGCTCCTTTGTCGTGGTAGCGATGGGGTTAAAAGTTAATGTGTTCAAAGAAAGGAAGTACTTTTTGCCAAAATTAACGGAGACATATGGAAGAAAAAGAAGAAAGAAAAAGAAACAAGCATGTAAAGAGAGAAAAGAAGAAAGAAAAAAGAAAAAAGAAAAAGAAAGAAAGAAAGAAAAAAAGAACAAAGAAATAAAGAAAGAAAAAGGAAAAAAGTAAAAGAAAGAAAGAAAGAAAAAAGAGAAGAAATATTGTGTAAAAGAATGAGAAATAGAGGGGAAGAAAAATAAATAGATAGATAAATGAATAAATAACGAGAAGAAAGAACGAAAGAAAGAGAAGGAGAAGAAAAGAAAAAGAAGTGAGCGAAAGAAAGAATCCAAGAAAGAAAGAAAGAAAGAAATAGGATGTGAAGAAAAAGAAAAGTAAAAGAATATATTTGGTTAAAGAAAACAAGAAAGAAAGAAAGAAAGAGAATGAGAAGTAAAAGAAAAGTGAAATAATACATTTAGTGAAAGAAAGGAAGAAAGAAAGAAAGAAAAAAGACAGAAAGGTAACAAGAACGAAATAATGAAAATAAGAAGAAAAACAAATAAAATAATACATTTGGTGAAGGACTGAAAGAATCCATGAAATAAAGAAAGAAAGAAAGAAAGAGAATGAGAAGAAAAAGGAAAGTAAACGAATACATTTGGTGAAGGAAAGAAAGAAAGAAAGAAAGAAAGAAAGAAAGAAAGAAAGAATGGGAACAAAAACGAAAGAAAGAAACTGAGAAGAAAAAACAAATAAAAGAATATATTTGGTGAAGGAAAGAAGGATAGCAGGAAAGAAAAAAAATGGGGCGAAAGAACGAAAGAAGAAGAAGAAGAAGAAGAAGAAGAAGAAGAAGAAGAAGAAGAAGAAGAAGAAGAAGAGAAGAAGTGGAGGGTGATCACTAATTAGGACTGAGGCTGTTCTAGTAGTGACCACATCAGTTATTTGATAGATTTTCAGATTTAAATTTTCAGAGATTGATTGCAGTTTTAAAATGTTTT
>CM042138.1:41449710-41469710 GCA_023376005.1 Doryteuthis pealeii
AGTTAAATAAGTAAAATTCAGCAATGAAAGACAGGAGTGATGGAAGAGTAAGTTTCATTTCTATTTTTCTATTATACCCCCACTCTCTTTCAAATCTTTTTATCTGCATTCTTATTAGACTTTCTAATTTAATACGATATTTCATTACATTAAAACTTAAATACTTGCACTCGGAGGGTGCATATATTTGCTAGTATATATAATGAATAAAGAATGAAAAAATGAGAAAAGTATTGTCATGAAAAGGTGCTCAATGCTAATAAAGCAGAGCAGATGTATAATCAATGGTAATATTATGGGTATACACTCATAACTTGAAGTTTCATGGTAATCCAATCATCAGATGAGTCCAAGGGTTGAGATGTTAAAAACCAGTCGTGAAATGGTTGAGATTTAAAAACCAGTAATTTTTTAGCGTTTATATAAACGTGAAGCGTTTTCACGCGATGGGAAATGTAAAGCTAAAAATTGTTTTTTTAAAACTGTGGCTTGTTTAACGTTTATGTGACGTGGATCGTGTTCACGTGATGTAATGTCATGACGTTAAATTTGTTTTTTAAATAAACGGGCATACCTATTTAAATGTAAGGCTAAACAAATCGAGAAAAATTAATCTCTGTATGTAGGCCGAAATTTACATACAGAGATTGATCTTAAACGATTAAATAGGTATGCCCGCCTAATTAATTAATTATTAATTAATTAACTTTCAAAATTAGGTACGACTTCAATTAAGCACATATTCTCCCATATATATATATATATATATATTATATATATATATTATATATCTCAGCATGTTAGATAAATGACAGTCTCGTCACATCCATCTATTTAATAATTTTGAATGCTGTTTGTATATATCTATGCATACGTGTCATGTTGGTTTTATAAAAAAAAAAAATGTCTAAATCGATTTTATTTGAACAATCATGATATATCGGACTGTTGTCCTCATCTTTATTTATAAACGCAACATTCTGGCCTCTGCAACCTTGGGATCAGTTTTAGGTGTTCCTAAAATAAATCATTTTCAGTGGATTACTCATAAATTCAATTGCAGTTTCGGAGCTAAATCGTTACTGCTAATGAAGAAACAATGATGACAGCGGCCTGATTTTTTTTTCATTTTTTTTCTTCTAACTTTCATAATTTTGTAAAGACTTAAGATATTTCTATTAAGATTGTGTGTATGTATGTGTGTGTGTGTGTTTGTGTGTGTGTGTGTGTGTTTTATGTGTGTGTGTGTCTATGTATGCGTGTGTGTGTGTGTGTGTCTGTGTGTGTGTCTATGTGTGTGTGTGTTTGTGTGTATGTGTGTGTATGTGTGTGTGTGTGTGTGTGTGTGTGTGTGTGAGTGTGTCTATGTGTGTGTGTGTGTGTGTGTATGTGTGTGAGTATGTCTAGTATGCGTGTGTGTGTGAGTGTGTCTGTGTGTGTGTGTTTTGTGTGTGTGTGTGGTGTGTGAGTGTGTCTATGTGTGTGTGTGTGTGTGTGTGTGTGTACTTTTGCCTTAGTAGCAAGATAAGAAAATATGAGATTTCTAAAAGTTATCTTATTTTTATATTAAACTTTTCCCCAACTCCACGCTTTTTGGCAAGCGCGGTGTATCATGGGAATTTTTTCCCCGTTTTCTTAGTTAGCAAAGAGAATCAATTTTATTTGCATTCATATTAATATTTTTTCTGTTAGATAATTCAGCTTCTTTTTTTGTTTTGTTAATTTCCTTCCTTCTTTCCTTCTTTCTTTCTTCTTTCTTTTCCCTTCTTTCTTCCCTTCTTTCTTTCCTTCTTTCTTCCCTTCTTTCTTTCCTTCTTTCTTTCTTTCTTTCTGTCTTTCCTTCTTTGTTTCTTTGTTTCTTTCTTCCCTTCTTTCCTTCTTTCTTTCTTCTCTTCTTTCCTTCTTTCTTTCTTTCTTCTTTCTTTCTTTCTTTCTTTCTTTCTTCCCTTCCTTCTTTCCTTCTTTCCTTCCTTCTTTCTTTCTTACTTTCTTTTTTTCTTTCTTTCTTTCTTTCCTTCTTTCTTTCTTTCTTTCTTCTTCTTCTTTCCTTCTTTTCTTTCTTTCTTTCTTTCTTTCTTTCTTTGTTTCTTTGTTTCTTTCCTTCCTTCTTTCTTTCTTTCTTCTTTCTTCCCCTTTCTTTCCTTCTTTCTTTCTTTCCTTCTTTCTTGTTTTTGTTTTATTTTCATTCATTTCTTGTATGTTTATGTTTTTTTTTCATGTTTGGTAATTAATTTATTTTATCTTTTATTTCTCCCTTTCGTTTTTTTCTCCATTATTATTCCTAATTTTTTTTCCATTTTTTTTCTTGTGTCATTTCTGTATTTCCGTTCTTTGTTTCTCTTTTCTTCACTTTTTTCAATTTCCTTCGTTCAATTTTCCTTCTTTTTTTTCTTTTCTTGTTGTTGTTATAATCTTGCTTACTCTCTTTCTTTTTTTCTATCTTTCAATGTTTCCTTTGTTAAATTTTGTTAGGTTCGTCTTTCTTTTTCAATACTCCTTTTCGTCTTTCATATTTTTTCGTAATTCCTTGATTTTACCTTTTGTTATTTCATTCATTAATTCATTCTTTCTTTCTTTCTTTCTTTCGTTTTTCTTTTCTTCACTTTTATTATTTTATTTCTTCAAAGTTCCTTTTCTTGCTTCTTTCTTTCTTTCCTTTTTTCTTTCTTTTTTGAATGTCCTCTTTATCGTTTTTGCTATTCTTTTTTTCTCTCTTTTTATTTTTACTTTTCCTTCATATTTTTCGTAATTCTTTTTGTTGACTTTCTTTCTTTCTTTGTCTATTTATTTATCTAAATTTTTCCTTATTAATTCATTTATTTCATATAACTTGGTTTTTTTCTTTAGCTCGACTAATTTCTTTTTGTCTTTCCTGAAGATTGCTCGTTTTTGGACTTCGTCATATGGACTTTTTCATTCATTGATTGATTCTTTCTTTCTTTCTTTCTTTCTTTCTAGCTACTCATTCACTTCTTCTTCTTCTTCTTCTTCTTCTTCTTCTTCTTCTTCTTCTTCTTTCTTCTTCTTCTTTGTCCCGCTGAGTTTTTTCCTAAAACTAATATATATATTATATATATTATATATTAAATTTTTACTTGAAGGCACTTACAACGCATGTATCGCATAAAATTCGATACTTTTTCTTATAGAAAATAAGAAAAAGTATCGAATTTTATGCGATACATGCGTTGTAAGTGCCTTCAAGTAAAAATTTAATATATACTTTATTCAGCAACGTTTCTAAAATAAACAAACATCCAAAAATCTTATATATATATATATATATATATATATATATATCACCTCCACCACATGACATAAGGTCATTTTCTTCAGCGATGTTTAACGGGTTTGAATTCAAAGATTTCCATCTCTTAAACTCGTTGTCAGACCAAGGTTAAAAATCCCAGTCTATCTTATTATTTATCCATAGCTGGAGGGATAATAGTTGGATGCATACCATTCCCTATGGTAAATGCAAATAGCCTCGTCCAAAATTTCAACTCGGGTCGCCGACTCCATTGCCTACGACGATAACCATTACACCGCGCGCCTATATATTATTCATTTAATGAATTATTCTTCCTAGTTTTGTTTCAGTTATCATAAAAAGCGATCAGTTTGTATCTTAAAATCAACGAGAATTTTGTGCGTATCATTATCGAGGACAAATTCTGGTTTGTGCATACACCATTTGTCAGTATGGGTCAAAATTTAAATTCTTCAATCTCCCGTGGATCACCTTTTTCACCCAGTCGTTCCTAGTTCTGTACTCCTTTTGTGCCAGTTTGCTACGTTCGTTTATTATGTGAATCATAGTGGAAACAATGGCCACACAAAGAATGTTGCACCGAGTGGAAGTGCACCGAGTGGAAGTGGACTGGGGAGAAAGCGTCTGGAGGTAAATACATTTGAGACGGAGCGGTAGTGAAAGAGCGGTTAAATGCAAGTTCCATGATCATCGAATGTGCTGCAATTTGGAATTTGGTAGAGAAAATACAGATGAAAGCGTTAAGTTCGACAAACAAAATTATTATCAAATGAAGGGGGAAAAAAACACTGAATATTTGAAGAGTCGACGGATCGACTTGTGAGAAAATGAAGGCTGAATCATGTTTGCCTTCGAGATAACAACATTGGAGAATAAATCAATACACACACACACACACACACACATATATATATATATATATATATATATATATATATATATATATATATATTAATTGGAGTTCCTGTTAATTAGACAGAGATTTATGTCTCATTAAAATCAGTCTCAAAAAAGCACGAATATTCAGAGACACACAGAGACACAGAGACACAGACACACAGGGACACACAGAGAGAAAAAGACACAGAGAGAGAGAGAGAGAGAGAGGAGAGAGAGAGAGAGAGAGAGAGAGAGAGAGAGAGAGAGAGACACACACACACACACACACATATATATATATATATATATATATAATATATATATATATGGCGGAGAGGACAAATTCAATAACTTTATAAACGACCTAAACATGACACACGACTCCATTAAATTTGACCATGAAAAATCTAAACAAGCAATAGCATTTCTAGATATTCTAATATATATAGATGAAAACAGACAACTTCAAACCACATTACACACTAAACCAACGCATACTCACAACTACCTTCACTACAAATCATCTCACCCAAAACACCTCAAAGACAGCCTCCCCTACTCACTAGCTATAAGACTGAGAAGAATCTGCACCGACGACAATGAGCTAAGACAACAAATAAATAAACTAAGACAACAGTTCTCAGCACGTGGATACTCCCACATTTTAATAGATAACCAGGTAGCCAAAGCTATCTCCATCCCTAGACAAGAAACCCTAAAATCAAAACACAAAAAGAAGACGCATCGCATCCCCCTAATAACAACATTTAATAACACCCTCCCACCACTTAATCAAATAATCAAAAAACACTGGAACATCCTGAAAATAAACCCTGAACTAAGAGACATTTTCCAAGAACCCGGTATAGTGACCTATCGGCGACCTCATAACCTCAGAGAAATGATAGGAGGCAACAACATACTAAACAATAAAGTAGTCAACATGAGACCCATAATAAACTCCACAAAATTCTGCCGGCCCTGTAGTACAAAAAATAACCTATGCTGCAAACAAATAAAAACAACAGACACATTTACAAGCTCAACAACAAAACAAACTTTTAAAATCTACCATGAATCAAACTGCAAAAGCAAAAACGTGATTTACCTTCTAGATTGTACTAAATGCCAAAGACAATACGTCGGGAAATCTGAATGGGAATTTTACTTTAGACTTAACAACTACAGACACAGAATAAAAAATACAGACTATGATAAGCTCATTCCAATAGAACAACACTTCCGACTGGAGGATCACGATTTTAATAGAGACGCCAAGTTTACGCTCATTGAAAGAATTCTAACAAACACTGACACCAAAACGGTAATAGAGAGCCACGAATACAGATGGATACAAATATTAAAAACCTTTCATCCATAGGGCTTTAATCATAAAACAAGTCATCTTTAACAGTGGATAATAAACCTGTCTACACCTATGAGGGTGGCCGAGGTCACCAAAAGAAACAAACACTGACCACCACACATCAAACATCAAACAAGCCACTCCTGACCCAATTAAAAATCTAGAAGTCACATGCACAGTACCGTGATACAGACACGTGCCCACACCCACACAGTATATGTAAACACACACATACATATACATGTATACACATACAGTCATATACATGTATACAAATACAGTCATACACACAACGCCCATGAACCCCTCCCTCACATATATAAGAGCATCTAAAAAACAAACTACCTCATAGAGGTTCTTCACGGAACAAATGAACATGCTACTATCAAACACACTCGCCTACCCGGATTTTAACAGAATGTTAAACCCACTATAACACTTGAACATTTATAACTCTTCTATAATGCTCCCTTTCTAATAATGTATCAAAAATTTCTTCAAATAAGAATATTTCTCCTGAAGATAACCGAAGGTCGAAACTAATTGAGATTAAACAACATACAAGAAATATTCCTGATTGTCTTAATAATAATTTTTGTTCACACACTATATATATATATATATATATATATATATATATATATATATACAAAGTATTGTTAGGAGTCAAACGGGAGAAAATTAAATATTTTATAAAAAAAGAAGGTCCGCAAAATGGATTATGCTTTTTTTTAAATTTATTATTATTATTATTATTTTACATTTGCGACACGTGTTTCTGATCTTCTGATATCTTCTTCATGCATCAATTCATCACACACACACGCACACACACACACACACACACATACATATATAAACAGTACTGACTGATCCTCAGATGAAATTCGTCTGACCACTTTATTTAACGAATTTCAACTAATGTTCAATAATGCAAATCTCAAAATCGTGAGTAAGTTATAATAATATTTTTTACATTGCGAACATGCGAGTAGGCATGTTTGACTCTAATATATATATATATATATATATATATATATATATATATTATATATATATATATATGAATTTAACATTTTGAAAAAACAATTAGTAATTATTATCTGCTGACAGAATCTGTTTCGACGCCTTAGTAGAAGGGTCATCATCAACGAGCAAAAAAAATATATGAAAGAGAGAAGGGATAAAAAACCGTTGGAAGAGAATAGGGGGTACAAACACACGCTGGAATGCTTGAATTTTTTAAAATGCGCATACTGTTTCAAAAATAAAATAAATTTTATTTAAAAAAATCAGAAGCATTTTTAATCCAAAAATAAACTCAAAAAGAGTTTGGTGTAAATATATGAAAAAGTGTAAGAGATTATCAAAAATGTTCAAAATATAATCCAGCTTTTAAGTTGTTTACAAGTCCACAGCACAATTGAAAGATGTTAAGTTTCAAAAAGTTTGTGGTGTAGGTAAAAAAATTTTTGTAGTGTTCGTAGAATAATCTTCGGAGGTGTAAAAATCCGTATATTTTGTTTTTTCATGAGACAAATGTGTAAATAAATGGAAATTAATCCGACAGAATGAATTTAACATTTTGAAAAAACAATTAGTAATTATTATCTGCTGACAGAATCTGTTTCGACGCCTTAGTAGAAGGGTCATCATCAACGAGCAAAAAAAAATATATATGAAAGAGAGAAGGGATAAAAAAAACCGTTGGAAGAGAATAGGGGGTACAAACACACGCTGGAATGCTTGAATTTTTTAAAATGCGCATACTGTTTCAAAAATAAAATAAATTTTATTTTAAAAAATCAGAAGCATTTTTAATCCAAAAATAAACTCAAAAAGAGTTTGGTGTAAATATATAAAAAAGTATAAGAGATTATCAAAAATGTTCAAAATATAATCCAGCTTTTAAGTTCTTTACATGTCCACAGCACAATTGAAAGAAGATGTTAAGTTTCAAAAAGTTTGTGGTGTAGGTAAAAAATATATATATATATATATATATATATATATATATATATATGTGTGTGTGTGTGTGTGTGTGTGTGTGTGTGTGAAGAAAGGTAGACAAATACGGGATGTTGTAGAATATGGATGTTTATTGTAGGTAGTGATGTCGACGTTTCAACGTTTCGGTCTGTTAGACCTTCTTCAGGACTTTAGGAATAGAGTTCTTGCTTCAGTAGTGAACATATATATATATATATATATATATATATATATATATATAATATATATATATGAGTAAGAAAAGGTGGAATGAAAACATCACACAATGCTGTTAAAGAAGAAAACAATTTATAATATAATCATAGCTGATACTGATCAATATTTCGATTTTACAAAAATCATCATCAGAGCTCATTCACTCCCATAGTTGTTTGGGTCGGAGAGGAAAGTCAAATGAATTTACAAAACAAAAAACCTTAATACTGCAAAAAACGAAAGACGTTTGCGATCCAAAAACATAACAGCAAGAAATGTCTTCATATAAACCCAGAAGATCTAATAGCAGCCTGACGATGGTGAAATAACCTGAAACCTGGGTGGTTGCTTATGAATAACAATTATATTTTTTTTAAATTCAACAAATAAATAAATAAAGCTCCAACAAATTTGTGGTTGAGCACTGTGATTTCTTTGTTTCATCCCAAAAATTTTTCAATATATATATATATATATATATATATATATATATACTTGGGAGAATATGTGCTTAATTGAAGTCAAACCTAATTTTTTTGAAAGTTAATTAGCCTTACATTTAAGTAGTTAAATCCCGCCTAATTAATCATTAATGAATTAACTTTCCAAAAAATTAGGTTTGACTTCAATTAAGCACATATTCTCCCAAATATTGTCGGCTGAAAATAGCCATATTTGTTTACGTTCTCAATATTATATATATATATATATATATATATATATATATATATATGAAGATAGGAGGGCTGGAGTAAAATCCGACAGTATGAGGTGAGGTAAAAAGAAAAAGGAACAAAAATAATGACTCCAACAAGTCCAAGTAGTAGATAAATATTTCGTCCTTCTAACGCGAAGAACATCCTCAGTCTGACTTTATTCAAAGCAAAATACGTACATTTGTGTTTATAGAAGAGAAAGTGAGTTAGTGGTGGAATTGAGGGGTAGGGAGGTTAGAGAGGATTTGATTAAAATGAGAATAACATTATATAACGTGGAGGGGGAATTCACTTTATATGATGTTATTCTCATTTCAATCAAATCCTCTCTAACCTCCTTACCCCTCAATTCCACTTTACCTTTTACCTCACCTCATATCTTATTATAATGGAGATTGTGGGTTTGTATGTCTGTAACCGAAACTATATTACTATTCAAGTCACAATTCCCTTTGTTATTTACATCACATTCTCCATGATTTTATTTTTTTATTTAAACCTCAATTATTAATAAAATTGTTTTACATCATTAAGACTGTTGACCGTATCTACATACTAATAACATGCAATTGTATTTACATATACAAGAAAATAGCGGATTACAGTGTGAATGGGAAGGCTAATTTGCATATTGATCTTAAATATTTGATTTTAATAAATATATGCTTAGTATTATTGATTTCTAATTGTTTGGTTTTATATTAATGAATATGGCCAAAAATCTCGGGGATTAATCTTAAAAGAAATCCATTAACAAGAAAATTTACCAATGAAAGACGGGAGTAAGGGAAAATGATGGAAGAGTTAGTTTCAAAGCTGTTCTATTTTTCAATCATACCCCCTCTGTTCCAAATATTTTTATCTGCATTCTTATTCAGTTTCATTAACCTTTCTAATTTAACATGATATTTTATTATATTAAAACTTAAATACTTGCACCCGGAGGGTGCATATATTTGCTAGTATATATATATATATATATATATATATATATCTTATTATAATGGAGATTGTGTGTTTGTCTGTCTGTAACCGAAACTAAATCACTATTCAAGTCACAATTCCCTTAGTTATTGACGTCACATTTACCATGAATTTATTTTTATTTAAACCTCAATTATTGATAAAATTGTTTACATTATTAATACTGTTAACCATATCTACGTACTAATAGCATGTAATTGTATTTATATATACAACAAAATAGCGCTTTACAGTGTGAACGGGAAGGCTAATTTGCATATTGATATTTAAAATTTGATTTTAATAAATATATGCTTAGTATTATTGATTTCTAATTGTTTGGTTTTCTCTTAACGAATCTGAGCAAAAATCTCGGGCATAAATCTTAAAAGAAATCCATAGACAAGACGAAAGAACTGTAATTTTAATAAATACTTCATAATCCAACTAAATAGATAAATTAGGAAAAATGAAAGACGGGGGTGAAAGAAAATGATGGAAGAGTTAAATCTAAAGCTGTTCTATTTTTAGATTATACCCCTCAGTTTATCATTTTCTAAATAGTTTATAATTTGATACAATATTTTATTACATCAAAACCTAAATACTTGCACCCGAAGGGTGCATATATTTGCTAGTATATATATATATATATATATATATATATATATATATATATATATATATATGAGGTAGGTAAAGAATAGTGAACAAAAAATAATAACTCAAACAAGTCTGAGAGTTGAAATATTTCGTCCTTTCAATACGGACATCCACAGTCAACTTTGTCACTATCCTTTTACCTACCTCATACTGTCGGATTTTACTCCAACCCTACTATCTTCATATATATATATATATATATATATATATATATATATATATATTTAATATACCAAGCGTGTTGGTAAATCCTTGCGGCGAGAAAAAAAAAACAGCAAATAGTTTGATTGTAAAAGTATACTACCAAACATCAACCGGGAGAAAAAAAAAAAAAAAAAGAAAAGACCAAGATAGTCGTATCAACAAAAAATAATCTATTGGTACAGTATTTGGCGAAAAGAAAAAACAATCTATATGTATATATATGTATATAAGATATATATATATATTCATATAACCGCTAGGAGAATAGCTAATAAGTAAAAAGTGCTCAATACCTAAGTAGAGCCAATAATAAAGATAAATCTAATGAGTCAGACGAACCTACTATTAGTTTCGCTTAATGCTCTTCAGGGCTAAAATCAGCCTTAGGCCATCATCAAGAGGTGTTTACATTTCAAGATTTATAGACTGATATATGCTTTGATTAGTGTTCGCATGAATGAAAATCCACCATTTTAACGCTTTTCACTCCCAATAATAAGAGGTTTGCTTATTGGTAATAATCCGTTGAATTTTGAAAATAATTCAACAGTCCCCGGGATTTTTTTTTAGATTCTCATTGTGTTGACCTGAAAATAATAGAAACAAGAGACTGTGTCCTTCAGAGATGTTAGGTAAAAACTGTCAATTATCTGCCCTTGAACCAGCCTTGGTGCAATTAGTTGCTTTGTTTTTGTTTTTTTGCAGGTTTATGTCCTGTTAACCCTTGCTGGGTTGTTTTATGTAGCGAGATGGTGATTGTCCTGAATTTTGCGAGGACTACTATTAGAAAAGGGAAGGAAGAAAAAAATAAGAGATAGTAAAAGTTTTTTAAAAAGTGATGAACACAAAACGGTTTGTCGGGAATTTGACCGGGGCGTGACCCCCCGAATGGACAATTGAAAGCCAACTGATAGTTTCGGGTGTTGACCGGAACCGGAAGTCACGTGGTCACGAGGAACGACGAAGAAAAATACCGGCCTCTTTTTGCTTTCTGAGGCCTAGGGTACAGACGGGCCTCTGGTCCCTAGTGCGGGATTACAGTAATTTAACAGTGTCCTCTCTCTCTTTCTCTCTGCCTTTCCTCCTCTCCGACACAACCCACGAGACGAGCCCTGGAAATAAAAGCTAAGCAGCTTGTGGCGATATATTTCTTGCGTTGTGCGTTTTTATCGACAAGATGACCGCCACGTGCCGAACACCTTTTTAGTGTCGTGAATTTGGACGCACGTTGACAAGACCTGCTATACAATGTATATCGCTTTTGGTACTGTGACCATATATCACCACGTTACATTTATGCCCGACGACGTTTTGTTTTATTCATTCCTGATGTTAAAACATTTTTTCAACTAATTTTTATATATTTAACACATACATGGGAACCTAGCCGGTACTATCACTCCGGGTCAGAGGGTTATGGGGTTGCCATAAGGGCTATAGGGTTGGAACAATCATATAGGTGATAGGCTTGATGTGAACAGCCAATTGATCGGGGCCTTTCCGACCGTCCGGCTAGCCAAAGGTCAAAGTGGACTGGTGCATGCCATGGCCAGCTCAGCGACTAGGATTTCGTTCTTAAGCATCATGGGTCGCCACTTATGGCTACTGCAGAGGTGCAGTCAACGTATTCTAGAGTCGCAGCAGACAGAAGGGGTCGCAATTGGAAAAAAAATTGGCAACTGTCGGATATAAAAGCATCATGTTTGTGGAGTCTATTTTGAATACCTATATTCACATTTATTCATGCATAAAAATAGTATTTTCATTTGTTATTATATATACTAGCAAATATATGCACCCTCCGGGTGCAAGTATTTAAGTTTTAATGTAATAAAATATTGTATTAAATTAGAAAGGCTAATGAAACTAAATAAGAATACAGATAAAAAGATTTGAAACAGAGGGAGTATAATAAAAAAAATGGAACAACTGAAACTTACTCTTCCATCACTCTCGTCTTTCATTGTTTGTTTTTTAATTTAAGTATTTACTTAAAAGAGGAAGTAAAGAATAAAATGACAGTTATTTTATCTTGTTAATGGATTTCATTTAAGATTCATTGAAGAGATTTTTGCTTATATTCATTAAAATAAAACCAAACAGTTAGAAATCAATAATACTAAGCACATATTTATTAAATTCGATTTTTTAATATTAATATGCAAATTAGCCTTCCCGTTCACACTGTAAACTGCTATTTTGTTGTATATATAAATATAATTGCATGTTGTCAGTATGTAGACATAGTTAACAGTATTAATAATCTAAGACAATTTTATTAATAATTGAGGTTTAGATAAAAATAAAATCATGGAGAATGTGATGTCAATAACTAAGAGAATTGTGACTTGAGTAGGAATATAGTTTCGGTTACAGACAGAAAAACACACAATCTCCATTATAATAAGATATATATATATATTTTGAATTTTTTTTTATGAAACAAAGAAATCACAGTGCTCAACCACAAATTTGTAGGAGCTTTATTTATTTATTTGTTGAATTTTTAAAAATATAATTGTTTTCCATAAGCAACTACCCAGGTTTCAGGTTATTTCACCATCGTCAGGTTGCTAATAGATCTTCTGGTGTTTATATGAAGACATTTCTTGCTGTTATGTTTTTGGGTCGCAAATTACGTCGGTTGCTTATTGAGGACGCTCTTTATGCTTTCGATTATATTTTTGAATTTTTTAATTCCTGCATTTTTTAAAAAAAGTTGCTTATGGAAAACAATTATATTAAAAAAATCAACAAATATATATATTATATATATATATATATTATATATATATATGATGAAGTCTTTGTTGGTTGCAATGCTACTGTGTAAATAACAGTAATTGTATGAAGATTATATATATATATATATAATATATATATATATATATATATATCAAGACAAAGTACTTGTTCATTGTCTTGATAATAAGTGGCCAATACGCTTCTTTGAAACCAATGATAACAATCGCACCTTAAAGGTACTGTACTCTATAACAAATAAATATATATATATAAATTAGGTTTGCAAAGACATACAGTCATTTGTGCTTGATAACTGTCAGTTTCTCACCTATACATTATGCACAAACATTGCATTTTATATTTTAGGATATACATCAGATATATTCTAATTAATAATGGAGACTGAGTAATAATAAGTCTCCCCAAATGTTTGTGCTGTAGAGCCAAACTGTTACATAATTCGTGGGTTGCCTACGAATTATGACTGTAAGTGTAATAAGATTTGAATAAAGGTATGGTCAATGGAAAGTTACCATTAACCGTTGTAGGAAGGGATTGACAAGCAGTTCACCTTTCGCTGACCTGAGCGCTGATTTCTGATTGGCTGAAGGCGAGGCTTGAGAAGATAACTGATTTGGTGTTAGTTAGTTTTTGGCGGTCAGTCAAAGGGACTCGACGTAATATGGTCATTTGTCTCAAGATGCCATCTTCTTACCGCGCGGTTAAAAACCTTTTTGGTTTTGGGGTTTTAATAAAGATGTCTTTAAAAATTCAATAAGTAAAGTAAGTAAGTAAAGTCGTCGGGGTGGCCTAAAGTCGGTATCAGCCAGACAGCGATGGAATCTGTGCCCTTTTCACTAGCGCTAGACCAAGGAGATTGTTTTGGCGTCTGAGGCGGAGTGCCACACCTACCACCATCATTCTCCCCCCCCTCATTATATACCAAAGTGAATATTTAACAAAACGATGACTATTAGTAAGTTTCGATTATGTTAAAATACCACAATCCACCACCTCCCATAGTCCTCATGTCATACTGGCAGCTCGGATATCCATGACTATCTCTCACCAACCATCCTCATCGGTCATCTCCCGGGGAGGTCCTCTGTGCAGCATCCAGAATTCGCACAGAGCTGATGGATGTAGGTCTTTGTTGGACGACCTACACCAGCGTGTCCATGTGCAGGTATCAACAAGGGAACGTAACTTATAAGTTCATCCCTGCTTCCCCAGAAGGACGGTAATACCGCTGCTATTACTACTACTACTAGCACTATTACCACAACCACACCACCAATAGTAATATTACTACTACTACTACTACTACTACTACTACTACTGATATTGAGGCTTTGTAGTACGGTTCTTTGATATTTTTGGGGAGAGAGAGAGTTATAAAAAGAGGAGAAGGTAGAGGTATACAACAACAACAACAACAACAACAAACAATAATAATTATAGGGGGAGTGATATAAGATAAGTTTGTGTGATAGGGGGCAAGTGGCCGTACAGCTGACTTTCTGTGGGCTGTTGTTTCCACGATTTGTTTAAGATCGCACGCAGCATTCTTGCGCAACTCCCATCTAGATTATTCTCTAGGCGTTTCGTTAGAGTACAGGTGGTACAGCCGTACAGTACCACTGATACAACTACAGTTTCGGAAAATTGTCACTTTATTTTCTCAATGAGTTCAGATATCTATATGGTTGATAATCAGCTCTCACCATGATTTATCCATGAATACACACACACACACACACACACATACACACACACACACACACATATATATATATATATATATATGTGTGTGTGTGTGTGTGTGTGTGTGTGTGTGTGTGTTGTGTGTGTGAATAAAAAGGGATCAATATCAGTTACATAACATATATATATCTAATTAGGATGGCCTAACACAAGGCCAAGGGCGCTGACAGGTAAATCTAAAAATGGATTTACATAATAAACGGGTAGCCTATTCATTTTGTAGTATAGTGTAAAAAATTTGAATTTAACAGTTAGCGTTAAACCATGGAAAAATACAATATGTTCAGATAAGTTTTACAGGTAAGCTGTTGAAAACTTACCTGTAAAACTTATCTGAACATATTGTATTTTTCCATGGTTTAACGCTAACCGTCGGATTGGGATTCTCTTATTGGTCGAGGAAGTCACGTGACGGGCAAGGTCTCTGTGAAATAACGGTAATAGACAGCCTTCGGGGTAGACGCGAAATGGTGTCGGTGCAATTCTTCTACGAGTGTGTTAAACTATGGGGTCTTGGGTAATAAAGATGTAAACATCGAAAAT
The DNA here is from genome assembly GCA_023376005.1 of Doryteuthis pealeii. Lineage (NCBI taxonomy): Eukaryota > Metazoa > Mollusca > Cephalopoda > Myopsida > Loliginidae > Doryteuthis > Doryteuthis pealeii. The sequence continues at coordinate 41,465,030 of CM042138.1, forward strand.
GAAAGGAGTCTATGTTTTCTTGATTTTGCGAAGAACTAACAAAGATGGAAGCAGAAACGTTCAACACCCGAGACGACACCCGAGGCGATGAAGAGAGAGGCCAGAGTGATACGTACTGGGGTTTTAACTAAACCAAATCGATATAATGTTATATACCTTTCTTTACTTCTTTACCTCTTCTATATCTTGGTCATCTATTCTTCTGGTCGGCTTTGCTATTCCGATCGTCTATCATCTTGGTCTGGTCTAGCGTCTGGTGTTGACTTTCTTGGGATATCTTCTAAGGTCTGGTCTTCTAGGGGGATTCCGGGTCTGGTTTCTGTTAGGGATCACTCCTTATCAGAAGCCCTGTGTCATTGTTAGTTTTTAGTTTATAAACACAAGACTTCGATTTACGTTGATGTTACTTTATTTATAAATCCCCAAACCAGACGTCTGCGCAGATCCTTACATCTTGCTAGCTCGGCTTCTAACTCCTAACTGACTTAAACTAACTATATCCTTAAACCGGAACAGGGTCTTCTATCCTTCCGGTTCTCACGATTTATCCCCGGAAGGTGAGAGTGAGGTCAAGCATTGTCACTCATCTTTCAAGGCCGTGGGCTGCACTAATCGTCATTATGTTTTCTACACTATTGCCATAATCATTAGGTATCTAATAATTATGTAACAAGAGAACTCATCATGATGAGTCGAGGAGGCTAGAAGACTTAGAAGATAGAAAATCATAGCGTAAGAAATTAATGAAAAATGCTGCATGAAAATTAATGCCATCAAAATTGTTGTGTTTTTAGAAAGAAGAAATATTGAAGAAGATAAAAATTATTCATGTATATTTTATTAAGTTAATAATAAGATAAAATAGATAAAGGCTTAGTTATTTGCATGGTGGTCACGAATATGAATACAAAGGAATCAAATATGTTTTGATTCCTACAGGGAACCTAACATTATTTCCTTGTAGAGTGCTGGATTAAGCCTAGTTAATGGTAAGATAGTGAAAACCAGCACAATACAACTTGCCAAATTATATTACACTTTTTCAATCTTACATTTTGTGAAAATAAATTATGTAACATCTTTTTTTAAGGAATTATTTTCTGTCTCACAAATACAAACAGAATGTTGTACAAATATTCTGTAATCTAAAGTTGAATAAATTACCTACTCACTGAATATTATTAATTGCAAAATGTCCCATTGTCATAATAGTCATCAAAGACACTAAGAGTTTCTATATTCTACAACCGCGTGGATGCGCATGGTGTAATGTTTACCCCATAGAAAATGGACTCGCCTAACTGAGTTCAAATCCAGGTTGAGGCTGTTTAAATCTCACATAGGAATAATACCCTTGGGAAAGGTATGCATCCAACTATTCTCCCTCAAGCTATGAGTAAATAGTAGGACAGACTGGACTATCTAACCTAAGCTAGGCAACCAGTTTAGGAGAAGGAAAACTCTGAACTCAAACTTGTTAAACTCCGCTTAAGAAATTGACCTTGTGCCGCATCCTGCTCGTATGGAGGGTAGGTAAATATGTATATATCGAGGCGCGTGGGCCAGTGGTTAGAGTCGTGGAAAATGGACTCGTCGATTCGAGTTCAATTCCTAGACGAAGCTGTTGACATTTCACATAGCGCTAATACCCTTGGGAAAGGTATGAATCCATATATCCTCCCTCCAGCTATGGGTTAAGTAGTAGGGCAGACTGGGCCCTTCAGCCTTGGGTAGGTAACCAGTCTATGAGAGGGATAACTCTGAATTCAAAATTCCTGAGGTCGGTCGTTGATTGGGTTTGTGGCAACCCTTGATGCACCAATTCTTTCCTATCGACTGTGCCAAAAAGTGTGGATGGTCCAACACAAGCCTTCACCACTATAAACAAATCACTGTGTGGGTGTTCATTGTATGTGTGAACCCTCATGCGTCAAAAATTGACGAGAGAGTCCATAAATATATTTCTTTTATTTTTTTATATTTTTTATTCTACAAACATATAATATAAACAACATTCTGGCAATGCGTTCCATGAAAATCGAACCTGTAAAGGGCAGCGGCTAATCCCTAATGATGACGAACTGAGAAGTTGTATTGATCCTAATCCGCTTTAAATATGTCAGATATCTGCATTAATCTTTAATACTGCATTTCTGAAAATGCACCTGCACATTGTAAGAAAAAACAGATGCACATTAGGGAAAAAGAACTAAAGTAAATATTAAGTTGGTGCAAAAATAATTGTCTTTTCTTGATGGAGCTAAAAATACGAGGTATGTCAGAAGAAATCCAGTATGTCAGAGAACTTCGATGTGAGGGGCATCATCCACTGAAAGTTCTTGCCACAGGGCCAGACGATCAACTAGCATGTCTACAAGGTGTATTTGCCTCATATCCCACTTGTATGGGCTGGGCACAATGCCCCGTTTTAACGTGGGCCCACCCAAAGCCGAAGCTCATGAGCGGGAAAGAACAAAAATTGCGTCGATCCCTTCGGCATTCCTCCTCAAGGGGGCGCCTCAGGCGCTGGGCAATAAACCCATCCCGGCCCCCAAGGGTGCAGATATTGCCTGGGGGGATGGCCCCCCTGGGATCGACGCTATTATTTATTACTTAACCTGATCCAGTGGCCGAAGCACACTGGACCCCCGTCAAGGACAGGTGTAAGGTAAATATGTCTACAAGGAGATACTGCGGTGTTTGCTTCGCTCAGTGCACAAGAAGAGTCGAGAGATGTGTCAGGACAACTCGTGGGTGCATAACCATGCCAACGTACCTGCCCACACTGCCCTGAGTATCCGAGAGTTCCTGGCCTAGAATAACATCACTGTGCTGGAGCAACCTCCCTAGTCGACCGACCTGGCTCCATGTGATTTTTTCCTCTTCCGCAAACTCAAGGAGGTCATCAGGCGAACACGTTTTGATGTGCGTGACATAAAAAAGGCCGCAATGTCAGAGCTACGGGGAATCCCGGAAGAATCCTTCCAGGATTGCATGCAAGCGTGGCAGAGAAAGATGGCAAAGCGCAGGGGGATTACTTTGAAGGTGATAACTTATAGTTTATAGTTTGAGTTTGAAATAAATCTTTGTGACACCAGTACTGGAACTTTTCTGACAGGCATCGTATGCAGATTGTATCCCCGGCATAGGGGTACGACAGGGTCCAAAAAGGAAGCGTTCTAGGTAGGTATTTACCCAACCTGTTCACCATAGGTAGGATGTGACACAAGGTCGCAAATATGGGGCATCAAAAAGAGAATGACACTAAACTGCATCTGATGGCATGGCTCCAGTTCTGAAGATCTTGCGAGTATAGAGTAACCATACATTGCCAGTATTTCCTGATCCATCCTGGGTTACATTTAAATATTCGTAGGTGATAGGAATAATTGATGGCATATGAATTTAAATTATGTTTAGGAACCTGGTGTAATCGTAGGAAATGCGAGACAAGTTTCAAATCCCGAACAAGTCTGTTTGCATTTCACATAGCGCTAACCCTTTGGTAAACATATGAATCCAACTCTTTCCCTCAAGCTATTGGTAAATAGTAGGGCAGACTGGGCTTATAAATCTTGGTTAGGCAACCAGACTGGGACTAGAAGGAAAAATCTGAACTCAATCTTGTAAAACTTCGCTTAAGAAATATAACTTGTGTCACATTCTTTTCTAAAGGTGGGATTGGCATATATATATATATATATATATATATATATATATATATATATATATATATATATATATATATATATATATATATATATATATATATATATATAAATTTATCAGAAATAAGTTTCCATTTCAAATTGATTTATTTTTTACCCCCTTGATAAATTTGATGATTTTACTTACTTTTGGTACAAACTCTCTGACATTGAATTTTTTAACTCCCACGTCTCTTGAAATATCTTTCAAAAAAATAATTTTTACACCGCCCGATGGCGTTTTGTTGTTTTTTGTTGTTTTTGTTTGTTTTGCTTTGTTTTGTTTTTTTTTGTTGTTGCTTGTAGTATAACTAATGAAAGAATATTTGGTTTAATCATTTGTCGTCATTCTGGAAACCAGCCGGAGATGCAAAATAATATAAAATCCCCTCCTCTCTGCCACTAGCCTCTTGCTCACACGTTCACGTCCTTTCTTTTTTTTTTTTTTCGAGACCTCCGTGTTCGGTATGGTGTTCTCTCGATGAACACAGAATGACCCTTATCTCTCTTATTCCAGACTCTGCCTGCATCCACCTTAATGTCGACCCTCACTTCAATCTCTTCAGACGGCATATGTTACCGGCCATGGAAATGAATAACAATAAGAAATGATCAGATATTCAACATTAGCGGCGCACACACACACACACACACACACACACACACACACACACACACACACTCGCTCACTCACAAATACACACACATAGAGTACAATTACCCCACACAAACACAGACGCACATCATAAGTAAGTACGTACAGAAAGGCTTTCATAGGCATAGTTTTAACAGTCTTACATGCATCTATATGCGTGTGCCTGATAGATTAAATTAATAGATAGATAGATAGATAGATAGATAGGAACAAACAGACACAATCAAACTTATATATATATATATATATATATATATATATATATATGATGAGAGATAGAGAGATAGATAGATAGATAAATAGAGAGAGAGAGAGAGAG
>CM042138.1:41472210-41475236 GCA_023376005.1 Doryteuthis pealeii
AGAACCCAGGTGGATGAGCAGTTCATAACTTGCAAATACTCCAAGACTTGGGCTAGACGGGCGGTCGGAGAGGCCCCCTCCGATCAATCGGCTGGTCACGTCAAGCCCTAGCACCTATATGATTTTCCCAACCCTATTGTCTGTATGGCAAGCCCCAACCCCTTTTTATCATATAGGTGCTAGAATGCGGTGCTGTGGTCTACATGTCCTAGGAATGACGTTAAACTCTATCTGATGGTGAGGTTTCCAGTTGAGGGTTGGGGAATGTGAGCACCCCTTCCATCACTCCTCTTGCTCCCTGGTCCACTCTGACCCGGAGTGGTAGTACCTGTTAGGGTCCCATCTATGGTTAAATAGAAAACAAAAATGCATCAAAAAAAATTATATTATCCATTAAGAATTGATTTATTTTAAAAACTTTATCAGCATTAATGACCCACTAGGTTGATATGCCGTAAAACAAAACAAACCAAACCAAAACTAATAATGAACCTGACAGTGGTCACATTTAACTTCATCTTTATACACATTATGGTTGAGGACTAGCCTGGCGTACCTTACATAGAGAGTAAAACATTAAATTAAGACAGGAGGCCGGGACGACATAGGATCAAAATTCCCAAAAATATATTCCGTAATTCACAATTTCAATATTACAAATAAAACAAACATGAACTTCATTTCAATTTTACGTTTGGCATTTAAGCAACGCAAGACCATTTGGAATGTTTCATTTTTAAAATTGGGGTGAAATGAAATGGACAAACAAGAAATCTGCGATTAAGTGACATCAGTAATATGGATTTAAATTTTTGCATTGAATCTTGAACAATTTGGACGGTGTCATTTTTAACCAGAGTGTGTTGTGGGATGATAACGAACGGAATATTTAGGAACACAGTATCAATATATAGATTATTGCCACAATACTACCAAACTGACAGCTAGACAAAACCCAGATACATTAGTTGGTTTTTTTTTTACATAAACTAGCAAATATATGCACCCTTCGGGCCGCAAGTATTTAAGTTTTAATGTAATAAATAATATTATATAATTAAAAAGGTAAAGAACTAAATTAAAATGCAGATAAAAATGAAAACATAAGGTATAATCGAAAAAAATAGAACAACTGAAACTACTCTTCCATCACTCCCGTCTTTCAATTGCTAAATTTTCTTAATTTTAACTATTTAGTTAAATAGGAATTAAATAATAAAAATGACAGTTATTCTCTAATTATATGGATTTCTAAGATTTATTCCAAAAACTGTTTGCTCATATACATAAAGATAAAACAAAACAATTAGAAATCAATAATACTAAGCACGTATTTATTAAAATCAATTTTTTAAATAAAAATTAGCCTTTCTGTTCAGATTGTAAACCGCTATTTGTGTTGTAATATAGATACAATTGCATTTATGTAAAATATGGTTAACAGTATAATAATGTAAACCAAATTATTAATAATTGAGGTTTGAATAAAAATAAATCATGAAGAATTTTGACGTAATAACTAACGTAATTGTAACTTGAGTAATAACATAGTTTCGGTTACAGACAGAAAAACACGCAATCTCCATTATGATATAAGATATTGAATTGATTTGGATTGCATAATGATGAGCAGAAGCCTATCATTTCTATAAGGTTGTGTAGATTTTAAAATAATGATAAAGCGAATGAGAAAATACAACGGCCACAGGGTTTTCAGAAGGCAAGGAAAGGGGTTTCATTGGTCTGACAGTGGCGGGATCAGGTGACTCTGGGAATATATTTGAATTAATCAGACTGAGCGCCCGATTCTTTGTAATGTGTCTCTGTTCGTGTGCGCGCGAGTCGGCAATAAATTATAGGGAAATAAGTGACTGTGTGTAATAAAAGTGTATATACAAAATATGTCTCCGTGTTGTTTCTATGAATAAGATCTGTTGTAGAGAAGTAGCTAGCACCCTTCAGTACTCTACCAGATGGCCTTAAATAGTCTACGATTAAGGACTTCAACATTTGATTAATAAGCTGATTAGTATTCAGGCTGTTCTGACTGCGTTTGGCTATATCACATTTGACCCCCTCTATTTCTTGTAAGTTAAGTGTTTTTGTATGTATCCGTTCCACACGGATAATGGGACTGAATAAATATATTAAGCATCTACATTCTTCTGTGTATCATTTCACCTCGACAATACAACAAAGACTAAGAAAGACGGGACATTCAGGGAAGAAGACAAACAGCGATGGAAGAAGAACACATCCCGTCATGAAGAACAAGAACCGCGAGCTGAAAAAACAACTTCGAAAGAAGAACTCTTGATGAACAATGAAAGAGTGAGTCGAGAGAAGAAGATATTAGAACTTAAGAAGCAGTATACAACATTTAGATCACAAGGAAAACCAAGTTGACCTCAGGGCTATTTGAAGTCGCCGGAGATTGTAGCTGGACTATAGTACGACGAGCGAGGATAGGCTTTGTTCTAATGTAATCATTATTATCATCAGATGTGTGGAGAGTACGGATTCTCTTGATACTTTCTTGCAAGCTGTCCCTAAAATTCAACTAAAGACGAAAATTCAAATAAAATTCAACGAAAACCTGAAAATTCTATAGAACCAATTCAAGCGAAACGAAAATATACGACTAAAATCCAAATGAACTTGTTGACCGGGCTTTTTCTCAATGCCTGTTCCGCATTTGAAACAATAAGTAACTGCAAATAATAATTTATTAAAACCAGTTTTGTTAAAAATCTTTATGCAAATTATTCCCGCCATATATACATAAATTTTAACTTCTTATATATATATATATATATATATTATTATATATATATATATAAATATATATATAAATATTTCAGGATTTTAAATGCATTAATAATATGGGTATTTTTCGGCAAATCTAACCAGCTTAATAGAGACATCGTTAATAATAGATGGCGTGCCGCAATTGGAAAACAATTTGTAGCCCTTTCTCTCTCCTTTCGATTCTTTTGTTCTCTTACATAAGGCTAGCAGCGGCTACC
>CM042138.1:41475246-41480246 GCA_023376005.1 Doryteuthis pealeii
CAAAATACGGCAGTTCTGGATACTTTTGCCAAGTTCGTGAAAGTGATCTAACCACGCTGTACTGTGAGATACGAAACTCGCCTGATACTCTCCGAGTGTTACTGCTGCAATTGCCACAATTTTTGTAATAAAATATTTCTCAGTTTAACAACATTGACTGAAAATGCATGTATTTAATTGGAAAAATGAAAATAAAATGCTCGATTACTGGTGTAAGAGCTATGTTATTTGTTATAGTGTACAATATATACAGGATTCATATATATAATATATATATATATATATATAATATAATCGTCGTCGGGGCGCCTAATGTCGGTATCAGCCATGCAGCGAGGGAGTCTATCCCCATTTCACTAGCGCTAGACCAAGGAGATTGTTTTTTAGCACCTGAGGTGGAGCGCCACACTACCATCAGCTCCTTACTTTACCGCACAGATCCCTGTGCTCCTCATACGTTAGTTGGCGAGGGCAGGTATCGAAATAGGAACCTTGTGGTTTCTAGCCGAACGCTCTACCGACTGAGCTAACCGTGTGTGGTGTGTGTGTGTGTGTGTGTGTGTGTGTGTTGTGTGTGTGTGTGTGTGTGTGTGTGTGTTGGTGCAATATATATGCACATATTAATTTTGATATTTGCTCAAATACAAATATTCAGGATATTTATATCTTTGTGTGTGTATGTGTGTTGTGTGTGATGAAACACATATGAGCATATAAAATATCGGGATATACATATATATGCCCATGTATATATATATATATATATATATATATATATATATATATATATATATATATATATACAGGTGGTATATTTATAAGTTAAGAGTTCTCAATATTTACTCAATAACGTATATAGCTACCCTATATATATAAGTTGGGGTGGCTTGGACATGGAGTCAACGACGCTTGTTCATGTCTTGTCTATACCATTGTTCAAACCACTCGGTTAGAACGATCGCATTGACGAGAAATTGTTAGTAACCAGGCGCCGGTGACTCTCTCATCACGCTACTAAATCTAAATCTAAATACTTTATTGAGTACAATATTGATTACTCTTTACTTATAAATATAGCACCTGTATTATCTATCTATCTATCTATCTATCTATCTATATATATATATATAATATATATATATATATATATATATATTATATATATTGTAATACAGGTACAAGTATAAATATATTGTAATACAGGTACAAGTATAAAATAAATTTGCTCTACTAACGTATTGAGCACTTTTTATTTGTTATATCGCTGTCTTACTTTCTGAATTTTACATTAACTTTTACTTTTCTGAATTTTGCATCAACTAACTAACAAATAAATAAACTAGAATTACGACAAATTTCTATAAATGAACAAGAATTACGACAAATTATGATAAATAAATAAGAATTACGACAAAAAAAAGACCCCCCCCCCCTCTAAAATACATTTAACGCCCTAAGTTTTATTTGTCTCAAGTAACACCACCGTGACGACATAGCTGGGGACGTTATTTTACTAGTCACCGGGTAGCAATTTCTGAGGCAGGAGACCGGGACGCACTTCCTCATAAATTACCTTTAAATGTATCAAATCTAAACAATTCTTAATACCAGCCAACATTTGCGGCATTAAAGCCAAGACCTTTTAGTTTGAAATATAATTCGTTAAACCCTCCCGAGGTATCCCCTCCTACTAAATCCACCCTTGTATACGGGTATATTCAGATAAATGCACCCAGGCCAACAAAAAAAAAGAAAAGAAAATCGGTCGCAGATGGTGACCAAGATAGAAAGTAAGCACAGTGGGAACTTCTGTTACTATTTCACCGCTTCAAAAGCTGCTGTCTTTTTTATGCTCTTTTTAATATATATTTTTCATGAGTTTTTTAGAGGCCAAAAATGTGTTAGACTCCAGATGGTCAACTGAAGATAATTAATCTATTATTTATCTAATAATAATAATAATAATAATAATCTTATTATAATGGAGATTGTGTGTTTTTCTGTCTGTAACCGAAACTATATTCCTACTCAAGTCACAATTCTCTTAGTTATTGACATCACATTCTCCATGATTTTATTTTTATCTAAACCTCAATTATTAATAAAATTGTCTTATTTTATTAATACTGTTAACTATGTCTACATACTGACAACATGCAATTATATTTATATATACAACAAAATAGCGGCTTACAGTGAGAACGGGAAGGCTAATTTGAATATTAATATTAAAAAATCGAATTTAATAAATATGTGCTTAGTATCATTGATTTCTAACTGTTTGGTTTTATTTTAATGAATATAAGCAAAAATCTCTTCAATGAATCTTAAATGAAATCCATTAACAAGATAAAATAACTGTCATTTTATTCTTTACTGCCTCTTATAACTAAATACTTAAATTAGAAAAAATAACAATGAAAGACGAGAGTGATGGAAGAGTAAGTTTCAGTTGTTCCATTTTTTATTATACTCCCTCTGTTTCAAATCTTTTATTATACTCCCTCTGTTTCAAATCTTTTTATCTGTATTCTTATTTAGTTTTATTAGTCTTTCTAATTTAATACAATATTTTATTACATTAAAACTTAAATACTTGCACCCGAAGGGTGCATATATTTGCTAGTAATAATAATAATAACTGAATCGCTAATAATTGCTGCACAAAATAATGCCATAAGAACAAATTATATCAAAGCAAAAATTGATAAGACACAACGAAACAGTAAATGTAGACTGTGCAGTGACAGAGATGAGACTGTAAACCATGTATTAAGCGAATGTAGCAAACTAGCACAATGGGAATACAAAGCTATGTACGACTGGGCTGGGAAGGTGATCCACTGGGAAGTATGCAAACACTTAAATTTTGACCATACCACAAAATGGTAAATGCTTAAACCAGAATCTATTCTTGAGAATGAAACGCATAAAATTCCCTGAGAATCAGGTGATCCGCCTGTACCTCGAAGTCCCAGAGAATTTTATACGTCTCGTTCTCCAGGACGGATTCAGTTTTGTGCATATACCATTTGGTTGTATGTTGAAAATTGAATTTCTTGCACGCTTCCGCAATGGATTACCTTTCCCACAGAGTCGTGCCTAGTCTTGTACTCTCTTTGTGCTAGTTTGCTGCATTCGCTTATTATATAATTGACCGTTTCGTCTCTGTCTCAACACATTCTGCAATTATTATTATTAGAAGACATGCCACATCGACAGCAACACATGGGAGGCTTATACAGAAGACCGTATGACCTGGCGCCTCCTCGTCAAACAAGGAACGAAAAGGAGTGAAAAGGGGAGGAAAGAAGTCGCCGCAGAAAAAAAGAGTCATAAGGAAGCATCACCTTTTGTTTGCAATTACTGTACCAGAGATTGCCATTCAAAAATTGGTCTGTTCAGTCACTTTCGCAGTTGCAGATAAATTTAAAAAAGTGGACTCTACGCCATCGTCTTTAGTAGACAGACGGATGCCAACAAAAAATATTATTATTATTATTATTATTGTTATTATTATTACTAGCAAATATATGCACCCTCCGGGTGCAAGTATTAAATTTTAATGTAAAATGTAAATTTTAATGTAAAATATTTTATTAAATTAGAAAGGCCGATTAAACTGTGCAGATAAAAAGATTTGAAACAGAGGGAGTATAATCGAAAAATAGAACAACTGAAATTTACTCTTCCATCACTCTCGTCTTTCATTGTTATTTTTCCTAATTTAAGTATTTAGTTAAAAGAGGAAGTAAAGAATAAAATGACAGTTATTTTATCTTGTTAATGGATTTCATTTAAGATTCATTGAAGAGATGTTTGATTATATTCATTAAAATAAAACCAAACAGTTAGAAATCAATAATACTAAGCACACATTTATTAAATTCGATTTTTTAATATCAATATGCAAATCAGCCTTCCCGTTCACACTGTAAACCGCTATTTTGTTGTATATATAAATATAATTGCACGTTGTTAGTATGTAGATATGGTTAACAGTATGAATAATTTAAAACAATTTTATTAATAATTGATGTTAAAATTAAAATAAAATCATTGAGAATGTGATGTCAATAACTAAGAGAATTGTGACTTGAATAGTAATATAGTTTCGGTTACAAACAGAAAAACACACAATCTACAATATAATAAGATTATTATTATTATTATTATTGCCTATATATGCATGTTCGCGCCATATGTCAGGTGTTTATCACTGTAGATCAGGTGACAGAAAGTCTTCTCAAATTTCTGGCATATGTCCCATACCCCAGTACCACCATGGTCTGGACAGTGTCTTCTGTTCTTCCTCGAATATCTGGTCTCCTTCTGTGGAGATCAACGGAGATCAAACCGTCATCAATCATTTCCCTCGCGTATTCGCGCGGATTTTTAGTAATGATATTCAATGGGTTGTTTCGATTCTTTAGGGGTGTTCAGTTAGTCCAATCGTTTTGCAATGCTCTTTAAGACTGTTCGGAGCTCGCTGTCAGTGATGGGTGCTTTCATGTTTCACAATAAAAAAATAAAAACTTATTTCATATGTTTTGCATTATTTCGATATTTTTAAATTTTTTATGATATATTAATATTTTGAAGGTCAGTACAAAGAAAGAATAAGAAAAGAAAAGGGAAAGCGAAACAAAAGCTAAGTATGTAAATTTTTCTATTGACGGTTTTTATTTATTTATTCATTTTTTTATTTTTGAATTTTGACATCGCTACACACTGGCAACATACTTGCAACACTTGCAACATACTTGCAACATTTGACCGGATGACAGCCGATATTAAGAATATTTGTTCTACACAGACTTTAAAAAAAAAGAGAGAAATAAGAAATTACAGTTATTCGCCCATTTCATTCATAAAGGAGGAGAAGAAGAAAGAGAAAAAAAAGGAGAGGAAAAGAATATAAGAAGATAAATTTTAACCACACAAATAAAAACATAAGCACGTCATTTCTGAAAATAAACTCTGATGATGAAGCTCATGCT
>CM042138.1:41485246-41508869 GCA_023376005.1 Doryteuthis pealeii
TTCTTTCTTTTCTTTATTCATTCTTCCTCATATATATATATATATATATATATATATATATATATATATATATATGAGAGTACGTAAATAAACACTGTGTTTATTTGATATGGCTTTTAGCCGACAATTTTTGGAGGATATGTGCTTAATTGAAGTCATACCTAATTTTTGAAAATTAATTAGTTGATAATTAATGAATTTAGGCGGGCATATATGTTCAAATGTAAGGCTAAACAAATCGAGAAAATGTCAATCCCTGAATGTACATTTCGACCTATTAGATCTTAAAAATCAGCCCTTTCCTGGTTAAAATGATCGATTTTGATGTCTTTTTCTTTGCCAATTATATTGCTCCGTTCAGTTGAATTGAGCACGACATAACCCCAGAAAAGTTGATATGCCATTAAAATCAACCGACCAACCGTCCTCGTAACCTGCTTGGTTTCGCTTTCGCTGATTGATTTGAGATCTTTGAACAAGCCTACTCTTGACAAAAGGAAACGTCCGCATATGGTACATTTCAGCCCCTGCTGGGCGTCGACAGGCACAGCATTTTCATCATGCTTCCGGTGAGAACGCTGAAATGTAGTAGACTCCACACGCTCTCGTTCAGAATCACTACACTCACCCCTGAAATCACTATATCTAGACCCCACACATACACCCACACGCATATGTATACTACATCTAATCGTTGTCTTCGAAAGCGAGACGATAATGTTATTCCTGTTGAAGATACTCTGATGGTTATTGCAAAAAGAAAATAACATAATTCACAATATTATCTATCTATCTATCTATGTGTAAAAAGTTTTGTAGAAAAAACATGATGTTAAAAGTTTTGCTAACAGAAATCTGTTTCGACATTATGAAGATGTATTTATCAAAGCAACATTGTAAACGGAAAAACGAAATAAATATATCATTAATCACGAGGCACATAACGCTCTCGGTCAGTAACGGAATTTTCAAAAAAATTTTTAAAAATGCGTATTTATTGTTAAAAATAAAATAAATTTTATTTCTAAAAATTATAAGCATTTTTATTCTTAAAAAAGCTCAAAAGAGTTTGCAGAAAAGTGTATATGAATATTAATAAGTTCAGGAAAGTTTTCCGGTTATAAATGAAAGTTTAAAAAATATAACAAGTCCAACAACATGAATCTGCAATGATGATAAACTCGCAGTGTCGGGATCCATATATAAAGGGCAGTTGTGTGTATGTGTATGTCCGGAGGAAACTTCGAAAATAAAACAATTAACGACAAAGTAAATATATATACACATTAAATATCACCAGGACTTTGTTTTTGAGCAACAAAAAAAATACAGATTTAATTTATATTTAAATGATAACAGCATGGATTTTTTTTTCATTTGATATTTTAGATAGTAGATAATTAACATTTCTTTTCAGAGTAGCTGGATCAATACAAGGTCTATTTTTTACATAAGGATTTAAGTGGGGCATCCCATGAGGATTCAACTCACGATACATTAATAATGGATTTGCGGCACTAACTTAAAAAATCCTCTCTACCCAGGTGACGCCGGGTAGCCGCTGCTAGTCTTATAATTGAAATCATGTAACAACTGTCACTAACGTCACGATTTCCTGAGTTATTCAAGTTATATTCTCAACGATTATGAAATAGTCATTATTTAATCTTAATTAGCATCTTATTTATTAACGATGTCTCTATTAAAGTCTAGCTCTATTAATAATGGAAATTCGCTTCCGGTTTTTGTCTGTAACAAAAATTACATCACTGTTTACAACACATTACCCAAAATCGTCATAACATAGAATAAAATTTATTCTACGATTTTTGGCATGTTCAAATTTTGAGTGTATTTATTCAATAAATACACTCAAAATTTGAACATGCAACATTAGACAGTCCTCATTGTTTTTTAAAACAAGTTTTAATAAATACATGACTGGTATTATATATCTATATATAGTTTGTTTTATTTTAATACATATTTAAAGTTTACATTTCAAATTGTCTTATTTTTTAATCCTTTAATGAATTTGATGATTTTACTTATTTAGGGTACAAACTCGCTGACACAGAATTTTTAACTCCCACCCCTCAGGCTCTCAAAAATCTATTTTTACATCGCCCGGAGGGTGTTTTTTTTATTTTGCTAGTATCATTAATGCATTTACAATACTGAAATACGTGTTATATATCTCTAAGAAATAAAGATTTACATAGTATATAGTGGGAATAATTTGCATAAAGATTTAACAGAACTGGTTTTAATGAATAATTATTCGCAGTTACTGACTTCTAATACTATCATGTTATTCCCGAACCTATTAAAAGCAATCTTATATATATAATTTTATACAGAAATTAATTAAAACAACATTAAAATAAGTGTAATATTTTTATATTCGCTCTTATTTAGTTTCGTTAGTCTTTCTAATTTGATATATTTTATTGCATTAAAACTTAAATATTTGCGCCCAGAAGGTGCATACTTTTGCTAGTATAGGTAAAATATCAAATCTGCAATATATTAGGAAAATATTTTTAGTGGACTTTAGTAGAGTAATTTCAAACGGTATGTTCCACAGCTTTCAAGTTCGGATACTGATTCAAAAAGATTAGACAGAACGACAAAATTTTAGATAACACATCTATATTTATACATATATAAAGGGCAGTTGTGTGTATATGTATGTCCGGAGGAAACTTCGAAAATAAAACAATTAGCGACAAAGCAAATATATATACACATTGAATATCACCAATTATTTCATAATTAAAAAATAAAATGTAAGTGATAACAGCATGGATTTTCTTTTCATTTAGTATTTTAGATAGCAGACATTAACATTTCTTTTCAGAGTAGCTGGTTCAATGCAAGGTCTATTTTTTTTAAATAGGGATTTAAATGGGGCATCCCACGAGGATTCAACTCATGATTCAGTAATAATGGATCTGCAGGACTAACTTAAAAAAAACTCTACCCAGGCGACGCCAGGTAGCCGCTGCTAGCCTTATGTAAGAGAAACAAAAGAATCGAAAGGAGAGAGAAAGGGCTACAAATTTGTTTCCAATTGCGGCACGCCTATCTATTTATTAACGATGTCTCTATTAAGCTGAGTTAGATTTGCCGCAAAACTACCCATATTATTAATGCATTTAAAATCCTGAAATATGTATATATATATATATATATATATATATATATATATATATATATATATATATAGTTATTTATGTAGTATGGCGGGAATAATTTGCATAAAATTTTAACAAAACTGGTTTTAATAAATTATTATTTGCAGTTACTTATTTGTTTTCAAATGCGGAACAGGCATTTGAGAAAAAGCCCGGTCAACAAGTTCATTTGGATTTTAGTCGTATATTTTCGTTTCGTTGAATTGGTTCTAGTAGAATTTTCAGGTTTCGTTGAATTTTATTTGAATTTTCGTCTTTAGTTGAATTTTAGGGACAGCTTGCAAGAAAGTATCAAGAGAATCCGTACTCTCCACACATCTGATGATAATAATGATTACATTAGAACAAAGCCTATCCTCGCTCGTCGGTACTATAGTCCCAGCTACAATCTCCGGCGACTTCAAATAGCCCTGAGGTCAACTTGGTTTTCCTTGTGATCTAAATGTTGTATACTGCTTCTTAAGTTCTAATATCTTCTTCTCTCGACTCCATCTTTCATTGTTCATCAAGAGTTCTTCTTTCGAAGTTGTTTTTCAGCTCGCGGTCTGTGTTTCTTCATGACGGGATGGTGTTTCTTCTTCCATCGCTGTTTGTCTTCTTCCCTGAATGTCCCGTCTTTCTTAGTCTTTGTTGTATTGTCGAGGTGAAATGATACACAGAAGAAATCGAGTGCTTAATATATTTATTCAGTCCCATTATCCGTTGGTAACGGATACATACAAAAACACTTAACTTACAAGAAATAGAGGGGGGTCAAATGTGATATAGCCAAACGCAGTCAGAACAGCCTGAATACTAATCAGCTTATTAATCAAATGTTGAAGTCCTTAATCGTAGACTATTTAAGGCCATCTGGTAGAGTACTGAAGGGGTGCTAGCTACTTCTCTACAACAGATCTTATTCATAGAAACAACACGGAGACATATTTTTGTATATACACTTTTATTACACACAGTCACTTATTTCCCTATAGATTTATTGCCGACTCGCGCGCACACGGAACAGAGACACATTACAAAGAATCGGGCGCTCAGTCTGATTAATTCAAATATATTTTCCCAGAGTCACCTGATCCCGCCACTGTCAAGACCAATGAAAACCGCGCTTCCTGAAAACCCTGTGGCCGTTGTATTTTCTCATTCGCTTTATCATTATTTTAAAATCTACACAACCTTATAGAAATGATAGGCTTCTGCTCATCCATTATGCAATCCAAAATCAATTCAATATCTTATCATAATGGAGATTGCGTGTTTTTCTGTCTGTAACCGAAACTATGTTATTACTCAAGTTACAATTACGTTAGTTATTAACGTCAAATTCTTCATGATTTTATTTTTATTCAAACCTCAATTATTAATAATTTGGTTTACATTATTAATACTGTTAACCATATTTACATAAATGCAATTGTATCTATATATACAACAAAATAGCGGTTTACAATCTGAACAGAAAGGCTAATTTTTATTTAAAAAATTGATTTTAATAAATACGTGCTTAGTATTATTGATTTCTAATTGTTTTGTTTTATCTTTATGTATATGAGCAAAGTTTTTGGAATAAATCTTAAAAGAAATCCATTAATTAGAAGAAATAACTGTCATTTTATTATTTAATTCCTATTTTAACTAAATAGTTAAATTAAGAAAATTTAGCAATGAAAGACGGGAGTGATGGAAGAGTAAGTTTCAGTTGTTCTATTTTTTCGATTATACCTCCTATGTTTCAATTACTTTTATCTGCATTTTAATTTAGTTTCTTTAGCCTTTTTGATTTATATAATATTTTATTACATTAAAACTTAAATACTTGCGCCCGAAGGGTGCATATATTTGCTAGTTTATGTAAAAAAAAAAACAACTCATGTATCTGGGGTTTTGTCTAGCTGTCAGTTTGGTAGTATTGTGGCAATAATCTATATATTGATACTGGTGTTCCTAAATATTCCGTTCGTTATCATCCCACAACACACTCTGGTTAAAAATGACACCGTCCAAATTGTTTAAGATTCAATGCAAAAATTTAAATCCATATTATCTGATGTTACTTAATCGCAGATTTCTTGTTTGTCCCATTTCATTTCACCCAATTTTAAAAATGAAACATTCCAAATGGTCTTGCGTTGCTTAAATGCCCAACGTAAAATTGAAATGAAGTTACATGTTTGTTTTATTTGTAATATTGAAATTGTGAATTACGGAATATATTTTGGTAATTTTGATCCTATGTCGTCCCGGCCTCCTGTCTTAATTTAATGTTTTACTCTCTATGTAAGGTACGCTAGGCTAGTCCTCAACCATAATGTGTATAAAGATGAAGTTAAATGTGACCACTGTCAGGTTTCATTATTAGTTTGGTTTGGTTTGTTTTGTTTTACGGCATATCAACCTTAGTGGGTCATTTAATGCTGATAAAGTTTTTAAATAAATCAATTCTTAATGGATAATATAATTTTTTTATGAATGCATTTTTCTATTTAACCCATAGATGGGACCCTAACAGGTACTACCACTCCGGGTCAGAGTGGACCAGGGAGCAATGGTGATGAAGAGGTGCTCCACATTCCCCAAACCTCCAAAACTGGAACCTCACCATCAGATAGAGTTTAACGTCATTCCCAGGACATGTAGACCCTCAGTCACCGACTTCTAGCACCCATATGATAAAAAGGGGTTGGGGCTTGCCATAAAGACAATAGGGTTGGGAAAATCATATAGGTGCTAGGGCTTGACGTGACCAGCCGATTGATCGGAGGGGGCCTCTCCGACCGCCCGTCTAGCCCAAGTCTTGGAGTATTGCAAGTTATGAACTGCTCATCCACCTGGGTTCTATCCTTAAGCATCACGGGTCGCCACCCACGGCCAACAGGTGGCCCCATTGGGGGAGTCTTACCCCTCTGCAGAGGTGCAGTCGGTACATTCTAACGCCCCAGCCGACAGGGTGGGGTTTCATTATTAAGAATGTTTTCTATTGAAGATATTGTACTTTTTAAGCAAACGTTTTACATTTGATCTGAACATTTCGCGTTTATTTGAGCCAGAAGGTTTCATGCGCGCCTGTGTGCGTGATGACGCCTCTCCTTGAATTTGAGCCCTTATAAATATCAAATGAAGGATGTTCAGACCCGCTACTTAAGCGTGAAGAAGTGTGAATGATTGAAGATGATCTTTAAAGGGTTGAAGCGGGAACTGAAGGAGATGGAAAAAGAGACGAGAGAAGAAAAAATAGAAACTTATGATAGAGAAGGAAAAAAAACAAGAAGATGAGAGGGAATATTGGGAGGAAAAGAAACGGAGAAGAAAAAAGAGAAAAGGGAAATAAATAGAAAGAAGCTCATGAAGAAGAAGAAGAAGAAGAAGAAGAAGAAGAAGAAGAAGAAGAAGAAGAAGAAGAAGAAGAGAAGAAGAAGAGAAATGAAGAAGAAAAAAAAAGAAGAAAAAGAAGAAAAAGAAGAAGAAGAAGAAGAAGAAGAAGAAGAAGAAGAAGAAGAAGAAGAAGAAAGAAGAAGAAGACAAAGAAGAAAAAAGAGAGAAATGAAGACAAAGAAGAAGAAGAAGAAGAAGAAGAAGAGAAATAAAGAAGAAGAAGAAAGAAGAAGAAGAAGAAGAGAAATGAAGAAGAAGAAGAAGAAGAAGAAGAAGAAGAAGAAGAAGAAGAAGAAGAAGAGAAATGACGAAGTAGAAAAAGAAGAAGAAAGATGGATAATGAATGAATGAATGAATGGAAGAATGGAAGAAGAAGAAGAAGAAGAAGAAGAAGAAGAAGAAGAAGAAGAAGAAGAAGAAGAAGAATGAAGTATGAGATTGGAAAGAGAAGAAATTAATGTGATGACTAATGAAGAAGAAAAGAAAGAAGAATGATAATGATGATGATGATGATGATGAGGAGGAGGAGGAGCGATAAACAAAATTGAAGACAACGAGTAATAGAAATGATGAGAAGGTAAAGAAAAATGAAGATGAAAAATAGCTTCTTCTTCTTCTTTTTTCATTAATTCAATCATTTTCCATCTTTCTTCTTGTTTTTCTTCTTCTTCTTTTTCTTCTCCTTTGATTCATTTCCAAACTTTCTTCTTCTTCTTCTTCTTCTTCTTCTTCTTCTTCTTCTTCTTCTTCTTCTTCTTCTTTTTTTTCTTCTTCTTTGTTTCATTTCCAAACTTTCTTCTTCTTCTTCTTTCATTCATTTCCCATCTTTCTTCTTTTTTCTTTTTTTCTTCTTTTTGGTTCATTTCCAAACCTTCTTCTTCTTCTTCTTCTTCTTCTTCTTCTTCTTCTTCTTCTTCTTCTTCTTCTTTCAAATTATTTCCTGTTTCTCTTTCAGGTAGTCTTTTCTCTGCGCGGAAACAAATGGTTACAATAAGAACAGAAAAAAAAAGATAGCGAAGAAGGAAAAACTGGAGAAGAAGAAGCAGGCGAAAAGATAAAGAGAAAGAGAAAAAAGAAAGAAAAATTCATAACAAAGGGAAGAAAAAGGGAAGAAAAGGGAGAAAAAGAAAGGCAAAAACAACAACAACAACAGATGAATAAATAAATAAATAAAATAAAACGTAAAAGAAATCAAAGAAAAAGAAGCTAAAATTTAAAAGAAAATAAAATAAAATACAATTGAGCTTTGTCATTAGACCAGTTAATACAGATATGGGTGACCAAGAAGAAAGAAAAAAGATATGAAAGACCAGTGAAGATAAAGAGGAAGGGGGAGGGGTCAATGAATTCTCCTTTACGTATTGAGTGAAATGTCAAGAGATAGAAAAATAGCCGAATTAAAGAATAAACAAATTAATAAATAAATTGATTAAAAGGATTATTAATTTCTCTCTCCTTCTCTGTCTCTGTCTGTCCGTGTATCTGTCTCTCTTTCTCTCGGTCTGTCTCTCTCTCTCCCACATCTCTCTCTCTCTCTCTCTCTCTCTCTGTCTCTCTCTCTTTACACACACACACACACACATATATATACACACACACACACATATATACATATATATATATACACACATATATTACACACATACATATATATATATATATATATATACACATATATATACACACACATACATATATATATACACACATATGCATATATATATATATACACATACATATATATATATATATACACACATATATACATATATATATATATATATATATATATATATATATTTATATATATATTACTCATTACATTATATATCTGTCTAAATGAGTTTGTTCATATCTATCTGTCTGTCTATCTCTGTACTCTATGTATGTATGTATGTATGTATGTGTTTATCTATGTATGTATCTTTCTTTCTATCTATCTGTCTATCTATCTATTTTAGTTTGTTCGTATATCTTTTCCTTTCTCTCTCTCTCTCTCTCTCTCTATTTATCTATCTATCTATCTCTCTATCTCTCATCATATATATATATATATATATATATATATATATATATATATAAGTTTGATTGTGTCTGTTTGTTCCTATCTATCTATCTATCTATCTATCTATTAATTTAATCTATCAGGCACACGCATATAGATGCATGTAAGACTGTTAAAACTATGCCTATGAAAGCCTTTCTGTACGTACTTACTTATGATGTGCGTCTGTGTTTGTGTGGGGTAATTGTACTCTATGTGTGTGTATTTGTGAGTGAGCGAGTGTGTGTGTGTGTGTGTGTGTGTGTGTGTGTGTTGTGTGTGCGCCGCTAATGTTGAATATCTGATCATTTCTTATTGTTATTCATTTCCATGGCCGGTAACATATGCCGTCTGAAGAGATTGAAGTGAGGGTCGACATTAAGGTGGATGCAGGCAGAGTCTGGAATAAGAGAGATAAGGGTCATTCTGTGTTCATCGAGAGAACACCATACCGAACACGGAGGTCTCGAAAAAAAAAAAAAAGGACGTGAACGTGTGAGCAAGAGGCTAGTGGCAGAGAGGAGGGATTTTATATTATTTTGCATCTCGGCTGGTTTCCAGAATGACGACAAATGATTAAACCAAATATTCTTTTATTAGTTATACTACAAGCAACAAAAAACAAAAACAAAGCAAAACAAACAAAAACAACAAAAAACAACAAAACGCCATCGGGCGGTGTAAAAATTATTTTTTTGAAAGATATTTCAAGAGACGTGGGAGTTAAAATTCAATGTCAGAGAGTTTGTACCAAAAGTAAGTAAAATCATCAAATTTATCAAGGGGTAAAAAATAAATCAATTTGAAATGGAAACTTATTTCTGATAAATTTATATATATATATATAATATATATATATATATATATATATATATATATACACACACACACATATATATATATATATATATATATATATATATATATATATATATGCCAATCCCACCTTTAGAAAAGAATGTGACACAAGTTATATTTCTTAAGCTTTACAAGATTGAGTTCAGATTTTTCCTTCTAGTCCCAGTCTGGTTGCCTAACCAAGATTTATAAGCCCAGTCTGCCCTACTATTTACCAATAGCTTGAGGGAAAGAGTTGGATTCATATGTTTACCAAAGGGTTAGCGCTATGTGAAATGCAAACAGACTTGTTCGGGATTTGAAACTTGTCTCGCATTTCCTACGATTACACCAGGTTCCTAAACATAATTTAAATTCATATGCCATCAATTATTCCTATCACCTACGAATAATATTTAAATTTAACCCAGGATGGATCAGGGAATACTGCCAATATATGGTTACTCTATATTCGCAAGATCTTCAGAACTGGAGCCATGTCATCAGATGCAGTTTAGTGTCATTCTCTTTTTGATGCCCCATACTTGCGACCTTGTGTCACATCCTACCTACGGTGAACAGGTTGAGTAAATACCTACCTAGGACACTTCCTTTTTGGGCCCTGTCGTACCCCTATGCCGGGGATACAATCTGCATACGATGCCTGTCAGAAAAGGTCCAGGACTGGTGTCACAAAAGATTTATTTCAAACTCAAACTATAAACTATAAGTTATCACCTTCAAAGTAATCCCCCTGCGCTTTGCCATCTTTCTCTGCCACGCTTGCATGCAATCCTGGAAGGATTCTTCCGGGATTCCCCGTAGCTCTGACATTGCGGCCTTTTTTATGTCACGCACATCAAAACGTGTTCGCCTGATGACCTCCTTGAGTTTGCGGAAGAGGAAAAAATCACATGGAGCCAGGTCGGTCGACTAGGGAGGTTGCTCCAGCACAGTGATGTTATTCTAGGCCAGGAAATCTCGGATACTCAGGGCAGTGTGGGCAGGTACGTTTTCATGGTGAAACACCCACGTGTTGTCCTAACACATCTCTCAACTCTTCTTGTGCACTGAACGAAGCAAACACCGCAGTATCTCCTTGTAGACATACTTACTTTACACCTGTCATTGACGGGGGTCCAGTGTGCTTCGGCCACTGGATCAGGTTAAGTAATAAATAATAGCGTCGATCCCAGGGGGGCCATCCCCCCAGGCAATATCTGCACCCTTGGGGGCCGGGATGGGTTTATTGCCCAGCGCCTGAGGCGCCATCCTTGAGGAGGAATGCCGAAGGGATCGACGCAATTTTTGTTCTTTCCCACCCATGAGCTTCGTTAAAACGGGGCATTGTGCCCAGCCCATATAAGTGGGATATGAGGCAAATACACCTTGTAGACATGCTGGTTGATCGTCTGGCCCTGTGGCAAGAACTTTCAGTGGATGATGCCCCTCACATCGAAGTTCTCTGACATACTGGAATTCTTCTGACATACCTCGTATTTTTAGCTCCATCAAGAAAAGACAATTATTTTTGCACCAACTTAATATTTACTTTAGTTCTTTTTCCCTAATGTGCATCTGTTTTTTTTTTACAATGTGCAGGTGCATTTTCAGAAATGCAGTATTAAAGATTAATGCAGATATCTGACATATTTAAAGCGGATTAGGATCAATACAACTTCTCAGTTCGTCATCATTAGGGATTAGCCGCTGCCCTTTACAGGTTCGATTTTCATGGAACGCATTGCCAGAATGTTGTTTATATTATATGTTTGTAGAATTAAAAAAATGAAAAAAATAAAAGAATAAAAGAAATATATTTATGGACTCTCTCGTCAATTTTTGACGCATGAGGGTTCACACATACAATGAACACCCACACAGTGATTTGTTTATAGTGGTGAAGGCTTGTGTTGGACCATCCACACTTTTTGGCACAGTCGATAGGAAAGAATTGGTGCATCAAGGGTTGCCACAAACCCAATCAACGACCGACCTCAGGAATTTTGAAATTCAGAGTTATCCTCTCATAGACTGGTTACCTACCCAAGGCTGAAGGGCCAGTCTGCCCTACTACTTAACCCATAGCTGGAGGGAGGATATATGGATTCATACCTTTCCCAAGGGTATTAGCGCTATGTGAAATGTCAACAGCTTCGTCTAGGAATTGAACTCGAATCGACGAGTCCATTTTCCACGACTCTAACCACTGGCCCACGCGCCTCGATATATACATATTTACCTACCCTCCATACGAGCAGGATGCGACACAAGTTCAATTTCTTAAGCGGAGTTTAACAAGTTTGAGTTCAGCGTTTTCCTTCTCCTAAACTGGTTGCTTAGCTTAAGTTAAATAGTCCAGTCTGTCCTACTATTTACTCATAGCTCGAGGGAGAATAGTTGGATGCATACTTTTCCCAAGGGTATTATTACTATGTGAGATGTAAACAGCATCAACCTGGATTTGAACTCGGTTAGGCGAGTCCATTTCCTATGAGGGTAAACATTACACCATGTGCATCCACGCGGTTGTAGAATATAGAAACTCTCAATGCCACAAGTGGATCTATCTCCTTACTACTATAGGTATACCATTACTGAATACTTTCATTAATTTCTTACGCTATGATCTTCTAAGTCTTCTAGCCTCCTCGACTCATTGTTATATACTGACGTTTTCACAGTACCAAATCGATATAACGTTATATACCTTTCTTTACTTCTTCTAAATCTTGGTCATCTATTCTCGGGCCGGCTTTGGTTCATCTTCTAACATCTTGCGTCTGGTATCATCTTCTAAGGTCTGAATCTTCTATGGGGATTCCGGGTCTGGTTTCTGTTAGGGATTTCTCTTCATCAGAAGCCCTGTGTTATTGTTAGAAGATTAGAACCAAAGCCGGCCCGCAAGAATTAGATGACCAAGATTTAGGAAGAAGTAAAGAAAGTTATAAACGTTATATCGATTGGTTACTGTGAAAACGTCAGTATATAACAATGATCGAGGAGGCTAGGAAGACTTAGAAGATCATAGCGTAAGAAATTAATGAAAGTATTCAGTATGTTATACCTATAGTAGTAAGGAGATAAGATCCACTTGTGGCATTGAGAGTTTCTATATTCTACAACCGCGTGGATGCACATGTGTAATCCAGTTTACCCTCCATTAGTAAATGGAACTCGCCTGAACCGAGTTCACAATCCAGGTTGATTGCTTGTTTTAATCTCACATAGTAATAATACCCTTGGGAAAAGTATGGCATTCCAACTTATCTCCCTCGAGCTATGAGTAAATAGTAGGACAGACTGGACTAATTTAAACTTAAGCTAAGCAACCCAGTTTGGAGAAGAAAACGGCTGAACTCAACTTGTTAAACTCCGCTTAAGAAAATTGACTTGTTCGTCGCATCCTGCTCCGTATGGAGTGGTAGGTAAAATATGTATATATCGAGGCTGCGTTTGAGGCCAGTGGTAGATCGAGTGGAAAGGACTCGTTCGATTCGAGTTTCCCAATTTCCTAGAACGACAGCTTTCGGCATTTCACACTCTCTCTTGGGAAGCTTAGAATCCAATATATCCTCCCTCAGCTATGGGTTAAGTAGTAGGGCAGACTGGGCCCTTCAGCCTTGGGTAGGTAACCGTTAGGAAGGGATAACTCTGAATTCAAAATCCTGAGGTCGGTCGTTGATTGGGTTTGTGGCAACCCTGATGCACATTCTTTCCTATCGACTGCCTGCCAAAAAGTGTGCGATGGTCCAACACAAGCCTTCACACTATAAACAAATCCACTTGTGTTTTCATTGTATGTGATGAACCCTCACTGCGTCGAAAATGACGGAGAGTCCAAAATATATTTCTTTATTCTTTATATTTTTTCATTTTTTTTTAATTCTAACAAACATATAATATAAACAACATTCTGGCAATGCGTTCATGAACAAATCGAACCTGTAAAGGGCAGCGGCTAATCCGCTAAGATGACGAACTGAGAATTGTTATTGATCCTAATCCGCTTTAAATATTGTCAGATATCTTGCATTATCTTTAATACTGCATTCTGAAAAATGCACCTGCACATCGTATAAAAAAAAAACAGATGCACATTAGGGAAAAATGAACTAAAGTAAATATTAAGTTGTGCCAAATCAATTGTCTTTTCTGATTTGAGCTAAAATACGAGGTATGTTCCAGAAGAATTCAGATGGTCAGCGAACTTCGATGTGAGGGGCATCATACCACTGAAAGTTTCTTGACCACAGGGCCAGCGATCAACCAGCATGTAACTACAAGGTGATATTTGCCTCATATCCCACTTATATGGGTGGGCACAATGCCCCGTTTATAACGAAGCTCAGGGTGGGAAAGAAACAAAAAATTGCGTCGATCCCTTCGGCATCCTCCTCAAGGATTGGCGCCTCAGGCGCTGGGCAAATAAACCCATCCCGGCCCCCAAGGGTGGCAGATATTGCCTGGGGGATGGCCCCCTTGGGTCGACCGCTATTATTTATCTACTTAAACCTTGATCCAGTGCCGAAGCACCACTGGAACCCCCGTCAATGACAGGTGTAAAGTAAGTATGTCTACAAGGGTACTGCGGTGTTTGCTTCGTTCAGTGCACAAGAAGAGTTGAGAGAAGGTGTGTTAGGACAACACGTGGCGTGTTTCACCATGAAAAACGTACCTGCCACACTGCCCTGAGTATCCGAGATTTCCTGGCCTAGAATAACATCACTGTGCTGGAGGCAACCTCCCTGTCGACCGACCTGGCCCATGTGATTTTTTCCCTTCCGCAAACTTCAAGGAGGTCATCAGGCGAACACGTTTTGATGTGCGTTGACATAAAAAAAGGCCGCAATGTCAGAGCTACGCGGAATCCCGGTAAGAATCCTTCCGGATTGCATTGCAAGCGTGGCAGAGAAAATTGGCAAAGCGCAGGGGGATTGTACTTTGAAGTGATAACTGTAGTTAATATGTTTGAGTTTGAAATAAATCTTTTGTGACACAGTCCTGGACCTTCTTCGACAGGCAATAACGTATGCAGCATTGTATCCCGGCATAGGGGTACGACAGGGCCCAAAAGGAATGACCTAAGTTAGGTATTACTCAACCTGTTCACCGTAGGTAGGATGTGACACAGAGGTCGCAAGTATGGGGCATCAAAAAGAGAATGACACAAACTGCATCTGATGACATGGCTCCAGTTCTAAGATCTGCGAAGTATAGAGTTAACCATTATATTTGGCCAGTATTCCCTGATCCATCCTGGGTTAAATTTAAATATTATTCGTAGTGATAGGAATAATTATGGCATATTGAATTTAATTTATGTTAGGAACCTTGGTGTAATTCGTAGGAAATGCGAGACAAGTTTCAAATCCGACAAGTTCTGTTTGCATTTCATTAATAGCCTAACCCTTTTGGTAAACATATGAATCCAACTCTATTCCCTCAAGCATATTGGTAAATAGATAGGCAGACTGGGCTGTATAAAATCATTGTTAGGCAACCGACTGGGACTAGAATGGAAAATCTGACAACTCAAATCTTAAGTAAAGCTTAAGAAATATAACTATGTGATACACATTCTTTTCTAAAGGTGGGATTGTCATTTATATATATACTATAATATTATATATATATATATATATATTATATATGTGGGTGTGTGTGTGTGTTGTCGTATATAATCATATATATAACTATTATATATATATATATATTATATATAAATTTATTCAGAAATAAGTTTCATTTCAAAGATTTTTTTATTACCCCTGATAAATTTGATGATTTTACTTACTTTTGGTACAAACTTCTGACATTGAATTTTTTTAACTCCCACGGTCTCTTGAATATCTTTTTCAAAAAAATAATTTTTACACCGCCCGATTGCGTTTTTTTGTTTTTGTGTTTTTGTTTGTTTTGCTTTGTTTTTTGGTTTTTGGTTTGCTTGAGTATAACTATAAGAATATTTGAAGTTTAAAATCATTTTGTCTTATTCTGGAAACCAGCCGAAGATGCAAAATAAATATAAAATGTACCTCCTCTCTGCCACTAGCCCTGTGCTCCACAGTATCACGTCCTTTTTTTTTTTTCGAGACCTCAGTGTTCGTATGGTGTTACTCTCGATTGAACCACAGAATGACCCTTATCTCTCTTATCCAGACTCTGCCGTGGCATCCACCTTAATGTCCGACCCTCACTTCAATCCTTCGACGGCATATGTTACCGCCATGAAATGAAACAATAAGAAATGATCAGATATTCAACACTTTAGCGGCGCACACACCACACACACACACACACACACACACAACACACACACACACTCGCTCACTCACAAATGACACCACACATAGAGTACAATTACCAACACCAAACACAGACGCACATCATAAGTAAGTACGTACAGTAACAGGCCTTTCATTAGCGCATAGGTTTTAACAGTCTTACACTGCATCCTATATGCGTGTGCCTGATAGATTAAATAAATAGATAGATAGATCAGATATATAGAATAGTGAAACAGACACAATCAAACTTATATTATATATATACTATATATATATATATATATATATATATGATGAGAGATAGAGAGATAGATAGATAGAATAAATAGAGAGAGAGAGATGAGAGAGAGAAAGGAAAAGATCATACGAACAAACTAAAAAGAGAGATAGGACAGATAGATAGACAAGAAAGATCATACATAGATACAACACATACATAACCATACATTACATACATTCAGAGTACAGAGATAGACAGACAGATAGATATGAACAAACTCATTTACAGATATATAATGTAATGAGTAATATCATATATTAATTATTATATATATATATATATATATATATATATGTACTGTATATGTGTGTATATATATGATATATGTATGTGTATATATATATATATGCATATGTGGCTGTATATATATATGTCATATGTGTGATGTATATATATATATATGTGTATATATATATATATATATATGTATGTGTGTATAATATAGTGCTGTATATAACTATATGTTACTATGTTGCTGTGTGTGTGTATATTATAGGTGTGTGTAGTGTGTAGTCGTAAAACGAGAGCAAGACAGAGAAGAGAGAGAGAGAGAGAGAGAGATGTGGGGAAGAGCAGAGAGACAGACCGAGAGAAAGAGAGAACAGATACACGGACAGACAGAGACAGAGAGGAGAGCGAAATTCAATATTCTTTTAATCAATTTTATTTATTTAATTTGTTGTATTCTTTAATTACGGGCTTATCTTTTCTATCTCTTGACATTTCACTCAAAACGTAAAGGAGAATTCATTGACCCCTCCCCTTCCTTCTTATCATGGTCTCATATTCTTTTTTCTTTCTTCTTTGGTCACCCATATCTGTATTAACTGGTTTCTAATGACAAAAGCCCAATTGATTTTATTTATTTTCTTTTTTTTTACAAATTTTTTTAGGGAGGGCTTTTTCCTTTTTTTTTCTTTTTGGGATTTTTCTTTTCACGTTTTTTATTTTTATTTATTTATTATTCATCTGTTGTCTGTTGTTGTTTTTTGCCTTCCTTTTTCTCCCTTTTCTTCCCTTTTTCTTCCCTTTGTTATGCAAACTTTCTTCTATTCTTTTCTTCTCTTTCTCTTTATCTTTTCGGCACCTGTTCTTCTTCTCCAGTTTCCTTCTCGCTATCTTTTTTTTTCTGTTCTATTGTAACCCATTTGTTTTCCTGCGCAGAGAAAAGACTACCTGAAAGAGAAACAGCGAAATAATTTTGAAAGAAGAAGAAGAGAGAAGAAGAGAAGAAGAAGAAGAAGAAAAGAGAAGAAGGTTTGGAAATGAACCAAAAGAAGAAAAAAAAGAAAAAAAAGAAGAAACGATGGGAAATGAATGAACAGAAGAAAGAAGAAGAAGTTTGGAAATGAAACAAAGAAGAAGAAAAAAAAAGAAGAAGAGAAGAATAAGAAGAAGCAAGATAGAAGAAGAAGAAAGAAGAAGAAGAAGAAGTTTGGAAATGAATCAAAGAGAAGAAAAAGATAAGAAGAAAAACCAAGAAGAAAGATGGAAAATGATTGAATTAATGAAAGAAGAAGAAGAAGCTATATTTCATCTTCATTTTTCTTTACCTTCTCAATTCATTTTCTATTACTCGGTCTTCAATTTTGTTTATCGCTCCTCTCCTCCTCATCTATTCATCATCATTCATCATATTATCATTCTTCTTTCTTTTCTTCTTCATTAGTCATCACATTAATTTACTTCTCTTTCCAATCTTCATACTCATTCTTCTTCTTCTTCTTCTTCTTCTTCTTCTTTCTTCTTCTTCTTCTTTCTTCCATTCTTTCCATTCATTTCATCATCCATTATCCCAATCTTTCTTCTTCTTTTCTACTCGTTCATTCTCTCTTCTTCTTCTTTCTTCTTCTTCTTCTTCTTCTTCTCTCTCTCTTCATTTCTCTTCTTCTTCTTCTTCCTTCTTCTTCTTTATCTCTTCTTCTTCTTCTCTTCTTTCTTCTTTGTCTTCATTCTCTTCTTTTCTATCTTTCTTCATTTCTTCTTTCTTCTTCTTCTCTTCTTCTTCTTCTTCTCTTCTTCTTCTTCTTCTTCTCATTTCACTTCTTTTTCTTTCTTTTTTTCTTCTTCATTTTCTCTTCTTCTTCTTCTTCTTCTATCTCTTCTTACTTTCTTTCTCTTCTTCTTCTTCTTCATTCTTCATGAGCTTCTTCTATTTATTTCCCTTTCTCTTTTTTCTTCTCCGTTCTTTTTCCTCCCAATATTCCCTTCTCATCTTCTTGTTTTTTTTTCCCTTCCTCTATCATAAGTTTTCTATTTTTTCTTCTTCTCGTCTCTTTTCATCTCCTTCAGCACCAGTTCCCGCTTCAACCCTTTTAAGATCATGCTTCAATCATTCACACTTCTTCACGCTTAAGTAGCGGGTCTGAACATCCTTCATTGATATTTTATAAGGGCCTTCAAATTCAAGGAGAGGCGTCATCACGCACACAAGGCGCGCATGAAACCTTCTGGCTCAAATTAAACGGCGAAAAGTCAGTCAAAATGTAAAACGTTTGCTTAAAAAGTTTACAATATCTTCAATAGAAACATTCTTAATAATGAAACCCCACCCTGTCGGCTTGGGGCGTTAGAAATGTACCGACTGCACCTCTGCAGAGCGGGTAAGACTCCCCCAATGGGGCCACCTGTTGCCGTGGGTGGCGACCCGTGATGTTAGGATAGAACCCAGGTGATGAGCAGTTCATAACTGCCAAATACTCCAAGACTTGGGCTAGACGGGCGGTCGGAGGGCCCCCTCGATCAACTCGGCTGGTCACGTCAAGCCCTTAGCCACCTATATGATTTTCCCAACCCATTGTCTTTATGGCAATGCCCCACACCCCTTTTATCATATGGGGTGCTAAAGTCGGTTTGACTGAGCGTCTACATGTCCTGGGAATGACATTAAACTCTATCTGATGGTGAGGTCCAGTTCTGGAGCGTTTGGGGAAATGTGGAGCCACCTTCTTCTCCCCATTGCTCCCTTGGTCCACTTCTGACCGGAATCTAGTAACCCTCGAGTTAGGGTTACCATCTACCTGGGTTAAATTAGAAAAATGCATTCATAAAAAAAATTATATAAATTATCCATTAAGTAAATTGATATTTATTTCAAAACTTATCGCATTAAATGACCCACTAAGGTTTGCAGTTATGCCGTAAAACAAAGACAAACCAAACCAAAACTAATAATGAACCTGACAGTGGTCACATTTAAACTTCATCTATTATACACCATTTATGGTTGAGGACTAGCTAGCCGTACCTTACATAAGAGTAAACATTAAATTAGACAGGAGGCCGGGACGACAAGGATCAATTAATTACCAAGAAGAGTGAGTGTATTCCGTAATTCACAATTTCAATATTACATAATAAAACAGAACATGTGTAATCTTTCATTTCATTTTTACGGTTGGGCATTATAGCAACGCAGACCATTTGGAATGTTTCATTTTTAAAATTGGCGCTGAATGAAATGGGACAAACAAGAGAATCTGCGAGGTTAGTAAATCAGATATATGGATTTAAATTTTTGCCATTGAATTTTTCTAAACAATTTGGTCCGACACCCCCGAAGGGTCTATTTTTAACCAGAGTTGTGTGTGGGTGCCCATAACGAACGGAATATTTAGGAACCCACCAGTATCAATATATAGATTATTGCCACAAATCTACCAAAACTGACAGCTAGACAAAACCCCCAGATACATGAGTTGTTTTTTTTTTTACATAAACTAGCAAAATATATGCACCCTTCGGTCGCAAGTTATTTAAGTTTTAATGTAATAAAATATTATATAAATTCAAAAAAGAGCTAAAGAAACTAAATAATTAAAAATGCAGATAAAAGTAATTGAAACATGCGAGGTATATCGCAAAAACTAGAACAACTGAAACCTTCACTCTTCCATCACTCCCCGTCTTTCATTGCTAAATTTTCTTAATTTTAAACTATTTAGGTTAATAGGCGAATCTTAAATAATAAAATGACAGTTATTTCTTCTTAATCTATGCGATTTCTTTTAAGATTTATTCCAACAAACTGGTTTTGTCATATACAATTAAAGATAAAACAAAACAATTTAGAAATCAAAATATAACATAAGACAAACAAGTACAATTAATAATTTAACATCAATTTTTTTTAAACTAAAAAATATTAGGCCTTTTCTGTTCAGATTTGCTAAACCGTAATCTATTTTTGTGCTACTTATAGATACAATTGCATTTATGTAAATATTGGTTAACAGATATTAATAATGTAAACCAAACAAATTATAATAATTTGAGGTTTGAATAAAAAGTAAAATCTATGAAGAATTTGACCTGTTAATTAATAACACCGTAATTGTAACTGCAAAGTAAACTTTTGTAGTATAACATAGTAGATTCGGATTTACAGAACAAGAAAATTACACGCAATCTTCCATTATGATAAGATATTGAATTGTGACATTTGGGATTGCATAATGAATGAGCAGAAGCCTATCATTCGCTTTCTCATTAAGGTTGTCTGTAGATTATTTTATTAAACAAATCAATAATTAGATTAAAAGCGACCATTGTGAGAAATAAGTACAACGGCCACCCAGGGTTTTTCCAGGTTAAGCGCGGTTTTCATTTGGTCTTGACAGTGGACAGCCATCTCGGATTCAGGTGACTCTGCGGAAAATATTTTGAATTAATCAGATGAAGCGCCCGATTCTTGTTGTATGTTCTTCTGATTACCGTTGCGCAAAAAGCGACCGACGTCCAAAAGCGCAATCAAAATAAATCATAATGGAAATAAGTGACTGTGTGTAATAAAAGTGTATATACAAAAAAATAAATTGTTCAAAATAAAAACAGTATCAACTGACTAACAAAAAAAAACCACACACTGCGTAGTTGTTTCTAATAAGCGAATAAGATCTGTTGTAGAGAAGCTAGATAGCACCCCTTCAGTACTCTACCAGATGGCCCCTCCTTAAAAGGTCTACGAATAAGGACATTCAACATTTTGATTAATAGCTGATTAGTATTCAGGGCTGTTCTGAGACTGCGGTTTGGCTCTATATCACATTTGACCCCTCTATTCTTGTAAAGTTAAGTGTTTTTCTGACTATGTATCCGTTTACCAACGGATAATGGGAACTGAAATAAATAATATTAAGCACTCGATTCTCATGTGTATTCATTTCACCTCGACAAATACAACAATAGTGAACTAAGGCAAAAGGACGGACCCAACAGGGGGGGGAGGGAAAACATTCAGGGAAGAAGGAACAAACACGCGATGAAGAAAGAAAGAAACACCCAATCCCGTCATGAAGAGAAACACAGACCGCGAGTCTGAAAAAAACAAACTTCGAAAAGAAGAACCACCTTGTATGAACAATGAAAGAATGGAGTCGAGAGAATGAAGATATCTAGAAACTTAAGAAAGCAGTATACAACATTTAGATCACAAGGAAAACCAAGTTGACCTCGAAGGGCTATTGAAGTCGCCGGAGATTGTTCAGCGTGGGACTATAGTACCGACGAGCCTGAGGATAGGCTTGTTCTAATGTAATCATTATTATTCAATCAGATGTGTGGAGAGTACGCGTCTCTCTCTGATACTTTCTTGCAGCTGTCCCCAAAATCTCAACTAAAGACGAAATTATTCAAAAAAATAAAAAATTCCAACGAAACCTGGAAACATTTACTAGAAACCAATTCAACGAAACGAAAATATCGACTCTTTAAAGATCCCAAATGAACTTGTTGACCAGGGGCCTTTTCTTTCAAATTGCACCTGTTCCGCAAATTCGAAACAATAAGGGTAACATGCATCAATAATAATTTATTAAAACTCACGTTTTGTTAAAAATCTTTATGCCCAAATTATTCCGACAACCACTCATAACTGTATATACTACATAATAATATAAATTTTAAAAACTTCTCTATAATATACAATACTAATTATCATATAGTATATATACTATTACCTATATATACTATATCATATACTATAACATATTCAGGATTTTAAACGCATAATAATATGCCGGTAGCTTTTGCCCGGCAATCTAAACTTCAGCCTTAATAAGAGACCATTCGTTCCATAATTTACATTAAACCTAGAACTAGGCCGCTGCCGCCAATATGAAACAAATTGTAGCCCTTTCCTCTCCTTCGCTTCTTTTGCTCTTCCTCCTTACAATCCACCGGCTAGCAAGCGGCTACCCTTGGGCGTCGCCTCGGCTAGATTTTTTAATGTTAGTCCTGGCACGATCCCATTATTACTCGAATCATGAGTTGAATCTCGTGGGGATTGCCCCATTCTTAAATCCCCTATTTTAAAAAATACCCTCATGCATTGAACCAGCTACTCTGAAAAAATGGTTACATGTCTCCTTATCTAAAATACTAAATGAAAAGAAAATCCATCGCTGTATCCACATTACATTTATTTTTAATTAATGCCAAATAATTGGTGATATTCAAATGTGACTACATCTAATCTTGCCTTGTCCGCTACAATTGTTTTATTTTCCCGAAGTTTCCTTCCCGGACCACCCACCATACACCTATACACACAACTGCGCCCCTCTATACTATCAGTGTCATAAATATAGATGTGTTAATCTAAAAATTTTGTCGTCCTGTCTTCTAATTCTTTTGACAACATCAGCTATCGAACGCCTCCCCGCCAACTCGCAAAGCTGTCGGACACACATACCGTTTTTTTGAAATTACTCTACTAAAGCTCCACTACAAATATTTTCCTAATATATTGCAGATTTTGCATATTTACCCTATACTTCGAGCAAAAGTATGCACCCTTCTGGGCGCAAAAACTATTTAAGTTTCTAATGGCAATAACAATATATCAAAATTAGAAAGACTATACACGAACTAAATAAGAGCACGCAAATATAAAAATTATTACACTGACATCTTGAAAATGTTATTTTATTAAACTTTCTGAAAAACGAAAATATAAAATAAATAAAACTTGACAAATGAATAAATCATATATAAGATTGCCTTTTAATAGGTTCGGGGAAATAACTGATAGTATTTAGAGTCAGTTAACCTGCGCAATAATTATTCAATTACAACACCAGTTCTGTTATAATCTTTACTGCAAATTTTCCCTACATATACTATTTAAATCCTTTATTTCCTTAGAGATATATTAACACGATTCAGATTTGTAAATGCATTAATGATACTAGAAAAATTAAAAAAAACACCCTCCGGGCGAGTAAAAATAGATTTCTGATATATGACGAGCCACTGAAGTGGGGGTGGGATTGTCTAAAAATTACAATGAGTAGATCAGCAGAGTTGTACCCTAAGTAAGTATAAAAATCACTTCAAATTCAGGTAATTCAGAAGGATTTAAAAAGTAATGATAAGACAATTTATGAAATGGAAAACCTTTAAATAGTTTTAAAAGGTCATCGTATTTTAAAATAAAACAAACTATATATAGAATATAATAAACCAGTACTATGTATTTATTAAAATCTTGTATTTTTAAAAAAAACAACAATCGAGGTACTGTCTAAGTTAGTCATTGTGATCAAAATATATGAAGTGTATTTTATGAATAAATACACTCAAAATTCGCTATTTGATACATTGCCAA
>CM042138.1:41508969-41511469 GCA_023376005.1 Doryteuthis pealeii
GCGGGAAAGAAAGAAGAAGAAGAGGGGAAGAAAGAAAAGAAAGAATAGTAGGTGAGAAGGCCAGAAATAAAATACAAGGTGTGTGGAAGAGAAACGCAATATGTTTATTGAAAGGGGGAAATATAAGAAAGGAAAGAAGAAAAGAAAAAGAAAGAAAGTAAAGGATATAAACACCAAATGACTCTTATGAAAAGACAAGCTAAATTTCAAAAGAAAGAAAGAAAGAAGGTAAAAACACAATGAGACTTATGAAAAGAAAGAATAAAAGAAGAAAGAAAGAACAAAATGAAAAAGGAAAGAAAGAAGTATAAACAAGAGAAAGAATTAAAGAAAGACTGAAAGAAAAAAAAGAAAGAACGAAAGAAAGAGAGACAGAAAGAAAGAAGGGTAACCGAAAGAAAGAAGATAAAGAAAGAAAGAAAGAACGAAAGAAAGAGAAAATGAATGAACGTAAAACAATAGAAAAAACAAACAAATAAAGAAGGAAGAACGAAAGAAAGAAAGAAAGAAAGAAGAAAGAAGACAAAACATATTTTAAAAAATAAAAATCAAGAAGAAATTAATTGAAATATGAAGAATAAAAAATGAATGATAAGTGTGAAGGAAATGAAAAATGGGGTAAGAAGATATTTCATTCTAACATTAAAAAAAATTAAACCATATTCAGAGAAAATGAAGAAGGATTTCGTAAATAATACGATTTCTTTAAAATGAGCCAAAATTCTTTAAGAAGTGAAAAAAGAGCGAAAGAAAAACGGAATTAATGAAAATTGGTTCACAGTGAAAAAGTGAGAGAAAAGAGAAAAAAAAATGAAAAAGAAGAAATTGGAACGAATGAAATAAACGAATAAGATTTTTTTTTTTTAAAAAGGCTCAAAAAATTGTGAAATGCTTTTAAGAAATTTAGATTCTGACGAGAGATATGACAGGATTACTGAATGAAATAAATAGGAGGAAAAGAAAAAATACAAGGAAATCAGGATTTAAAGAAATTAAAGACAAAAACGAAAACTTGGTGTTAAGGCGGATAAAGATGAAGAAAGAGAAGATGAAAGAAAATTGGGATAAGTAGAAAAGATGGTGCATATCATGGAAGTAAAAAAAAAAGGAACAAAAAGGAAAAATGAAGATGAAGAAGATGAAGAAAAGTCAGATATAAAAAAGAAAAGATGGTGGGAATGATGAAGGTGAAGAAAAAATGGGGAAAAAAGTTGAATAAGCAGAGAACAAAATGAAAGATGGTGGTAAGAGAAGGGGGGGGGAAGAAAATTTAAAAGGAAGAAAAAGATTTGAAAGTTATGAAAGAAGTTAATAGCAGTGAAAGAAGTGGAAATGAAATTATGAGTGTTAATATGACTGTGGAAGAAGAAGGAGAACAACAACAAAACAAAGAAGAAGAGAAGAAGAAGAAGAAGAAGAAGAAGAACAACAAAACAACAACAAGAAGAAGAGAAGAAGAACAACAACAACAACAAGAGGGCTAGAGAAGAAGAAGAAGAAGAAGAGAGAAGAAAGAAGAAGAAGAAGAAGAAGGAAGAAGAGAAGAAGAAGAAGAGGGTAGTAAAGAAAAAAGAATAAGAAAAAGAATAGGGTAGAGAAGAGAAGAAGAAGAAGAAGAAGAAAGAGAAGAAGAGAAGAAGAAGAGGTAGTAAAGGAAAAAAAGAAGAAAAAGAAGAAGAGGGTAGAGAAGAAGAAGAAGAAGAAGAAGAAGAACAACAACAACAACAACAACAACAACAACAAACAACAATGAGAGGGTAGAGAAGAAGAAGAATAAGAATAAGAATAAGAATAAGAAGAAGAAGAAGAAGAAGAAGAAGAAGAAGAAGAATCGTGAGAAGGAGGAGGGGAGGAAGAGGAGGATGGCAAAAAGAAAGAAAGAAGAACTTTCAGATGAAGAAAAGAAGAATTTGTAGACGAAGAGTGAGAGAAACGATTGGAAGTTACAGAAAGAAAGAAAGAAAGAATGAAACAAAGAAAGAAGGAAGGAAAGAAAGAAGGAAGGAAAGAAAGAAAGAAGAAGAAGAAAGAATGAAAGAATGAATGAAAGAAAGAAAGAAGGAAAAAGGAAGAAGAAAGAAGAAAGAAAGAAAGAAAGAAAGAAAGAAAGAAGAAGGAAAGAAGGAAGGAAGGAAGGAAGGAAGGAAGAAAGAATGAAAGAAAGAAGGAAAGAAAGAAAACGATATAAAGACGAAGAAAAGTTTCAATGAAATAGAAAAACTCTTCTTCTTCTTCTTCTTCTTCTTCTTCTTCTTCTTCTTCTTCTTCGCACGCTCATTCCTTATTTCTCTCTTCTCTCTCTCTGTCTCTCCACCCTTCTTTCTTTCTTTCTTTTCTTTCTTTCTTTCCTTCTTTTCTATTTTATTTTATTTCTCCTGTTGTCTATTGGAATGAGGTCTTGGAGGAGCAGCAGAACGAGGAGGAGGAGGAGGAGACGACGACGACGACGAGGGGTAGGAGGAGGGCTTATTTCAGGTGGGCCGGGTGGGGGTGGGTGGGA
>CM042138.1:41516469-41521469 GCA_023376005.1 Doryteuthis pealeii
AAGAAGAAGAAGAGAAGAAGAAGAAGAAGAAGATTACGTGTGATGAAAAGAAGAATGGGAAGATGAAGAGTTACAGAAACGATGAGAAGTTAAAGAAGATGATAAAAAAAACAAAACCAAATTTAAGTAAAGATGAATAAACAATGAAGAAAGAGAATAAGAAAAAAAGTTAGAGAGAAGACGTCAAATGATAAAGAGAGAAGAAGAAGAAGAAGAAGAAGAAGAAGAAGAAGAAGAAGAAGAAGAAGAAGAAGAAGAAGATATGGACATAATGAGATAGCTATTTCTGTTTTCGTTAAAACTTCTAAAAGAGATCTTTTTAAATCACTGTGAACTGTAACCCTTTCTAATCGGCGAATTTCTTTATATAAAATATACTTAGTAACATAATACACAGTTATTTTTATTATATATAACACACACACACACACACACATACACACACACACACACACATGCACGCACGCACACGCACACACACACACACACACACATGCACCGCCCACGCCAAACACCCCTCCACACACAGCTTGGTGGGACAGGCCAAAATGTGACCACCTACCTAATTAGGGGGTTGGTGTTCCATCTGCCGCCAAAACACCTCTTATCCAATCCAGCATGGACACCTCAAAACCCCAGAAGATTTATCAGGATCTTAATCTAATTAACTCTAAAGCATAGTATCTCCCATAAATAAGTACAGCCCTAAATCTGTTACAAAGAAATAAAAAAAGAGCAAATTGGGTTTGAAGATATACTTAATTTATACGATGTTGTAATATTTTTTCTGCAACCTGTTTATATTTCTTGTTACAGAATTTCATGGGCACGGAGTTTGGTAATATATATATTACACACACTCACACTCCATAAAGAAAAAAACAAACAAAATTGCAAATAATGGAAGCACTCTATATCAAATTTAAAAAGACCTACCTTAACAAAATAAACTTTCAACCAGTAGACATCCTCCAATGCTTATAAACAATCCCACTCTAACCATTCCCCTCCTTCCTCACAATTCTGTACCCCCTCAAAAAAAAAAAAAAAAAAAAAAAAACATTAATCCATTGTTTCGTACTAACTACCAACCACTTTTTAAGCTACTACTCGTTCTTCTATAAAAACGGCACTTGGAAAAAAAAACTTAACATCGTTTCCCCCCTGATGATGGCTGATAAACCAGCCGAAAGCGCTCGAATAAAGGATTTGGGGACTATTACAACTTCTCCCACCAACACAAAAAAGATCGCAAGAAAAATTGAAAGGACCATTGAAAAACTCCTCAGACTTGAATTGTCTGTGCGTTAACCGAACTTGTCTAAAAAAAAAAATGCTGCGAAGTATACATAAATATATATATATATATATATAATATATATATATATATATATATATATATATATATATATATTATAATAGAAAAGTTGCAGAAACACACACAACCTATCAAATATCGGACATATTCTGCCAAAATAATAACTCAATGCCTGAAGAAGACAACAGATCAGAAACACGTGTCGCATATGTAAGATAAAAATAATTTTTAAAATTTTTCTGAGAACATAATACATTTTGCGGACCTGCTTTTTTTATAAAATATTAAATTTTCTCCCGTATATTAAATGTTCTTTTCAGAACAACAATTAATATATATATATATATATATATATATATATATATATATATATATATATATATTATAAAATAATAAAATTCGAAGGCAATACAATGCGTAAAAAATAAAGACAAAAAGATGTTTATTATTTTATTATTATTTATGGGCTATTTATTATTTATTATTTATTATTATTATTTATTTATTATATTTAGATGTTTATTCTTTATTATTTTTTACGCATTGTATTGCCTTCGAATTTTATTATTTTATAACATACTCAACAATGCTTCAAGCAAATTACCAATTACTTTTATATATATATTATATATATATATATATATATATATATATATATATATATATACTGCTGATGAGGCCTAATAAGCTGAAATGTACATACAGAGATTGATTTTTCTCGATTTGTTTAGCATTACATTTGAATAGGTATTCCCACCTAATTCGTTAATTATTAATTAATTAATTTACAAAATTTAGGTACGACTTCAATTAAGCACATATTCTCCCAAAAATTGTCGGTTGAAAAAGCCATATCAAAACACATCGTCTGTTAGTTTACTTCTCATATATATATATATATATATATATATATATATATATATATATATATATATATATATAACTTAATGTACCAAACTTGTTGGTAAATCCTGGCGGTGAGAAAAAACCCAGCAAATAGTTTGATTGTAAAAATATACTACCAAACTTCAACCGGGAAGAAAAGACCAAGATAATCGTACCAACAAAAAATAATCTATCGGTACAGTATTTTGGCCAAAAGAAAAAACAATTTATATGCATATATATATATACAAGATATATATATATTCATACAAAACCGCTAGGAGACTAAAGCTAATAAGTAAAAAGTGCTCAATACCTAAGTAGAGCAAATAATAGAGTCAGATCTTAGCCCTGAAGAGCATTAAGCGAAACTTTTAGTAGGTTCGTCTGACTTATTATATATATATATATATATATATATATATATATATATATAGTTTAAGAGTAAGGAAATGAATCCGACGATATATGTATAGATAGAAGGGTATGAAATTTTAAATTTCACATTATTCCAATACACCCTTACACCATTCATATTTTACAATAAAAGTAATTTTTTTTAAATAATTAAATAAAAACATTTTTCCTGAAAAAAAAATCCGTTACTAATCGACCATGAACGGGTTAAAACTCTCCTTTTTGAAAAAGAGAATTTTTCTGGTTTTGAATTTGAAGAATTTCTTTTTCTTTTATATATATATATATATATATATATATATATATATATATATATATATATATACACTCTTGTTCGTTAATCTTGTGACAGTTATCATCTTGCAACATCCGCTAGTTAAAAATGAGACCGTCAAATCGTCAAAAGCAAAATATAAATTATCCTGATTATCTGGTGTTGTTTATCCGCCAGTTTTTTTTTTAAATTTCTTGTGAGTGTCGTCACATTAGCTAGATAATGGACCATTCCATTTTGATTATAAAGAAAAGGAAGAAAAAGGACGTGCTACACAGAAAAATATAATAAGAAAGAAAGATGTTTGGGAAAATAGAGAAAGGATATGAGCGCACGGAAGCGATAACGCTAACCTGTTTTAATCGAACATAATGAAAAGATAAGAAGAAAGAAAGAAAGAAAGAAAAGAAAGAAAGAAAAAAAAAGAAATAAAAGAGTGAAAGAGAGAGTTAAATCAAGATTATTATACTTTTTAGAGATTGAAATAATTAGCAATAACTCTTAAGTAAATATATCAAACATTGTAATAAATGAATTATCATACTGTGGTATATCTACAGGTCCTGCTAAAATTGAGTTGTAAAAAAAATTGAATACCCATCAAGAATGAATAAAATAAAACTACTTTGGTATAAAAAAAATCTAACAAGGGTTGACATGCCATAAAATCTAAACAGCCAACTAGCCAAGACAACTGAGTTTTTTACAGGTACTAACTAGATAGACTACACTATTTACTCTCACTTTCACTTTATTCCTTCCATAATTTTAACATTCTATACTTCAGCAATGATGCTGATAGCTTTCTAATTTAGTGCGTCCTGAGACGCATTAATTTGATTTGAATGAGTCCCCAGGAAATTTGATGGGTCCCAACTAAACTTTCTTAATAAGTTATAAAGTTTTTATTTATGAACAACAAAAGCTGTCTAACCCCTACCTTGTACCCCATACAGTGTAATTTGTTTCCAAAAAATATTGAAAAGTTAGCTGGAAATTGGGTGGGGGGACACTGGGACGCATGGTTATGATTTTTCTGCGTCCTTTTAGATTTTTATGCATCAGTGATGCAGGACTCGTTCCTGTTTTGATAACATAATGTTCCACGAGTTATAAGTAGTAAGTAAGTAAGTAAGTAAGTAATTTTCTTATTGTCTAAAACAAAGATTTTATTATTTCTCGTGGAATATTATATAATCAAATGAGATGTTATCTTGGATTATTTTTACTATTTTTCTCATTTTTATTGTTATGTGCACAATGTTTCGGTCGATGTACTCTCCGGGCTTCTTCAGGTGTTTCTTGTCGAACTCGGGAACCTTCATATCGTAATCGGGAGCCTTCACAAATTCATAAAATTTAAGAGAAATAGGATATTATTAGGTATTATTTCTATTCAATTTTACACACACTCATGTAGAACACGTACCCCTAACTTTGGGCTGCTAAATTGTAGAACGACAAGGAACCACATGGTCCCGAGCTCGATACCGGCCCTCGCCGACTCAACGTATGAGTGGCACGGATAAAATGAGGAGCTGATGATAGGTGTGGCGCTCCACCTCACGCGCCATAACAATCGCCTTGGGCTAGCCCTAGTGAAAAGGGGATAGACTCCCTCGCTGTCTGGCTGGTACCGACTTTAGACGACTGAGCTTTATTTTTTATATATATACGCACTGACTTTTTAGAAATTGTAGCATTTAACTTGAGCTGAAATACATAATTTATTCAGCATATAATCAGTTGGTACGGGCTGAAAATATAAATTTATATAGCTTGCATCATGTCTTAAACCAGGTGTTCCCAACCTTTTTCAGCTCATGGCCCACTTTGAAACCATAATTTTTTTGTGGCCCATGAAATTGTTATAATAGAAAAAATATTTCCATTTTACATAAGATATTTATTCAATCAAGATACAACCATATTGATGCACACACTTTATCTCAAGTATCTAAACTACATGTACATTTCAGTTCCAATGTAACGACTATTTATTATCAATATTTAATTTTTGCAATTTTCTTATATATAAGTGAGTGCAAAAACCAACAAAGCTTTCACAAACAAAAAATAAGACTTGAAGAATTAATTCTTCACCTT
>CM042138.1:41526469-41536464 GCA_023376005.1 Doryteuthis pealeii
GCATAGCTTACTGTAGAAATTTAATTCCCAGCAATAAAAACTGATCTATAGTAGAATTGCTCTATATACAACTAAATTATCAACGTTGACCCCTAATTCAGTATTCTCTCTGTGGATTCCCAGTAATGTTACATGAGCCCTGATGATCCGTTTGGACATCCGGCTGAGAACCACTGGTTTTGATGGATCTGTTAATTCCATTAAAAAAATATTAAATTCCTCCTTGACTATGAATACAAAAAATGTTCTAATATCATGAGAATTCTGAACTTTAGATAAAATAATTTTTATAACATGTACGTCATCGGGTCAGAGGTCAAAGTTTAGGTACCGGACATGTATTTTCAAAAAGTGATGGTACCGTTAAGGAAAATTCGTGGTATTGTAAAAAATACCCGGTACCTCTAAGTGAAGGGTCATTCCTAAAATAAGGTAACCGAACGAGTACCCGCTACTATTAGCATTTTAAAATTTAACCATTGTTGTTCTTATAGATAATAACAAAATAAATAAAATTATTCTAATTAATTATTATTCTGATAACTCCATTGCAATCTATTAGCCACATTTGAATGAGCTGTCTATCGAAAATGACTTGTTTAGTTTTTATTTACCGCGTACCCCACATGTACGGGTCAGGCACAAAGTCCCTATTAACGTGGGACCACCCACGGCCGAAGCTCGTGGAGTGGCAGGTGAAAAATTGCGTCGATCCCGTCGGCATTCCCCTCAAGGGGGCGCCTCATGCACTGGGCAATAAACCCAGCCCTGCCCCTTTAAATCGAGGGGGCAGGTGTTGCCTGGGGGGATGGCCCCCTGGGATCGACGCTATTATAACTACACAACCGGTCCAGCGGCCGAAGCTCACCGGACCCCCGGCCGAAGCCAGAGTTTAGTTAATGACTTGTTTAGTTAAGTTAAAAGATAGATTTAATAGATAAATGACATGATGACACGAATTTAAAAAAACATTGAAATAATTTATTATAAATTATTTTAATTTATTATCTAGACTAGCATAACAAAACCGCCCT
Organism: Doryteuthis pealeii; assembly: GCA_023376005.1. Classification (NCBI taxonomy): domain Eukaryota; kingdom Metazoa; phylum Mollusca; class Cephalopoda; order Myopsida; family Loliginidae; genus Doryteuthis; species Doryteuthis pealeii. The sequence goes on from CM042138.1 coordinate 41,527,504, forward strand.
TCGGGCGGTGTAAAAATAAAATTTTGAAAAATATAGCCTGAGCCGAGTGGGATTTAAAATTCAATGTCAGAGGGGTAGTATCCAAGTAAAATTAATAAATGAATTGAAGTAATAAAAAACAACAATGCCAAAATATGCCAAAAACTTTAAAAGGATATTCAACATTTAATGATTTTATTAATTAAAATCATTGAATTCATTAAAGGAGTAAAAAATAAACAATTTGAAATAGAAATTAGGAAAGTTAACTTTCTACACCAAAGTTTTTCCTGAAATAATATTTAATGATAAAATTAAATTTGGTTTATCAATGAATAAAACAATCAACTATACAAAATGATTTTTTATTGTTTTGATTATTTCTAAAAATTTTGAAATAAAAAAAAATAAACATTCACCTTATTTATTTTACATTTAACAAACATTTAGTTTTAGTGTAAATAAATATTACATAAAATAAAATAGAGTAATGTTACTTAAATCAATTTTTAAATGCTAAATAATACCTAATATTAATTTTTTTTTAATCGGAGTAAATAAAAATATCTAATTTATAGATTTATTTTCAACTAAATTTTATTTGGTAAAATTCTGTAAAAATATAAATTCTTAAAAGATTTTCTTCAATAAATAAAATCTTTTGATAAGAGATTCAGTATCAATTTGTCTGTAACTAAAACTATGTTGATGTAAAATTAATAAATCAAATAAAGTAATCAAAAACAACAATACCAAAATATGCCAAAAACTTTAAAAGGACATTCAACATTTAATGATTTTATTAATTAAAATCATCAAATTCATTAAAGGAGTAAAAAATAAACAATTTGAAATAGAAATTAGGAAAGTTAACTTTCTACACCAAAGTTTTTCCTGAAATAATATTTAATGATAAAATTAAATTTGGTTTATCAATGAATTAAACAATCAACTATACAAAATGATTTTTTATTGTTTTGATTATTTCTAAAAATTTTGAAATAAAAAAAAATAAACATTCACCTTATTTATTTTACATTTAACAAACATTTAGTTTTAGTGTAAATAAATATTACATAAAATAAAATAGAGTAATGATACTTAAATCAATTTTTAAATGCTAAATAATACCTAATATTAATTTTTTTTTAATCGGAGTAAATAAAAATATCTAATTTATAGATTTATTTTCAACTAAATTTTATTTGGTAAAATTCTGTAAAAAGATAAATTCTTTAAAAATTTTCTTCAATAAATAAAATCTTTTGATAAGAGATTCAGTATCAATTTGTATGTAACTAAAACTATGTTGCTGTAAAATTAATAAATCAAAGTAATAAAAAACAACAATGCCAAAATATGCCAAAAACTTTAAAAGGACATTCAACATTTAATGATTTTATTAATTAAAATCATTGAATTCATTAAAGGAGTAAAAAATAAACAATTTGAAATAGAAATTAGGAAAGTTAACTTTCTACACCAAAGTTTTTCCTGAAATAATATTTAATGATAAAATTAAATTTGGTTTATCAATGAATAAAACAATCAGCTATACAAAATGATTTTTTATTGTTTTGATTATTTCTAAAAATTTTGAAATAAAAAAAAATAAACATTCACCTTATTTATTTTACATTTAACAAACATTTAGTTTTAGTGTAAATAAATATTACATAAAATAAAATAGAGTAATGATACTTAAATCAATTTTTAAATGCTAAATAATATTTAATATTATTTTTTTTTTATTGGAGTAAATAAAAATATCTAATTTATAGATTTATTTTCAACTAAATTTTGTTTGGTACACTTATGTAAAAATATGAATTTTGTAAAAAGTTTTTTCAATAAATAAAATCTTTTGATAATAGATTCAGTATCAACTAAAACTATGTCACTGCTTACATCAAAACACTGTCATTGATAAAAATATTATTTGATTAATAATCAATAGATGCATGCAACATTTTGATTTGAGGGGGACAGAAGTAAGTTTCCATTTCAAATGGTTTCATTTTTCTTTACTCCTTTAATAATTTTGATGATTTTACCGATAATACAAACCCTCTTATATGGAAATTTTAACTCAGACAATATCTTTCAAAAATTAATTTTTATAACCGCCCAGATGGCATTTTTTGCTAGTTTATGTAAAAATGTTTGTACAATAAATTAATGAATATAATATATGTTGTTACACTCTTAATTCATTTTCTTAGAGATTTAATAAATTTTATATCCATTAAAGTAAGCATTAAATTGAATAATTGGCAGATCTGAGCATCTGGAAACCCCAAATCTAAAAATTTTGTTTTTAATTTTTTTTTTCTTTCTTTTAATGGATTATTATCAATTGCACACCAATCTATCAGATTGTAAAAGAACAAAAAATTCAAAAAAGTTATTTATTTTTCACGGTGCTCAGTTTCCCGTATAAGTTTATCGTAAATCGATCCCCCATATCAGAACCGCTACAAAATTTATTCATTTATTTATTTTATTGTTTTCCTTCAATGGATTATTATCGATTACACACCAATCTATCAGGTTTTTAAAAAAATTCTTAAATGTTCTTTATTTTTTGAGTTTTCAGGGTGCTCATGCCGACATATAAGTTTATAGTAAATCGCTGCCCCATATCAGAACCGCTCGAAAGGAAACTGGCGCAAACATGTCAAAGTTAGGGTGGCCCAGAAAAAACAGAACCCAAATTATTTATTTATTTTCCCATTAAACTAACCTTAAACCCAACACCAACCCTAACCTCAAATCCTAACCCTAAACCCCCCTAGTTACAATTAACAGTTTTATTACAAAATTTGTGGGTTCTGTTTTTTTCAATGTCACCTTAATTTTGACACCTTTGTGCAAATTCAGCCCAACTGTTAAGGTAGAGCGGTTCCGATATAGGGGGAGCGATTTACTATAAACTTATACGGGGAAATGAGCACCCCTGAAAACTCAAAAAATAAAGAACTAAAAAGTTCTTTTTTTTGAATCAGGCGCTTTTTTTTTTTTACAATCTGATAGATTGGTGTGTAATCGATAACAATCCATTGAAGGAAAAAAAAAAAAAAAAAAAAAAAAAATTTTTAGCGGTTCCGATATGGGGGATCGATTTACAATAAACTTATACGGGGAACTGAGCACCCCTGAAAACTCGAAAAATAAATAACTTTTTTGAATTTTTTTTTTTTTTACAATCTGATAGATTGGTGTGTAATCGATAATAATCCATTGAAGAAAAATAAAAAAGATTTAAAAAATTTTAGATGGAGGGTTTCAGATGCTCAAGTCCGACGAATAATTTTATTTATTTAATTTTTTAAAACAAAACAAAATTTATATAAACTCGAAGTAAAATGCTATTTTCAATCATCTAATACAGAATAGTAATCCTCTTATTGATGAATGTGTATTGTTTAAACATTGTTTAAACATTGAACAAAATACTATTAATTTCTCGCTACAATTAATTTAAATAAATGATGAAAAATAACATTAGTAATATGAAATAACCGTAAACAAATTTTGAATTAAAAATAAAAGTAAACATCTTTTTTTAATTCCTAATAGGAATAATAAAATTTGAAATAAAAAATACTTGTTATATTTGTGAAGGTGCCGCGAAAATTAAAAATAAATTTTGTCTATAAATTTTTTCATGGTGTTTGTATCATTTGTTATTGTTATTCCCCGACCTAAATCGATTAGGTAGGGGACTTTTTTTTTTATCACCGCTTTTGTTTATACAAACGAAACTTCGGTTAAACATTGTTGAATAATGAATTTTAAAAGTATTGCGTCAATTATGATAAAAAATAAAGATTAATTTTTAGTTTAAGAAAGAAGCGCTAAGTGTTAAAAAAACAAACACGTAAAATCATTTTGTTTTTTGTTTTTTGTCGTCTGTTTCTGTAAGGGAATTTATGACAAATTAAAATTAAAAGATATTTCTTAATTTCTAAATAAATCAGGGTCATCATATTTAGCGGAAAAGCATCGCTCAGAACTGGTTGTTATTTTAATTTTAATATTAGTAATATGGAATAACCGTAAACAAATTTTGAATTAAAAATAAATGTAAACATTTTTTTAAAATTCCTAATAGGAATAATAAAATTTGAAATAAAAAATACTTGTTATATTTGTGAAGGTGCCGCGAAAATTAAAAATAAATTTTATCTATAAATTTTATCTATTTTTTTAAAATTCCTAATAGAAATAAAATAATTTGAAATAAAAAATACTTGTTATATTTGTGAAGGTGCCGCGAAAATTAAAAATAAATTTTATCTATAAATTTTTTCATTAAAAATTAACTCTATTAAAACTTTAAAAATATATTTTTTTTTACCGCAACGAAAACGGGAGTAGTCACGGACAAAAGACCATAACTAATAATTTAACGTAAGATTGAAATTAGTGGCTGTATTTTTATTTTTAAATTAATTTCTCGCAAAACTGTATACATGAAATAATTATAAATACAAATAAAAATTAAAATATCAATTAGAAACTGTTTAGAACTAAACATGCATTTATTAAAAGATTCGTTGAAAATTGGCTATGCAAATATTACAAACCAGCAAATATTACAAACGCATCTTAATACTTGTATATAAAGCAATTTGTTCCTTTAATATTATGTATAACACAAATTGATTACAAATTAGGTTCTCATTGATAAACGCTAGAATTTAGTTTGGAATATCTGACGTCAGCTGTGACGGAGTTTCGGCTTCAGACAAGAATGCAGTCTATCTCCATTATATATAGATATCTATTAATAATTGGGATTCGCGTCCGCTTTTTGACTGAAACAAAAATTACGTCACTGTTTACGTCACTATACACGAAATCGTCATAACATAGAATAAAATTTATTCTATGTTATTTTGAGTGTATTTATTGAATAAATACACTCAAAATTTGAACATGCAACATTAGACAGTCCTCATTGCTTTTTAAAACAAGTTTTGATAAATACATCACTGGTATTATATATCTATATATAGTTTGTTTTATTTTAATACATATTTAAAGTTTACATTTCAAATTGTTTTATTTTTTAACCCTTGAATGAATTTGATTATTTTACTTACTTAGAGTACAAACTCGCTGAAATTGAATTTTTTACTCCCACCCCTCAGGCAATATGTTTCAAAAATCTATTTTTATATCGCCTGGAGGGTGTTTTTTTATTTTGTACTAGTACAAACAAAATATTTATCTTATATCTATATCTAGATAATAAATGTTATAATTAAGTAATAAGTTCTTTTTACGATATCACAATTTTTCGCATAGGCAGATCAATATGTAGACAAGTTCCAAAATAAGGGGTGTATTAACATCACCGATACACAGCTGCACATACTCTACCCAACACTGCATACAGTTCAAAACAAACACCATCAGTATAAAGAGTTGCCTATATACATATATATTTATTATTATTATAATGGAGATTGTGTGTTTTTCTGTCTGTAACCGAAACTATATTCCTACTCAAGTCACAATTCTCTTAATTATTGACATCACATTCTCCATGATTTTATTTTTATCTAAACCTCAATTATTAATAAAATTGTCTTACATTATTAATACTGTTAACTATGTCTACATACTGACAACATGCAATTATATTTATATATACAACAAAATAGCGGTTTACAGTGTGAATGGGAAGGCTAATTTGCATTATTAATAAAAATCATTTAATAAATATGTGCTTAGTATTATTGATTTCTAACTGTTTGGTTTTATTTTAATGCAAAAATCTCTTCAATGAATCTTAAATGAAATCCAAGATTAAAATTTACTTTCCTCTTATAACTAAATACTTAAATTAGAAAAACAATAACGAATGGAGAGTTTCAGTTGTTTCATTTTTATTATACTCCCTGTTTCAAATTTTATTATACTCACTCTGTTTCAAATCTTTTTATCTGTATTCTTATTTAGTTTCATTAGCCTTTCTAATTTAATACAATATTTTATTACATTAAAACTTAAATACTTGCACCCGGAGGGTGCATATATTTGCTAGTAATATATATATATATATATATATATATATATATATATACACAAACACATTTACACACATATATGCTGTTGGCATACTTCAGTCTGCGAAAGACAATGGAGTAGTGTCCAAAAATTTTTTTTTCCTTTTGGAATTACGTAGCTTGGGCGGGGTTGATATGGAGTATGTTCTGTTGCCCAAGCAGCAGATCCTCCTTCTCCACACTGCCGTGTTCGGTCCAGAAGAAAGGTAAGAACCAAATCAGACACAAATACTCAAACTAACAAAAACACGTCGCATAATGAAACTCAATTTCATTTATGTTTTGATAATCAGCCCATTCGGCGGATGAAGATGTAAATCTGTCATTGAAATATTTATATTTTCTTATTATTCATTATTTTAATTATTATGCAATTACACACATAATTAACAAGATATATAATTAACACTATATATCATTTGATATATATATAAATGTATATAATTAATTCATCCAATATATGTAATACACCATAAGAACATACATCATTAATCTTCTCTCTTCTCTCCTCTCTCTCCTTCTCTCTTCTCTCTCTCTCATTCTGTGACTCTTTCTATATATATATATATATATATATATATATATATATATGTATATATAATATATGTGTGTGTGTGTGTGTGTGTGTGTCTGCGTGTTTGCGTCTGTGTTTGTGTGTTTCACAAACCATTCGTTACGGGTAGGATGTGACACAATGTCATAAGTATGGGGCTTAATTAAATATATCTTAAATTAAACGCTTATCTATATATATATATATATTATATATATATATATATATATATTATATATATAAATAGTATTATAAAGTCCTGTACCTGTTTTAAAATTCTAAGTCTAATAATATTTTGACCATGCAATTGAATATGAACATCCTGTATAATATTATTATATATATATATATATATATATATAATATATATATGTGTTGTGTGTGTGTTGTGTGTGTGTGTGTGCGTGTGTGTGTGTGTGGTGTGTGTACAGAGCTATAAAAATTATTGTACCAGTTTTGAAATTCTAAATCTAATAATATTTTGAAACATGGAATTAAATATGAACATCCATATATATATTATATATATATATATATATAATATATATATAATGTGTGGGAGAAATAAGAGGAAATTAATCCGACAGTATGTGGAGAAAGGTAGACAAACACGTGATGTTGTGAGAAATGGATGTTTATTGTAGGTAGTGATGTCGACTTTGTAACGTTTCGGTCTATCAGACCTTCTGAGGGGTTTGGATAGAGTTCTTGCTTCAATGGTGAACATTTTCATACTGGTGAATCAGGAGGTTGCGAATAAGGCGAGGGGGGTCAGTTGTTGGTGTTAGAAGAGGTTGATAGTAGATTTTCTTTTTCTCTCAGATAGGGTGTTGTATCAATGGGGGTTCTGATAATGATGCTACAGTTGTTAAGTATTTGGGAGTGTGTGGGTTTTATGATGCTTGGTTTGAAGAGTAGTGATTCGTGTATATATGGAGAATGGCATAAGGATTGGTTATGAGTGTGTATGTGTATATTTCTTCTTCTTTTTTTCATTATATATATATATATATATATATATATATATATATATATATATATATATATATATATAAACAGTTTTTGGTACAACTTAATTTGTATATAAGTTTAAATAATATACTTTATTTGGTGATCAGCTAATTAAAAATAATTCGTTTAATTAGCTGATCACCAAATAAAGTATCTTATTATTTAACTTACACACACACACACATATATATATATATAAGTATAGATAAAAGGATATGAAAACACACAATGCTGTTAAAATGATTTTCATTTTAACAGAATTGTGTGTTTTCATATCCTTTTATCTATACTTATACCGTCGGATTCATTTCCTTTCTCTTAACTTATAATATATATATATATATATATATATATATATATATATAAAATGAATACCTTAATTCAGATGTGTGTGTGTGTGTGTGTGTGTGTGGGTGTGAATACCTTAATTCAGATTAATCTGTAGATTAAATGGATAAAAAATGAGTTTAAAAAAGATTGAGTTTTAAAAATATTTTAAGGATTGGTTATGAGTGTGTGTGTGTGTGTGTGTGTGTGTGTGTGTGTGTGTGTGTGTGTGTTTATTTATTTTCATTCTTATTTTTTTATTTACTAAGTCTCATCTTGTCTTTATTGTCTATTATTGTTTGTGAAGGCGATTTTTAATTTTCAAATTAGGTACGACTTCAATTAAGCACATATTCTCCAAAAAATTGTCGGCTAAAAAAAAGCCATATCAAAACACATCGCTTGTGTATTTACTTCTCATACTGTCGTGTAGTAAAGTCACTATAAGAGGAATATAAACTACTTCTAAACAAAATGAAAAATCTAGGAGAGTCCGGTTGGTGTAGGGGTTACGGTCCGCCTGTCAGTTTGACAGTCAAGGTTCGAATCACGCACAAGGCGGCTTCTATCTATAGCTCTGCTAATGAGGCCTAAAGGCCGAAATGTACATACAAGATTGATTTTTCTCGATTTGTTTAACCTTACATTTGAATAGGTATGCCCGCCTAATTAACTAATTATCAATTAATTAATTTTCAAAATTAGGTACGACTCATATATATATGTATATATATATTATATATATATATATATATGGTTTGCGTGTTGGTTTGAAGGCTATCACAATGCAAGTTTTAAAGAAAAAGAAGGTAAATGTGGTGTTTGTTGTTAACCTGTGATTTATTGAGAATTTATTGAGAATTGGGAATAAATCACAGGTTACAAACAACACCACAGTTACCTTCTTTTTTCTTACACTTGCATTGTGATTGCCTTCAAAACCAACCAACAAAAAATATAAAACACAATGCTTCAAGCAAATTACAAAAACCTTTTATATATATATACATATAA
>CM042138.1:41541474-41571474 GCA_023376005.1 Doryteuthis pealeii
ATATATATATATATATATATATATATATATTACATATATATATATATATATATATATATAATATATATAATATGTGAGGAAAAAATGACTAAAGTAAAGAAATGTAGATGGATAAAAATAAATTTTATCGATATCACTTTTAATCGATATCAATTACACATGTGTTTCGGTCTGTTTATCAAAATGTATACGGATTTACGTTATTATGATTATTAAAATAATTAGATGGAGTTGAAATGATGATGATAATAATAATAGGAAAAAATGCATAAAATGTTCCGTGCACAGATTTTGCCGACCTTCATCAGAGTAGTATTTTTATTTTATTTTTCCATCTACATTTCATTTCTTTACTCATTTTTTCCCTCCTATTGTCGGATTCATTTCCCATTCTCATATATATATTATGTATATATATATATATATATATATATATATATATATTATATATATATATATATCAAATAGTCCAGAGAAGAAATCTTCCTTACGATATAGGGTCTTTTTAAGACAACTTGTCGCAGTTTGAGAGCTCAATGTGTGCTCTTATTTTTAGAGTCACAGAGCAAATTTATAATTAAAGAAATAACAAAAGACTTAGAGATCCTACATTATAGACTATTTCTTGGAGCTTAGACAAAAATGTCTTAACAGTAACTTCTAACAAATTACTGACAAGCGGTTGTCAGACCGGGCCAAAGAGCCTAGTCTGCCCTACTATTTCACCCATAGCTAAAGGGAGAATAGATGGATTCAGACCTTTACCAAGGGTGTTAGTGCAAAGTAAAACATAAACAGCCTTGTCCAGGAATTGAACTAAGCATATTCTAGTTCATTTTTTAAAATGATAGGGGGGAGTCCCGTGGTTCAGTTGCTAAAGTGCCGGGCTGCGACATCGAAGTAAACCAGTTCAAACTCCAGTCACACTATTACATTCACATTCAGACTAATACCCTGGTGAAAGGTACAAATTGCCTTGTAGCGTTGGTTTCATATTTGCCTGGGAGAGTTGTCTGCCCGGTTTAGTTTGCTGGTGCCCGCTAGGGGGCTATAGTATTTAAGTGCCGGGTTCAAACCCTTTCGGTCTCTCTTTTCCTGTTCCAGTAACCACGAGACACATGGGCTAGACACTGTCTATCCCTTCTCGTTGGGGCTTTTGGTCCCACTTACATTACTGTAAGTTCTTCACAGCATGGACTATTCTTAGTCTCATGTCTGTACTTTTATATGTTATCTTGTACCATTCATGAATGTGTGTTTATCTGTCTACATGTAACTTTGTTTTACTGATGTACTTTGTATCTCATCATATCCATGTGCTGTACTATATTAAATGTTTTGTCTGTTAACTGTTTTTTTAATTATTATTGTTTATTATTATCTGTATGTTTATTCCTATTTTTATTCAAATCTTTTATTACCCTACAGCTGAGCAGTATATATTCTGCATTATAGGCTATTTCAGGGAGCTTAGACAAAAATGTCTAATTATCCCGACTCATCAGATGCGAATGATGAATTCTTTTTTTTTAAGGCATTTGAAAACAGAATTTTTTCCCCTTCCTTTTAAAATGTCCATTTAAAAGGAAGGGGGAAAAATTCTGTTTTCAAATGCCTTAAAAATAAAGAATTCATCATTCGCATCTGATGAGTCGGGAGAATTGGACATTTTTGTCTAAGCTCCCTGAAATAGTCTATAAGGAAGGATCTCTAAGTCTTTTGTTATTTCTTTAATCATATACATATATATATATATATATATATATATATATATATATATATATATTATATTATTTCATAAATGTGTATATGCCGCTATGTGTAGATTATGTCTCTCATGCATATAAAAAACACTGGGGAAGACAAAATCCCAGAGGAACACGAAAATAATGTACGAACACTCGCTAAGAACTATCGCACTATGATATAATCATATCATTTTAATAAAGGCCTTTGGTGATCTCGAACTACAACAGCTGTCTGGCGCAGTTTACAAAATAACTATTGTTTTGGAAAACACTACGGACACCCAGAAATATATTTATCAAGCTTATCTTAGACTGGAACAGGATGCATTTCATCAAGATTCCAACCAGAAAGTTATAAGAAATGTCTTTTTAAGAGAAAATTATACACTTAGGAATTAAAAAAAGAAACGAGGTTATATATATACGAGGTTATATATATATATATATATATATATATATATATATATATATATATATATATATATCCAAAAGTCCAGAGAAGTAATCTTCCTTACGACATAGGAGTTTTTTTTTATAATCTGAGAAAATAGCATTTAAAATGTTTCTCATCATTATGATCCACTCTGTGTATATATATATATATATATATATATATATATATATTATATATATATCATCATCATCATCATGTCGCGCAGTTTGCACGGATATCCATGACGATCTCTCGCCAACCTTCCCTATCATTCATCGACTCTGATAGCTCCTCTGCGCTGCAGCCAGTATCCATACATAGTTGGTCAATGTAGGTCCTGGCTGGGCGGCCCACATTAGCATGCCCATGTGCTGGCTTCCATAGTAGTACGTCACTTACGAGCTCGTCCTTGCTTCTCCAGCAGTGTCCTGCATGGCTAGCCCGTCTTACTCGTATGGTTTGTGAGATGGGGGGCAGGTGGCCATACAGTTGCTTTTTGTGGGGTGCTGCTTCCACGACTTATTGAGGACCGCTCGCAGCATTCTGGTGCAGCTCCCATCTAGCTTATTTTCAAGGCGCTTTGTTAGGGTCCAGGTGGTACAGCCATATAGCAGTACCAACACAACCACAGCCTGGAAGAAACGTCTCTTTAGCTTGTCCATATGACTGATATATATATATATATATATATATATATATATATATATATATAATCCAAAAGTCCAGAGAAGAAATCTTCCTTACGACATAAGAGTTTTTTTTAAAACAACTTGTCGCAGTTTGAGAGCTCAATGTGCGCTCTTATTGTTAGAGTCACAGAGCAAATTTGTAATTAAAGAAATAACAAAAGACTTAGAGATTTTGCATTATAGACTATTTCGGCGAGCTTAGACAAAGTGTCTAATACTCCCGACTCATCAGATGCGAATGATGAATTCTTTATTTCTTTTAAGGCATTTGAAAACAGATTTTTTCCCTTCCTCCCTTCCTTTTAAATTGTCCTGTCTTGCTCAGCTGTAGAGTAATAAAAGGTGGGAATAAAAATGAGAATGAAAATAATAATAATAAATAATAATAATAAAAACCAAAGATATCTGACCGCTTGTCAGTAATTTGTTAGGAATTGCTGTTAAATCAATCCATTCCAGAATTCAGGGCCACCCCTCTTCATTTATTTAGTAGTTTTGTTTATTCTTCCATATGTTCCTTAATTTATTTTATTTTCTTCCATCCCATATATATATATATATATATATATATATATATATATATATATATATATATATATGTGTGTGTGTGTTGAATTAAACAAGACAGAACTCCTGTTTAACAATTTTATTTGTGATCTTTTCAAGTTTTCTGGTCAACTTTTTAATATTTGGGTGGAATTCGTGGATAAGTCCACCAAAGTTCAGGTCCCGAGTACTTTTGGCACTTCGAAGTGGCATCATCAGGCGTGATGTGTTCCAGTTTTTTCAAATTATATTAATGGATGTGGAGGCTGGAAGGAGGAGAATTGATGGAAAAGGTGCTATAGGCATTTTAAAATGTGTATACTGCATTGGAAATTGATTTTGTATAACGATGGTTTGTATTGTTTTATGTATAAAGCTTCTAGTATTTGGAGTTTTTGTTTATTTTTCTCTTTGTGCAGAAATTCCACCCAAATATTAAAAAGTTGGCCAGAAAACTTGAAAAGATCACAAATAAAATTGTTAAACAGGAGATGTGTCTTTTGTTTAATTCAACATGCATAAATGAAAAAATACTGCTCAAATACACACACACACACACACACACATATATATATATATATATATATATATATATATATATAGAGAGAGAGAGAGAGAGAGATATATTGGATATATTGCTATATTCATAAGTAAAGAGTGCTCAATATCATTGATATAGCATGTATATTTAAGTTAGGGCCGTGATTCCCAACGTGGGGCCTACGCCCCACTGGGGGGAGGTTCAATAATAATAGGGAGGCAATACGAAAAATATAGTAATATCAACATTTTTTTTATTTTACCCTATATAGCTAAACATTATAAATTTATTGGGTAAAATTGTAATTAGAACTTAGCTGAGCACAACAGCTTGTGCACTCTAGTCAAGTGTTCACCCACTAATGTTATCGTGCATCTGGCACCAACTATATGCGTGGCTTCTGACTTGTTTAACTTTGCAGTTCTTCCTCTGTCCCCCACTCCGCAATTATACACATTATAAAATGGATTTTATTTGATTAAATTTGAAGTTAAATCCTTTTTAGTTTTATTTGAAAGTTACAATTTTTTTTTTCTGTTATACTTCTTCAAAACTGATATTGTTATATCATTATAAACAATTAACGGGTGGTGAACATGAAGAAATTTGTGATAAAAAAAAGTGGGGCATGGTACTAAAATGGTTGGGAACCACTGAGTTAAGGTGAGAGAGTTTTAGTTTGAAAATTGCATAGGCGAGAAACTGTTTGATAAGAAGCGCCGTTGACTACATGTTTTCACTATCCTTACTTTATTACCAAGAGTAGCAAATATACGCATTCTCCGGGTGCAAGTATTTAAATCTCAATGTGATAAAATATTATATTAAATTAGAAACATTAATGAAACTAAATAGGAATGCAGATAAAAAGGTTAGAAACAGAGCGGGGTATAATCTAAAAATAGAACAACTGAAACTTACCCTTCTATCACTCCCATCTTTCATTGCTAAATTTTCCTAATTTAACTATTTAGTTAAAATAGGAAATAAAGAATAAAATTAAAGTTATTTTTTCTTGTTAATGGATATCTTTTAAGATTTAGCCCCGAGATGTTTGCTCATATTCATTAAAATAAAACCAAACAATTGGAAATCAATAATACTAAGCAAATACTTATTAAAATCAACTTTTTAATATCAATATGCAAATTAGCCTTCCACTTCACACTGTAAACCGCTATTTTGTTGTATATATGAATCCAATTGCATGTTATTAGTATATAGATATGGTCAACAGTATTAATAATGTAAAAATATGTTAATTAATAATTGAGGTTCAACTAAAAATAAAATCATGGAGAATGTGATGTAAATAACTAAGGGAATTGTGACTTGAGTCGTCATATAGTTTCAGTTACAGATAGAAAAACACACAATCTCCATTATAATAAGAAAGATTTGCAAATCATAAGAACTGGTTCTCTAATATTAAGCTAAGAAATACAACGTTATCTGGGTATATTCAGGATTTAAAGGACCAAAGCGTAATACCAATTATTAGATGGGATATTTCAAAGAAATCTAACGTATGCAGGTCCCTGAATTATCCATGTCTTCTACGAAAAATGATCAGTAACTAGCAGGACCTGTATAATTTCCACGAAACGAAACGAAATAAAAATCAAGAGAAGCTATTTAAGCCAGAAACGATGATTTGCAATTTCATTACATATAAATCCTACTGTTGTCTTTGCAAATAAGGATACAAAACTAAAAGTGACAAAAACACGACTCGGAAAAAAAAGTCGGACTGGGAATTCGCCTGCCGATGGCTCTCAAAAAAAAATAAACGTAAATTAGGGCAGGAGGCATGGAAGACATAAAATCAAAATTACCAAAATATCTTCCGTAATTCACAATTTCAATATTACAAATAAAACAAACTTCTAACTATATTTCTAAAAAAATTCATTTTAATTTTACGTTGGGCATTTAAGCGATGCAAGACCATTTAAAATATTTCATTTTTAAAATTGGTTGAAATAAAATGAGACAAATAAAAAAAATCTGCGATTAAGCGACACAAGATAATCTGTATTCACCTTTTTGTATTGCATCTTGGACGATTTGGACGGTCTCATTTTTAACCAGGGGGTGTTGCAGGATGATAACGGTCGGAAGATTTAGAAACAACCGTATTAATATATAGATTAGATTCCCAGATAGGAAATTATTTTGAATAATAGAGTTGAATCAATCGGCAATTGCAGACATAGATTGATCCCATTATGAAAATATGATTAAAACATGGAGAGAGAGAGAGAGAGAGAGAGAAAGAGAAACAGTGTGTGTGAGTGTGTGTACGTGTGTACCATGTTTTTAATATGACCCTTATATTTCTCTGAATTTGTCCAATTGGACACACAGCATAGTGGATAAAGGCGTTGGGTTAAAACATGTTCAATCCTTGTCAAGGGCGACAGTAACATAGAATAATAATTAACACAGCTTAACACTTGTACCCCAGCTATGGTTAGCGGAATGAGAACAGGATACCCCCGTGGATTGAATAAAGAGTTGGGTTCAAAGTTCCATGATGGCTCCCATTTACAAGATGTTCCAGAGTTCGAGAAGGCTCCCAAGTCCCAAGAAATACCTGAAGAAGACTGGAGGGCATATCGGTGGAAACGTTGCGCAGATAACAATACAGATGATGGCAATAGTCCGAATAATCCGAATAATCCGAATGACCCTTATGATTATTCTATTTCAGGTCAAATATTTGGATTTACTAATTACACAAATCTTAACGTTGCAGAGTCCCACAGAAATACGATGTAGATTTGAAGATAATCCACACTCTTGTTTTATGGAAGCCGAGCTCATCGTGAATGATTTGATCGGCAGAACCATGACTAATCTACAGAGAACAAGCTAACTCATCAATGATAACTCGCCGGTTCGCCAATACCATCTCTCGAGCTTGCTGAATCTTCTCATTAGGGGTGCGGGTTTACGGGCGTTCTGCTCCCTCTTCAAGCGTCACACCTGTCCGGCTACTTCTCTGTCGATTCATTCTTCTCCGTGGTAGTACACTTTTCCTGTATTGTGCTAAAAGCTGCAGATGAATTTCAGCCCCTGACACCCGTTCTGACAAGAGAAATTGAGCTACTTCCTTAATCCGTACTTTTAATGGAGCGACCATGTTTACACTGTAAGGTCAGCAAGCAAAATGGCATGATCAGGCTCAAAATTCGATCAAGTGATTGCAACAGTGCCATCTATAAGCACGCTTGCGAAAACGCAATCGTTACCTTCACGACCTTGGCTATTGAATCAAGAGCTGCCAAATTGTGGCCCACATTACAAATACTAGTACAAAATAAAAAACACCATCCGAGCGATGTAAAAATAGATTTTTGAAACATATTGCCTGAGGGCTGGGAGTAAAAAATTCAATGTTGTACCCTAAATAAGTAAAATCATCAAATTCATTAGAAGATTAAAAAATAAAACAATTTGAAATGTAAACTTTAAATATGTATTAAAATAAAACAAACTATATAGAGATATACAATACCAGTGATGTATATATTAAAACTTGTTTTAAAAAACAATGAGGACTGTTTAATGTTGCATGTTCAAATTTTCAGTGTATTTATCCTATGGTATGACGATTTTGGGTTATGTGACGTAAGCAGTGACGTAGTTTTTGTTACAGACAAAAACCGGAAGCGAATCTCCATTATTAGTAGATATCGGGTGCGTTCCCGTGGAGTAAAGGCGAATTATTCAAAATAATAAATGTAGTTATACTATGGCGAAAGTGCGGTTAATTTTTGACTCTCCCTAAAAACTATTGAAAGACACGATGTGTTATTTTGAACTATTTCAGTTGGTAGTTGAACCCGGTTCGCCGATTTCATTTTCATTGCTGAAAAAACGTTAGGCCAGCTCTTTATCTTCTACATAAACGAATATCTTTGAATAAAGAAAAACGTATCACTTACACACTCCTGGGAATTTAATTAAATGTCTATGAATGAAATGTAATTAGCAGTAACTTTGAAAGCAAAATATATCCAGATGTACAGAAATAAAAATAAATAAACCTACTTTTTCTACACAGAGATTCAATTTTTTTTTTCAAATTATTAGGTTGGTTGGTTGGTTGGTTGGATTTTACGGCATGTTAACCATTGTGGTATTTCCTACCGAAGACGTTTGTTTTATTTATCCAAATTTTTCAAATTCAATTTTGTTTTAAACAAATTCCTTAAAAACTTATTTTTTATCTATCTAACCCAGTGGTTCTCAACCGGGGTTCATAGGGACCTACGGGGACCATATAACATTTTTTTGGGTCCCAGGCAAGTAAAAAGTATTTAACTATAAATATACAATGGGATTTTTAAACAACGAATGGCTATGATGGGTCCATCAGGGTAAAATAGGATTAAAAGGGGGTCAATAAGTAAAAATAAAAAAAGGTTGAGAACCATTGATCTAACGCATAGATAGGTTGGTTGTTTGTTTTTTGTTTGTTTGCTTGGTTGGTTTTTATGGCATATCAACCATTGTGGGTTATTTAATGTTAAATCATTTTAGGGATGTATGTGTGATTTGTAAGCGATTTGTTTGTTGTTAAGTATTTAGTTAAACAAGTATGTTGGTTGGATTCTACAGCATCGCAAACCTTGAACTGTTCCAAGTCGAAGACATTTTCCCCATTCATTCTTGTCCTGCATTCCCTTTATTAAAAAAAACTCAATTTTGTAACTATTTAACACATAGATGGGACCCTAACAGGACTTACCACTCCGGGTCAGAGTGGACCAGGGAGAAATGGCGATGAAGGCATATTCCAAACTTCCCAGAACTCCAGAATTGGAACTTCATCACTAGATGAAGTTTAACGTCATACCCAAGACATTAAGACCCTCTCTCACTGCCTTTTAGCACATATATGATAAAATGGGTTGGCGGTTTGCTATAAGGGCAATAGGGTCAGGACAAACATATAGGCCAGGTGTTCCCGCCCAGGGGTGCGAGCATCCCCTGGGGGTGCAAGCATCATTCCAGGGGGTACGAGAAGCGTCCGTTCAAATTTAGATTTTCTTTTCTTTTGTAATTGATATTATTTATATTTTCGTTTCTTTATTTCAGACTACACTGGTTTACAAAAAAATATTTTTTGTCTGAGGCAAGCATGTGAATAGGTGTTTTTTTACTAATTTGGGTGTGCTGAATTCAAATTTATAAACAGTTTTGCTCTATCAACTCTAGTTTTCTGTCTTTTAAATAGTCTCATTTTAGTATATACAGAGTATATACGTGCTTATTTCAACAGTTTCAGCAACTTATTACAGATAAAACAGGATAGATAAAGAACATTGACGGAATACGTATACTTGGATGACACAATGTACACAATTCAGAGTACCGCTGACAGTTAGAAATGTGTTTTCTTAGATGATCTGCTGACTGCCAGTGCACTGTTGGCCAGTGCACTACTGGCTGTTGATTGAGACGTGTTGGCTACGCTTAACTGCCAAAATCCGTCTTGATATATAGCTATATATATATATAATGTAATGCTATCATTTACATTTATTGCATAATAACTAAAAAAGAAGACATAAGTCACACAATATTAGAAATTAACCCTGAATGCATATACGCCTTTATGTAGAGTATGTGTACAAAATGTACAGTATGCATATCTAAAAAACTAGAGGTGATGAGTAAAAACGGATTTCCAATCTGAATTCAGCACCCCCAAATTAGGTTAAAACAGCTATTTTTGTGCTTGCCTCAATTTCTTTGTAAACCAGTGTTATTATCATTACCATTCATTATATCGAAGAAAAGTATATGTAATGATGACTATTATATTAGATTTAGAGAGTGAAATATATATGAACTTTTGATAAAATCGATGTATGGATTCACATTCTATATTTTTGAACAAAAGTATACATTGTGGGGGTGCGAGGTCAGAGCAAAACTCTTTTAAGAGTGCAGGAATATAAAAAGGTTGGGAACCACTGATATACGTGGTAGTGATTGACATGATTATCCGATTGATATAGCGCTTATACCTTTGGGAAGGGTAGGAATCCAACTATACTCTCAACTTTGGTTAAATTATAAGGCAGACTTAACCAGTTTAAGAGATAGAAAACTTTGAATTCTAACCTGTTAAATTCAGTTTATGAACTTGATCTTGGATTATCCCATATATATATATATATATATATATATATATATATATATATGTGTGTGTGTGTGTGTGTGTGTGTGTGTGTGGAAGAGAGAGAGAGAGAGAGAGAGAGGAGAGAGAGAGAGAGAGAGAGAGAGAGTTGATACGGAAAGATATTAGCGCAGTCAGTGGAGTGAACATTTATTCAGTTTGTTTACAAATAACACATGGATGTAAGTTAGCTAAATACATAAAAAAAAGTTTCATATATATATATATATATATATATATATATATATATATATATACATTTTCTCGATTTGCTTAGCCTTAAATTTGAACATATAATCCCGCCTAAATTCATTAATTATTAACTAATTAATTTTCAAAATTAGGTACGACTTCAATTAAGCACATATCCTCCAAAAATTGTCGGCTAAAAGGCCATATCAAAAACAAACACATTGTTTATTTACTTACTTTCATAATGTCGTGCGACAAGTCACCAAAAATGGAATATAACAAACTTCAAAACAAACGAAAAATCTGGAATTTGCCAGCTAGTGTAATGGTTAGAGTCCCCGGCTGTCAGCCTGGCAGTCGAGGTTTCGAGTCACACACGGAGCAGTCTCCCATGTCTATAACCTTGCTGATGAGACCTAATAGGTTGAAATGTACATAGAGGGATTGACATTTTCTCGATTTGTTTAGCCTTACATTTAAACATATATGCCCGCCTAAATTCATTAATTATTAACTAATTAATTTTCAAAATTAGGTATGACTTCAATTAAGCGCATATCGTCCAAAAATTGTCGGCTAAAAGGCCATATAAAAAACAAACACATTTTTTGTTTACTTACTTTCATATATATATATATATGTATATATATATATATATATATATATATATATATATATATATATATGTGTGTGTGTGTGTGTGTGTGTGTGTGTGTGTGTGTGTGTGTGTGTGTATGGTTTTTCTGTCTGTCTTTTTCGTTATTTATATTATTTAAATGGTTGTTAATTATTTTGTTGTTATGTTTTTTTAATTATCCTATCTATACTGTCCATACAGGAGGAGCTAATCTTTAAGTTGGTACCATTAAGGATTTTGGTGTGTGTGTGTGTGTGTGTGTGTGTGTGTGTGTGTGTGTGTGTGTGACCATGTATCTATAAGTATATTTATTTCAATGTATATAGATGAATAGATAGAAAGATATGTCTACACATGATGTCTTTCATTCCCTTCTCTCACTTTCCACACATACATACATTCGCACACACATATTCACACACACACACACACACACGCTCACACACACACACACACACACACACATATATATATATATATATATATATATATACATATATATGTATGTGTGTGTGTGTGTGCGTGTGTATATATATAATCAATAAAAAGTAAAACGATTGTAAGACATCAAGGAAATAAAAAAGTGAAAAATACATGAAATTTTAATACAATAGATTATTATATTGTAGCATATAGATAAATAAATGTATATGTTTACATAGACAATCTTACAGCCCCTTCCCTCTCTTCACACACACACACATTCATTCACACACACACACACACACACACACACACTCTCTCTCTCTCTCTCTCACACACACACACACACACACACACACACACACATATATATATATATATATATATATATATATATGTATGTGTGTGTGTGTGTGTGTGTGTATTTGTATATAAGTTGATAAAACCACCCCGAGTCACTAAAAAGAAAAATGGCTGTCAGACATGAAGAAAATAAAAAGCGAACAATACATAAAAATCTAATACAATAGATTATCATATTGTAGCATAATATACATACATACATACATACATATATATATATATATATATATATATATATTATATATATATATTCTCCATATATATATATATATATATATATATATATATATATATATATATATATATATATATATATATATATATATATATATATATATATATATATATATACCGAGACATATATTTAGATATAAATATTGATATCAGCATACACACACTCACACTTACGCCTATATATGTATTTTCATTTATTTATCTATATTGATATGTGTGTATGTGTGTGTTCATAAGTTAAGCGTATATAAAAAGAGGACGATTGTTTTATTTAATATCAAGCAATTTGAATTAATAATTACTTGAGCCTTTCTCCTCAATGTTGTTGATAAAATTTTCGCAATTGTTAAATAAAGGAAATGACATGTGAACAACCAGGTAGAAGTGGCAAACACTCGGCCGAGTTTTTATTTTATTTATTTCATTTTTTTTTTTTTTTTTTCGTGAAGTTATTTCTGCTCAAGGCAAATAGAAACATCTGGAAACATCTGCCGGAAGTGCCCTGAAAGCTGCCCCGTTCATAGGAAAGGTTTTCATTGGTTGAATTGCGCAATTCCGGAAGTGCTTTTGTTCCCGCCAAATGTGATGGCCCTATTAATCAGCCGGCGTTTTTGGCAAGGCGTCGGTGTGGTCGACGGTGGGAGCAAAAATAATCGTTGATATTAATACCCAAAAGGAAGAGAAAGAGAAGGGCAAAAGATGAAAGGAATATTAAAAGTATAAAAATGAAAAGAAAAAAAAAAAGCGGGGGGGGAGAATGACAGAGTAAGGAAGTAGAAAGGGAGACAGAAATAGTATTTGAAGGAAGGAATAAAAAATGAGACACGAAAGACGCTAAAGAGAGAGAGAGAGAGAGAGAGAGAGAGAGAGAGAGAGAGAGAGAGAGAGAGAGAGAGAGGGGGAGGGTGTGATAAGTAAAAATGAATAGATGAATAAATAATACTTTAAACAGTAAGATAATCTGGCGACTAATTTTGATAATGAAAAAGATGTTTATGATGATTCTTTCGATTATATATATATATATATATATATATATATATATTAGATTATATATACTAGCAAATATATGCACCCTTCGGGTGCAATTATTTAGGTTTTGATGTAATAGAATATTGTATCAAATTAGAAACTATTTAGAAAATGATAAACTGAGGGGGTATAATCGAAAAATAGAACAGCTTTAAATCTAACTCTTCCATCATTTTCCATCACTCCCGTCTTTCATTTTTCCTAATTTACCTATTTAGTTAGATTATGAAGTATTTAATATTTAAATTACAGTTCTTCCGTCTTGTTTATGGATTTCTTTTAAGATTTATTCCCGAGATTTTTGCTCAGATTCGTTAAGAGAAAACCAAACAATTAGAAATCAATAATACTAAGCTTATATTTATTAAAATCAAATTCTTAAATATTAATATGCAAATTAGCCTTCTCGTTCACAGTGTAAACTGCTATTTTGTTAAATATATAAATATACTTGCATGTTATTAGTATGTAGAATAATCCAACAGTATTAATAAGGTATACCAATTTTATCAATAATTAAGGTTTAAATAAAAATAAATTCATGGTGAATGTGACGTCAATAACTAAGGGACTTGTGACTTGAGTAGTGATCTAGTTTCGGTTACAGACAGACAAACACACAATCTCCATTATAATAAGATATATATATATATATATATATATATATATATATATATATATATATATAAGATTACGGGACTACCCTAACATTATTCAAGTTCATGTGTATAACAAATTACTCAGACATGAAAAATTGAGTAACGGTAATATATATATATATATATATATATATATATATTAGATCATCCAAATCACTGGTAAATAAGGGATGATTCAATTTGTGATGATCGAAATCTCATTGTACATCCATACTGTATGCTCATAAAGGTACAAACTTATAGACTCATACAAGGATTTTTATAAATCCCTTAGAGAGCTCAATGTATAATGATTAATAAATTAACTATATAAAGAGCAATATTTAACTTTCAAAGAAAGAAAAACTTAACAAATAATATATATATATACAACAATATATATATATATATATATATATATATATATATATATTTTTTTTCGGTAGTTAGGGTCTTTCCATGTGTGGTTTAACCAAGCTGATGCAGGTAGACCATAAGGAGAGCTTTATTTTATTTTATTTTGTTTTAGTAGATTCTAATTCTTTATTCTAATTTTAATTCTTTTCTTATTTTAATTTATTTTATTTTATTTTATGATATTTTATTAATTTTAATTATTATGTTTTATTCATTTACATTATTGTTATTATCATTATTATTTGTTACTTTTATTTTTATTTTTATTTTTTATTTTTAATTTTTAATTTTTAATTTTTAATTTTATTTTTAATTTTATCTTTATTTTTATACTTTTATTTCTATATTATTTTGTTATCTTTATTTTTCTCTTTCTTCTTTTCTTCTTTTTTTCTTTTTATTATTTTTAGCCTTTAAATTCTGCTCATTTTGTATATACACTCTTACAACTATTTCTCCAAGGAATCTGCCTCAAGCTAAGCCACACCTCATCCAAAACATAGACCTCCCCGCCTCATCCAAAGAAACTAACCCCACCCATTCCAAAATAAGACACCAACCCTCCCTCCCTCCCCTAAATTGATAGATATAAAAGAGATGTTACTTTGGGAAATTCTCAGTAAGAGTCATGTTCTTGTGATTACCTGAAGATGCCGTATTAATACGGTTGAAATAAATTATAGAGTTTTTCTTCATTTACTATATATATATATATATATATATATATATATATATATATATATATATATATATATTATGGGACTATATTACTGTTACTCAATTTTTCATGTCTGAGTAATATGTTATATACATGAACTTGAATAACGGTAGGATAGTCCCGCAATCTAATATTTTAGGTTTTAATGTTATTATAGCATTGAGCACTATTTCTATTCAAATTCTTTTTTTTATTAACAGTCTTTCAATATATATACATATATATATATATATATATATATATATATATATATATATATATATATATATATATAAAATGGACATTTTTTGTTATTTATCTTATGATTGTTCTAAAATAGCTTGGATATTAAGTCATCGTCAGAAGAAAAAGTTTTTTGAAAAAATGTTTTTAGAAAGTTTTTTTTTTTAAATGATAAGGCACAAAAGAAGAAACAAAAATGCACTGGTCGCATATCCATTTGTTGATTGAAAACAATCATATATATATATATATATATATATCAAGTCATGTGTTTAATTGACTCACTCACTCTCTCTCTCTCTCTCTCTCTCGTCGTGTGTTCCTATTGGTCATCGCATTTGGTAGGTCTTTTAGACACCATTCAATCACCATAGAAGAACATCGCTTATAAGTTCGTTCCTTCTCCAGTAGTACTTAGCATGTCTTACTCGCCTTTCTGGTATTGTTTCCGAGATGGGTGGTAAATTGCCACCTACCATCAGGTCCCCACTTTACCGCACAGATCCCTGTACTACTCATATGCTGAGGGCCGGTATCGAACCCGGAACCTTGTTGTTCCTAGTCGAACGCTCTACCGACTGAGCTAAACCGGCTATTATAGAAATGCTTTAGACCAACTTTATTCAAACAAATAATCCGTCCAAAAGGTAAGTTAGCTTATTTCAGTCTTTCGTTTTGTTCTTTCATGATTCAAAAAATACAGTACTTTTATTCATTTTTTATATTACTCTGTCAGACGCCCCCAACATATATATATATAGATATATACATATACACATATATATATATATACATATACACACACACACACACACACACATATATATATATATATATATATATATAGTATTACAGTGTGTACAGAAATAACTCTGTACATAATAATATTTCTGTACACACTGTAATACTAAATCCGCTCTACTAACGTATTGAGCACTTTATATTTGTTATAACACTGACTTATCCGGTTAATACTTGTATCAACCAAATATTGGAATTAACTCAATATTTTTTGGGGTAAGTCATTCCATTTATTGTATATATATATATATATATATATATATATATATATATATGTGTGTGTGTGTGTGTGTGTGTGTGTGTGGTGTGTGCGTGTGTGTGTGTGTGTGTGTGTGAGGTATCCAAAACTTGGTAGTAAGGGATGATTCTATATGTGATTTCTAAGACACGCTGTGTATAGTATGATCTAGTATGTACAAATACAGTGAATCTAAATAAATTTATTATGGAATAACGGTGTTGTGTTTTTCTTTCCTTTTAAAGGTTTTTATATATATATATATATATATATATATATATATATATATATATATATATATATATACGGTAAGGCCCCCGAGCGATTGAGCTCATTTATTTCATTTAATTATGTCAATGAATCTTAGGTCGATTGCAAGAGAGCTAACCGTAGAAAGTTGTCAAAATATGACGAAGATTGGCATTGAAAAGGCAGAAAATTACCTTAGGTTCTCTTGACACAAAGGAAATAATGGATATTTCCTCTTTTTAATGCAGTAAATTGATTGTATGTAAGTTTTTCTAATAGTAGGTCTTAATAGCACGACAATAAAATCTAAAAAAAAACAAAAACATCAAGGTGTTTGTAAAGTACTCTTATATTTTTTGAAACAATGGATTCTCTCGTCGATTTCGACGCGTAGGGTTTCATCAAATGAACAACCAACACAGTGTTTTGGGTTAAATCGAACTTAACGGACCCAAATTCTACCATCGTATGTCACCTCACCAAAAGAAGAAAAAATACTAAAAATTTTTAGTTTTGATATATTAATGAATAAAAGATATAATGCACTAGTTATTTTATTTAAGAATTTTACATTTTTTCAGGTCAGTTAACTTTTAACCACGTATCTTTGAGGCGTAACACAGATTCTGAAATATACGTGGTTCAAAGTTAACTGAACTGAAAAAAGTTTTTAAACATCTTTTAAATGTAATTTAAGTCCGTTAAGTTCGATTTTTTTATGTTTATAGTGGTAAAGGTTTGTGTTTGACCATCCGCTCTTTTTGGCCCATCGATAGGAAAGAATTGGTGCCCAATGAATGCCACAAACTCAATCAAAGAGTGACCTCAGGTTTTCCAAATTCAGAGTTTTCCTTCTCCTAGACTGGTTACCTATCCAAAGTTTAAGAGCCCAGTCTGCCCTACTATTTTACCCATAGCCGGAAGGGGAATATATGGATTCATACCTTTCCCAAGGGTATTAGCGCTATGTGAAATGCAAACAGCCTTTGATTTGAACTCGGTCGATGAGTCCATTTCCCACGAATAACCGTTATACCATGCGCCTCCATCAAACAATAAAACACACTTAAATGTAGCAAAAGTTAAATTCATTTATTAATAATATAATCAATGGTAAGACTGAAGCTGTATATACCAATACAGAAATGAACAATGATTGAAACATTAATTTTCTTAAAAATTGTGCTCTTTCTATTCAACGCACTTATTCCAGCATTTCGAACGAGAAATTTTGTAAAATGTCTTTTCATTAAATCTACGCTAACAATATATTTCCAATAAGTCCTCAATAACTATCGGAGCATCCTTTTAAGGAAGATTATTTCAAAACTAGTATTTTCAATCTAAAAAAATGTTAAGAATGAAGCTGTATATACCAATACAGAAATGAACAATGATTGAAACATTAATTTTCTTAAAAATTGTCCTCTTTCTATTCAACGCACTTATTCCAGCATTTCGAACGAAAAATGTTGTAAAATGTCTTTTCATTAAATCTACGCTAACAATATATTTCCAATAAGTCCGCAATTACTATCGGAGCATCCTTTTAAGGAAGATTATTTCAAAACTAGTATTTTCAATCTAAAAAAGTTAAGACTGAAGCTGTATATACCAATACAGAAATGAACAATGAATGAAACATTCATTTTCTTAAAAATTGTCCTCTTTGCATTCAACGCACGTATTCGAACGAAAAATTTCATTTTCATTAAATCTACGCTAACAATGTGTTTCCAACAAGTCTTCAATTAATATAGGAGCATCCTTTTAAGGAAGATTATTTCAAAACTAGTATTTTCAATCTAAAAAAATGTTAAGACTGAAGCTGTATAAACCAATACAGAAATGAACAATGATTGAAACATTAATTTTCTTAAAAATTGTCCTCTTTCTATTCAACGCACTTATTCCAGCATTTCGAACGAGAAATTTTGTAAAATGTCTTTTCATTAAATCTATGCTAACAATATATTTCCAATAAGTCTTCAATTCATATAAGGAAGATTATATCAAAACTAGTATTTTCAATCTAAAGAATGAGAAATGTGCAAAATGGGATTTTAGTGCCCCAGACCCCCAATAACTGTAACATTTTGCAAGATGTCTTTTCATTAAATCTCATTAACAATATGCTTCTAACCATCTCGCAATTACTATCAGAGCATCATTTTAAGGATAATTATGTCAAAACTAGCATTCTTTTGCGAAAATAGGGGAAATAGGCAGACAGTGGTTTTTGAAATAATCAGGAAGAGGCTGGGATATCAGGGATGTACCTGTATTTTTCTATCTTCAGAACACAGTTACTGTCAGTAACCAGGCGCCGTTGGTTCCATGTCCACGCTACTTTAACTTAGATATAAATGGTCTATCCATTATACTGAATATTGTTTACTTATACAATATTGCATCCATATTATACATACTAGCAAATATATGCACCCTCCGGGTGCAAGTATTTAAGTTTTAATGTAATAGAATATCGTATTAAATCAAAAAGGCTAATGAAACTAAATGGGAAATGCAGATAAAAAGATTTGAAACAAAGGGAGTATAATAAAAAAAATAGAACAACTGAAACTTACTTTTCCATCACTCTCGTCTTTCATTGTTATTTTTTCTAATTTAAGTATTTATTTAAAAGGAAATAAAGAATAAAGTGACAGTTATTTTTTCTTGTTAATTGATTTTATTTAAGATTCATTTAAGAGATTTTTGCTTATATTCATTAAAATAAAACCAAACAGTTAGAAATCAATAATACTAACCGCATATTTTTTAAAATCACATTTTTAATATCAATATGCAAATTAGCCTTCCCATTCACACTGTAAACCGCCATTTTGATGTATATATAAATATAATTGCATGTTGTTAGTATGTAGATAGGGTTAACAGTATTAATAATGTAAAACAATTTTATCAATAATAGAGGTTTAAATAAAAATAAAATCATTGAGAATGTGATGTCAATAATTAAGGGAATTGTGACTTGAGTAGTTATATAGTTTCGGTTACAGACAGAAAAACACACAATCTCCATTATAATAATAATATATTTATATATATATATATATATATATATATACATATGAGAGGTAAACAAACAAACAATGTGTTTGATATGGCCCGCCAAACAGTCTATAACTCTGCTGATGAGGCATAATAGGCCGGAATGTACACACAGAGATTGACTTTTTCTCGATTTGTTTAGCATTACATTTGAACAGGCATGCCCGCCTAATTCATCAATTATCAATTAATTAATTTTCAAAATTAGATATGACTTCAATTAAGCACATATTCTCCCATATATATATATATATATATATATATAGAAAGAAAGAAAGAGAGAGAGAGAGAGAGAGAGTGAGAGAGAGTGAGAGAGAGAGAGGAGGGATGAATGTGTATACGTGTGTTGATATTCCATCCCCCACCCCCACCTGTAGTTTAGTTAAACCGACGTGACCTGGTCGTACAAATGGAAATTTCGTGTTGAGAATTTTGGAAGACGTACAACAAAAATCAGGCCATTGAAAACATTAAACTTCCGTGGCAAAAGGTTATTATTTCCCGCAAATATGCGAACAGTTTGGAAAATATCTTTTACCTCCACTGTGCAAATGATTTTCTTGGCTTCAGTCCGACGGACAAAATAATTGATGAGATAACTTCCATTGGCGGTTAAATACATTGCTTTTCTACGGCGTTAAAGAAAAATTGGGGAGATTTAGTTGAAATCGAATGTTGAAAAATGAAGTGACAATTCCTTTCGGAAAGTCAACAAGCAAGCTGGAGACAAGCAAGCGAAAGATACGCCTAAAATATCAGTCAAAATTATGGCGCTGTAGAATACACCGACTGGACCTCTGCAGACAGGTAAAATCCCCCCGTATGGCGCCACGTGTTGACTGTGAGAGGCAGTCCGTACTGTTTAAGGACGGAATTCTGGTCACTAAACAGTCCATGACATGCAACACTCCAATTTGGCCCTTATTTAGACTAGACAGACCCTCTCCGATCAATCGGCTAGTCACGTCAACCCCGAGTACCTATATGTTTGTCCATATCCTATTGCCATTATGGCAAGCTCCCAAACCTTTTTAACATATATGTGCTAAAAGGTAGTGACTGAGGGTCATAGTGGAGTACCCCTTCATCACCATTACTCCCAGATCCACTCTGACAGGGAGATGTAGTATATAGAGTCCTATCTGTGTGCTAAATAGATAAAAAATGAGTTTAAAATGTGCTTTAAAGAATGGCATGTGATTTCGACAAGTTTTGACATGTCCTAAAATCCAACCAACCAAAAAATCATGAAAAGATTTTACTTATTGAAGAGCCAGTGATATTTTTTAATCTAGGAGGGAGATTAAAAATTATGGGTAGCAAATGTGACTTGACCCCTTCTGAAAAAAGATTGCATAACATCTAAACTTTCCAAAGGCAAGTCTACATTAGAAATATCCAAAACCATTGGAAGATATCACCAAACTGGAAAAAGATTTGTTGTAGCTCCTATGAAGGTACGTAAGGGGGCCGATAAGGGTCACTCGAGAGTTGTTTTCCGACGTTCTTTGTCCCAAATGAAACGTGAAGCTGTAAATAACCCAGGCCTGACGAGTAGAGCACTTTTCAGAAGCATTGCAGAAGCAACAGTGCCCAGAAGTGCTCGCTGTCGTCTTCTGAAAAAGTTCGGGGCATCGGTGATACCAGTGACAAAGCCTCGATTTACAAAAATACACATGCAAATACGTTTGAAATGGGCAAAGGAGAACATGAAGGTCGATTTCTAAAAAGTACTGTTCACAGATGAAACTCGTGCAACACTTGATGGCCCTGATGGCTGGAGCAAAAGTTGGGTCGTAAATGGACGAGATCCTCATCACCGGTTTAGACGCCGACAAGGAGGAGGGGGTATTATGAGTTGGGCTGGTATTATTGGATATATCATGGTTAGCCCAGGGAGAGTGCATGACGGCACGAAAATAACCATAGATGCTTTGCCTTCCTCAATGAGTACCTGAATCTGGTAAAAAGGCATAAACTCACCTTCAGGAGAACCATCATATTTATGCAAGATAATGCTCCTTCGCATTCAGCGCATAAAACTACGGGGTACCTGCAAATATTAGGCTTCTGTGGACCTCGGAAGATGAACTGGCCGGCCAATTCTCCAGACTTAAACCCAATTGAAAACTTGTGGAGCATTCTGAAGCGACGTGTTTATGAGAATGGACGCCAATTTAGAAGCAAAAATGACTTGTGGCAGGAAATAGTCAACGTATTATGTGAAATTAATCAGAGGAGATCCAGAAATTGATATGTTCGATGAACCAGCGCCTTTCCAAGTCATTTTTAAAAAAAAGGATCACATATCTCATATTAACTAACTACACTATCATTTTTTAATTCTTTTTACTTTTTTTTATTCAATTTAATTTTGTCTTAGTTACTGTATGTATCCATAAAATCTATAAATGAAACAATAAAAGTATTATTTTCTTTTTTACCGGGGTTTTTATTACACCTCGCTAATAATTTGACACATGAATAATTTAAGTAAATTAGGTAAATGACCGTAACTTCTGTTTCTTTTTGTATAACCTTACAATTTTTACGGAGTAGGTGTATATACAGGGGGTCACTATTCCCTAATAATTTCGTCAAATTCCAGTCAGAATTGATCTGAAAGTGTCAATTCTTTAATAATTTGAAACGCAGTGTATATGCTATATAATATCTTATTATAATGGAGATTGTGTGTTTTTCTGTCTGTAACCGAAACTATATTACTAATCGAGTCACAATTAACATACTTATTTACATCACATTCTCCATGATTTTATTTATATTTAAACCTCAATTATTAATAAAATTGCTTCACCTTTTTATTAGTGTCGTCCATATCTACATACAAATAACATGCAATTGTATTTATATATACAAAAAATAGCGGTTTGCAGTGTGAATGGGAAGGCTAATTTGCATATTGATATTAAAAATGTGATTTTATTAAATATGTGCTTAGTATTATTGATTTCTAACTGTTTGGTTTTATTTTAATGAATATAAGCAAAAATCTCTTCAATGAATCTTAAATTAAATCCATTAACAAGAAAAAATAACTGTCATTTTATTCTTTATTTCCTAATTTAACTACATAGTTAAATAAGTAAAATTCAGCAATGAAAGACGGGAGTGATGGAAGAGTAAGTTTCATTTCTATTTTTCTATTATACCCCCACAGCGTTTCAAATCTTTTTACCTGCCTTCTTATTAGACTTTCTAATTTAATACGATATTTCATTACATTGAAACTTAAATACTTGCACCCGGAGGGTGCATATATTTGCTAGTACTAATAATATAATATACAACGAAAAGAAAACCCTAATGAAACATTAATGTACTTAGATTTTGTCCGACGTACGCCATTTATCTATGATAGTATAAATAAATAAGCTTGAATAAAACGACCTAGTAATATTTTGCGACATTAGCCGTGTGACATTCTTATTTGAAGTGTTTTAAATCTATTCAAAACAATACTAGTTGTCCCTGTCCCCATGGGTGTCCCACCTGCAAAAGGTCACCAGCCGACCGTGACATTTTTTTACTAACACGACAACAATGATGACATTAACACTGGGTCCTTCTCTGTCGGATATGGAGACGTTACTTCGTGACCGAGGCAGAATACTCGGTTGGATTGAAGAATAATATAATGATAAATAAGAAGCATCTCTCTCTCTCTCTCTCTCTCTCTCTATATATATATATATATATATATAATATATATATATATATATATATATATATAATAAAATAAATATATAAAGGTTTTACATATCTATTTATTAGGTGACAAAGGAACATCCTGAGTTATAGAGTCCTTTGGTAAGTGAATAAGTCCCGAGTTCTGGAATCCTACGTAGTGTCAAAGGTCCAGTGATATAATCCTATGTTCCGTCGTCCACGAAGGTTCAAAGGCAATTGAGTGGCTAAGATCAGAACAGACAGTATAAATAATAATATCAGCAGCAGAGCACTGCCAGTGATTGGCCAATAGGTTGGTCACATGATTATCGTCGAGTCTATAAATAAGAGTAGGCATCTAAGACACACCTTATATACAGAAAAGAAAAGTAGTAAGCCCGTGGTGTAATGGTTAAAGTCATGGGAAATGGACTCGTCGCCCCGAGTTCAAATCCTGGACGTGGTAACTGCATTTCACTTAGCGCTAATACTCTTGGGAAAGGTATGAATCCTACTCTCCCTCCAGCTATGGGTAAATAGCAGGGCAGACTGGGTTCTTTAACCATGGCTAGGTAACCAGTCTAGGAGAAGGAAAACTCTGAATTCAAACCTGTTAAACTCCGCTTGAGAAATTGACCTTGTGTCGTATCCTGATCGTGTGGAGGAGTTGGTAAATATATATATACAGAAAAGTCAACACATTGAAATTCATATCGATATATATATAACCACTCCATCGACAGGGTTTGATAGAATAAGGAAAATATAACCAACTCAGTTCTTAATTTTAGCCAGTTGTTTTAATCCTGATTTTCAAATTAATATGTCCCACAGTCCGCATTTTGAAGACTAATGCAACATAATCTACCAATTTTCATTTTATCCACTTGCAAAGCTTATTAACTCTTTGCCTAACAAATCTTCCCCATCGCTGTACCAAATTTTCTTGGTATATTTTTACCTGTATGATGGTATATTACAAAGTTCCCTAGCTGTTCACCTCAGAACTTCTATTCAAAGAAAGTCCTATTATTATTGTAACCCGATTCCTTCTGCTCAATTATAATGAATTAACCAACCAGTTGTTGTACTTTGTGAGCAGTTAAAAGTGAGCAAAATAACAAGCCCAAATGTTGAATCCAACCTGCTATAAATCAAACATTTATTTAAATTTGCTATTTCTTTACATATGACCTATGGTACTTCAAAAGTCCGTGTATAATAAGTGGATCAAAAGAGTTTGATTACCGTATTTGACGGCATATACGATGCATGGACATATAAGACGCACCCCCATTTCAGCAGGTCAGATTCAGGAAAAAAAGTTTTCAGTGTATTTAACCATATATTGTTGAAAACAGTTTAGCTGTGCATTACACAAGCAGAAACATAGCTGTATAAAAGCAATAAAATAAGGATGCATGGAATTTAGTGTAAGTAAAAGTACTGAGCGTAAACTGGGTTAGTGAGCATCATAGAGAAGATTAGTCTAGGCCTACGGGAGGTCTCAAACTTCATCTACGATGCATAAGACGCTGGGCAATTTTTTGAGCCAAAATTTTGGAAAAAAGTGCGTCCTATATGCCGTCAAATACGGTAGGTTGTTGCTGCTTAATCCAAACCTGTCACCCTTGTGGCCTTTGAGTATGGTACTGTAAAGGTAGGTGTATAATAAGTGGATCAAAATAGTTTTATTTGGTTGTTGCTTCTTAATCCAAACCTGTCACCCTTGTGGCTCTGACTGTGGTACTGTAAAGGTAGGTGTATAATAGTGGATCAAAATAGTTTTATTTGGTTGTTGCTTCTTAATCCAAACCTGTCACCTTGTGGCTCTGACTATGGTACTGTAAAGGTAGGTGTATAATAAGTGGATAAAATAGTTTTATTTGGTTGTTGCTGCCTAATCCAAACCTGTCACCTTGTGGCTCTGAGTATGGTACTGTAAAGGTAGGTGTATAATAAGTGGATCAAAATAGTAGTCACCTTGTGAGCTACTGTGGTACTGTAAAGGTAGGTGTATAATAGTGGATCAAAATAGTGGTTGTTGCTGCCTAATCCAAACCTGTCACCCTTGTGGCCTCTGACTGTGGTACTGTAAAGGTAGGTGTATAATAAGTGGATCAAAATAGTTTTATTATGTTGTGACTTTATCCAAACTTGCCAGCCTTATGATATCTAACTATGGTAATTTAACGGTAGGTGTATAATAGGAGGACCAAAGTTTTTTATTAGACTGTTGTTGCTTAATCCAAACCTGTCAGCCTTATGACCTCTGACTATGGTACTTTAAAGATAGGTGTATAATATGTGGGCACACCTATCAGCCTTGTAACTTCTGCTGTTTGTATAACCCAACCAAAGATTATTTAAATCTGGGACGAAAATGAAATATAATAATTGTACGATAGTTTTTCTTGTTATTGGTATCAGGGGTAAGGGTGGTGGTGGTTGTGGCGAAGAGAATCTCAAAAGTTAGGGGGGGGGGGGTTAGTTGAAGATAAAGAATGTGGCTTTGGGGTTCTATCCTCGGGGTATATTCTCTTCGGGTCCAAGACGATATGACTAGATGCTCTGAAGCGTTGCTAAGAAACGAACAAGTCAAGCATAGATTGGATGCCTTATCATTATCATTATCTTTATCTATCTCTCCCCTTCTCTCTTCTCTCTCTTTCTCTCTCTCTCTCTCTCTCTCTCTCTCTATAATATATATATATATATATATATATAATTTCATAGGTTTTTTTTCGTTATTCGATTCGTTCGTATTTTTCTTTTTCCTTCACATTCTCCACCCCCCGCCAATGAAGACCAGCCGTGAAATTCACAGGTGACTGTTCCTACCTGTGAATTTCACATTTGGTTTTCATGTGGTGGCGTGTAAGAAGAAACATACGAACGAATGAATTTCAATATTACAGGCGACGCGTGCTTTTCTTAAGTATGGATGACCAAAAGTGTAATAATCTTTTTTTTCTATGTTAATAAATTCTCGGAAAATATTTATCTCCCTTAAAAATTAGTTCTCTTGCGGCCCTCTGTAGGAAAATAACGTCAAATGAAAAACGGTTAAAAACACACCTAACGGTTAAAATTTAAGTAAAAAAATAACATAAATCGTGTCCTGAGTAATAATTAAATTCATTAAAATCTGTGCCTAAGACAAGTTTTTCCGTTTTAATTTATACGCCGATTTGCAATTTTAACCACTGCAGAAATCAATGGGAGAGAGAGAGAGAGAGAGAGAGAGAGAGAGAGAGAGAGAGAGAGAGAGAGATGGGGAGAGAGATGGGAGAGGGAGAGAGATGGTGAGAGAGATGGTGAGAGGGAGAGAGATGGGGAGAGAGATGGGGAGAGGAGAGAGAGATGGGGAGAGAGATGGGGAGAGAGATGGGAAGAGATGGGAGAGGGAGAGAGAGATGGGGAGAGAGATGGTGAGAGGGAGAGAGAGATGGGGAGAGAGATGGGGAAAGGGAGAGAGATGGGGAGAGGAGAGATGGGGAGAGATGGGGAGAGGGAGAGAGAGAGATGGGGAAAGAGATGGGAGAGGGAGAGAGAGATGGGAGAGGGAGAGAGAGATGGGGAGAGAGATGGGGAGAGGGAGAGAGAGATGGGGAGAGAGATGGGGAGAGGAGAGAGAGAGGGGAGAGGGAGAGAGAGATGGGGAGAGAGATGGGATGGGGAGAGAGAGAGAGGAGAGGAAGGGGGTGGGGGTGCAGGTGAGAGAAGATAAACGTATTATAGATTATTAAAACAAATAATGAAAGTTAAAACAATGTATATGAGTGACAAGACTTTCGGACACCACTGTACTGCAACCGGGAAAAATACCAAAATGCTTCGGGATATTTTCAGGACATACGCATGATGTTCGCCGTATTAAGGCTTTTATCAAGCTGCTTCTTGTTCATTTCCATTGTTTTTTGGGTTTTTTTTTTTTTTTGTTGTTTTTTTTTGTTGTTTTTTTTTTTTCATTTTGTTTTGCTTATTCACTTGTCGAGCCGAAGGCAAAAGAAACAAAGTATCAAATGATTAATATGTTGTAAACATGATAAAATATTCTTTGCTTTTTTTTATGAGGCCAGATTAGTTCAACTCACATTGTCAGAAATATCTACAGGTGCATTCTAAAAAATATTACGCTTATATAGTGGAGGCACATGGTGTAACGGTTATCGTCGCTGGAAATGGGCACGGTAGTTCCAGCTCAAATCTTAATCAAGGCTACTTGCATTTCACATAGCACTAATCACCTTGGGAAAGGTATGACTTCAACTACTCTCCTTCCAGCTAATAGATAAATAGTAGGGAGGAGAGGGCTCTTTAACCTTGGTATGGCAACTAGTCTAGGAGAAAGAAAACACTGAATTCTAACCTGTTAAACTCCGCTAAGAAATTGACCAGGTGTTACATCCTACTCGCGCAGATGGTCTTGGTAGATATATATTCAAAGGGTCGGCCAAGAAGTTCATAGGCTGGCCAAGATACTTACTCGTCTTACTTGAATGGTTTGTAAGATGGGAGGTAAGTGTCCATACAGATGCTACTTTATAGGGTGCTGTCTTCATGATTTATTCAAAGCAAAACATAGCATTCTTGTTTACTTCCCATCAAGCCTTTTCTTCAATCGTTTCGTTAGAGTTAAAGTAGTACAGCCATAGAGTAGTATTGACACGGCTACAGTTTGGAAGAATGTTTATTTTTTATCTTATCAGAGAGTAAATCTTGCTGAATACTTGGAATTAAAATCGAATATGTTTATGAAATAAGAAGTAAAAGTAAAACATGCGCGGTGGCTTATTGTTAGTATCAGCCGGGCATTGAAGGAGTATATCCCCTTTTCTCTGGCGCTGGACCAAATAAATTGTTTTGCTGAATAATATATCAAATTAGAAAGGATAATGAAATTGAATAGGAATGCAGATAAAAAGATTTGAAACAGAAGAAGGTATAATAATAATAAAAATAGAACAATTGAAACTTACTCTTCCATCATTTTATCTTTTATTGCTAAATTTTCCTAATTTAATTATTTAGTTAAAATAGGAAGAAAAGATTAAAATTAGTTATTTTTCCTTGTTAATGAATTTCTTTTAAGATTTATCCCTGAGATTTTTGCTCCTATTCATTAAGATAAAACCAAACAATTAAAAATCAATAATACTAAGCATATATTTATTAAAATCAAATTGTTAATATCAATATGCTAAATAGCCTTCCCATTCACACTGTAAACCACTAACCCTGTCACACCAACCATCACTTCCTATTTTACGGTACAGATCAGATTAACCAAGCTGTGCTACCTATGAGCTAAGATTGCAAGGACTGGTAATAAACCCGGAACCTTGCGATTTCTACGCGAATGCTCTGGACTAAACCGCTCCTATTTTTTATCAAATTCGGCTTTGCAAAAAAAATTCAATTGTTACTCTCATTGAATGTGACCAAATGAGCTTCATTTTTCAACACAGTCCCACCCATTTGAGTCACACACACGTCTTACATTGCTTTGGTTTGGTTTGGTTTGGTTTGGTTTGGTTTATTTTACGGCATATCAACCTCAGTGGGTCATTTAATGCCGATAAAGTTTTGAAATAAATCAATTCTTAATGCATAATACAATTTTGTTTATAAACTCATGTTTTTCTATTTAACCCATAAACGGGACCCTAACAGGTACTACCACTCCGGGTCAGAGTGGACCAGAGAGCAATGGTGATGAAGGGGTGCTCCACATTCCCCAAACCTCCAAAACTGGAACCTCACCATCAGATAGAGTTTAACGTCATTCCCAGGATATGTAGACCCGCAGCCACCGCCTTCTAGCACCCATAAGATAAAAATGGGTTGGGGCTTGCCATAAAGGCAATAGGGTTGGAAAAATCATATAGGTGCTAGGGATTGACGTGACCAGCCGATTGATCTCCGACCGCCCGTCTAGCCCAAGATAGGGCCAAATGGAGTATTGAATGTCATGAACTGCTCATCTACCTGGCTCCATCCTTAAGCATCACGGGTCGCCACCCACGGCCAACAGGTGGCCTCATTGGGGGAGTCTTACCCCTCTGCAGAGGTGCAGTCGGTGCATTCTAACGCCCCAGCCGACAGGGCGGTCTTACATTGGTGTTGCAGTACTTGAATCACATCGGCAAAAAAGTAATCATATTATTTTTTCAGCTTATGACTCTTCAGTACACACTCGTATAACAGTAACTGGTATTTTCAAGTAAACTCTTAGCCTTTCAGGGCTGGAAACCTTGTCGTACTAAGCTTTAAAAGGTCTTCACCCCAAGTAGAGCTTCTTCAGTTGGACTCAGTCCTGTCGGTGGGGCTGTAGAATACGTCAACTGCACCTTTGCAGAAGGGTAAAATCCTACCTATATTATTATATTATAAAAATATTATTTTGATTTTTTTCAAAAAATTCCCAAATTTATTGAAAGACATTCGTAGATAGATAGATAGATAGACAAACAGATAAGGAAATAGATAGATAGATAGATAGATAGATTCCTCTTATCTATTGAATGACCCACGTATATACATATAGATTCACTTGAGGTGTGCGGTTTTTGTGATGGATGGGCCTATAGCTTTTTTTGATGTCCTCGTACATGTCCCTTGCATCTCGCATGTTGGCAGCTGTCTCTACGCCGCAGCAGAGGTTTAGCCAGTAGGTGTTGGCGCAGTGTCGAGCAGCCTGCTGGGTTTTGTTTCTGGTGCTCCTCAAGGCGTCGGGTATATTATGACTAGGTGCTGCCTTGTATGATAGGAGAGTTGTCCTCTTCATATCAATCGCAGGCTTCATGTCTTCCCAGTAGGCTTCAAACCAGTCCGCGTTTTCTGCTCCTTTTTCTTACCATAGGTGGTGATGGCCAAGTTAATGACATTATCCCTGAGATGAGAAAACTGAGAGAAACG
>CM042138.1:41573974-41603974 GCA_023376005.1 Doryteuthis pealeii
TATATTTTGGAAGACAGTGCTGCGCTATTTAATTGTCACTAGTTGTGTTGTAAGAGTTGGTCAGGTCAATATTGTGCACTGTGTTTGTTTTACAGATGCAGTAGTAGTGATATTGAGTGTCCGTTTTCAGGCATAAGATATTCTTGATTGATAACAACAGTGAAATTTCTATGGTCAAAATAATAATAATAATAATAATAATAATAATAATAATAATAATAATAATAAACAGAGATGAAGGAAAAAGTTAAAAAAAGAATACATAATAAGAACAAGAAAGCTCTTAGAAACCAAGCTCAACAGCAGAAATATTATCAAAGGAATAAATACCTGAGCCGACCCCGTAATAAGTTACTCTGGGTCATTCTTAAATGTAAGCCTCCAGTAAATCAACGGCTATGGAAGGTGCGGAAAACTCGAATAATAATAATAATAATAATAATAATAATAATAATAATAATAATAAACTCGTAAAATACACTAAGACAGCAAAGAAAGACCAATTACAGCTACCAGTAACAGCATTTGCAACATATGAACAAGCAGAAAAAAGACCCAACGAAAACGGGAAAACAGAATTGGGAATGAAAAACGATTGTACGGATACTTCAAAGGACAAACTGAAGAGATTAGACACAAGACTGGAAAACAATGTTGCCCATTACACAACGTGCCGTTATGTCAGGAGAGATACAGAATATTGATGCAAGAACACTTCTCTTCCTCCTACTTTTATCTCCTCTAAGTAATGTCTCTTTTTCCCAGATTGTGTATATCCAAGAGAGATATATGGGTGAACTCTGTTTTATCCTCGTTCATGAGCAACAGTCTTATTAGTATCGCATAGTAATGCTTAAAACCCATAAAACTGTGCGCAAATTATTTGTATCAAGAATAGTTACTTGAAACTATAATTGTTACAATTTATTATTATCATTAGTTACTTGTTACCTTAAAGCATATTTGAAAAAAGAAAACTAGGCTTTGGAATTAAATAACCGAGCAGGGTTTGACATGTCATAAAATGAACCAGACAAATAACCTACCTACAATGTACGTATTTACTAACCCTTCCCCAGGAGCAGTATTGTACACTAGATCAATTTTTCAAGGAAGTTTAACGCTTCTGAATTTATAGTTTTCCTTCTCTTCGACTGGTTGCCATATCAGGTTAAAGAGCTTAGTCTGCCACAGTATTTACCCATAGATGAACGGAGAATAGCTAGATGCATACCTATCCCAAAGTTATTAGAGCTTTGGGAAATTCAAGCAGCCTAGTCCAGGATTTGAACTCTGAACGCCGTATCGATTTCGTACGACGATAACCATTACATACCGAGCGCATCACCATCCATGTAGAATAGGAGAGACAAAAGAACTGAACGACCATTAACAGTGCGAAAGGCTGGTTTTCATACAAAGAAGTTGTTTAAGTTCAGGAGTGGAAGCTATCCGAGAATGCCAAACGATTAATTCGAACGTACTGATCTTAGTTATATCAACCGAGGGTAGCAAATCAATGAAAAGTGTCCGTCATGAATTAATTAACAGTAAAGGTGTCATATTCCATCTGGACTATGCTCGACTGCGTGTGTCTTTGGTGACGAGGCAAAAATTGTTACAGCTTGGCTTGCAAATTTTCACTCACACCTGCAAACAATCCCTCAAAATGACTTCCAGAACACGTACGAGAAAAGTAAAAGAGAACAACACTGGGGACTGTGTAACAAGAATGAAGGAGACATTCTTTGGACGTCAACAAGTTTCGTAGTAATACGTAGGTAAAGCAATAAATTATTTTGGAAATAAGTTGGTTTATTTTAGGACACACCTATATAAAGTTGCTTCCATACGGAAAGACTGGAGAACAAAATGTTACAAAGCTACACAAAAGCGACAAAAATCTCTCCTCCAGTATTAAAGAGCATTGAGAGAGAGAAGGCGAAATTTTGATCAGTCATGCCAAGCGACTTCTGTTGCATACTGTACGCATTGACGTATAAGTAAATCGTCGGGGTGGTCTATAGTCGGTATCAACCAAACAGCGAGGGTGACTATCTCCTTTTCACAAGTGCTATACCAAGGAGATTCTTTGTTGTTTTCTTTTGCGTCTGAGGTGCAGCGACACACCTACCATCAGCTCCTCACTTTATCGCACAGATCCCTGATCTACTCTTATGCTGTACGCATTGACGTATATATATTTACCAACCCCTCTGAACGAGCAGGATGTGACACAAGGTCAATTTCTTTAGCGGAGTTCAACAGGTTTGAATTCAGAGTTTTCCTTCTCCTAGACCGGTTGCCTAACCAAGGTGAAAGAGTCCAGTCTGCCCTACTATTTACCCATAGCTGGAGGGAGAATTGGATTCATACCTTTCCCAAGGGTATTAGCGCCATGTGAAATTCCAACAGCTTCGTCCAGGAATGGAACTCGCGTTGACGAGTCCATTTCCTACGACTCAAACCATTAGACCACGCGCTCGCATTGACGTATAAGTAAATGGTCGGGGTGGCCTAGAGTTGGTATCAACCAGAAAGCGATGGAGTCTATCTCCTTTTCACAAGTGCTATACCAAGGAGATTCTTTGTTGTTTTCTTTTGCGTCTGAGGTGCAGCGACACACCTACCATCAGCTCCTCACTTTATCGCACAGATCCCTGATCTACTCTTACGCTGAGTTGGCGAGGGCCGGTATTGAACCTGGAACTTTGTGGTTCCAAATCTGACGCTCTACCGACTGAGCTAAACCAGTCCTATAAAATGTTTTCTGTAATTTTTCTTCTTAGCTTGTTCGGGGATTAATGGTCGTCTCTCTGGATAGCTAGTGTATCAGTATCTGTTATTCTGGTCTTAAGCTGGGTAGCTGGCTTCTCTTTTCTTACGGGTCTTCTTGTTAGGATTTTTCCTCACTTGATCTTGTCTTGGGATTTCTTGGACCGATTCTCATCCATGGATTTCTCGTGGGAATTCCTTGGGTTAGTAATCCTATGTCATTGTTTAGTGTTTTTTATTAACGAACACAAGACGTTGTTTTTCTTAAGAGCTCTTGTTTTGTTTTATAAACCAAAGTCAGACAAACACTCGTTGAGGAATGGTCCTTTTGACGAAAGACGCTTTCATGCGTACATCTCATCCTGTCACCCAGGCACAATTGATTTTTCTAAACTAACTTTCTTACGTTGGCTATGGCGAATCAGAGATGAGGTCAATTACTAGTTAAAATCTGTCAATCAAATTACCAGCATTTTTACATGAAACCGTTATTTTGATTTTTACTACACTACATTACATTATTGATAGGCTACCTATTAATTATTTAGCACTTTATCAAAAAACTCTCCTGCTATAATCTATTACTGTATTGAAATCTCATACGAGACACAAGCATCAGAACTGACAAAAGCTGTTCGGCCTCTATATCTCGAAATCGACTGGGCAGGAGATTATATATATATATATATATATATATATATATATATATATATATATATATTGCTGTGCTCATCATGGGTATGTGAACGTAGATGCGGGCCGCCATCCTGGGAAGCATTATTGATAAGTTGATTTAGCGAGTTAATTTAGCGAATTTCGTGTGTGGCATGGGCCGGTGGCCTAGAGGTAGAGTGTCTGGCTTTGCGTTCTGGAGTCCCCGGTTCGATCTTTGTCGAGGGGGGAGGTCGTGGTATACACTGCTGATGAGACCTAATTAGGTAAAAACAGCTGTCCAGTGTTCCTCGCGTCGCACGTGGTATTTGCTTATATAACACCGTAGACTTCATGCCTACGCTGTCATATCGTATATATACATGGTCTATCCAAGATATTGCGTACTGCTTACCTAAATATCACACACATATTGCGTACTGCTTAGCCATAAATATCACACACTTTATATATATATATATATATATATATATATATATATATATATATATATATATATATGAAGAATAAATGGAAGTGAATCCGACAGAATGTAATATTGTAAAAAAATTAAAAGTTTATAAACGAATAATGTTTATTTGGCCGACGCTGCATTGTATCGGTCTGTTTCGATTTTTCCTTAAACCAACGAAAGCCCTGAGGAAGGTTTAACGAAACAGACGGAAAAACTACAACGTAGGCGAAATAAACATTATTCGTTTATAAACTTGTGTCTTTTCAACTTTTTACAATATTACACACACACACACACACACACACACACACACACATATATATATATATATATATATATATATATATATATAACCATGTTTTTGCTCATGTCTGAAGATGTTGTTACTACACAATTGAAATAAATTATTACAATGAACCAAATTTAAAGTTTTTTCCTTAATATATATATATATATATA
Source organism: Doryteuthis pealeii (assembly GCA_023376005.1). Lineage (NCBI taxonomy): Eukaryota > Metazoa > Mollusca > Cephalopoda > Myopsida > Loliginidae > Doryteuthis > Doryteuthis pealeii. The sequence goes on from CM042138.1 coordinate 41,578,335, forward strand.
TATATATATATATATATATATATATATATATATAATAAATTAAGGAAAAAACTTATGATACCATCAACCGACCCCACCCCCCGGTCCCTTATTCACGACCTCCTCAATTCATTAGAAGGAAAATGTTTACCACTGAAGCAAGAACTCTATTCCTAAAGTCCTGAAGAAGGTCTAACAGACCGAAACGTCGACATCACTACCTACAACAAACATCAATTTTCTACAACATCCCGTGTTTGTCTACCCTTCTCCACACACACACGCACACACACACACACACACACACACACACAATATATATATATATATATATATATATATATATATATATATATGAGCGTGTGTGTGAGTAACTGTAAACTCTGAAAAATCACATTATTAGTCGCATTATTAGTGCAATACTCTTAAAATCTTCTTAAAGAATATGGCAATTCCCTGTCCAATCTGTAACCGAATTATGATTTTCTGGGGTCACCGTCCACACTGAACAATTATTGATGTAACGCTGGAAACTGAAATGATAATTAGAATCCATCATTCCATCCTTTCTAATTGGAAACCACAGTATAATCTTAGACCGCCATTACAACGGGAACCCATTGACTTTACGGATCGTCTCGTAGGACATAATGTGAACCCAAGGATGGGGGATTAGTTTTCATCGACGTTTCTATGCCAAACTGATCCCCGACTTTCTCTCGTTTCAAAAAAGTTAACTGCAAAAGTTGTTAAAACTGGTAAGAGTAATATTGCAACAATAACTTGTTTTAGATTAATTGATTAACTTACTTTAACTTATTTTAATTATTAACCTAAAACAAGTTATTGTTTTAATATTACTCTTACCAGTTTTAACAACTTTCATATTTGCAGTTAAGTTTTTTGAAACGAGAGAAAGTCGGGGATCAGTTTGGTATAGAAACGTCGATGAAAACTAATCCCCCATATCTGCTGTATACTTTCCACACTACCGAACCCTGCCAGTATATTTTCGCACTGGTAGAGCCACGATTCTCTATAAGTGACGCCATGCCGAAAAAAAGAAAAAAAAATGTCTTAACATGGGAACATGCCTTGCTGGCGTTCTCCACCCCATCCCCTTCCAATTGCCGGCGCCAGAGTGTCTCAGAGTCAGTCAGGCCACACCCAACACTGTGGGAATTCTACAGTTGTCGTCCCTGAGAAGGGAGAGGGAAAAAAATATGCAGACCCAGAAGTTTGACGTTTGCGCATGTGTGCGCGGGTATTTGTGTGTGTACGTGCGTGCGGGGGGCGGGCGGGCGTGCGCGTACGTGTGTGTGTGTGTGTGTGTGTGTGTTGCGTTTCACCGAACATCGTAGGCCTATCCCCCCCTCCTCACCCGTCCCGATATTGAGTGTCGTGGGTGGGGGTCAGGGTTCGTTCGCGCCGTCGTCAATTTCGACAGGAAATTTAACCTGATACACCTTAATTTGACAAGCTGGTACAAGGAGACGGGCGTCGCCGATAATAACGGCGGGAGTTTTCGCTGGCACTTATGGAAAACGGGATCCCATAAAACCGAGGACATTACTCTGCGCCAATCTAAGATGTGCGGAAGGCATGAAATTTCAAATCCACAACTCGACTGAAGAATTGATTTTAACGGCATGCCAACCTGTCTTGGATTATTTCACGCCTAGAAAGTCGGGAATCGCGTTAATTGAACATTTATACAGTGGAAACTTGACTTACGCGCGTCCCAAGTTACGAGTTTTCGAGTTTCGAGATGTCACTTGGTCGATTATTTTGCTTTGGGCTGAGAGTAAAATTTGAGGTACGAGCGTGCTTCAGATACGTTTATGTAAATAAGTTTACTAAAATCATTCCAAATTTATTACACCAAAGAAAAATATTATTTATGAAAAGATAAACATTAAAACTTATTACAGCACATAATTCATTACATTCTATTTTATTAGATATTCTCATCTAAAAAAAAAAGTAACAAAAAGTAGAGTGTTTTTATCGGGGGATGGAACGGATTAATGGCATGTTAGTTGATTTTAATGGGGAAAGTTGATCAGATATACGAGGAAATTGAGTTACGAGCGGAAAGAGATTTTTTTTTTATATTTAATTTTTCACACACTTATATAACATAACGTATAATACAAATAATTTGCACACACAGTATTCTTATCTAATATTAATAATTACAAGCAAAATAAAAAACACCCTCCGGGCGATGTAAAATAGATTTTTGAAACATATTGCCTGAGGGGTGGGAGTTAAAGATTCAATGTCTGCGAATTTGTACCCTAAGTAGTAAAATCATCAAATTCATTAAAGGATTAAGAAAATAAAACAATTTGAAATGTAAATTTAAATATGTATTAAAATAAAACAAACTATAGATATATAATACCAGTCATGTATTTATTAAAACTTGTTTTAAAAAACAATGAGGACTATCTAATGTTGCATGTTCACATTTTGAGTGTATTTATTCTATGTTATGACGATTTTGGGTAATGTGACGTAAGTAATGACGTAGTTTTTGTTACAGACAAAAACCGGAAGCGAATCTCCATTATTAATAGATATTGTTTCAAGTAATCATTTCCATTTCAAAATAGTCATTTGTTAGCAAAAAGTTATAGGGTTTCAAGTAACGAATAATAATCCTTAGTAAAGATTAGTTGATTGATAAATTGATTTTAACGTCATGTAAACCCGTCTAGGGTTATTCTATGCCTAGAGGTTAGGAAACCTTGTTCATTGTATGAATTTTTAGATATTTTGTGTAATTGCTTTCAATGATCCCACCCTGTCGGTTGAGGCTGTAGAGTATACCGACTGCACCTCTGCAGATGGGTAATATCCCCCAATAGGGTCACCTGTTGACCGTGGTGGAAACCCGGAATCCAGGTGGCTGAGCAGTTCCAATATAGGATATCTTGAAAGTGTGGAGTAGTCATTCATCGACATTACTCCCAGGTCCACTTTGATCCGGATTGGTAGTACCAGTTAGAGTCCTGTCTATAGGTTGAATAGAAAAAATGAGTTTAAAAGAATGTGTTTACAAAAAATTGAGTTTAAATTTTTAAAATTGAAAACCCATCAAGAATGAATAAAACAAAACGTCTTCGGCATAAAATAACCCAACAATGGTTGATGTGTCGTAAAATCCAACCACGCGGCCATATCAAATGCGAATGATCTTTAACATATCTTTTTCTTCCATAGATGGGAGTCTAACAGCTACTACCACTCCAGGTCCGAAAGGATCTAGGAGTAATGGCAATGAAGAGCTACTCCATACACCCAGATCTCCAGAACTGGAGCCTCACCATTAGATGTAGGTTAGTGGCATACTCAGGCCACCCCATTTTCGAGGAGAGGTCTTACCCTTCTGAAGCGGTACAGTCAGCGTATTCAAAGTCCCGCTGATAAGGTGTTTTGGACTCGAGTAGTAAACTGTAATCCGATTATCATCATGTTATGTTGACCGAATGCATTTCCATCTCTCTCTCTCTCTCTCTCTCTCTCTCTCTCTCTCTCTCTCTCTCTCACACACACACACACACTCTCTCTCTCATCACGTCCCTATCGGCCATCGTTCCTGGAAGTCCTCCTAACGACATCCGGTAACCATATCCGACTTTATAAAAACTAGAATGTGAGTCCTCAGCATATTGTCGAATCAAATGGCTGGGTTACTAGGGAGCTGATGGTGGGTTTGGCGCTTCACCTCAGACACAAACTATCTTCCCGGTTGAAACCGACAATAAGTCACTCCGTCTACTTTACTTAAGGTCTCAGTCGGTAGAGTATCCGCCTAGGAAACACAAGATTCCGGGTTCGATATCGGCTCTCGCCAACTCAGCGCATGAGTAACACAGCTTGGATCTGTGTGGTAAATGGGGAGATAATGGTAGGTGCGGCGCTCCAACTCAGACGCAAAATCTATCTCCCTTGTCTATCGCTAGTGAAAAGAGGATAGATTCCTTCGCTGTCCGGTTGATACCGACACTAGGCCACTACTCAACCGACTTTACTTATATATATATATATATATATATATATATATATATATATTTTGTCACATATTACTCTACAAAGTCTACCAGGGTGTATGTTAGGATGGTTTGATTTTACGTCATGTCAACCCTTGTTGGGTTATTTCATACAGAAGACATTTTGTTTTATTCATTCTTGATGGGTATTCAAAAACATTTTAAAACACATTTTACACTCTTTTTCTATTTAACCCATAGATGGGACTTCTAACAGCTACTAATGAACCGGGTCTGAGTGGACCTGGGAGTAATAGCGAGAAATAGTTACTCCATTCTCCCCAGTTGTAAAATTGGAACTTCACCACTTGATACAGTTTAAGACCCCCATTCACCGCCCTCTAGCACATATATGATAAAATGCGTTGGGGATTTGCCATAAGGGCAATAAGATTAGGACAATCATATAGGTGCTAGGGCTTGACGTGACCAGCCGATTGATTGGGGACCTCTCTGATCGCCCGTCTAGCCTAATTAAGGAAAAAAGTGGAGCAAGTCATGGACTGCTCAGCTGCCGGCATTCCGTCCTTAAGCATCATGGGTCGCCACCCACATTGGAGGGGGGTTACTCCTCTGTAGAGATGCAGTCGGCGTATTCTACACCCACCCCCAGCCGACAGGGCGAAAAGTCTGTAAGATTACCAACTGTTGCTAACATCAATATAACCTTGACTCAACTTACGAGTTATCCGAGTTACGAGATTTAACTCTGTCGATTTTATCTATTTCTTTCTTTATTTTTATATGAGGCTTTTCATTGGACGATATTTTGGCCATTACCCAACATAAGACGCAAACACGGTAAATCCCATCAAGGGTTGTCATTTATCAAATCTGAAACAGACTTAGTCTAATTATTACATAGGCGAAAAACTGACAGTCGCTGAGTGTAGCTGACTGTGTTTACGCTATTCTAACAGATATTCTATCCCTGATATTGAGCATATTTATGAATAGAATATCTGTTAGAATAGCGTAAACACAGTCAGCGACACTCAGTGACTGTCAGTTTTTCGCCTATGTAAAACGTCGAAAAAAGACTGTAGTGGGAGGGGGGTTAAATATCGCATTAACTTTTCGGGAAAACGGCTTAAGCGCTGGTTGTTTTTTCAGCAAACACCACTTCAGCTAGGGACTTCATTCATAGCGTGGGTTGTTTTTTGTGCTGGCACCGCTTAGCGTTTTTTAAGGCAGGAGGCCAGGACGCATTTCTGAGATGAGACCCTCCAATTCAGTTCAAAGTATATTTGGACAGTAAGAAGATAAGTATAGAATTATTAGTATTACTAGCAACAGAAAACACCCTCCGGGTGGTGTAAACGTTAATTTTTGAGATACACTGCCTGAGAGGGTGGGAGTTAAAAATTCACTTAAAATTATATATTATATATATATATATATATATATATATATATATATATATTGTGACACAAGGTCATTTAAGCGGAGTTTAACAGGTTGAATTCAGAGTTTCCTTCTCCTAGACCGGTTGCCTAACCAAGGTTAAAAAGCCAGTCTGTCTACTATTTACCATAGCTGAAGGGATAGAATTAATACAAGGGTATTAGCGCTAAGTGAAATGCTTACCACGTCCATGATTTGAACTATATATATATATATATATATATTATAATGTACAATACATTAAGGTGTCATTGTTACAATTGGTTTCCAGGCAGCATGTTAACTACCCTTCATCAAGACAATGCACTTGTTTAAGAAATACAGAGAATATGATTTATGATTGTATTGCTTCTACAATATCAAGGGATAACTTCTACACTATATCTATCAGTCATGCAACCTGGCCTTATTATAGAGTTAGAAATATTCTTGTTACGATTGAGTGGACCTGGGAGTAATGGAGATGAAAGTATACTTCACATGCCGCAGATCCTCAAAGCCTCAATATATGATATTCATATGATTAATCAATGCCTGAAGAAGATATCAGAAGATCTGAAACACGTGTCGCAAATGTAAGATAAAAATAAAAAATACATTTTTTTTCTAAAAGGATAATCCATTTTGCGAACCTTTTTTTTTTATAAAATATTTAATTTTCTCCAGTTGAACCCATAATAACACTTATAAACTTATATAAAACACACACACATATATATATATATATATATTATATATATATATATATATATATAATATATATATATAATAAGATAAATATATGGGTTTTACATATCTATTTATTGGTTGACAAAGGAACATTCACAACCATATTGGTTTCATGCGATGCATTCATCAGGTGAAGATGTTTCAAATATATATATATATATATATATATATATATATATAGAGAGAGAGAGAGAGAGAGCGTGTGTGTGTGTGTGTGTGTGTGTGTGTGTGTGAGAGAGAGAGAGAGAGAGAGAGAGAGAGAGAGAGAGAGAGAGGGGTATTTACATGGACTTTTGCAGGACGAAAAAGCCATTTAAAGCGCATTAACAATCTCAATCAGAATTTAACCCAGGTGGCGCCATAATCCCATTTCTAAAATGTTTACCAAAATTACTCACCCCGACAATGTCCCCTAAATGGGAGGGAAGTTTTTACATATGATATATATTCATACCAATCTAAAATCTTTATTTAAAGAAAAGTGAAAAATTTTCCCCTTGAATAATTCCGGCGGAAATTCGTTCTTTAGTGGCCCATTAAAATGGTCATGTTCCAAAGTTAGATAAATTTATGAAACACCTAACGACAAGATATATATATATGTATATATATATATATGTGTGTGTGTGTGTGTGTGTGTGTGTGTGTGTGTGACTGATAGATAGAAAAATAGAGAGATAGATAGATGGGATAGATAGATGGGGTTAGAATGAGATAGGTTAATAGATATATGGAATCAGAATATATATATATATATATATATAGAGAGAGAGAGAGAGACAGACAGAGAGAGAGACAGAGAGAGACAGAGAGAGCGCCAGAGAGACAGAGAGACAGAGACAGAGACAGAGTGAGACAGAGACAGACAGAGACAGACAGACAGACAGTTATGATCAGACTGAGATAGATGGAGAGATATAGCGAGATAGATAGATAGATAGATAGATAGATAGATAGAGAGAGAGAGAGAGAGAGAGAGAGAGAGAAAGAGAGGAAGAGAAAGAGATAGAGATAGATAGATAGATAGAGAGAGAGAGAGAGAGTGAGAGAGAGAGAGAGAGAGAGACAGACAGACAGACAGACAGACAGACAGTTAGACAGACAGTTGTGATCAGACTGAGATAGATGGAGAGATATAACGAGATAGATAGATATGTAGATAGATAGATAGATATATAGATAGATAGATAGATAGATAGATAGAGAGAGAGAGAGAGAGAGAGAGAGAGAGAGAGAGAGAAACGTATTTTACTTACCCAAACAGAGAGAATTCCTCTGAACTTTTTATCTCATGAACCCAAGGCTAAAATGGATCTTTTCTTAATACAAAGAAATAATAAAAAAGTGTTTCGCTCCGTACATGATGCTTATTCTAATTAAAAGATTAAAAACAAAAATAAAAATCTATTGATTGAGTTCGAAACATGTACCAGTTGAAATATGAAGCATGGTAAAAATTATTTATTAAGCGTAGCTTTGTCTGACGAAAGGCTACATGTGTGGAGCACCCAGCGAAGATCGAACACTCGTTTATTCTTTCAATCTTTAAGTAAATTCTAACTACCAAAACTTTTATAAAAGATTTCTACATGTTCAGCATCGATATCTGTCAAAATGTAAAAATATTATAGGATATAAATTGTATTCATGTACAAGGGAAGGCTGAAATGTGTATAGGCTGAAAAGTTCATATGATATGCTATACAAGAAATGCAACACCGATGGCTGAAAAGTTCATATTGTTATGTACTCATATACCCTCGTTGGGTATACTCGACTATGCCGAGGACCCCTATTCTTGTTTTTAAAAAGAAAGATGTGGATACCGGATGTCGTAAGGAGGACTTGCCAGAAACGATGACCGATATGGACGTGGTGAGAGAGCGAGAGAGAGAAAGAAAGAGAGAGAGAGAGAGATAGAGAGAGAGAGATAGAGAGAGAGAGAGAGAGAGAGAGAGAGAGAGAGAGAGAGAGAAATGCATTCGGTCAACATAACATGATGATAATCGGATTACAGTTTACTACTCAAGTCCAGAACACCTTATCAGCGGGGCTTTGTATACGCTGACTGTACCGCTTCAGAAGGGTAAGACCTCCCTTCGAAAAATGGGTGGCCTGAATATGCCACTAACCTCCATCTAATGGTGAGGCTCCGGTTCTGGAGATCTGGGTGTATGGATTAGCTCTTCATTGCCATTACTTCTAGATCCTTTCGGACCTGGAGTGGTAGTAGCTGTTAGTTTCCCATCTATGGTAGAAAAAGTTATGTTTAAAGATCATTCGTATTTAATATGACGGCATGGTTGGATTTTACGGCATATCAACCATTGTTGGGTTATTTCATGCCGAAGACGTTTTGAGAGAAAGAGAGAGGCATCAGAGAGAGATGTACAGATAGATAACTTACTTGCTTGTTCTTCATTCTAGTCGCCATGTTTTCGTTTCCTTCTTTTGTTTCCATTCCCGCCATGCTCGTCTACGTCTTCTTTACTTGTTTGGCCGGACATGTTGTCTCTCCTAACTTGTTGCGTCTTTCTACTTGTCTGACCAGTCTTCTAACTAAGTGCTTGCGTTTAAGTCATGTAATAACTAATCGACAAGACTTTTGGCGTTTCTAACTCACCACGCGGAGTCACAACCGAGGTGTGACACATCTGTTCCACCCATGGTCTGGCTGCAAACTGACCTAACTAAGTCAAAATCACGTGACATGCGAGATTTCAACTGTCCAGTGATTTTCTATTTTGTGATATGAAAATACTGGCCCCTTAGAATTCTCCTACAGGGTGTTGCCAATAATCTATGCTGTTGATGACGTTTTGTGACCAATGTTATCCAAGAAATGCAACACTAATGGAAGAAGTGTGTGCACCTCAAGGATGACTATGTTCAAAAATAGACCTCACTTGGTCACATTCCATGTGATTATCTTTTTCAGCCTATCAACTTTTCAGCAGACCCTTGCATATACATGCAAGAGAGACATCTAATCTATTTCATATTACCACTAAACTGCATCTGATGATAAAGAGGCGTCTCTTGTTCAAATAGCCATTTCTCCACACGTGTTTGTGACTTGTGATTTTTAAAGTAAAATAAAAGAACTCTAAAGAAAACAATAAAGTCTTGAGTTCATTAATCATAAACTAACAACGGCACAAGGCAGAACATCCCAAGATCAAGTCAAGAAGAATCCAAAGGAAAAGGCTTTATATGGATACTTCGAGCGACAATTTAGCGAGATTATACACGACAAGAAATGCATAAAATTCTCTGTGACTTTGAGATACAGACGGATCACCTAATCCCCGACTGAAAACCGAACCTAGTTTTGATTAACAGCTACTCATCACAGATCCGGATAGCAGCTAAGAAGAAGAATCAGCTTAATACCAGGACCAGCCAAAGAAATATAAAAGGTTTATGACAGATAAGCATGATTAGGTAACATTATGGCCTAGTACTAGTAATAAGAAATTAATGAATAATAATAATAATAATAATAATAATAATAATAATAATAATAATCAACGGATGGGGTAGAAAGTAGGCATGGGGGTCACAATGAACTCGCATTTGGTTGAAAGGGGGCACGGACAAAGAGTCCCCCTGTCACTCAGCTATCGGTGAGAGACCACCGACTAATGTTGTTGTGGAAAAATTGAATAATAATAATAATAATAATCTGTTCTTGAGAACGAAATGCACAAAATTCTCTGGGACTTTGAAATAAAAACGGATCACCTTATCCCAGCAAGAAGACCAGACCTAGTGTTGATTAACAAAAAAGAAAGAACTTGTCAACTGGTGGATTTTGCAGTGCCAGCGGATCACAGGGTGAAGTTAAAGGAAAATGAAAAAATTGACAAATATCTGGACCTTGCCAGAGAACTGAAAAAGTTATGGAATATGAAAGTGAAAGTTATACAATTGTAGTTGGTGCACTTGGAACAGTCCCAAAAGGATTAGAAAAGGGTTTGGAAAGTTTGGATATCAGAGGAAGGATTGAAACCATTCAGAACACTGCACTGCTGCAATCTGTCAGAATACTCAGAAGAGTCCTGGAGACCTGAGGAGACTTGCTGTCACTCAGACTCCAGTGAAAGACCATCAGCTAACACTGATGTGAAAACTCAAATAAAAATAATAATAATAATAATAATAATAATAATAATAATAATGAGATCTTATTAAGGGAATAAATACCTAGGCCGTATCCATTATAAAATACTCTGGATCATTCTTAAAAATCGACAAGAGAGGAACTCCGACGGATCGACCAAAAGACAAGAAAATTGATGACGATGCACAAAGCATTACACCAACAAATAATAGAGACAGGCTATAGGTATCAGGAAAAGACGATAGAAGAGATCTCGCCAAGATCGGGGAGTCCGTATGTGCCACAATCCAAGATTCGAAGAATACACAAAAAAAAGCAAGGAGGATTGATTACAGCAGCCAATAACAGCAACTGCAACATATAGACAAGCAGAAAAACAACAAAAAACGAGAAAACAGAAAAACAATTATATGGATACTTTAAGCGACAATTTAGCGAGATTATACATGAAAAGACATGGACATGGTTAAGAAAAGGGAACCTCAAGAGAGAAATTGAGTTGCTCATGATTGCAGCACAAAACAATGCCATAAGAATGAATTATATCAAAGCCAAAATACGACATAACAAAACAGCAAATGTATGGTGTGCGGAGATAAGACAATCAACCATGTACTAAGCGAATGCAACAACCTAGGACAATGAGAAAACAAGGTTAGGCTCGACTGGATTGGAAATCCACATTGGATTTGAATCCGTCTTTGAGAATGAAATGCATAACATTTTCTGTGACTTTGAGATATAGATAGATCACCTAATCCCAGCCAGAAAACCGAACCTAATATTGATTAACAAGAAAGAAAGAACTTGTCAGTTGGTAGATTTTGCAGTCCAAAAAGGGTGAAAACAAAAAAAAAACGAAAAGATAGAAAATACCTGAAACCTTGCTAGAAAATAAAAGAAATTACAGTGGAATATGAGGGTGAAAGTGATACCAATTATTGTTGGTGCACTTGTGTTTAAGGAAAAAAATTGATAAAATAAACCAGATGAATGATAAGACTAGTCAGAATTAATAAACATGTACAAAAAACGTACTTTCTATTTCAATATTACAGGTGACACGTGCTTTTCTTAAGTATGGATGACCAAAAGTGTAATAATCAGTGTTTTTCATGTTAATAAATTCTCAGAAAATATTTATCTCCCTTAAAAATTAGTTCTCTTACGGCCCTCTGTAGGAAAATAACGTCCAATGAAAAACGGTTAAAAACACAACTAACGGTTAAAATTTAAGTAAGAAATAACACAAATCGTGTCCTTAGTAATAATTAAATTCATTAAAATCTATGACCAAACCAATTTTTTCCGTTTTAGTTTTGACGACGATTTGCAATTTTTAACCCAGGAGTTTTTCTCTCTTTTTTTCTTTTCTTTACTTTTTTTTTCTTCTTTTTTTTTTTCTTCTTGCAAGTATCATAAAATACTAACTGAAAAAAGAAAATAAACAAATATGACGCGAGGGGAGGTAGAGAGGGGAGGTCAACACTTTCACGGAAGAAGAGGGTGTGTGTGGATAGGGTGGAGATGTAGTTACGCGCTCAGATGTGAAAAACGAGACATCCTCCTGCATAAATATCTGAGATGCGGTCGAGGCCGACTGATGTACAGCACCAGAAAGTATCTGACATACCTACAATACATACCGCCATACCTACATACCCCAACCTTACCCCACCCCCCTAAAGCCAGCCCGTCGTCGACGGTGCCCGGAAACTGTACATTCACTTTCACTTCTACTCTCCAGTAGGTGCAACGTTGGATTTAATGCTGAAATACTGACCAGGGCAACAAACCCCGGACCGACGAACTGATTATAATGTGCTTATATAGAGTGGGGCATAGGTAAGAGGGCAGTCCATGATATTACACAATGCTAGACACTGTTATTGTTCTTATAATAAAACTTTATTAGATCAGAGCGTTCTATTATTTCTGTTCCACCCCACCTCCCTTATATAGATATATTTCCGTGTTTGAATATAGCCAAACACACACACACACACACACACACACACACACACACATATATATATATATATATATATATATATATATATATATATTATGTAGTATAGTAAGAAATTTGAAAAACACACAGGTTTAAATAAAATGAGTGGTAAATTTATTAGCCGACGCTGCAGTGTTTCGATCTGTTAAGTAGAGCTTCTTCAGGACATTTGTGGCTATAAGGAAAAGTAAAATTAATTAAAATTAAAATTAATTTTATTTAAACCTGTGTTTTTTCAAATTTCTTACTATACTACATACCGTCAGATTCACTTCCATCTCTTCACACACACACTCACACACATAGATTTTATTTTATTTTATTTTATTGACACGTGTTTCGGCCAAGAGATGTACTCTATCTATTATTATTTCAGATACAAAATAAAATAACAATAATAGAAAACTATAAAAACAATTTAAGAAATTCTCCGTATTTTAACCGCTTTGATTAAAAAAAAAACAAAGAATTTACTCTGACGAAGGCCGTTATTCCTTGTATACTAAAAATTTTTTTTAATTTTTTTGTGAGTGTGTGTGTGTGTGTGTGTGTGTGTGTGTGTGTTTTTTTGGTTATATTCAAACACGGAAATATATCTATATACGGTGTGTGTGTGTGGGGGGGGGATAGAAATAATAGAACGCTCTGTTCTAATAAAGTTTTATTATAAGAACAATAACAGTGGCTAGCATTGTGTAATATCATGGACTGTATGAGAGTAAGTAAATAAACAATGTGTTTATTTGAATTTTTGGAGGATATGTGCTTAATTGAAGTCATACCTAATTTTGAAAATGAATTAGTTAATAACTAATGAATTTAGGCGGGCATATATGTTCAAATGTAAGGCTAAACAAATCGAGAAAATGTCAATCCCTGAATGTACATTTCGACATATTAGGTCTCATCAGGCGAGGATTCTAACCACTACACCAGCTGGCCATTCCCAGATTCTTCGTTTGTTTTGAACTTATTTATATTCCACTTTTTATTGACTTGCTACACGACGGTATGAGAGTAAGTAAATAAACAATGTGTTTATTTAATATGGCTTTTAGCCGACAATATTTGGAGGATATGTGCTTAATTGAGGTCATACCTCATTTTGAAAATCAATTAGTTAATAATTAATGAATTTAGGCAGGCATATATATTCAAATGTAAGGCTAAGCAAATCGAGAAAATAAATAAATATATATATATATTTTTTTATATATATATATATATATATATATATATATATATATATATATATATATTATTTATATATATGTATATATATATATATATATATATATATATATATAGCATTTTAGAATATGAATTGTTTTATCTATTTAAAACATCTTAAAATATTATCACGTTTCAAAGTTAATTCTATTAATAGTGTGCTGTCTATATATATATATATATATATATATATATATATATATATATATATATATATATATATATATATATATATATAGCCAAGCGTCATTTAATTGAAGCTTAAGCTTAAGGGATTTCGAATTTAACAGACCTTATCACAGTATGAAATAAATTACCTGTCATTTTTCTTTTCAATATAAACATTTTCATTTTAATTCTGCCTAAAACAAATATCTTTTATGAGAACATTAGTCTCCGTGATGGAGTCTACATGAGATTTTGTTTCACCACCCAAAACAAATTAAAAAGCACCGAATAACATTATTTGGATATAAATCATGTTACTATAATTTCCTAATCTGATCTTGTACAATATTGTTTTAAAACTAGGTATGGTCAAAATCTCAGAGTATGCCACAACAAAAAAAAAATCCATTGTATACTATAACAAATAAATATGCCTCTGTATCGTGCATTTTATTTTCCTTTTCCAATATATATATATATATATATATATATATATATATATATATATATATAATACTAGCAAATATATGCACCCTCCGGTGCAAGTATTTAAGTTTTAAAGTAATGAAATATCGTATTAAATTAGAAACACTAATAAAACTAATTAAGAATGCAGATAAAAAGATTTGAAACAGAGGGGGATATGATCGAAAAATAGAACAACTGAAATTTATTCTTCCATCACTCTTGTCTTTCATTGTTATTTTTTTCTAATTTAAGTATTTATTTAAAAGAGGAAGTAAAGAATAAAATGACAGTTATCTTTTCTTGTTAATGGATTTCATTTAAGATTCATTGAAGAGATTTTTGCTTATATTCATCAAAATAAAACCAAACAGTTAGAAATCAATAATACTAAACATATATTTATTAAAATTACATTTTTAATATCAATACGCAAATTAGCCTTCCCGTTCACACAGTAAACCGCTATTTTGTTCTATATATAAATACAATTGCATGTTGTTAGTATGTAGATATGATTAACAGTATTAATAATGTAAAACAATTTTATTAGTAATTGAGGTTAAAATAAGGATAAATTCATGGTGAATGTGACGTCAATAACTAAGGGAATTGTAACTGGAGTAGTGATTTAGTTTCGGTTACAGACAGAAAAACACACAATCTCCATTATAATAAGATATATATATATATATATATATATATATATAATATAATAAATATATATATATATATATATATATATATATATATATATATAATATATATATTATATTATATAACAGCTCTATTTTATATTGAGCACTCTCCCAATAATACTGCCTTTGGTACGCCATTCCAGAAATGGCTGAATCAGTGACCATCTCACACTATATATATATATATATATATATATATATATATATATATATTGCTCTTATAAAAGAGAAAGAGAAGAAAAATATTTTCTCCATTCTGTTTGTTTTCTCAGTCATTATGTAGTAGGCTATCTGATGAGACTAGGCACATATTGAGTTCTGGTCTAAATAAATTAATAATAGCCAAATGACGGTTTGTTAAGTTTCTTTCTTATTGAATATATATATATATATATATATATATATATATAAAATATTCAGAAATCATGACACCCAGATATTCCCCTCTCTTTTATTGCCTGTCCCCTCTTAAGAAAAAATGACAACAATAGTCCGAATAATCTTATTATAATGGAGATTGTGTGTTTGTCTGTCTGTAACCGAAACTATATTACTACTCAATTCACAGTTCCCTTAGTTATTTACATCACATTCTCCATGATTTTATTTTTATTTAAACTTCAATGAATAATAAAATTGTTTTACATTATTAAGACTGTTGACCATATCTACATATTAATGATACGCAATTGTATTTATATATACAACAAAATAGTGGTTTACAGTGTGAATGGAAAGGCTAATTTGCATATTGATCTTAAAAACTTGATTTTGATAAATATATGCTAAGTATTATTGATTTCTAATTGTTTGGTTTTATCTTATTGAATATGAGCAAAAATCTCTGAGGTAAATCTTAAAAGAAATTCATTAAGAAGAAGAAATAACTGTAATATTATCCTTTTACTTCCTATTTTAAGTAAAGAGTTAAATTAGGAAAATTTACCAATGAAAGACGGGAGTAAGGGAAAAGGATGGAAGAGTTAGTTTCAAAGCTGTTCTATCTTTCGATAATACCCCCTCTGTTCCAAATCTTTTTATCTGCATTCTTATTTAGTTTTATTAGCCTTTCTAATTTAACATGATATTTTATTATATTAAAACTTATAAACTTGCACCCGGAGGGTGCATAAATTTGCTAGTTCAAATAATGCAGAAAAAAAAGTAGCCTCTCTTTGGAAGGAACGGACATCACTGGATATCTTCCGTTAAATCGGTTTTTTAATGAAATTGTCTTTTATGCCAGTTACTAGGATCCAGCAGCTGGTGAGGCTAATGCTTAACATTGACAGCTGGGCCTTTTTAAATGGAGCATTTTTTTTATCTTATTGTTTATATTAATACTGAATAAAGTACTTTTTTCTTTGTAACCACAGAAAAAATACGTCGACAATGAAAATTCCTCAAAGGAGCCAATCAATCAATAAATCAATACACACACACACACACACACACACACACACACACACACACATATATATATATATATATATATATATATATATATATATATATATATATATATATATATATATATATATAAATATACATTTTGAAAAAACATATGATGTTTGTTATGTGATTGCTGACAGGCCTGTTTCGACCAAAACGATAAGTTGGTCTTCATCAAAGAGCGACATAGACGAGAACAAAGATATCCGTTAAAAAGACTGTTTACAAAACGAACGCTGAAATCAACCGCTGAAATTTTTTTGAAAAATGCATGTTCTGTTTTAAAAATAAAATAAATTTATTTTTAAAAATTCAGCGGTTGATTTCAGCGTTCGTTTTGTAAACAGTCTTTTTAACGGATATTTTCTTCTCGTCTATGTCGCTCTTTGATGAAGACCAACTTATCGTTTTGGTCGAAACAGGCCTGTCAGCAATCACATAACAAACATCATATGTTTTTTCAAAATGTTATATTTCATACTGTCGGATTAATTTCCATATATTTTTCATATATATATATATATATATATATATATATATATATATATATATATATATAAAGGTGTGTCATAAAGTATCTATATTGAAGCTGTATTTACCAAGATTGAAATGAACAAATCTTCTTCATACACAACGAACAATTCTTTCAGTTTCGGAGATTATCCAACATCATCACAGAAAATTCCACCTACTTCAAACCCTGATGGTGGTTACAAAAACTGAAACGTTATAACGGCGACTTCGCCATCAAGAAAAAAACATTATTCACAATACTTAGTATTTCTATTTTTTACATACTATGGGATTTAATTCCCTATTTTATTTCCATATTTTTATATATATATATATATATATATATATATTTATATATATATATATATATATATATATATATATATATATATGTGTGTGTGTGTGTGTGTGTGTGTGTGGAGAACAGCACATAGGCACGCCAGTGTGGGCCGGTCAGCAAAGACGTACATTGACTAGCTTTGTACGGATACTGGATGCTGCCTAGAAGACTTTCCGAGAACAATGAGTGATAGAGACGGCTGGAGAGAGAGATTGTCATGGATATCCGTGCTAATAGCACGATATGATTAGGGTGATATATATATATATATATATATATATATATATATATATATAGAGAGAGAGAGAGAGAGAGAGAGAGAGAGAGAGGAGAAAGAGGTGGGACTGAAAGACATTGCCCTTGCGGATGAGGCAGAAGAATACACCGACTATACCTCGACATAAAAAGTTGTCGTTTTAAGTACGTGTTCATCGGGAAGTGGTTTAACTAGCTGGACAGTTAAAGATATACTCAACACATTCATTCACTCATTTGTTTATTATCCATTTGTTATCTATATATCTATCTAGTAGAAATGTCATACTCGATTAGATATACTAGCAAATATATGCACCCTCCGGGTGCAAATATTTAAGTTTAAATGTAATAAAATATTAGATTAAATCAGAAAGGCTAATGAAACTAATTAAGAATTCAGATAAAAAGATTTGAAACGGAGTGGGTATAATCGGAAAATAGAACAACTGAAACTTACTCTTTCCTCACTTCCGTTTTTCAATGCTAAATTTTCCTAATTTAACTATTTAGTTAAAATAGGAAGTAAAGAATAAAATTACAGTTATTTCTTCTTGTTAATGAATTTCTTTTAGGATTTATTGAAGAGATTTTTACTCATATTCATTAAGATAAAACCAAACAATTAGAAATCAATAATACCAATCACATTTTTATTAAAATCAGTTTTTTTTAATATCAATATGTAAATTAGCTTTACGTTTACACTGAAAACTGGTATTTTGTTGTATATATAAATACAATTACATGTTATTAGTATTAAGGTAAGGCCAACAGTATTAATAATGTCAAACAGTTTTATTATTAATTGAGATTTAAATAGAATCATGGATAATGTGTCGTTAATAACTAAGGATATTGTGACTTGAGTAGTAATATAGTCTCGGTTACAGACAGAAAAACACACAATCTCCATTATAATAAGATATGAAACAATTCAAATCTTTTCTCAATAGAACACCACAAAGGTAAGAGACCGATTTTATCTTCTGCAATAGCTTATATAATAATTATATTAATTTGATGGTTCAAAGAGTCTAATAATAGATGAGGAAAACTTTTCATTAGGGACTTCTCACTCTCAAAAAAAATTATCCTTTTTTTTTTGTTATATTTTTTACTTTTGAGTGAGGTCCCTTGGAAGGGATTTTTTGTCATTTATTCCACTCATCTCATTCATTTTTATTTTGCCATTAATTCTTTTCTATCAAGTAGAAATATATATATAGATAACCTACTTCAGTTTCACCAAACAATAAACGTATTATTCACTTCCGTGGCCAGTTGTAAAGGACTTAAAGTAAGTAAGTCCTGAGCTATAGAATCCTTTGGTAAGTGAATAAGTTCTGAGTTATGGAATCCTACGTAGTGTCAAAGGTCCAGTGATATAATCCTATGTTCCGTCGTCCACGAAGGCTCAAAGCAATATGCACAGGTATGACCAGAACAGCCGGTATAAATAACAATATCAGCAGCAGAGTACTGCCAGTGATTGGCCAAGAGTATGGTCATATGGTTATCGCTGAGTCTATAATTAAAGCGGGCGTCTAGCACACGCCTTATATGCCAAAATTCTCCACAATTCACTTCCGCAATAGTCTTTAATTAATCAATTTCTTGATTAATTCATTACAATTAACTCTGATGATTCTTTTTTTGGTTTATCTATCTATAACTTTCTACTAAATCCGCTCTACTAACGTATTAAGCACTTCATATTCTTTATAACGCTGACTTATTCGGTTAATGTTTGTGTCGACCGTCGATGTTGCGATTAACTCGATATTCTATTCTCCAGCAAGTCATTTTCTTTATCATATCTATCTATCTATCTATCTATCTCCTCACAGGATAGCTATATCTCTTTATTTATATCTATCTATCTGTCTGTATATCAATCTATCTGATTTCACTCCGATATTTATTCACCCGTTCTCTATCTGTCAATGGTCGCAAAATATCTATCTATTCATGGTCACAAGATATCTATCTATCTATCTATCTATCTATGGTCACAGAATACCTATTTATCTATCTTTACTCACAGAATATCTATCTATCTTTGCTCACTGAATCTCTCTCTCTCTCTCTCTTCTCTCTCTCTCTCTCTCTCTCTCTCTCTCTGT
The DNA here is from genome assembly GCA_023376005.1 of Doryteuthis pealeii. Lineage (NCBI taxonomy): Eukaryota > Metazoa > Mollusca > Cephalopoda > Myopsida > Loliginidae > Doryteuthis > Doryteuthis pealeii. Next base: position 41,597,886 of record CM042138.1, read on the forward strand.
ATATATATATATATATATATATATATATATATATATATATATATATATATAATATACCAAACTTGTTGGTAAATCCTCGCGGTGAGAAAAAACCCAGCAAATAGTTTGATTGTAAAAATATACTACCAAACATCAACCGGGAAGAAAAAATTTTTTGTAAAAAAGAAAAGACCAAGATAATCGTACCAACAAAAAAATAATCTATTAGTACAATATTTTGGCCAAAAGAAAAAACAATTTATATGCATATATATATATATATATATATATATATATATATATATATATTCATACAAACCTGCCAGGAGACTAAAGCTAATAAGTAAAAAGTGCTCAATACCTAAGTAGAGCAAATAATAAAGATAAATCTAATGAGTCAGACGAACCTTCTAAAAGTTTCGCTTAATGCTCTTCAGGGCTAGGATCTGACTCCCTGAAGAGCATTAAGCGAAACTTTTAGTAGGTTCGTCTGACTCATTAGATTTATCTTTATATATATATATATATATATATACTCACAGAATATATATATCTATGTATGTTAGAAGTTTCTCAGCCATCTATACATCTATCTATCTGAATAAAGGTGGCATTATGGCAAGTCAGCGAAGAATGATTCCTGAGATTTAGTCGGCTAATCGACAACGAGCTGACACTGTCAGACATGCTCCCATGGTAAGGGCTGTAAAACTCAATCCCGACGGAAGCTTCCTCAATTTTAGATCCATATCAGCAACGCACAATATTTCAGTCAAAGATTATAGATATGTTTCAATCCTTTTCGCTGTCTCTTTTATGCGAAGTCTATCTTTTTTTTAGACAGGATGATAGTGTATTTGTTCGAGATTCCGCGCATTTCCTCGGCTCTTTGAAAGGCTGGAGGCCGCATCTCATTGATGCCTCAGTGGCAGTTTATTCTTCAATTCTATACGTTCTGTGGCAGAGACGCAAGAGGGAAGTTAACGGCATTGACATTGTACTTGTAACATAGGAGTGGCTTGCGTATATTTTTGTCACCATGGGAGAGTTGGCTATATGTAGAGGACTTTAGGTGCCCTATCATCACTCATTCTGATGACACGACTCCCACATTGCATCAAAAAGGATTTGATGCCTCCGGTGTCAGATTTGGTAAGTAGATCCATATTGGAGATTTTATCATTAAATAGTGATGGTGGCCTCTCACAAAGACTTTCAGGTTGGGTTGGTTGGATGGTTGGTTGGCTTGTCAACCCTTGGGTTATTCTATGTCAACGACGATAGATTGAACCTGTGAGTAGTGAAGGGAACCTCCACACTCCCCAGAGCTCCAAAAGTAGAACTTCTTTATTAGATGCTGTTTAACTTCATACCCAGTACACTGCCTTCAGGTTGGTTGATTGGCTGATTGGTTGGTTGGATTTTATGGCATGCCAAATCTTGGGTTATTTTATGCCGACGACGTTTTGTTTAATTCAATCGTGTTGGGTATTGAACAATTTTTAAAAAAATTTTCTATTTAACCCATAGATGGGACCCTAAGTACTGCCTCTCCGTGTAAGATTGGACCTGAGAGTAATGGCGGTGAAGGGGTACTCCACACTCCCCAGAGCTCCAAAACTGGAACTTCATTATTAGATGCAGTTTAACGTCATACCCTGGACACTAAGACATTAAGCCACTGCCTTCAGGCTGGCTGGTTGGTTGGTTGGTTGGTTAGTTAATTGGATTTTATGGCATGTCAACCCTTGTTGGGTTATTTTATGCCAAAGACATTTTTATTCATTCTTGTTGGGTATTCAATTTTTTGAAACTCAATTTTTTTTATAAATACTTTTTATACTCACTTTTTTTTATCTATTTAACACATGGATGGGACCCTAACAGGTACTAACACTCCATATCAGAGTGGACCTGGGAGTAATGGAGATGAACAGGTTCTCCACCCATAGAGCTTCAGAATTGGAACTTCCCCACTAAATGCAGTCATACCTAGGACACTAAGAACCTCAGCCACCACCTTCTAGCACATTTATGATAAAAAGGGCCGGAGAGTTGCCATAAGGGAATAGCGTTGCGACAATCATGTAGGTGACGTGACCAATCGATTGATCAGAGGAAGCCTCTCCGACCGACCATCTAACCTAAGTAGGGGCCAAAGTGAAGTGTTACGTGTCATGGACTACTCAGTCATTAGGATTACATCCTTAATCATGAGTCGAAGATAAATTGAACACTTTCCTTCTCCTAGATTGGTTGCTGCAGAACCAAACTTATTTGATATTGTTACATAATGAATAGGCATAGCCAATGATTTTTGTAATGTAGTGTAAAGTTTAGATAGATAGATTACAATAAAAAATATGAAGGAAAGAAAAAAGGGAAAGAAATAAGGATGAACGGAAGGAAATAAATAAAGAAAGAAAGAAAGAAAGAAAGAAGGAAGGAAGGAAGGAAGGAAGGAAATGAATGAAGAGTAGAGAAAAGAGAATGAAAAGACATAAATGACTGAGGAAATAAAAGAAAAGAAAGAAAGGGAAAAAACAAAATATATGGAAAAAAGCAAAAATGTAATAAAGAAAAAAGGTTTTAAAAAAAACAGAAGGAAAGAAAAATAGAAAGGAAGAAAGAAATCTAAAGGAAGAAAAATAAGGAAAAGGAAAGATATTGCTATTACTTTTTAAAGCAATAGCAACAAAGAAAACATAGTTTAAAGAAAGAAAGAAAGAAAGAAAGAAAGAAAGTAAAAGACACAAAGTGAACGAAATATCCAAAAAGAAAGAAAGAAAGAAAGAAAGAAGCAGATCTAAAAGAAGTTTGAAAAACGGAAACGAAACTGGAAAGAGCAATAGCAATAAAGAAAGAAATGAAAAGATGAAAAGACACCGAAAGAGAAAGAAAGAAAGAAAGAATGAAAGAAAAGGAACAGAAAGAGATCTAAAACAAGTTAGAAAAATGAAAAGGAAAGCGAAAAGAACAATAGTAATAAAGAAAGAAAAGTAAAAAGAAAGAAAAAGACGGAAACATAGATAAAGAAGCAAGAGCAAAGAAAGAAAGAAAGAAAGAAAGAAAGAAAGAAAGAAAGAAAGAAAAAGGAAGGAAAGTGATATAAAAAAAAAGTTTGACAAATAGAAAGTAAAGCAGAAAAGGCAATAGCGATAAAGAAAGAAAAGTAAAAAAAAAATGTTTTAATGAAGAGAAAGAGAAAGACAAAGAAAGAAAAAGAAAAAGAAGTAAAAATAAAAAGAAACAAAAACGAAGAAAAAAAAAAAAGAAAAAGAAAGAAACAAAAACGAAGAAATCCAAAAAAAAGAAACGATGAAAAAGAAAAAAAAGAATAAAGAATAGAAAAAGAATGAAACAAAAAGAAACAAAAAGAAAGAAAGAAAAAAAAATTGAAAGAAAAAGAAAGAATAGAAAAAGAAAAGAAAAGATATGAAAAAGAAAGCAAAGAAAGAAAATGTAAAAGAAAAAAGAAAGAAAGAAAAGAAAAGAAAAGAAAGAAAAAAAAAGAAAAAGAAATAGAAGAAAGGAAAAGATAGAAAAGAAAAAAGAAAAAGAAAGAAAGAAAGAAAGAAAGAAAGAAAAGAAAGAAAGGAAAAAAGAAAAGATATGAAAAGAAAAGAAAAGAAAGAAAAAAAAAAGAAAAAGAAAGAAAGAAAAGAAAGAAAAAAAAGAAAGAAAGAAAGAAAGAAAAAGAAAAGAGGAAAGAAGAAAAAAGAAAGAAAAGAAAGAAAAGAAAAGAAAAGAAAGAGGAAAAAGAAAAGATATGAAAGAAGAAAAGAAAGAAAAGAAAAAAGAAAGAAAGAAAGAAAGAAAGAAAGAAAGAAAGAAGAAAGAAAAGAAGGAAGAAAGAGAAAGAAAGATAGAAAAGAAAAAAAAAAAAAAGAAAGAAAGAAGAAAAGGAAAAAGAAAAGATATGAAAGAAAGAAAGAAAGAAAAGTAAAAGAAAAAAGAAAGAAAGAAAGAAAAGAAAAGAAAGAAAGAAAGAAAAGAAAGAAAGAAAGAAAAGAAAGAGGAGAAAAGAAAGATATGAAAGAAAGAAAGAAAGAAAAGTAAAAAAAAAGAAAAAGAAAAAATGAAGAAAGAAGAAAAAAGAAAAGAAGGAAGAAATAGAAGAAAGGAAAAGATAGAAAAGAAAAAAAGAAAAAAAGAAAGAAAGAAAGAAAGAAAGAGAGAAAAGAAAAGATATGAAAAAGAAGAAAAAAAGAAAAGTAAAAGAAAAAAGAAAGAAAGAAAGAAAAGATATGAAAGAAAGAAAGAAAGAAAGAAAAGAAGGAAAGAAATAAAGAAAGAAGAAGAAAAGAAAAAAGAAAAAGAAAGAAAGAAAGAAGAAAGAAAGAGGAGAAAGAAAAGATATGAAAAAGAAGAAAGAAAGAAAAGAAAAGAAAAAAGAGAGAAAGAAAAGAAAAAAAGAAAAAGAAAGAAAGAAAAGAAAAAGAAAAGAAAAGAAAAAGAAAGAAAGAAAGAAAAGAAAGAAAGAAAAGAAAAGAAAGAAAGAAAGAAAGAAAAAGAAAAGAAAAAGAAAAAGAAATAGAAGAAAGGAAAGATAGAAAAGAAAAAAGAAAAGAAAGAAAGAAAAGAAAAGAAGGAGAAAAGAAAGATATGAAAAAGAAAGAAAGAAAGAAAAGTAAAGAAAAAGAAAGAAAGAAAAGAAAATGAAAGAAGAAAGAAAGAAAAAGAAAAGAAGGAAAGAAATAGAAAGAAAGGAAAGAATAGAAAAGAAAAAGAAAAAGAAAGAAAGAAAGAAAGAAAGAAAGAAAGAAGAGAGAAAAGAAAGAAAAGAAAGAAAAGAAATAAAGAAAAAAAAGAAATAAAGAAAAAAGAAAGAAAGAAATAAAGAAAGAAAAGAAGAAAGAAATAGAAGAAAAGAAAAAAAAAAAAGAAAGAAAGAAAGAAAGAAAGAAAAAGAAAAGAAGGAAGAAATAGAAGAAAGAAAAGAAAGAAAGAAGAAAGAAAAAGAAAAGATATAAAGAAAAAAAGAAAAAAAAGAAAGAAAGAAAGAAAGAAAGAAAGAAAAGAAAGAGGAGAAAGAAAAGAAAGGAAAATATTCAACCCAAAAAATCCGAAACAACTCGAAGAACAGAAGCAAAACAAAAAAGCAAAAAAAAAAAAAAAAAAAAAAACAGAAAAAGAAAAAAGAAAGAAAAGAAATGAAAAGTTTTCCTTTTCGTCTGTTGTTCCTGTCTTCGAAAAAGTCGAGTCGGCGAACCCCGAGCCACGTGAAAATGGCGTAGGGTATGTGGGTGCAGAAAGGTGGGGGGGAGGGTCGGGCCGTGGTTGGGTCTGGGGGAGGGGGGAGGTTGCGGTTCGGGGTGGGGAAAGTCAGCTTTTGGCTCCATCTTGTCTGGGCCGACACTTCGCACGGCAGGTGCACGCCATCAGAGGGCGGCCTAGACTCGGACGGCTCCTTTTTCAAAACCGATTCCGTTCTTCTGCAGCGAGGCCCCCGAAAATCTGCGGAGGTCGAGTTGGCAAATGATGGTGGCGGTGGAGACGCGCCGGGACGGTGGTGACGGCTTTTTGGAGACGCCTAGGTTTCCTTTCGACGGGTCTTTCCACGTAAAATAAAGAAAGTCCCAGCACCCTTGCTCGGACAGTGGCGGGAGGGAGGACACCTAAAAACGCATACTTGGACCGACTTAGCTACCCTCACCCCCGCAAAAAAAACCCTCTTTTTTAATATCCATCTATCTATCTGTATGTCTGTCTGTCTATCTGTCTGTGTGTTTATCTGTCTCTATCTTAGCAGTCAGTTTGGTTCAAGTCTATTCCTATCCATCTCTCTATTAATTTAAGGACCAGGCACACTGTTTATCTAATTTCGCCAGTATTGCTCAGCCAATGTAGGTCTGTTGAAATATTTACGTATTAATCGAACAACCAGGCTTTCTGCTGCGGGGAGAAAATTACTTAATCTACTTGCTATTTATCTATATCTTAGTCCGTTTATCTATCTATCTATGTCAATCTTTTTTTCTTTCTTTCTTTCTTCCTTCTTTTTTTTCTTTCTTTCTTTCTTACTTTATTTCTTTCTTCTTTCTCAGTCTGTTCATATCTAACTATTCATCTATTTATATACCTATTTCAAGTTTTTCTTTCTTTCTTTC
>CM042138.1:41608974-41611474 GCA_023376005.1 Doryteuthis pealeii
TTTAGCAATGAAAGATGAGAGTGATGTAAAAGTAAGTTTAAGTTGTTCTATTTTTTTTATTATACCCCCTCTGCTTCATTTTTTCAAATTTTTCAAATTTAATATAATAATTTATTACATTAAAACTTAAATGCTAGCACTCGGAGGTTGTATATATTTGATAGTTTTATTAAGAATGTTTCTTCACTTGTATGCCACGAGATGTAACAGAGAGAGAGAGAGAGAGAGAGAGAGAGAGAGAGAGAGAGAGAGAGAGGAGAGAGAGAGAGAGAGGGGGGGGGGGAGAGAGAGAGGGGAGTGAGAAAGAGAGCACTCTCCTATAACCACTCCATTCTTTGAGTAAAAGTAACGCTTATATCAGTCTGTTGATATATATGTCATTCTGTCACTGGGTTTATGTATGTGGCCAACATGCGCTTCTAGAAATGATATATTTTCTGTTTGCAGCTGCGGGGGATTATATATATATATATATATATATATATATATATATATATATATATATATATACTAGTTGTACCCGTGGTATACATGAATAATAAGAGCACATATTCAAACTATAAATAACATTCCAAAATAAATCATTGTTGATTTTTATTTCTATTTTAAAAATTTAGCGAATTTATAACAGTACACAAACCTAACAAAAGTGAATGGAATATAACGTCATCATAACGAAAAAGTAAAAAGAAGTAGAAAGTAAGAAAATATATTTTGATAGAAAAAATTACAGTTAGTAGCTCAATTTTATTTGAGGTAAATATATTTATATTTGAAGAAAAAAAACTCTATGTTAGGTAGGACATTCGATCTACAATAAGGCTAACGTTACCGGTTTTGGAAAAGGTCAAGATCGATAACTGCATTGTCGCAGTCGGGAAAAACCTTTTATCAATAAATGGCTAAAAATGGCCTTTTCATTTAAAGTTACCCAAGATATTTCTGTTGTATACTCTCTTTACTTCTATTATTCTTCTGCTCATCTTTGGTATCTTACGTTCTTCTTCCAGCGTCTGGACCTAGTCTTGGAGACTTCGTGTCTGGTCTTCCATTGGGGATTTCTCTTTATCAGAAGCCCAGTGTCATTGGTAGTTTTTAGATAATAACCCAAGACTTCGATTTGCTTTAGATCATATTTCATTCCGAAATCCCCACCAGACTACCTGCGCAGATTGAGTACGGCAGTGCGCTTAACACGACTTACCACTTTCGTGGTTTGGCCGATACTGATACTAAACTCTCTTTCTAATCTAAACCGGAAGAGGGTCTTCTCCACCGATTATCACGGTATCCACCGGAAGGATCAGGATATATAAATAGCTTTTTAAGGGGTTAATGAAAAAGAAAAATAATTAAAAAAAAATACAAATAGAAAAAACCAGGAATGGCTGACCGCGTATGGAAAGAAAATGGTATAAAATTAAAATAATAGATAAGACGTAATATAGAAATGAACACATGTATTATTTTAATTTTTCGGACTGCTGTCCTCAACATTATTATGGTATACAAAAAAAACAACGTTTCGGCTACTGTATCCTCCGGCTTTCTTCAGGTGTTCCCTGTTAATCCGAGCATAGCAATGACCCAACGTGGGAACCATCTACTCTTATGGGATAAATTTAAAATAATAGATATTGAATAACATTGGAAAAGAAGATGTCTCAAAGAAGCAGTGCATATGTTGGTCTACAGTGACCTCTTGAGTAGACTAAGTATAGAGATGGACACAATATAGTAACCAATAATTGAAAAGCTTTGATTAAATCTATACATATATAAAGAGCAGTTGTGTGTATATGTATGTCCGGAGGAAACTTCGAAAATAAAACAATTAGCGAAAAGTAAATATATATATACATTAAATATCACCAAAGCTTGGTTTTTGAGCAAAAATAATAGAGATTTGATTTATATTCGTGTGGATAGTAGACATTAACTTTTCAGAAACGTTGTGTTTTTACATACGCCAATAAAAAAGAGAATTTGGAAGAGAGATGGGTAAATAAAGATATATATAGTCACACACGGAGCAGTCTCCCATGTCTATAACCTTGCTGATGAGACCTAATAGGTCGAAATGTACATTCAGGGATTGACATTTTCTTCGATTTGTTTAGCCTTACATTTGAACACATATGCCCGCCTAAATTCATTAATTATTAACTAATTCATTTTCAAAATTAGGTATGACTTCAATTAAGCACATATCCTCCAAAAAATTGTCGGCTAAAAGCCATATCAAATAAACACTTTGTTCGTTTACTTACTCTCATACTGTCGTGTAGCAAGTCAATAAAAAGTGGAATAAAAATAAGTTCAAAACAAACGAAGAATCTGGTAATGGCCAGCTAGAGTAATGGTTAGAGTCATCGCCTGTCAGCTTGGCAGTCGAGGTTTCGAGTCACACACGGAGCAGTCTTCCATGTCTATAACCTTGCTGATGAGACCTAATACGTCGAAATGTACATTCAGAGATTGAAATTTTCTCGATTTGTTT
>CM042138.1:41613974-41628974 GCA_023376005.1 Doryteuthis pealeii
TTGAATCATTATTGATCAGCAAATTCCGCCCTGAACTCTGTATACAAAAACAATCCTTCAATTTACTGTTATTCGGATCCAACAACCACTCCTCCAACAATAATAGTGTTGATAATAACTCTGCCTGTTCTCACAATTTTGCTACGTAATATATATATATATATATATATATATATATATATATATATATATATATATATATATATATTCTTTTTTTACTTCCACATCTGCTGATTTTACACATTATTCCTCGTACAAACATTAGTGTCACGGTATGCTTCTCTGATGAGACGTGACCGAAAAAAAGATATCTTTTTCAGAAGAAAAAAAAAATTTGTGAAATTGTATTTTATAACATCTCACAATGCACACGCTTTTAAAAAACATTTTCAAATATATATATATATATATAAAGGAATCAAGTCAGAGGAAATATATGTTCTTTTGTAAATAATATGTAAATAATTTTAGCGTGTAAAATCGCTAGAAAAGGTCCAAAAAGCCCAATGGATTTTCTGCCGCCAGCCATATTGGAAAAAAAATAAAAATAAAAGCATAAAGATAACAGATTTCTGGGATTTGCATAAAAATCCACAAAACCGCCATGTTCATTGAGAACCTATCTGATTTAATCCACGCGTCACATCCGAGTTTTTCCTGACATTTTTCACCTCAAGGCAGCTTCCCGTCTCACACAGTGTTATATCAGGCATAAAAAGGGACTTGTTTTACCGGTATTAATTAATTAGTGCGTGGTATCTACGTGACAGGAGATAGCCACGCGCAGCAGAGCCAGAGATATTGGACGTCATTTTCGCTTTTGCAAGTTAAAAAACGTAAAGCAAAAAAAAATGCAAAGGAAGCAAATAAATAAATAAATAAATAAATAAATAAAAGAACAACTTGTAATATCGAAAACACGTTCTGATCTTCCTGGTGATAGTACTATAATGGCTGACACTGGAAGTATAGAAACAACTGTACCAATGCAGCAAAAGGAGGCGTGTGTTGTAATGGTTATAGTCGCATGGAAGGGAAAATTAATTGAGAAATGAAATCGGAAACCAAATCGAACACAAAATTCTATTGACTAAAGGACATCGAGGCATCATTTTAATATATATATATATATATATATATATATATATATATATATATATATATAGTAATTTTGACCTTTGTCTTTCTGTATTCCGTTCTTTAAAATTGTTAGCTTCTATAGAGAACAATCTATTTGTCTTTCTGCTTGGCACTGTTCCTAGAGCAGTGGTTAGCGTACCAGAAAACATTGTCGGTCACCTTATGCAGTTATGCAATCATTATATGTATATAAATTTCAATGCGTATATATATATGTATGTATATATACATGTATATATATATTACCTTTTTTACTTAGGTTTTACAATTCAAAATGAATAAGAAATACGTAACTACTGATGCTTTGATTTTTCTGGTACAAGGCCGGAAGAACCGAGCACTCTTTATGACTTAGTGTCATTAAGATATTGAATCAACTATATGGCCAATCATTATTCTCCAATAGGTTTCCCACCACCTCCTTTATATATACTAGAAAATATATGCACCCTCCGGGTGCAAGCATTCAAGTTTTATTGTAATAAAATGTTATGTTAACTTAGAAAGGCTAATGAAACTAAATAAGATGCCGATAAAAAGATTTGAAACAGAGGGGAAACAACTAAAACTTGCTTTTTCTTCACTCCAGTCTTTCATTGCTAAATTTTCAAAATTTAACTATTTAGGTAAATTAGGAAGTAAAGAATAGAATTACTGTTAATATTGTTAATGGATTTCTTTTAAGATTTATTGGAGAGATTTTTGCTCATATTCATTAAGATAAAACCAAACCATTAGAAATCAATAATACTAAGCACATATTTATTAAAATCACATTTTTTATATCAATATGCAAATTAGCCTTCCTGTTCACACTGCAAACCGCTATTTTTTGTATATATAAATACAATTGCATGTTATTAGTATGTAGATATGGTCAACAGTATTAATAATGTAAAACAATTTTATTAATAATTGAGATTTAAATATAGATAAAATCATGGAGAATGTGATGTAGATAACTAAGGGAATTATGACTTGTGTAGTAATAGAGTTTCGGTTACAGACAGAAAAACACATAATCTCCATTATAATAAGATATATATATATATATATATATATAATTTACCAAGTATGGCTTAGTTTTGGCATTGAACCAAAGTGGGGCCCGATTTACTAGACAGTGGAACAGATTAGCTAGACTAGATTGCTTACAATTTATTCACAAAGGGGCACTATATATGAAAAAATTTCAGAAAAATAGAAGGGGTTGGGTGACAATTTTCGTTTTTTTTTATGATTTGACGTGGAATCACATATGTGTTAGTGAGTTCTCTATTGGAATACCTCTTTTGTGGCATTATCTGGATTTCAGTATAGTCCTTTCTTAAGCTTAGACAAGATGTGGCACAAGGGCGGAAGCATAGAGCACCAAGTGAGATTCGAATTATCTAGTAATGATCTGCAGGCTAGCATGCTAATCATTACACTATGTACACAAATTCTATATCAATTCTTGGCGGCATCACATGGCTCTACTCCTTCCTGTAAATAATACGGTACTCAAAAACTTATAAAAATAACACAAAAAAATAGTATAAATATCAGTAGATATTAGAAACGAATAACGTCCAAATTTTAGACAGAGAAATATAATTCCTATATCATTCTTTCAAATTCACAGCCCACCCTATCGATGGGGCTGTAGAATACACCAACTGCACTTTTGGAGAGGGTATGGGATTGTCTTCCCTTTGGCTGGAAGAGTTATCTTCCCTCTGGGTTCCTGTTTTTTACCACCAGGGTTTTTTTTTGTATTTAAGCGCCTGTTTCAAACTCTCTTCCTCTCTCTTCTCCTTCTTCTGCGGCACCTCACACACATGGGTTAGACATTTATGTCTACACCCTTCTCGGCCCCCAACACAACGTTAGTAAGTGACATTGCTTTATGGACTCTCCATTACTTCTATATGTACATTTAGGTATCTCTTGTATACCTCCTTATCGTATCTCTATTCATGAATGTGTTCTTTATTATATCTTCTTTGTATTTCTGTTATATGTATCATTTCCATGCGCTTGTATAAAAGTCCTTTGTGTATGTAACACCCTTGTTCGGAGTTGTTATGTTCAACCAACAATTATGAACTTATTATAACTTTGAACCTTACAAGGGATAAAATCCTTCCAATGCGGCCATCTGTTGGTCCTGGTTGACGACCCGTGATGCTTAAGGACGGTATCCTGGTGGCTGAGCAATCCATGACATGCAACAGAATACTTTGCCCCTTAGTTATGTTACACGGGTGGTAGGAGAGGCATCTTCCTCCAACCAATCGGCTGCTTACGCAAAACCCTAGCACATATATGATTGTCCCAATCTTATTATCCTTATGGCAAACCCGAACTCTTTATCATATTGTGCTAGAAGGCGGTGGCTAAGTTCTTATTGTCTGTATGATGTTAAACTTCATCTAATGATAAAGTTTCAGTTCTGGATTTCTGGGGACTGTGGAATACCTCTAATTCGCCATTACTCCCAGTTCCACTCTGACCCGTTGTAGTAGTACCTGTTGGTGTCTCATCCATGGGTTAAATCGAAAAAATGTAAAGTTTCAGTTCTGGTTCTCTGGGGAGTGGCGAATACCTCTGTATCACCATTACTCCCAGTTCCACTCTGAACCGCAGTGGTAGTACCTGTTAGGGTTTCATCTATGCGTTAAATCGAAAAGAGGAATTTAAAAATGTGTAAAAAATCGAGTTTGAAAAAATTCGAATCCATCAAGAATGAATAAAATAAAACGTCTTCCGCATAAAATAGATCAATAAGGGTTGGTGTGCCGTAAAATCTAACCAACCAACCAACCAACCAACCAACTCAATACACAGCAACTTTTAACCTCAATCTTAAAATACCAAATTACGGAAACTAAGCAAAATAGACGTACAATGTACACAATTCCCTAACCACAAGGCATAAAATCAGATCAGTCGAATGTTAATTTTAATAGATTTTATGTAACAATATTTTCCCACAAAAATTATAACCAAAATTATTCTTTTTTATGTACATACCTTAGTGTTGATTATAGGATCAGACGGAGAAATCTTTTTAGAATCATTCAAACCATTTTGAATAGTTTTGCTTGTTTTAACATCTGCAATTTCTGGTTTAATCTTCGCTAGATCAGTTGTCTTTGCAAGATCAGTTGTCTTCGAGGACGTAACAGATTTTTTTGTTGACCAAGGATTCCATATTTTAAGCAAAACTGGCCGGATGAAACGATGGAATACCCATAGACAAAAAGGAATTACTATACATGGGACACACACCATTTTTCTCTTATAATGTAACAATCAAATTCACAAAAACGATTTCTCCTTCCACAAACAATTTCACAAAACAAAATTTGATAATGACTTCCGGTTGTGCTAGCTCTCGGAAAACTAGGTTGATAAGAGTTATCTACCCCTTGTTTACAAGTAAAAACAAAAAAAAAACATTAACATGCAGTTAAAATCGATCAATCAAATGAACAATAAATTTTATTTACAAGGCATATGTTAGTCTGGCTCAATGATACATGTGTGGGTCACCAGTTAGTATCGGACTACGGCAGTAACGGCATGCATTATCACAATTAGTACGTATCTTCTCGAGTAAACATGTGTTGATAGAGCAAGAGGGTTTGTTTATTGTGAGGTACGGGCCTTTCAGAAGGCGCCAACCATCTGAATGCCGAAAATACAGAAACACTCCAGATGGAGGGAGTGAGATCAAACGTTCGGCCTCCCGTCGCGTCGACATGTCAGACAAAGCACAGGAGGAGCCAATGGAGTCAGCTTCCTGGGATCCTGGCGTGCATCGGGAGGCCCGTACGAAAGACAGGGCGCAAATAAGAAGAAAGAGGAGGAGGAGGAGAAGGGGGGGCGATAGCTGATAAAAGTCGAACGGTTTCTAGTAAAGTTCGAGTGTCGGCGGGTTATGTTCGAACAAGAGGCGAACGCTTGGAATACCATTGGGAATACTCGAGCGTCTTATCACCCTGGGGCCCTCGGCACTCTAAAAATAATAATCGAGATGATGAGCGGCGGAGAAGAAGAAGAAGAAGAAGAAGAAGAAGAAGAAGGATGAGAAGAAGAAGAAGAAGAAGATGAGAAGAAGAAGAAGAAGAAGAAGAAGAAGAAGAAGAAGAAGAAAGAATGATGAAAAGAAGAAGAAGGATGAGGAGGTGAGGAGAAGAAGAAGAAGAAGAAGAAGAAGAAGAAGAAGAAGAAGAAGGGATTTTCATTTTCCTCTTTTATTAAGGTGCATTAGATTTATTATAGTTACATACCTGCCAAATAGCAAGGAAGGATATGCGAAAAAATTCATATCTGCCCCATCACCTATTTTTCAAGGTTAACTATCTGTCTGTTCATCTCTCTCTCTCCCCCCTCTCTCTCTGCCTCTCTCTCTCTCTCCTCTCTCTCTCTCTCTCTCTCTCTCTCTCTCTCTCTCTATATATATATATATATATATATATATATATTATATATATATATTATATCTTTGTTTTGATCATATCTTTCTATCTATTTATCTATCTATTTCAGTCTGAACATATCATATCGTATAATCTCTCTCTCTCTCTCTCTCTCTCTCTCTCTCTCTCTCTCTCTCTCTCTCTCTCTCTCTATTCTATCTATCTATCTATCTTAGTTTGATCATATCTTTCTATCTATTTATCTATCTATTTCAGTCTGAACATATCATATCGTATCATCTCTCTCTCTCTCTCTCTCTCTCTCTCTCTCTCTCTCTCTCTCTCTCTCTCTCTCTCTCTCCTCTTAGTTTGATCATATCTTTCTATCTATTTATCTATATATTTCAGTCTGAACATATCATATCGTATCATCTCTCTCTCTCTCTCTCTCTCTCCTCCACCTCTCTCTTCTCTCTCTCTCTCTCTCTCTCTCTCTCTCTCTCTTAGTTTGATCATATCTTTCTATCTATTTATCTATCTATTCCAGTCTGAACATATCATATCGTATCATCTCTCTCTCTCTCTCTCTCTCTCCCTCCACCTCTCTCTCTCTCTCTCTCTTCTCTCTCTCTCTCTCTCTCCTCTCTCTCCTATAAGGCATTTGAACTTAAAACTCCAACGTCACCTGGCAAAATGTTTGCGGTTACGTATGCATGAAACCAAATGGTCGTGACTGTTCCTTTGTCATCAAATAAATAAATATATAAACCCTTTTGTTGTGAGGTTTTAAGGGGTCAAATAAGAACAAAACGACGGGTAACAAATGTAGGAAAATGTTTTAACAGAAAGTAGACAAATACAATACAGATAAGTGGTAATTACGTCCGACAAATAGAGTTATTGGCTTACTCGCATTGGCTTACTGCCAAGCCACAATTATCCCTGTTACTTATAGTAACCCGTTGGCGAATTCCATTGGTCAATAGGGTATATCACCTATAACACCTTTATATATTTATTTTGTTATATCATATATATATATAATATATATATATGTGTGTGTGTGTGTGTGTGTGTGTGTGTGTCCGGCCAAAACTATGAAAATATAATAATTAACTACAAAGTGAATAGATACAGACATTCACTATCACAAATTATTTTTTGGGGCAAAAGAAACTAAAATGATTTGATTCATATTGACAAAGATATTTCAAAATCAAAATCTACATAGTAATAGCTTTGAATTCTACTCAGCAATATTGAGCCCGTTTTCGCCACCGTTAAACTTAAACAAATAGATATCTTGAAGTAAGATTTAATAATAACTCGAAATCATCATCATCATCCTGTCGTGATATCATCACAGATATCCATGACAATCTCTTACCATCCCTCCCTACCACTCATTGCTCCTGGGAGATCCTCTGCGCAGCATCCAGCATCCGCACAGAGTTGATCTATGTACGTCTTTGCTGGGCGATCTACTCTGGTCTGCCCATGTGATGGCTTCCATAGGAGAACGTCACTTATGAGTGCATCCTTGCTTCTCCAGCAGTGCCCAGCGTGTCTTGTTCACCTCACACGGATGGTATGTGTGATATGGGGCAGGTGGCCATAAAGTTGTGTCCTCGTGGGGTGTTGTTTCCACGCAGCATTTTCGTGCAAGTCCCGTCCAGTTTATTCTCTATGCGCTTTGTTAGAGTCCAGGTAGTGCAGCCGTATAGAATTTCGTATTCAGGCCATTAAAAATTAGATAAATAATTCTCCTCATTGTCTACGTTTCAGAATAATGTTTTTAGATAGTTTCATAAATAATACAAAAATCAAAAATACAAACGAAACAATAACAATATCTTAAAATAAATGAAATAACTGAGTTACGGTAATTAGATATTGGTGGTTAGTCGAAAGGTGGTAGATGTAATGGTCGTCTGTTCCTAGGTAAGTCATCTTCTTACCGCGCGGTTAAACCCTTTTGGGCTTCGGTTTTAATCAAGACGTCCAAGATTTAATAAACTGTCCTGCTTTGTAATTAAAAAAAACTCCAAAGAGACAACAAAGCCCATCACAAAAGAAGACATACCGACCAGATGAAGAAATCAAACCCAAAGGAAGATGGCCACTTGCCAAAATATAACCCAATTAAGAACATCCCTCTCTGCTTTCCATTGTCTAACTTTAAAATAGTCCACACCTGGACAAAATTTCAGAAAAATTGAAGTGAGAAATGTTAACAAATTTTAACAAAATTTTGTAGCTTCGGTTCTGAGCAAAAACCAAACTATGTTTTTGGCACACACAATGTTCAATAGATATGAAATAATAATAGAAAAAATCTTTGTCATAGATGCAGTGCCACATCGGGATATTGATCTTGCTATGAAAAAATTAAAGGTCACCCTCAAATTTGGAGAGCAAAATATTGACATAGCTCAAATTTTGGGGATTGTCTAACTTTAACATAGTCCACACGTGTACAAAATTTCAGAAAAATTGAAGGGGTGGGTGACACGGCCTCGATGATTTGACATGGAATTACCCACCTATAATTCTACATTTTTAATAGAAACAAAATAACTGCTGGAGGTGTGTGGCGCAATGGTTACCGTCGGAGGAAATATACACGGCGAGAGGAGTTCAAATCCTGGACCCGACAGTTTGCATTTCACATAGCGCTAATACCCTTGGGGAAAATATACCAGATACAAAAAGGGATATATAACAGACGTTGCATCTGGGGAAATTAAACACTGATCTTGTGTCACATCCTGTTTGTGGCGAATGGATTGGGTAAATATGAGGGTGGACTGAAAAGTTCTTATTATGACGTCATATCTGCTGTCTGTGGGCTTTTCTGACCAATGAGATCCAAGAATGAGTATCTGGAGGCTCCCGTATAATAATGGCCAGAAATGGACATGGTGATAAGAGTTCAAATCCTGGACGAGGCAGGTTTCGTTTCATATAGCGTTAATATCCTTGTTGAATGTATGAATCAAAATATTCCTCCTCCAGCTATGGGTAAAATAGTAGGACGAATTGGGTTCTTTAGCTTTTCATGGTGACCGGTCTAGGAGAAGGACTAGAGAAGGAAAACTCTGAATTCAAACCTGTTATTCTCCGCTTTAAAAAGTAAAGCAATTTAGTTTAGGACAGGTTTAGCTACCAACAAGGTAAAGTCGTCGGGGTGGCCTAATGTCGGTATCAGCCAATCAGTGAGGGAGTATCCCCTTTTCAATAGCACTAGACCAAGGAGATTATCTTAGCGCCACACCTACCATCAGCTCCTTTCTTTACCACACAGGTCTCTGTGCTACTCATACGCTGAATCGGCGAGGACCGGTATCGATCTAGGAACCTTGTGGTTTCTAGACGAACTCTCTACCGAATGAGCTAAATCGAGCTTAACGGACCAAAATTCCACCATCGTATGTCACCCCACAGGAAAAAAAATACCAAAAATCAGAGAATTAACCGAATTTAATGAATTTTTCAGTGTTGATATATTAAGGAATAAAAGATAAAATGCTCCATTTTATTTCATTTAAAAACTTTTACATTTTTTCAGGTCATTTAACTTTAAACCACAACTCTTTGAGAATCTGTGTTACACCTCAAAGATACGGGGTTCTGTCACATCCTGCCCGTGCGAAGGGGTTGGTAGATCCATACAGGAATATGTGCGGTTCTTTCCCTTCTTATGCGTCAACACCGGGTTCTCTGGATTGCAACTCAGTCTACAGCAATGATACTATCAACACCACATCCTTATCACCCAAATAATATCTATATACTTCCCACCCTCTGATGACACTTCGTCCTCTGTTCTACCTACCCTACCTCGCCCTCCCCCCATCTGCATAGTAGCTGTGGGGTACAGAGTACAAGAATACTTAAAATATTCCAGTCATCTGTCAGGAAAAGACGAAACAATTTGAACTGTGCCATACACGAGTTTATTGCCACCCACACACGCATGTGTTGACAAAAAGACCTCTTACATCACAAGGGATTATTGCTGTTGCTTGTTCCCTAACAGAAGTCAAGAACCGTTTAGGTAATTTATGAGTTAGTGCGTCCCGGTCTCCTGCCTCAGAAATTGCAACCCGGTGACTATTAAAATAACGTCCCCAGCTATGTCGGTGTTACTTGAAAGAAAACAACCAACTTAGGGTGTTAAATGTATTTTAGTGGGGGGGGGGTCTCTTATTTGTCGTAATTCTTATTTATTTATCGTAATTTGTCGTAATTCTTGTTCATTTATAGAAATTTGACGTAATTCTTGTTTATTTATCGTAATTTGTCATTCTTGTTTAGATATGAAGATGGATATATAGTTTGGAATAGACTGAGATAGATAAACAAAATAATATAGATAGATATGAACAAATGGAGATAGATAGATAGATATTTTCTACAAGTAAATGTATTTGTGGGGTGTTGCTTCTTTTTTGTCGTAATTCTTGTTTATTTAAACTAAAAACAAGACATTAAACAAACATGAATAAAAGAAAATCTGAGACGACATAGCTGTGGACGTTATTTTAATAGACACCGGGTAGCAATTTTTGAAGTAGGAGACCGGGACGCACTTCCTCATAAATTACCGCCGTTTATCATCATTCCTGTCTGGGAGATGAAAAAAGGGGACTATATATATATATATATATATATATATATATATATACTAGCAAATATATGCACCCTCCGGGTGCAAGTATTAATGTCATAAAATAAATATAAATTAGAAAGTAAAATAAAATTAAATTAGAAAGTCTAAAGAAACTAAATAAGAACGCAGATAAAATGATTTGAAACAGAGAGGGGTATAATAAAAAAAAGAATATAACAGTTGAAGCTTCCTCTTCCATCACCCCCGTCTTTCATTGCTAAACTTTTCTAATTTAACTATTTAGTTAAATTAGAAAGTAAAGAATGAAATTACAGTTATTTTTTTTTTTAATTGATTTCTTTTAAAACTGCAGCAATGCATGGATGGTCTTAATTCTTCCTCCAGTTTTCTAGATCCTCCAGTTTTTTCTAAGCTTTTTTGGTACCGATCCAAGTGCACCAACTACAATTGGTATCACTTTAACCCTCATTTTCCACAGCTTTTTCAATTCTCTGGCAATGTCCAGGTATTTGCCCATCTTTTCATTTTCCTTCATCTTTACCGTATAATCTGCTGGAACCACCAGTAGACAAGTTATCATTTTTTTTTTAATCAATACTAGGTCTGGTCTTCTGGTTAGGATAAAGTGATCCGTGTTTATCTCAAAGTACCAGAGAATTATTATTATTATTATTATTATTATTATTATTATTATTATTATTATTATTTACTCCTTTTGAGATTTCACATAAGTGTTAGCTGATGGTCTTTCACTGGAGTCTGAGTGACCGCAAGTCTCCTCAGGTCTCCAGGACTCTTCTGAGTATTCTAGCAGATTGCAGCAGTGCAGTGTGCTGGGTGGTATCAATCCTTCCTCTGATTTCCTGACTTTCCAAACCCTTTTCCAATCCTTTTGGAACCGTTCCAAGTGCACCAATTACAATTAGTATCAATTTGACTTTCATATTCCATAATTTTTTCAGTTCTCTGGCAAGGTCCAGGTATTTTTCCATTTTTTCATGTTCCTTTAGTCATCTGTTGGAACTGCAAAATATTGTTATTCTTAATAATAATAATAATAATAATAATAATAATAATAATAATAATAATAATATAATATGCATAAACCAGAATCTGTTCTTGAGAACGAAACGTATAAAATTCTCAGGGACTTTGAAATAAAAACGGATCGCCTTATCCCATCAAGAGGACCAGACCTAGTGTTGATAAACAAAAAAGAAAGAACTTGTCAACTGGTGGATTTTGGAGTGCCAGCAGATCACAGGTGAAGCTAAAGGAAAATGAAAAAATTGACAAATATCTGAGGAGACTTGCTGTCACTCAGACTCCAGTGAAAGACCATCAGCTAATGCTGATGTGAAAACTCAAAAGGAGTAAATAATAATAATAATAATAATAATAATAATAATAATAATAAAATTATTATTATCATTATTATTATTATTAATATTATTATTAGTAGTAGTATTATTATCTTTTTCGACCAAGTGTATCAACTTACAACCTTATTTTCCTTCGGACCTCTCTAACTATGAATCTATAAAGTGTATTTATCGATCAGTCAATCGATATACCTTATCATACTTTGCACTTCTTTTCATTACCCTCTCTCTCACCCGTTTCTCTCTTCTCCTCCCTCTCCCCCTCCCCACTATATAACCAATGTGGTTATGTTACCGAGTCACACTTTTACTATCTCCCCCTAACATCTCAAAGCAATGATAACCACGACCGTCATTTCCTTGACACTGATATCACAGTACGATAAGCTCTCTCTCTCTCTCTCTCTCTCTCTTCTCACAAGCGTGCACCTGCGGGTACGGCTCAATGGTAAAAGAACGACACTGGCGATCGCGAAATGTAAATGATAAACTCCTTTGTTTTCTCAACGGATGTAATGGATAATCTAACCTACGACCATAGGCCGTAAAATTTTCAGCCTACTTTCCCTGTAAAATTTCATCCGTATGGGATGAGATTTTACAGGGAAAGTAGGCTGAAAATTTTCCAGGTTGTTTATCTTATTTTTAACCTTACAATGCATGTTAATTCCAAATACGACAGAGACAATTCCTTGTGAAAATTTGTTAACTATGTAGACTATGTTAAAGTTAGACATTCCCCAAAATTTGAGCTGCCAATTCCAAAAATTGGCGGAGTTATGTCGATTTTTAGCTCTCCAAATTTGGTGGGTTTGGTGAAAAATGGCGACCTTTCGTAATCTATTTTTGTCTTGAAAATGAGTTCTAGAGCTTCCCTACTCCTAAAAATTGGTTTATAAAAGCATTCTTACCCAGGAAATCTATAAATGCTATCGGAAAAGTGAGAAGGTCAACCAATTTTAAGTTATTGATGATTTCTGATTTGTTCATAGCAAGATCAATATCCCGATGTGGCACTACATCTAAGACAATTTTTTTCTATCGTTATTTCACATATGTTGACCATTATTTGTACCAAAAAGATAGTTTGGTGTTTGCCTAGAACCAATCTTACAATATCAGTTAAAATCTTGCAGTTCCCGTGCTACTCATCCGCTGAGTTGGCGAGGGTCGATATCGAACTAGGAACCTTGTGGTTCCAAGTCGGGCACTCTACCGTATCCGAATGTTTTAAAACGGAATTTCAAAAAGTAAATCCCAAATATCAGACCATATCTGCAAGAACACCATGTAATACCAATAAATACAACATATTTAGTGTTTCTGTCAGAAGAACTAAAATATGGAACGAATTATTCGTGGATCGGTTTACATATCTCAAGTAATAGATCCGAAAAATTTAATTAAAAATGTACACTTAACTGATTTACTTATTAAAAATTATTTTCTCTTTTTATAATTGTACATTTAACTGATTAAAAAAGTACGATTAACTGATGATTAACTA
The DNA here is from genome assembly GCA_023376005.1 of Doryteuthis pealeii. Taxonomy (NCBI): domain Eukaryota; kingdom Metazoa; phylum Mollusca; class Cephalopoda; order Myopsida; family Loliginidae; genus Doryteuthis; species Doryteuthis pealeii. The sequence goes on from CM042138.1 coordinate 41,627,043, forward strand.
TATAAAGTATATAATTAGTTATAAATTATAGTTATAAATTATAGTTATTAAACGTTATTTTATTAATAATTATAGTTATTAAAAGTTATTAGTTTTAAAGTATATAACTATAACCTTTTAAAAAAGTACACTTAAATTTAATTTAAAAAAGTACAGTTAACTGAAGATCAAATAGCTTTCTGATAAAAAATAAGAAAGAAGACGTCTGACGCCTGGTAGATCTCCCCTGTCTCGCCAAAAAAATTGAAAAAATTGAAAATTAAAAAAAAAAAACAGTTTTTATATTGTTGCTTGTTTGTTACGGCTACAATGAAAAAGTTGATCGCCCTATTGGCTGGGGCTGTAGAACACGCCGACTGCAACTAGAATACAGGAATAAGACCCTCCTCCATACACAATACGGCCATCTGTCGGCCGTGAGTGTTGATCCGTGATGCTTAAAGACGGAATCCAGGTGGCTGAGCTGTCCATAACTTCCAGCACTCCACTTTGCCCCTTACTTAGGCTAGAGAGTCGGTCGGATGCCCCTCCGATAAATCGGCTGTTTAACGTGTTTGAATTCAGAGTTTTCCTTCTCCTAGACTGGCTGTCTAACCACGGTTAAAGAGCACAGTCTTCTCTACTATTTACCCATAGCTGGAGCGAGAATACAAGGATTTATACCTTTCCCAAGGGTATTATCAGTATGTGAAACGTTAACAGCCTCGTCGTCCAGGATTTGAAATCGTATCACCGTATCTATTTCCTAAATCCTCGCAACTAAATACTACTGCTACTGTCCTCCTATAGAGATGACTTTGGCATTAAATAATCCACAAAGGTTTATATGCCATTAAACAAAGAAACCAAAGCAATTACTTTCGAAATAATACACTTGGGAAAGGTATGTACACCTCCGCAGATATGGGTTGAATAGTACTGCTACTGTTTTTCCCCAATGAAGGCTTTGGAATTAGATAACCCGCAAAGTTTAACGTGACATTAAAAAAAAAAAAAAAACTAAACATAATCATCTAATGACAATAACCAAACAAACGTTAACATTTCAAAGGAGGCAGAATTAATGAAGGATATATATATATATATATATATATATATATATATATATATATATATATATATAGAATTTTGGGTGTTTGTTTTTTAGAAGCATTGTTGAATAAAGTATATATTAGTATTTATATTTTTGCTTGAAGGCAATTACAATGCATGTATCGCATAAAATTCGATACTTATAGAAAATAATCTTGACAAGTGAATCCCGGCAAAGGATTGTTCGGTGTGTAGAACATCGTTTCTTGTCAAGATTATTTTCTGTAAGTATCGGATTTTATGCGATACATGCATTGTAATTGCCTTCAAGCAAAAATATAAATAATAATATATATATATATATATATATATATATATATATATATATATATACTCTTTCTATGAAGTTTACATATTATTGTGTCAAATCTCTTGGCCAAATCTGGTTGGTTTTGTTAGGCCAACAGATTTGAATTCAGAGTTTTCTTTCTCCCAGTTTGGTTGCCATGACAAGGTTAAAGGGCACAATCTGTACATTATTTAGCTATAACTATAGGGAGAATAGTTGGATGCACACTTTTCCCGAGGGCATTAGGTCTATGGGGAATGCAAAGAGCCACGTCCAAGATTTGAAATCGTGTCATTCATATATATATATATATATATATATATATATATATATATATAAAGTAAGTAAAGTCGACGGGGTGGCCTAAAGTCGGTATCAGCTAGTCAGCGAGGGAGTCCTTTTCAATAGTACTAGACCAAGGAGATTCTTTCAGCATCTGAGGTGGAGCGCCACACCAACCATCAGCTCCTTACTTTACCACACATATCCCTATGCTACTCATACGCTGAGTTGGCGAGGACCGGTATCGAACTAGGAACCTTTTGGTTTCT
>CM042138.1:41636474-41651474 GCA_023376005.1 Doryteuthis pealeii
TCCTAGACTGGTCGCCTAACCAAAATCAAAGAACGCAGGCTGCCCTACTATTTACTTTTATAATTTAAGCTGGCTAAGCACGTGTATTCCTGAGAGGAATTTCTTGGGGATTGGTGTCCGAGCTACATTCGTGTAACAGGTTTAAATTCAAAGTTTTCCTTCTCATAGACTGGTTGCCATACCAAAGTTAAAAAGACCAGACTACCCTAAAATTTACCCATAACCGGACACATAATTATTGGATTCATGTGAAAATGCAATGAAGGTCGTCCAGGATATGAACTCGGTTTTTTCTTTCCATATAGTACGACGATAACCATAAGAATTCGAGCACCTCCTATCTATAACATATAAAAAGGCAGTTTGTGCGTATGTATGTCCGAAGGAAACTATCAAAATAAAACAATAAACGATGATAAAGTAAATATCTAAACACATTCTCTATAACCAGATCTTGCTTTTTGAGCACACATAATGAAGGTTTGATTTATATTAGTGAAGAAAATTAAAAAACAAAAATTAAATGATAACAGCATAGATTTCTTTTTGCATTTAATATTTTAAACAGTAGACATTCATTTTTCAGAGTGTCTGGATCAACGCAAGGTCTTTTTTTTACGAAGGGAATTTAATGGGACATACTCCGAGGATCCAACTTTATTGCCCTTATAGCAAACCTCCAACCCTTTTTATCATATATGTGCTAGAAGGCTGTAACTGAGGGTCGCGGTGTCCTAGGTATGACGTAAAACTCTATCTAGTAGTGAGGTTCCAATTCTGTATCTCTGAGAAGTTCAGTATACACGCTTATCACCATTACTCCCAGGTCAACTCTTCTTTGGGGTAGTAGTTCCTGTTAGGGTGCCATCTATGAGTCAAAAGATGAGTATTAAAATGGTTTTTTTAAAAGTTTGTTTTGTTTTGTTTTGTTTTACGGCATATCAACCTCAGTGGGTCATTTAATGCCGATAAAGTTTTGAAATAAATCAATTCTTAATGGATAATACAATTTTTTTTTATTAACACATTTTTCTATTTAACCCATAGATGGGACCCTAACAGGTACTACCACTCCGGGTCAGAGTGGACCAATGGTGATGAAGGGGTGCTCCACATTCCCCAAACCTCCAAAACTGGAACCTCACCATCAGATAGAGTTTAACGTCATTTCCAGGACATGTAGACCCGCAGCCACTGCCTTCTAGCACCTATATATGATAAAAAGGGGTTGTGGCTTGCCATAAGGGCAATAGGGTTGGGAAAATCATATAGGTGCTAGGGCTTGACGTGACCAGCCGATTGATCGGAGGGGGCCTCTCCGACCGCCCGTCTAGCCCAAGATAGGGCCAAAGTGGAGTATTGCATGTCATGAACTGCTCATCCACCTGGTCTCTATCCTTAAGCATCACGGGTTGCCACCCACGGCCAACAGGTGGCCCCATTGGGGGAGTCTTACCCCTCTGCAGAGGTGCAGTCGGTGCATTCTAACGCCCCAGCCGACAGGGCGGGTGTTTTGTTTTTTAAATTGAGTTTTGAAACAATTGATTAACCAAAATGAAGGAATAAAACAAAACGTCTTCGGCATTAAATAACCCAACATGGGTTGACATGCTGTAAAACACAAAAAAAACTAGGAATACTAATTATTTTGATGATTAAATAAATTTCAATGACAAGAGCGTCTACACAACATTACCTTTGACTACCCATAATCAAGTTGCATTCCAAACCAAAAGAGCTTCTTTCAAAACTATGTTCGATATTCCAAAAGTCAATAGACATACCCGGAGAAGGCCGAAGATTATAAAGGACGGAATTATATGAAAAAGATGAGGATATTATTGGAAATTAACTAAAAATACAATGATTACAACACTTAGTCTAAAAGAAGAAAAAAAGGAAGAATTAGTCAAGAACGATTGTTACATAATTATTAGATTCTTAATATTTATGTACAGTGGTGTAGAAATCAAAATGGCTGTTATAAGTTGCAGCCCATGGCCTTGAAGGATGAGTGACAAGGCTTGACCTCATCCTGATCCTTCCGGTGTATACCGTGAGAATCGGTGGAGGAGACCCTCTTCCGGTTTAGATTAGAAATAGATTTTAGTCAGATCGGCCAAAGCCACGACGGTGGTAAGTCGTGTTATGCACGCGGCTGACTCGATCTGCGCAGGTAGTCTGGTGGGGATTTGAAATAAAGAATGATCTAAGTAAATCGAAGTCTGTGTTATTATCTAAAAACTACCAATGACACAGGGCTTCTGATAAAAAGAAATCCCCAATGGAAGACCAGACACGAAGTCCTCAAGAGAAGTCCAGACGCTAGAAGAGATGTTAGAAGAAGACGTAAGATATCAAAGACGTCAGAAGAAGAATAGAAGAATAGAAGTAAGTAAGAAGTAAAGGGGTATACAACACGATATTTTTGGCAATTTTGTCTAAGACAATAGAAATACCCGAGAAGGCCGAAGATTTTAAACGGCGGAAAGAAGAGGATGTTATTGGAAATGAACTAAAACACAATGACTAGAACATCTCGTCTAAAAGAATAAAAAAACAAAAGAAAGGAAAAATCAGTCAAGAATAGCATTTTTGGCAATTTTGTCGAAGAATAGAAATACTCGAAGAAGGCCGAAGATTATGAAGGGCGGAAAGAAAAGGATATTATTGGGAATGAACCAAAACACAATGATTAGAACACCGAAAGTAAAAATCAGTTAAGAGCATTTTTTTGGCAATTGTGTCTAAATAAACAAATTACAGAAATAAATTAAAGAGAGAGAGAGATAGAGATAGAGAGAGAGAGAGAGAGGGGGGAGGAGGAGAGAGAGATAGAGAGGCTAACAGATAAGCAAGGACGTGAATAGATCTGCAGGCTTGATGGTTTGTGAGGTGTCTGGGGGCTGGAGGATGGCTAAACAAACTCATCTAACAAAAATGGATTCAGCGTCTGTTGAAATCAGTGGATTGTTGTCAAATAACCTGCCTCCGCCCGCCCCAACATCTTCGTCTTTCGCATTGCTCTGCTCACCTGATTACTTTCGCAGATCTTTTTTTGCGGTGCTGAGAAAAATGGGATTACGAATCGTAATAAACAAACCAACTTATTTTGAACAGTTTTTTGTCTTCTTTTTCATTTTATTATTATTATTAATTACTCCTTTTGAGTTTTCACATCAGTGTTAGCTGATGGTCTTTCACTGGAGTCTGAGTGACAGCAAGTCTCCTCAGGTCTCCAGGACTCTTCTGAGTATTCTGGCAGATTGCAGCAGTGCAGTGTTCTGAATGGTTTCAATCCTTCCTCTGATATCCAAACTTTCCAAACCCTTTTCTAATGCTTTTGGACTGTTCCAAGTGCACCAACTACAATGGTATAACTTTCACTTTCATATTCCATAACTTTTTCAGTTCTCTGGCAAGTCCAGATATTTGTCAATTTTTTCATTTTCCTTTAACTTCACCCTGTGATCCGCTGGCACTGCAAAATCCACCAGTTGACAAGTTCTTTCTTTTTAATCAACACTAGGTCTGGTCTTCTTGCTGGGATAAGGTGATCCGTTTTAATTTCAAAGTCCAGAGAATTTTGTGCGTTTCGTTTCAAGAACAGATTCTGGTTTATGCATATACCATTTTGTTGTGTGGTCAAAATTAATTTCTTGCATAATTCCCAGTGGATCACCTTCCCAACCCAGTCGTGTCTAGTTTTGTATTCTCGTTGTGCTAGTTTGCTACATTCGCAGATATATTGGTAACAGTCTCATCTCTATTACCGCAAAGTCTACATTTACATTTTGTTGGCTTATCAATTTCGCTTTGATGTAGTTTGTCCTTATGCATTATTTTGTGCAGCAATTATAAGTGATTCTGTTTCTCTTTAGGTTTGTCCAAGTCTTTCAACCTCATCTATTTGTCGTTTTCATATAATTGAGTTTTTCACACCAGCATTTAGCTGATGTATTTCACTGGAGTCTGATGACATCAAGTCTCCTCAGTATCCAGACTCTTTGAGTATTCTGCAGTTTGCAGCGCTGCAGTATTCTGATGTCTCACTTCTTCCTCTGATTTCCAGATTTTCCAGTCTTTTTTCTAAGCTGATTATTATAATTAGTTTTTCACACCAGCATTTGGTGATGGTATTTTTACTGGAGTCTGAGTGACAACAAGTCTCCTCAGGTCTCAATGATTCTTCTGAGTATTCTAGCCGATTACAGCAATGCAGTTGTCCGGATGGTCTAAATTCTTCCTCTGATTTCCAGATTCTCCAGTCTTTTTTCCAAGCTTTTGGGACCGTTCCAAGAGCACCAACTATAATTTGTTTCACTTTGACCCATATTCCATAGCTTTTTCAGTTCTCTGGCAAGGTCCAGGTACTTGTCCATCTTTTCGTTTTCCTTCATTTTCACCCTCTGGTCTTCTGGAACCACAAAATACACCAGTGGACAAATTCTCTCTTTTTTGTTGATCTCATACTAGGTCTGTTCTTCTTGCTGGGATAAGGTGATCCGTCTTTATCTCGAAGTGCAAGAAAATTTTATGCTTTCCATTCTCAAGAACAGATTCTGGTTTATGCATATACCGTTTTGTTGTATGGTCAAAATTTAATTTCTTACATAATTCCCAGGGAATCACCTTCCCAACCTAGTCGTGCCTAGTTTTGTATTCCCGTCTTGCTAGTTTGCCACATTCGCTTAATACATGGTTTACAATTATTATTATTATTATTATTATTATTATTATTATTTTCTCTCCGTTTGAGTTTTTCACATCAGCGTTTGCTGATGATATTCACTGGAGTCTGAGTGACAACAAGTCTCCTCGGGTCTCCAGGACTCGTATGAGTATTCTAGCCGATTGCAGCAGTGCAGTATTCTGGATGGTCTCAATTCTTCCTCTGATTTCTAGATCCTCCAGTCTTTTTTCCAACTACAATTGGTATCACTTTCACTCTCCTGTTCCACAGCTTTTTCAATTCTCTGGCAAGGTCCAGGTATTTATCCATCTTTTCATTTTCCTTCAGTTTCACCCTGTGATCTGCTGGGACCGCAAAGTCCACCAGTTGATACGTGCCCTTTTTTTTTTGTTAGTCAACACTAGGTCTGGTATTATTATTATTATTATTATTATTATTATTATTATTATTATTATTATTATTATTATTATCGTAATATCCGACAAACATGATGAGATTATTCATGTGTGAACTACTTCGGTTCAAAAGAGTTTGTTCTTCTGCAACTTTGTCCAAGATCAGAGTGTAGTAACTGTGCGATCTGTGAAAATATAATATACACAAAGAGACACAAAGACAAAACACACACACACACACACATTCACACACACACACACATACACACACACACAACCAAAAAACAAGAAAAACGCACATATTTAATACACACGCACACAGACACACACACACACATATATATATATGTATATGTGTATATATATATATATATATATATATATATATTAAACTAGTGATAATATATTAAAATGTTTAAAATAGAGCAATTTATATTCCAAAATGCTTAAAGTAGATACATAGAACAATCTTCATTCAAAATACGTTTACCTAGTTTAATAGAAATGATTTAAAAAATAAATTGCCACTGTTGCTAAGCGTCATCTTGGTGATAAAAACGAAGCAATTGCTTTAACAGTTACATTAACATCACTTAACATTACTTAAACAGTTTTAATAATGAAAGACACACATACTCTATCTTGATAATGGTTTGAATATGAACCGAAAGTACTAGGTCAGCCAAAAATGAATCTTTCGGGGAAATGATATATTCTTTTCAAGATTATAAAACTTAAAAAAGAATAAAAAGCTTAAAAATAATAATGAGTCTGTCTTATTTAATGAAAGGTTCAATTTATTTTATGGTAGGAATTTACAAGGAACAAGTTAAGGATTACCCAGTATTTTACATTGGGTCTTATTGGTGTTATATATTTATTATTTGCCTCCATAAAAATACAATTTCTTACAATCCAGCCCATCATTCCCACTGACAAAATAGACAAAATATGATATGAGTATTTTGGGTGAAAAAAGTATATTATCTGAATGAAAATTCTGATTTAGAAGAAAATTAATATTTTTTGTAAAAACTTTTAAGGACGTAATAATGCTGTATTTACAAAGCTAACCTGGTATATGCACACTTATTTTGTGGTGATTTTTTACTTTATCTAACCGCTTCTCCGTGGAGCAGGTGCTAACAAACATCTAGTGCTTTTGTAGTGAATTCGTTCCTCACTGAGTAGTGGAACCACATGTCAACCTCGGTTAAAATTGGTAAATATTGATTTATAAAAGACGCGTGGTGTAATGGCTAGAGTCATGGGAAACGGATTTGTCGACCCGAGTTCAAATCCTGAACGAAGCTGTTTGCATTTCACATGGCACTAATACCCTTGGGAAAGGTATGAATCAAATTCTCCTTTCCAGTAAATAGCAAGGCAGACTGGACTATTTAACCATGACTAGGTAACCAATCTAGAAAAAGGAAAACTCTGAATTCAAATCTGTTAATCTACGCTTAAGAAATTGACATTGTGTCGCATCCTAACTTGAGCCTGATTAATATGAGCGGTGCAAATACCTAGAGATTATCTTTTAGGTTCAGAAATATGAATTATCTCCCTTGACTCCAACGCAGATCTCTACAAGGAATGTTTAGTTTATAAGTAGATTTGAAAAGTTTCGACAAAACTTACAATTAGAAAACGTATCATATCAATCAGATGTCAGAATTTTGTTCCCTTAGTCGGTATTTAAAAAAAAATAATAAGTTCTCCCCTTCAGACAAAACGGAAATATTTACTACCTATTTACTTGTTCTTGATGGTTTGTTTGTTTGTTTGTTGTTTATTGTTTTGTTTGTTTTATTTCTTCAACTTTGCCACCAGAGGGCGCGATGGGATATTTGCTAACATTCGTGAACTTTTGGAAGAGCAGCTAAATAAACCAAATATTTGAAATATTGATGAACAAATAAAAAAATAAATAAATGAAGAAAGAAAGGAATTTGGTTTGTCAGATTTCAAAACTTGACACAAACGAAATCACACAAAACGTTTAATCTTTGTCTGTGAGCTAAAGAGGGGGATTGAATTAATGACTTCTGCGTCGGAAATCGCCGATGGATGTGAATGGAGCGGAGGAGGAGAAGAAAGAGGAGGAGAAGAAGGTGGATCAGATGAATGAACCGACCGGGGGGGGGAGGTGAGGTGAAGGAACTGCGAAATTCGTTTAGATATTTTCAAATAAGGTGTGCACTTTCTTGGAAGTTGTCAAACTATATTGAAAGTTAATTCAATATTTGAACAGAAATGAGATTGAGAATTAAGGGAAGAAAAACGTATTTCGAGCCCAAAACCATGCTTTCAGTTTTGCGAAGATAACCAGCAAATATTAGAGAAGATTAAGATGATATCCACTCGAGGGCATGCAAAGATATATATATATATTATATATATATATATATATATATATATATATATATATATATCCGTGTGTGTGTGTGTGTGTGTGTGTGTGTGTGTGTGTGTGTGTGTTTGTGTATGTGTTGAATATAGTATAGGCGAGAAACAATAATTCACCAAGTGCCATTGACTTCAACTCTTCGCTACCCTAACTAAAATACACGTCAATATCAACGATATTGAGCACTCTTCACTTATAAAGATAGCAAACTAAATTATCAGGTATGTTCCTTTTCAAAGGGAGGTAATTGATGTTTCAGACTTTTTAAAAGACTGTAAACATCAATGGAAAAAATTATGGGAGCAAAAAATGTAAGTTATACTGAAAAAAAAACGCTATAGAAAGAAGAGAACATAGCAAGGAGACATTTGCTGCTGTCCCCAGAGTGAAAATCCAAGTATTTTGGACTATACAAGTGAATAACACATGTATTCCGTATATGAAAAAGAAGAATTGTTAGTAATAATTTTAAATATATACAGATCTCGGAAAATAGGTTGTAGAAAATTGCGCATTTTCAATCATACATTTTTCCATCATTGTTCAGCATGTCTTGCCATACTTTAATGGCTTGTGTGACACAAGGTAAGTGGCCATATAGATGCTTTTTTGCAGGGTACTGTTTCCAGGATTTGTTCAAGACAGTGTGCAATATCCTCTTATAGTTTCCATCAATTTCTTTCTCTAATTGTTTTGTTAAAGTCCACGCAGTACAGCCATACAATAGTACTGACATGGCTACAGCTTGAAAGAATTTTCTCTTTATCTTAACAGAGATCAGATTGTGGGGTTTCGGTTAAGAAACTAAGGTCTTTTTTTTAAATTTCTACTGGAGGTTTGACTGTTAAAATTAAAGCTTTATCAAAAGTATCAATGTTTACAACCATAAATATAAGTTGAAAAGCGATGACAATAACTTGTACAAGTTGAATAGTAGTTTATTTTTATGTGTGTTGCTAAAGAGGAAAAAAATATTTGTATACTCAAATAATACAGGCACACACACACACACACACACACACACACACACACACACAGCACATGCATACACAAACAATGGGAAATTTTTTAAAAGGATTCAATCATCTTTCTGATTCAAATTATCTTAAATCTAGAAATTATTTATATACATAATCTTTGATAAGTTTTTAAGAGATTTTCTTGGTGAACAAGTTAAATGTTCTGCAACACCATCAAGAAGTTTGACAGTTAATAAAAAATGGCTTTAAAATTTATCAACTAAATGTAATATTATTGATTTTTTTGAATGTGCAGACTAGAGAAATATCAAATTAAATAAATCTCAGTAATGTTCATCTTAAATCTTTATTCATGACATAAGATATCGTGTACAACATGCCACATTCCAGACGTTTAAAATTAACTATTAATTTTTAAAGGGAATAAAAATAGTTCAATGGAATTAAAGAAAATATTTTTTGCATCATTTTAAAGAAACATATTGTTCTTAAAACGACGAAGAAAGAAAGCAGTATACTAAACACTCAATTATTTCTTTGAGTTTGAAGAAAATAACTTTTAAATTTTCAAATAAGTTTTTCGACTGTTGAAAATTTTAAAAAAAAAATATTTTATGTGGTCTTCTGGGTTTAATCTTTCTAGAAATGTAAAAATTACAGAATGGATTTTATTCAAATGACCAAATCTTGAAAACTCCCCCACAATCTGAATTGATAAAAAAAAACTTTAAAAAAAACCCAAAAAAACATTCATTACAAAATTAAGTCCTTAATGAATAAATAATTATATATATATATATATATATATATATATATATATATATATATATATAGAGAAGTAAATACACAAACTATGTTTTGATAGGGCTTTTTTTAGCCGACAATTTTTTGGAGAATATGTGCTTAATTGAAGTCGTACCTAATTTTGAAAATTAATTAATTGATAATTAATCAATTAGGTGGGCATACCTATTCAAATGTAAGGCTAAACAAACCGAGAAAAATGTATTGATTTTCTCGATTTGTTTAGCCTTACATTTGAATAGGTATACCCACCTAATTGATTAATTATTAATTAATTAATTTTCAAAATTAGGTACGACTTCAATTAAGCACATATTCTCCCAAATATATATATATATATATATATATATATATATATATATATATATATATATAAGATATATATTAATATATATATAATATGGGAGAAATAAGAGGAAGTTAATCCGACAGTATGTGAGAAAGGTAGACAACATTACTATTACAACTTCTGCTAACACCAACAACTGACCACCTCCCTTATTCACGACCTCCTAATTACCAGTATGAAAATGTTCACCACCAATCAAGAAATCAATCCAAATTCCTGAAAAAGGTCTAACAGACCGAAACGTTACAACGTCGACTTTACTACCTACAATAAACATCTGTTTTCACAACATCCCGTTTGTCTACCTTTCTTCACACACACACACACACACACACGCACACACACCACACACACATTATATATATTTAGGAGATTATGTGCTTAATTAAAGTCATACCTAATTTGTAAATTAATTAGTTATAATTAAATGAATTAGGCGTGCATATCGGTTTAAATGTAAGGCATGAACAAATCGAGAAAAAGCCAATCTCTGTATGTACATTTCAGCCTATTAGGCGTCATCAGCAGAGTTATAGACAGGAGACTGCTCTGTGTTTGATTCGAACCCTGATGAGACCTAATAGGCTGAAATATACATACAGACATTGACTTTTTCTCGATTTGTTTATGCCTTACATTTAAACCGACATGCATGCCTAATTCATTTAATTATAACTAATTAATTTACAAATTAGGTATGACTTTAATTAAGCACATAATCTCCTAAAAATTGTCGGCTATCGCCATCTCAAACAGATTGTTTGTCTACTTCATATGTTTGTCTACTTCATACTTCATCAAATGTAGCAACAACGTTTTCATTGTTGTAGCATTGTTGTAGCATTATTAGTAAATCCAAAAGTTTATACAAACTAATTAAAAGACAGAAAGAGTAATAAAAGTACTTCCAAACCACACTAATTCTTATGCTGATAAGTATATATAAAATGTAGCTACCTATAATTTCTTAGTTCTCCTGAACAAGGTGTACCTTGAACACCGAAACCGTGATAGTGAGAAAAGCTTAATGAAAATTCGGTCGGATTTCGCTCCCCACTTGGAGTAGTTGTTGGCTCTAGCCACACTGAAGAGACGTGAAATGTCAAAACACGGTGTCTGTGGGTAACTATTACATGCTCCCAAACCCCAGTAGAGCTCTCTAGGAGTGACTTTAATTGACTTTCACTGCTAGCTTAAGAAAGCAAGGTTCGTCTGTTATTTAGAGATTAGATTTCTGGTGATCGTAAAATATATACACAGGCATATGTATTTATCAGTTAAACGCACTGCTCCTTACAGGCAGCTGCCTATGGCCTAGGGGACTGTTGACAATTCAGTCGGGAGTGAAACCCGACTTGAAGTAGTTACTGGTCTAGCCACACTGAAGAGACGTAAATATATATATATAATATATATATATATATATAATAATATAAAAGTAAATGTAAGTAATATAATTTGTTTTGTTATTCTAAAAAATATGTGAATTGATACCCATCTGATGAGACTGATATTGGGAGCTATATTAAATAACTTAGAAATTTATATAGGCCCCCAATTTGTCAAAAAAATTTATTAGGAATTACGGTGTTGATTCTTCCTTCCTTTCTATAATATATATTGCTCTGTATATAATCTAAAAAGTTATATTACATTGAGCTCTCTTTAGTGATTTAAAATTCACTGTATTTATACATACTGGATCATACAATATTAATACAGTGTATCTTAGAATCACATATAGAATCATCCATACAATACTACAATTTGATTTTTTGATAAATCTAATCATATATATATTATATATTAATATATATAAATAATTCAGCATTATTCAAATATGATTGATGCACCTGATTAAAAAGTGTGTAATAAATGTATCATACATTTATACATAAGTATTTCTTTAATGTATACAAGGCTGTGGATAAAAGGTTCAGAGATAAGAAGAGCTAAACAAATGTAATAAATTAAAAGTTAAAAAAATATATAAAAAAAAAACGAAATGATATAATAAATCATGAATAAATAAAAGAAAAAAGAATAACTTGAAAGAAAGAAGAGAAATTCTAGCAAGACAAAAGCAAGAACGTAGAATGAATGAATGAATGAATTAAAGAAAGAAAGAAAGAAAGAAAGAAAGATATCGTAAAAAAAGAAAGAAAGAAAGAAAGAAAGAAAGAAAAAGAAAATTAGGATGCTGAGGAGAAAGAAAGAAAGAAAGAAAGAAGAAAGAAAAAGAAAAGACTCTGACGAGAAAAAAAAATTCAATAAGACAAGAAAAAGAAGGAAAAGAGGAAGAAGAAAAAAAAAGAAAGGATGCTGACGAGAAAGAAACGGAACCAATAAGAAAAAAGAAAAAAAACAAAAGGATCGAACCAAAGAAAGAAAGAAAAAAAGAAAGAAAGAAAAAATAAAAGAAAGAAAGAGCTGATGAGAAAGAAAGAGTCGATAAGAAGGAAGAAATAAGAAAAAAGAGAGAAAGAAAGAAAGAAAAGAAAAAAGAAAAAAAAGCAAGTTAGGATGCTGAGGAGAAAGAAAAAAGAAAGAAAGAAAGAAAGAAAAAAAATAATTAGGATGCTGAGGAGAAAGAAAGAAAAGAAAGAAAAAGAAAAAAAAAGAAAAAGAAAGGGAAAAAGAAAAGACTCTGACGAGAAAAACAAAAGATCGACCCAAAGAAAAAAAAGAAAGAAAGAAAGAAAGAAAGAAAGAAAGAAAGAAAAATAAGTTAGGATGCGAGAAAAGAAAAAAGAAAGAAAAAGAAAAAAAGAAAGAAAAAGAAAGAAAAAAAAAGACTTGACGAGAAAAACAAAAGGACGAACCAAAAGAAAAAAAAGAAAGAAAGAAAGAAAGAAAGAAAGAAAAAGAAAGAAAGATGCCGATGGAGGAAAGAAAGGAAAAGAAAGAAAAAAGAAAGAAAGAAGAAAGAAAGAAAGAAAGAAGAAGAAAAAGAAAGATGTGACGAGAAAGAAACGGAATGAGAGAAAGAAAAAAAAAAAAAGAGAAAGAATGAAGAAAGAAAAAAGAAAAAAAGAAATGACATCTATAAGAAACCCAAAACAAAGACAGAAAAAGAAAGAAAGAAATAAAAAAGAAAGAAATGACATCAATAAAAAAAAAAGCCACAAAACAGAGAAAGAAAGAAAGAAAAAAAAGAAAGAAAGAAAGAAATGACATGATAAAGAAAGCACAAAGCAGAAAGAAAAAAGAAAAAAAAGTATAAAGAAAGAAAGAAAGAAAGAAAAAGAAAGAAAAGATTTCGATAAGGAAGAAAATCTCCAAAAAGAGAAAGAAACACAAGATGTCAAAAAGAAAGAGAAAAAGAAAGAAATTATGTTAATAAGAAAGAAACAGAAAAAAAGAACCTGAATGAATAAATGCTGCAAAGAAAGATGGAAGGAAAAGAAAGTAAGAAAGAAAGAAAGAAAGAAAGAAAGAAAGAAAAAAGTAATAATAAGAATGCAAATAAATAAATATATAAATGATGTATGTAAAGAAAGAATAGAAGAAAAATGTCTAAGAAAACGTTAACAAAAGTAAGTTTACAATAAAAGAAAAATTGAAGTATAAAAAAGAAAGAAAAAAACAAAATAGAAATGAAAGAAAAAGAAACAAATGAATTCCTTAAATCAGTTTGTGGCAGGTGAGAAAGTTCAAATCTTTACATTCATTCTTAAGATTAAAAATAGAATTCTTCCAAAATATCCCATTTATTTATTTATTTATTTATTTTTATTTTTGTCAAAGACTTCTAAGCTATATTTTAATCAGTCGACACTCTGGTGCCACATCTAATTCCAAGTTCCTC
The DNA here is from genome assembly GCA_023376005.1 of Doryteuthis pealeii. Lineage (NCBI taxonomy): Eukaryota > Metazoa > Mollusca > Cephalopoda > Myopsida > Loliginidae > Doryteuthis > Doryteuthis pealeii. Next base: position 41,649,917 of record CM042138.1, read on the forward strand.
GGAGACTGAGAGAAGGACAAAATTCTCTGTGCAATTTAATATAAGCGGCACTCGAGTTGAATGCAAGAACATAAATTGGTTAAAATCAGAACTGCTCTTGGAGAAATTCGGTAAAGTTGTGCATATTGTTAATAGCAGAAGTAGTATCGGTAAAAGTATTTTTCCCTTTGAAAATTATTGCACACTTTTTCAAAGTACGGTGGCCAAGACTTGATATAAGAAAAAAAAAAGTAATTATTTGTTTGAATTTTTTATGATTTTCTTAACTTCTGACTAAGCGGCACTTTACACACACACACAGATACACAGACACACACACACACACACACACACATATATATATATATATATATATAATATATATAATATATATAGTGTAAGATGATCGCATCGCATGAAACCAATATGTTTGTGAATGTTCCTTTGTCACCTAATAAATAGATATGTAAGTAAGTAAAAGTAAAGTCGACGGGGCGACCTAAAGTCGGTATCAGCCAGTCAGCGAGGGAGTCTATCTCCTTTTCAATAGCGCTAGACCAAGGAGATTGTTTTAGCATCTGAGGTGGAGCGCCACACCTACCATCAGCTCCTTACTTTACCGCACAGATCCCGTCCTACTCATACGCTGAGTTGGCGGGGACCGGTATCGAACTAGGAACCTTGTGGTTTTAGCCGAACGCTCTACCGACTGATTATATATATATTATATAATATATAATATATATATATATATATATATATACCCATGAGCATGAGTAGGATGTGACACAGGGTCAATTTTTAAATTCTTTAACCGCTCTGAATTCAGAATTTTCTTTCTCTTTGACTAGTTGCCTACCAAGTCTGCCCTACTATTTACTCGAAACTGGATGGACAGTAATTGGATTCATACCTTTTCCAATGGTATTAGCGCTATATGAAATGAAATAACCCCGTCCAGGAATTGAACTCGTCTTGCTGTGTCCATTTCCTACGTTGGTAACCATTACACAACATGCCTTCATATATAGGTTTTTCCTACTGCTACATTTACTTAAACATACACTTGTCGTATCATAATACTGAGAGCTTCAGTGAAGTTCACCAGTTAATACTTGTGTGAAAAAAAACTCACAATCAATAATATGTAAGTAAAGTCGGCCTAGTTACCTATTATCGGTATCAACCGGACAGCGAGGGAGTCTATCCACTTTTCGCTTGCGTTAAACCAGGGAGATTATTTATGTATAGGTGGAGCGCCACACCTACAGACAGCTTCCCACTTTACTGCACAGATCAGATTGCCCAAGCTGTGCTACTCATACACTGAGTTGGCGATGACTGGTTTCGAACACGGAACCTTGCGAATATAAGTTTAAATAAGTAAAGTTTCCGTAGTAACCTATCATCGGTATCAGCCGTACAGCGGAGAGCGTTTATCCACTTTTGCTAGCGTGAGATCGTTTTTGTTAAGGTAGAGCGCCACACCTACAGACAGCTTCCCACTTTACCGCACAGACCAGATTACCCAATCTGTACTACTCACTCCCTGAGTTGGCGGCGACCAGTATTGAACCAG
>CM042138.1:41656474-41661474 GCA_023376005.1 Doryteuthis pealeii
GATAATACTAAATGATTGCCATTCGCCACAGGTAAATTTGGCACGATTCTCTCGGAAAATGGAAGCCATTAACGCCCCCATTTTCCAAGAAAATCGCGCCAAATTCACACACACACACACACACACACACACACACACACACACACACACACACACACACACATATATATATATATATATATGATTCAAAAAATATTCTTTTTCGAACATTATAAAATTCTGTTTTGTCTCCAACGGATTTTTGTCTCTACTCAAAAAATAAAAAATCACTCTGATGAAGGTCGTAAAAAAAAATCTCTCTGTGTACGGAATATTTTTACATTTTTCCTATTATTATTATATTATTATTATCATCATCTCAACTTCATCTGATTATTTTAATAATAATAATAGCGTAAATCCGTATACATTTTGATAAACGGACCGAAACACGTGTAAATGATATCGATTAAAAGTGATATCGATTAAATTCATTTTTATCCATCTACATTTCTTTTCTTTACTCATTTTTTCCTCATATATATATATATACACATGTGTGTGTGTGTGTGTGTGTGTGTTTAGGCAGCATTTCTTCTTGTAGGCATATATTGTTAAATAATGCAGCCATTTTTTGTTTGCAAGTTTTGTCCTTTGTTTTTTCGTATTGCCGGATTGTTTTTGTAATATCTGGCGAAAATTATAATAATATTAAAAATGATAATACAGACAATAAGAATAACACTAATAATAACAACAACAATAATAAACACAGCCTATATAAATAGAAAATGGTCTTTGACATATGGCAAATACATCAGCCAATTATCGCCAGATATTACAAGAACAATCCGGCAATACGAAAAAACAAAGACAAAAAATGGCTGCAGTATTTAACAATATATATATATATATATATAATATATATATATATATATATATAATATAAATAAAAAATGAAAAAATGTTGAATGGTTAAAAATGGTTTAATGAAATGCCAACACGTGTTTCGAACGAGAGTTTTTTCATATACAATTGTATTTTATTTATCATTATTTTAAATATAAAATAATAATAATAGAAAAATATAAAAATATTGAATATTAAATATCATTAATATTTCATATTTACGATAATAGGAGAGCCTTCCTATTTTAAGCTTAATTTATGATCGATAATCAAATTTTTACCCCAGAGAGCTCAACCAACAAGGATTTGGGAGCATATATATTTTGTCATCCACAGACACCGTGTTTCGACGTATCGCGTCTCCTCAGTGTGGCTAGACATTGCAAGTTTCCTCCGACCGGGATAGAAACCCGACCGATTTTCCGTCAGCCCGGCGTCTTAACCACTTGGCCATCAGCCACCTGCAGAGAAGGGTAGATTTTAACTGATAAATACATACATAGTATGTATGTTACAGCCGTTAGAGAGCTCACATCCTGTTTATCGGAGAGCCTTGCCATTCTAAACTTAACACACACACACACACATACACACACATATATATATATATATATATATATATATATATATATATATATATATATGTATATATATAGATAAAGGTGGCTTACCGGTGAATATGGGAACGATCGTTGGAGGTGCACAGAATCCAGTGGTTAAGTCCGCGATAAAAACAAATACAAAGTGCTCAATACAATGTAGAGCAATTTATTAAAGAAATGGATACAATAGAAACCTACTCGAGTTTCGCCATAAGGATCTTCAGGGTTAAATCCACTGAATTAATCGAGGTACCGATTAATTGCAGCCGATTACACGTGTGTTCATTCAATGAACACACGTGTAATCGGCTGCAATTAATCGGTACCTCGATTAATTCAGTGGATTTAACCCTGAAGATCCTTATGGCGAAACTCGAGCTTTTTGGTTTTTACTCCAAATTAAAGATGTCCTGGGCATAACGTTAAACTGCATCTAATGGTCAAGTTCCAATTCTGGAGTTCTGGGAAGTGTGGAGTACCACTTCATCGCCATTTCTGTCAGGTTCACCCTGACTCGGAGTGGTAGTACTTATTAAAGTCCCACCTATGGGTTAAATCTTTAAGAAATGAGTTCTAAAAATGTGTTTATGAAAACGTGTTTAAAAGTTTTTAAAAAGTTGAATACTCAACTAGAAGGGTATATAATATATATATATGAAAAATAGATATAAAAACAAGTTCAGCATAAAATAACCCAAGGGTTGAAATGTCGTAAAAATCCAACCAACCAACCAACCAACCAGTCAACCAACCAAGTAATAAAATATTTACAACATTATTGTCCGGCTTGAAATCGTCGTCGTTGTAGCCGTGATATGGAGGACTGAGTGATTGGCAAGAGAAATGCCTGAAAGCTTGGGTTGCCGATGAGATGGCACGTGACCGATGCGATCTTCTGTGTGTCGTGGCGCTGATAAGCGGCCAAGGTGTATCGCTCAGACGCAGCAGCAAAAAGAGAAACGCGGCGATTGAGTTAGGGGGATGTGGTTGGACGTAGGGTGGGGGGATGAATATACGCGCGTTCTGGACCAGATGAAAGCGGGTGGCTAAAAATCGGAGTCAAAGTCAGCAGCAGCAGCAGCACCACCACCACCACCACCAACAACAACAATAATACCACACCACCCTTACATCACCACACACATACCAGAACCGTCCTTAATGCGTGCGTGTCGACGATAAAAACGAAAAACCGATTCTCAGGACCAGCTCCAAAGCCGTGCACAAGAACAAATACGTGCATGTTCGAACGAAGGAGAAATTACCCGTTCCCGTACACTTCGGCATCCTAAGCTTAAGTTAATGACTGGGGTATTGATTTTAACGGCATGTCAATCCGTCTAAGGTAATTTTATGCCGAGAGGTTAGGGAATCGTGTTTATTGTAAGTTTATATTTACATTTATTGTGTTATTGGTTGATTTACTTTGATTTCTTTGTTTAATGGCATATCAAATTTTGTGGGTTATTTAATGGCAAAAACCATCCTTGTAGTACAACCGCAGTGATATTATTTAGCCATCCTAGTAAAACGAACAATCTGGGCACTGCTGGTTAAGTAAGAACGATCTCTTAAGTTTTCTTATGGACTCAAACACATGGACTCAACTATGTATGGACAGTGGATGCCATCAAGAGGACTTGCCAAAAGAATTGACCGATAAGGAACAATGGTGTATGTGTGTGTGTGTGTGTGTGTGTGTGTGAGAGAGAGAGAGAGAGAGAGAGAGAGAGAGAGAGAGAGAGTCAAAAGAATCCGTGTTGTCGGCACGCCTCAATGAGGATGAATTATTATTTCTTATTGGGTAGAAAGCAGATAAATTGTACCCTATAAAAGTACCCGTATAAAGGTACCTGTATAGTATAAAAGGTACTATAAAATACTAGCTGTATTTCCCCATCTAGCGCGAGTTACAAACTATCCGACTAAATATAAGTATGTCCTTTTTAAATCTCATATTAATTACTCACCATTGGGGAGCTGGTACCTATCACTCGATGTGCTTACTGTGAAAATCTTACAACGGAAAATTGTGCCTTTACCAATAACGAAATAATACTACTTTCTGAAATATAAACAGTGTTATCATTAATGAAAGTGATCCAAATGAACAGAATGTTCGATATATATATATATATATATATATATATATATATATATTATGGACTCTCTCGTCGATTTTCGACGCATGAGGGTTCACAGACACAATGAACACGCACACAGTGATTTGTTTATCGTGGTGAAGGCTTGTGTTGGACCATCCACACTTTTTGGCACAGTCGATAGGAAAGAATTGGTGCATCAAGGGTTGCTACAACCCAATCCACGACCGACCTCAGGAATTTTGAATTCAGAGTTATCCCTCTCCTAGACTGGTTACCTACCCAAGGCTGAAGGGCCCAGTCTGCCTTACTATTTAACCCATAATATATAATTTGTATTTTAAAGACAATTACAATGCCTATAAAATAATGTTATTGTAATTGCCTTTAAAATATAATAAAATAAATAATTTAAATAATAATATACTTTACTTAACAATATAAATAATATAAATAATAATATACTTTACTTAACAATGCTTCAAGCAAATTATCAATACTATATATATATATCAGATCGATTCCCACCTTCAAACGTGGTTTCGGAGCTTTAAATCGATGACCACTCGGCAAATTGGGCACTCCAGTAACATAAAAGTTGTGTTACTTGACATATTGGAAAAAATTACATTCATTGTGTAATATTGTTAGTAATAGATATCAAAGCGCGAGTTATTGTGGTATATAATATGAGTTTTCGCGTATGCAACTGAAACTTACTCTTCCATCACTCTCGTCTTTCATTGTTATTTTTTCTAATTTAAGTATTTAGTTATAAGAGGAAGTAAAGAATAAAATGACAGTTATTTTATCTTGTTAATGGATTTCATTTAAGATTCATTGAAGAGATTTTTGCTTATATTCATTAAAATAAAACCAAACAGTTAGAAATCAATAATACTAAGCACATATTTATTAAATTCGATTTTTTAATATTAATATGCAAATTAGCCTTCCGTTCACACTGTAAACAGCTATTTTGTTGTATATATAAATATAATTGCATGTTGTCAGCATGTAGACATAGTTAACAGTATTAATAATGTAAGACAATTTTATTAATAATTGAGGTTTAGATAAAAAAATAAAATCATGGACAATGTGATGTCAATAACTAAGAGAATTGTGACTTGAGTAGGAATATAGTTTCGGTTACTGACAGAAAAACACACAATCTCCATTATAATAAGATATATATATATATTATATATATATATATATATATACATGGTGGACTCTCCTATCGAGAACGATAGATGAGGGTCAGCAGTGAGTGATTTGATTCCTCCCATGTTGTGCATGCTGTCAAGAAGACATTTTATGTTTCCTCGAGTGTGACAGCAGCCCAGCCCTGCTGCGAGCCATGAAGCCACACTGACAAACGAAATGATCCAAGGCAGGAGTTAAA
>CM042138.1:41663974-41686474 GCA_023376005.1 Doryteuthis pealeii
TTAGGTTTGACTTCAATTAAGCACATATTCTCCCATATATATATATATATATATATATATATATATATATATATATATAATATATATATAGATAGATAGATAGATAGAGGGAGAGATAGATAGAGAGGGAGAGAGAGGAAAGTGAGAGGGAAGAGAGAGGTTTCTTTTTAATTTTTGCATCCCGGGCAACGCCGGGTAGCTTATATAGTATAAAATAAGAGCAATAAAATATTTTTGTAACAAAATTAAAAGAATAAGACTGAGAGAAACAATAATTTTCAAATTAATCGTAAATTTTATTTAACAATATTTTTCAACTTAAAAGTCTTAACTTTCATACACATTTATCTTGATTTCTCAAAATACGAATAAAATGTTTATTTTATCTTCTTGAATTTCAAGACAATTCTAAAAGATTTAGTGCTGTTTCTTTAGTTGCCTTAAGAGATTCAAACCAACAATTATTTCAAGAATTTATATTTGACAATATAATTCCACGTTCTTTTAATGCTAAAATGATGCCTTTCCGAAAGTAACAAAAATATTCGTTTATGAATTTCTCTTAGCTTTTAATGTGAAAACATTAAATATCACAAAACAGAAAAGGAAATCCACTGAATCGTAGTATCCAGTGGAATTTCTATATAACTACGATCTATTTCTTTAAAGACAATCTTCATACCTATTATCATAAAAAGCTATATCATTAAATATGTACTCTTCCCAGGGGTAATCTTTTCGTTTATTTGTTTATTGATTTTAACGGCATATCAACCCATCTGGGGTTATGTCTTGCCTAACGGTTAGGAAGTTATAAATTTCGTGTATTTCTATTTATACTTTTTAGTAATTGGTTTTTAACAATGTGTTAGCATTATTTGGGATTATGTTGTATGGTATTGATTTGTTTCATGTCTATATTCTATGTTATAATTTTATTTCTCTCAAAAAAGAGAGAATATCCTCCATGTTGACATTTTCAAACAGATCTTTCATATTATTTGCTTTAAAATAATGTTTTCTGATGTGAGCAAGAAACCTGCATTCCATGAATAAGTGTTTAACTGTCAAAGGCGTTTGACATGTTCCACATTGTGGTTGTTGTTCTTGTTCGAGTAGATTGGAGTGCGTTAGTCTTGTATGACCAATACGTAATCGAGATACAATGACTTGTTCCTTTCAAAACTTTTTAAAAGTTGGTCTCCAGCCTCCCAAAGTGGGTTTGATTAGGGAGAGTTTATTGTGGATGTTGTTATTCCAGTGTTGTTGCCATTTTGTATGAAGGAATCTATTGATTTTAGGTTTCAAATCAGTATATGGTATCTTGAAATTGTCGGGGTTCAAATCTAGAGCCGATTTAGCTGCGGGGTCTGCTCTTTCATTTTCCCTCACTCCTATATGACTTGGGATCCAGCAGATCATAATCTCCTTAGAGTTAGACATCAAGTCTAATCTATTCAGGAGTTTAATGATAAGAGGTTTTTCCAGTTTTTTATTTCTTAATGATAGTAGGAACATTTTAATACATTTGGTGGGTATTAGTTTTTAGATCACATATATATTTTTTCCAATCCCCCCGCACGAGCAGGATGTGACACAAGGTCAATTTCTTACACGGAGTTTAAAAGGTTTGAATTCAAAGTTTTCCTTCTCCTAGACTGGTTGCCTAGCCATGGTTAAAGAGTCTAGTCTGCTCTGCTATTTATCCATAGCTGGAGGGAGAATTGGATTCATACCTTTCCCAAGGGTATTAGCGCCATGTGAAATGCCAACGGCTTCGTTCAAGAATTGAACTCGCGTTGACGAGTCCATTTCCTACGAATCTAACCATTAGACCACACGCCTCTTTTTTAGATCCCATAGGCGAGAAACAGTCTGTTGCCAAGGGCCGTGGAATTCATAAATACATTACCATAACTGATACATCTATTAATAATGGAGATTCGGTCTCTCTTTGTCTGTAACCAAAATACCGAAAATCGTTAATACATAGAATAAAGAACAACCATTGTTTTTCTTCTCGCCCTTTTTTCAGTAACAAGAGGTTAACTAAAATGTTTACAAATAAATAACTACGATTTTCTATAAAACTTATGTGTAAAATATTCAAAATAATTATTTAATTAATAATTAATAAACACACACAACATGTTATTTGATGAGGAGAGAACTATGTTTCTATTTCAAATTGTTTTATTTCTTTTACTCATTTAATAAATTAGTTGATTTTACTTACTTATGATTTTACTTACTAATAATTTTACTTACTTGATTTTACTTACTCTAACTTTGAATTTTTCCACCTCCCCTCCCCCGGCAATATCCTTGAAAAATTGATTTTTACCCCACCCGGAGCGTGTTTGCTTTTAGCTAGTATATATAATTAAAACAGGAAGTGCGTGGTGTAATGGTTAAAGTCATGGGAAATGGAATCGTCGCCCCAAGTTCAAATCCTGGACGTGGTAATTGCATTTCACATAGCGCTAATACCCTTGGGAAAGGTATGAATATTACTCTCCCTCCAGCTATGGGTAAATAGTAGGACAGACTGGGCTCTTTAACCTTGGTTAGGCAACCTGTCTAGGAAAATGAAAACTCTGAATTCAAACCTGTTGAACACCGCTTCATAAATTGACCTTGTGTCACATCCTGCTCGTGCGGAGGGTTTGTTATATATATATATATATGTGTGTGTGTGTGTGTGTGTGTGTGTGAAAATGGAAAAGGAATTGAATCCGACAATATGAGGAAAAATGAGTAAAGAAAAGAAATGTAGATGGATAAAATGAATTTAATTGATATCACATTAATCGATATCACTTACACATGTGTTTCGGTCAGTTTATGTGTGTGAAAATATTTCGCATACAAAGAAGAATCGACCTTCATCAGAGTGAACATTTATTTTGAAAATAAATGTTCAAAATAAATGTTCACTCTGATGAAGGTCGATTCTTCTTTGTGTGCGAAATATTTTCACACACATAAACTGACCGAAACACATGTGTAAGTGATATCGATTAATTTGATATCGATTAAATTCATTTTATCCATCTACATTTCTTTTCTTTACTCATTTTTCCTCATATATATATATATATATATATATATAATCAAAACACGGTTAGGTAATTACAGCACTGGGTGCAGTGAGTTTTATCATTACTGATAACCCTACAATTTGTGTCTTGCACCAGACGAAGAAAAGCTTATCAAATATATATAAGACTTTAATTTGTCTCCAGCTTTCGTAATAGTTTCTTTATGTTGGGGTCCAATTGGTAATAGAGGAGTCCTAGATTTTTCGGAGAGATTTATTTTTTGTTGATATTGTTTGTTTTTGTTTAGGAGGGAAAAGGGTTTATTATTGGTGGGCGTGATTTGGTTAGTGCGTTAATTATTAAAGATGTTTAATAAGTTAGTGATGGTTTTGAATGCTATTTCATTTATGTCTGTTTTTAATTCTTTTTTATAATGGCAGTAGAATGATTAACGAGGACATCTTTGAAATCAGCTAAGAGAGAGAGAGAGAGAGAGAGAGAGAGAGAGAGAGAGAGAGAGAGAGGGGGGGGGGGTTGAGAGAGAGACTTAGGAGTAATGGTGATGAAGGATACTCCACACTCTCCAGAGCACCAAAATTGCAACTTCATCATTAGATCCAGTTTAACGTCATACCCAGGACATTCAACCTAATATGATAGAACGTCTGATTTAGTTGAAAGATGGAGTGACAGAAATCCAGGAAATATACATGGATGGCAGAATAATGATGCTATGAATTTATATTAATAATATATTATATAAACCAGCTTAAAAAATGTGCATCAATTTAAAATGTATGTGCACACACACACAAACGCGCGCACGCACACGCACGCACACACCCACACACACATATTATTTTCATGTTCTAACAAATTATCAGTCATATGGAGGTCCGATCTCCCTGACAAGCTGAAGCGACAGTATTGTATCAGTGCTGCTATATGGCTGCACCACTTGGACCCTAACAAAGCGTCTTGAGAATAAGCTAGATGGGAGCTGTACAAGAATGCTGTGTGCAGTCTTGAACATGTCGTGGAAACAGCACCCCACAAAGAAACAACTGTACGGTCACTTGCCCCCCATCTCACAAACTATCTGAGTGAGACGGACAAGGCATGCATGACACTGCTAGAGAAGCAAGGATGAGCTCATAAGCAACGTTCTCCTGTGGAAGCCAACACACGGACATGCAAATGTGGGGCGCCCAGCAAGGACCTACATTGACCAACTATGCAAAAATGCTGGTTGCTCCACAGAGGACCTCCCAGGTGCAATGAGTGATAGGGAAGGTTGGCGAGAGATTGTCATGGATATCCGTGCTGCTAGCGCGACATGATGATGATGATGATGATGACGATGATGATGTACAATTTCTGGTTTTCTTAATTAATACGCAGCCAGTCATCTATAATAATGAATAGTAACTTTTTTCTGTCTAATTCTTTCTTCTTCTGTCATAGAAACAGACATATAACATTAACAAAGATAATCTGGCAAGTATAAGACTTTCCTGGGACAGGGTTTCAATTTATGGAACAATGCTCCGGCACAGTATCACAATCGTTCAGTTGGATGATACCAAATATAATACTATAGTGTCTGAGGTTTATTCTATGCTGGTAGTAGCACAGATTATAGTACTATAGTGTCCTGAAGAAGAGCTGGTTCTATGCTTTCTCATCAACTTGGTTGGGTTAGATGATAACCAAATTACCTAAAGCTGTCAACGGGCCAACAAAAAATATAATAAACAGGAACGTTTATTGATATTTATGTACAAAATATATACATTTATTTTTTCGTACAATGATTAATATTTTGTATGATGTCAAAGGAGCGTGGGTGTTGAAGGTAATTTCTTTGTCGGTTGACTGGCGATCTACAGCTAGTTATCTTTGGTTAAATTATCAATTTGGTACCGAGTGGCAAGATGGCGGAGTGTATCGGCAAAGTTGTGGCAAGGGCCCCGAACTGTGGCGAGCTCTCGATCTCTGTGTGCCTAACTCCGTGTGCCTAACTTGTTTTATTTATGTAAGTTTTTGACATTTTTGACCAACTTTCAAAACCTGGAATCTTATTTGTTAAATCATCGTTTTATTTTGTCAAATTTAAAGTTCCTGTGATATCGGCCAAATTCCATAATTTAAGGAATTCTTTTGACCTGCGTGACAACTCTTTGTTTTGATAAATTTAAATTTTTAATATTATTATTCACTCCTTTTGAGTTTTCACACCAGTGTTTGCTGATGGTATTTCACTGGAGTCTAAGTGACAGCAAATCTCTTCAGGTCTCCAGGACTCTTCTGAGTATTCTAGCAGAGTGCAGCAGTGCAGTGTTCTGAATGGTTTCAATCCTTCCTCTGATTTCCAAACATTCCATACCCTTTTCCAATCCTTTTGGGATTGTTCCAAATGCACCAACCACAATTGGTATCACTTTCACTTTCATGGTCCATAACTTTTTCAGTTCTCTGGCAAGGTCCAGATATTTGTCCATTTTTTCATTTTCTTTTAGCTTCACCTTGTGATCTGCTGGCACTGTAAAATCCACCAGTTGACAAGTTCTTTCTTTATTGTTTATCAACACTAGGTCTGGTCTTCTTGCTGGGATAAGGTGATCCGTTTTTAATTCAAAGTCCCAGAGAATTTTTACAGTCTCATCTCTATTACCACAAAGTCTACATTTACTATTTGTTGTGTCTTATCAATTTTCGCTTTGATATAGTTTGTCCTTATGGCATTATTTTCTGCAGCAATTATTAATGATTCTGTTTCTCTTTTGAGGATTCCTTTTCTTAACCATGTCCAAGTCTTTCTATGTGCAACCTCTTCGATTTGTCGCTTGAAGTGTCCATATAATTGTTTTTCTTCCCATCTTCTTCTTATTTTTACATTTTCTTTTCTTAAAGTAACTTTTAACAAACTACCCTAATCAATAATTAGGGTGGTTTTAATTAATTAGTAATTAATTAAAACATCGCCACTCAACCCATAACACTTGTAGTGTTATACAAGTCACATATTCTGTTGCTCAAACAAAAATCCTCTCGGAAAGAATGAGTTAATTTTTCATGAATTTGGCACTGTAAAAATTGACCATATTTGTCTCATATTGTATACCACACCAACAGAAACAGGAGCAGCAGCAAGTAACTTCCGGTAGAAAGTAGCCAATGAGCTGAAAGGACAAAAGTAACTTCCGGTATAAAGTAGCCAATGAGCTGACAGGACAAAAGGCGTTTTAGAAATGCATTGGGTTGATATTCTTTCACTGGACTATCAGAGCCAAGAAAATGGAACTCTTAACAGGAGTATTACTACAGATTTGGATTAACCATATTTCTTCTTCTTCTTCTTCTTCTTCTTCTTCTTCTTCTTCTTCTTCAACAACAACAACAACAACAACAACACTAGTTTTGCAGCATGGTCTTTTCTCTTGTCCTTCATACCCTGTGATAAAAATTGACCCTTTCTCATCTTCTTTGAGAAAGAGCGAATGACTTCATGCACTACCCGCCTGATAAGAAAATCACACATCTACGTCCTTAGCCATTGACCTGATTGTCTTGCTAGGATCGTTGTCAACCATGTCGTGGATCTTACCAAGAATTTCGGGAGTTCTTTTCAGAGTGAGATGAGTATATATATATATATATATATATATATATATATATATATATATATTAATAAGTCATCCACAGACACGTGTTTCGGCATATCATGCCTCTTCAGTGTGTCTAGACACAATTATCCTTGGGTAGGGTTCGAACTCAGACTGACCGCATGGTAGTCCGATATCTTATCCCCTCGCCCACTGACAGCTGATGCGGGGACTGGTGTTTTTAAACTATTAAATACATACGAATGTATGTATCATTCGGTCACTGAGAGATCAAATTTCCGGAGAAATGATCATTGCTTATTTGCTTAGTGGTGAGAGTTAATTTAAATTACCAATTAGAGAGCTCATTACCAAATTTATGGGAGCATATATATATATGAGGAAGAATGAATGAAGAAAAGAAAGAACAGAATGGATAATAAAAGAGGAATTTAATCAATATCACTTACACATGTGTTTCTGTCAGTTCATCTGTGTGAAAATATTCCGCACACAGAGAAGATTCGACCTTCATTCTCCGTGGGCGGAATATTTTCACACAGATGAACTTACTGAACACATGTGTAAGTGATATTGATTAAATTTATCTTTTATTATCCATTCTGTTCTTTCTTTTCTTTATTCATTCTTCCTCATATTGTCGGATTCATTTCCAATTTCCATTTTTACATATATATATATATAACACAACAAACAGATAAAGGTAATAAAAAATCAGCTGTGCCTGGAGAACACACACACACACACACAAATAAACAAGCAAACTACTAAGGCCTTCCAAATAATTAGAAAAAAGAAAAAGGGTAGGCCAAACCTGGAATGATACTAAGACATTGTTGGACAGACACACACACATAAGCACACATGAACACACACACACACACACAGACTTACACACACACACACACACACACACACACACACACACACACACAAACACACACACACCACACACACACACACACAAAGAATTTGGAAGATATCACCAGGCATACAGCAGAATGGATAAATCCTAGCAGCAAGGTAACAGCTCCAGACAGAAATCTTTTGACGAAGGGATCTTTATCCTGAAATATTAAGAATGAATCAAATGTAAACTAACAACGTCATAGTTATCTCATGTTTCTTTACACTTGCATTGTGATAGCCTTCAAATGTTTAGTACTGACGTTTTCACAGTACCAAATCATTACAACGTTGTATACCCTTTCTTACTTCTTACTCTGGTTGTATTTTCTTCTGGCCGGCTTTGGTTCTATCTTCTAAAATTTTGGTCTGGTCTCTTCTAAGGTCTGGACTTTCTTCTATAGGGATTCCGGGTCTGGTTTCTGTTAGAGATCACTCCTTATCAGAAGCATTGTGTCATTGTTAGTTTTTAGGTAATAATCACAAGACTTCGATTTACGTTGATGTTACTTTATTTATAAATCCCCAAACCAGACGTCTGCGCAGATCCTTACATCTTGCTAGCTCGGCTTCTAACTCCTAACTGACTGAGTTACTTCTATCCTTAAACCGGAACAGGGTCTTCTATGCCTTCCGGTTCTCGCGATTTATCACCGGAAGGTGAGAGTGAGGTCAAGCGCTGTCACTCACTCTCAAGACCATCAGCTGCACTAATCGCCATTATGATTTCTACACTATTGCCATAATCATTAGGTATCTAATAATTATGTAACACAAAAGCAACCACCAAACCAATATAAACACAATGCTTCGAGCGAATTATAAAACTCCAGATAGTAGGACATTGGGCTCCTTATGTTTGCTATGACAAACGGTCGAGGAGAGGGAAAACTTTGAATTAAACTCCGCTTAAAAACTGACCTTGTGTCACATCCTGATCGTACGGACGAGTTGAGTAGAGAGAGAGAGAGAGAGAGGATCATAAAATCGAATCATCGCGTGATTTAACTTACACATGTATGTGCATACATACCCTCCTCTTTCTCTCTCTCTCTCTCTCTTCTCTCTCTCTCTCTCTCTCTCTCTCTCTCTATATATATATATATATATATATATATATATATATATATATATATATATGTATACTTCGGCAGCATTTTTCTTTAGACAAGTTCTGTTAAACGCCACAGACAATTCAAGTCTGAGGAGTTTTTCATGGTCCTTTCAATTTTCTTGCGATCTTTTTCGTGTTTGGGTGGAGAAGTTGTAATAGTCCACCAAATCCTTTTTTTCGAGCGCTTTCGGCTGGTTTATCAGCCATCATCAGGTGGGGAAACGATGTTAAGTTTTTCAAGTGCCTCGTTTTATAGAAGAACGAGTAGTAGCTTAAAAAGTCGAAACAATGGATTAATGTTTTTTTTGAGGGGTACAGAATTGTGAGGAAGGGATATATATATATATAAGTAAAGTAAAGTCGTCGGGGCGGCCTAATGTCGGTATCAGCCAGTCAGCGGGGGAGTCTATCCCCTTTTCAATATCGCTAGACCAAGGAGATTGTTTTTAGCATCTGAGGTGGAGCGCCACACCTACCATCAGCTCCTTACTTTACCGCACAGGTCCCTGTGCTACTCATACGCTGAGTTGGCGAGGACCGGTATCGAACTAGGAACCTTGTGGTTTCTAGCCGAACGCTCTACCGACTGAGCTAACCCGGCCCAAAGTCGCCGGGGCAGCCTAATGTCGGTATCAGCCAGTCAGCGAGGGAGTCTATCCCCTCTTCAATAGCGCTAGACCAAGGAGATTGTTTTTGGCGTCTGAGGTGGAGCGCCACACCTATCATCAGCTCCTTACTTTACCGCACAGATCCCTGCGCTACTCATACGCTGAGTTGGCGAGGACCGGTATCGAACTAGGAACCTTGTAGTTTCTAGCCGAACGCTCTACCGACTGAGCTAGCCCGACTGAGCTAGATATATATGTGTGTGTGTGTGTGTGTGTGTGTGTTGCATGTGTGTGGAGAGAGAGATTGATTGATTGATAGATAGAGAGATGGGCAGAGAGAGATATACTTTATATCAGTATGGATGCGTCTTAGGTCACATTCAGCGCATGCGCGCACATGGCAGCTTCCCAGTTTTGTGCTTAATCAGCTTAAATAATTAAAAAAAAAATAACAAAAATATTAACAAAAATTAAGGAAGAAATGAAAAATACGAAGAACACTTTAATTCTTCAACGTCTCTTATTTTAATTTTGTTGTTTCTTTGTTTTTGGCTTTGTTGCTTTTTAAAAACTTATATTTATTTATTGTTTGTTTTGTCATTGTTTATATCTAACTGGTGCCATCATTATCTTAAATTTACCGATTCCACGCGAAATTATTATTATTATCATTATCATTATTATTATTATTATTATTATTATTATTAGTAGTAGTAGTAGTAGTAGTAGTTTTTCAGACCAGCGTTAGCTGATAGTCTTTCACTGGAGTCTGAGTGAAAACAAGTCTCTTCAGGTCTGCAGGATTTTTCTCAGTATTCTAGCCGATTGCAACAATGTAGTTGTCTGGATGGCCTCAATTTTTCCTCTGGTTTCTAGTTCCCCCAGTCTTTTTTCCAAGCTTTCTGGGAGCATTCCAAATGCACCAATTACAATTGATATCACTTTCACCCTCATATTCCACAGCTTCTTCAGTTCTTTGGCAAGGTCCAGGTATTTGTCCATCTTTTCGCTTTCCTTCCTGTGATCTGATGGAACGACAAAATCTACCAGTTGACAAGTTCTCGTTTTTTGTAAATCAATTCTAGGTCTGGTCTCCTTACTGGGATAATGTGATCTGTCTTTATCTCGAAGTCCCAGAGAATGTTATGCGTTTTTTCTCAATAACAGATTCTGGTTTATGCATATACCATTTTACTCTATGGTCATAATTATTATTATTATTGCAAGTTTTTCTCATCAGTTTTAACTGGTTGCTTTTCACTGGAGGCTGAGTGACAGCAAATCTCCTCAGATCTCAAGGACTCTCCACAGTATTCAACACGATGTTCTGTTTGGATAGTCTCGGGACTACCTTTTCCAGACTTTTTTTTCGAATGCCTTGGAGACCCTTCCCAGAGAACCAACTACAATTGGTTCGAAGTTCATCTTCATGTTCCACAGTTTTTTCAGTCCGAGTATTTTTCTATCTTTTCGTCCACGAAATTTAATTCTTATATTTATTGGAGTTCACGAATTAAACTCTGAAATAGAAAAAAAAAGTTTGAAAACCACTGGCCTAAGCCTCAGAGGAGATAACAGATTCAGGCCCCAACTGTAAAGACAAGAAAATATGTCAACCTCTATGAAAAAATAAATATCAAGGGTCCTGTTTAATAGCAGGTTGTTGCTCATTCCCATCTACCCACAATAATTGATAGTTGACTCCGTCAGGCCAACTCCGTGTTGATAGGAGGTAGATCGCCACATCTACAGTGGAACTCATATTGAGGGAGACGAATGGCACGTGTTTCGTGGCTCGTTGACAAATTAAAAGACACTTCTCTTCGTTTGTATTTCGTTCAAAACTAGTCCTGTCAGCTGGGACAGTAGACTACACTGAACATCTCTGCAGAAGAGTGAAATCCCCCCAATGGGGCCACCTGTTGGCAGAGGGTGATGACCCGTGATCCGTAAGGTAGGAATCCTGAGGGCTTAATAGTCCATGACGTGCAGCACCACACTTTGGCCCTTACTGAGTCTAGAGGGCGATCGGAGAGTCTCCCAATCAGTCGGCTGGTCACATCAAGCCCTAGCATCTATATGATTGTTCGGGCTTTATTGTTCTTATAGTAAACCCCCAAACCCTTTTTATTATATATGTGCTAGAAGGCAATGTTGAGGGTCTTAGTGTCCTAGGTATGACATTAAACTGCATCTAATGGTGAAGTTCCAATTTAAGCTTTGGGGAGTGGGAATACCCTTTATCGCCATTACTTCCAGATCCACTCTAACCTGGAATGTTAGTACGTGTTAGGGTTCCATCTATGGGGTAAATAGATAAAAAAAATGAGTTCTTAAAACTATGTTTAAAAATTGTGTGTGAAAAAAAAAATTGAATACCCAACAAGGATGAATAAAACAAAACGGCTTCGGCATAAACTAACCCAAGTGTTGGCATGTCGTAAAATCCAACCAACCAACCAAACAAACAAACAAATAAATTTTAAGACACTTCTCTTTTCATTTTTCTTTCGTTCATAACGTTGCGCAGGCGCCGTGTGTGCGTCAGGCGATACGGGAGCCGAAAACGTCAAATTCTAAATACAACCCCCCTCCCAACAAACCCGACAGTCTACCCTACACCGAACCGGAAATAAAATAAACAAATAAAACAAAATCAATCTACGCTTATCAAATAAGTGGGCATGGTGGACTTTTTGAAAAATGATAAATTTTTAATGAAAATTGTATTTTTTTTTGTATGTTTTAACCTTATTCTGTTTATCAAGACAAGAGAGTTATGTTTTATGTTTTTTTTTTTTATTTCTTCCTGAAAATATCTGGGGGAGGCAGATTGCTCAGAGAAACATTGGTTATATAATCAATAGCATTTTTTTGGTCTTGTTTGTTTTGTTTTACGGCATATCAACCTCAGTGGGTCATTTAATGCCGATAAAGTTTTGAAATAAATCAATTCTTAATGGATAATACAATTTTTTTATAAATACATTTTTCTATTTAACCCATAGATGGGACCCTAATAGGTACTACCACTCCGGGTCAGAGTGGACCAGGGAGCAATGGTGATGAATGGGGTGCTCCTCATTCCCCAAACCTCCAAAATTGGAACCTCACCATCAGATAGAGTTTAACGTCATTCCCAGGACATGTAGACCCTCAGCCACCGTCTTCTAGCACCCATATCATAAAAAGGGGTTGGGGCTTGCCATAAGGGCAATAGGGTTGGGGAAATCATATAGGTGCTAGGGCTTGACGTGACCAGCCGATTGATCGGAGGGGGCCTCTCCGACCGCCCGTCTAGCCCAAGATAGGGCCAAAGTGGAGTATTACAAGTCATGAACTGCTCATCCACCTGAGCTCTATCCTTAAGCATCACGGGTCACCACCCACGGCCAACAGGTGGCCCCATTGGGGGAGTCTTACCCCTCTGCAGAGGTGCAGTCGGTGCATTCTAACGCCCCAGCCGACAGGGCGGATAGCATTTTGGTTTGTGTGCTCAAAGAAATGAACTCAAATAAACACAATTAATCAAGGTCTTGAATTTCCTTCTTTTTTTTTTTTTAAATTTATACGTGTGTTCAAAAAGTTAGTTAACTGGTTGGTTAGATTTTACGACATGTCAAAAACCTGGGATATTTGATGCCGAACACGTACTTTTTTTTTTATTCTTGTTGGGTATTCAGATTTTATTAAATACTCAGATTTTTTAAACACATTTTTAAAACTTTTTTTTAATTATTTATTAATGATAGGAAAGCAATTACAATGCGTATAAAATAAAGATAAAAATATGTTTAGTCTTATTGATTTCAAAGTAACTTTATGTTACATAATTGGTGGAGAAACCCTCTTCCGGTTTAGATTAGAAAGAGAGTTTTTAGTTCAGTAGCGGCCAAACCAGGAAAGTGGTAAGTCTTGTTAAGCGCACGGCCGACTCAATCTGCTCAGGTAGTCTGGTGGGGATTTCGGAATAAAAGCAAATCGAAGTCTTGGCTTATTATCTAAAAACTACCAATAACACAGGGCTTCTGATAAAGAGAAATCCCCAATGGAAGACCAGACACGAAGTCCCCAAGACGAAATCCAGACGCTAGAAGAAGAACGTAAGATACCAAAGATGAGCAGAAGAATAATAGAAGTAAAGAGAGTATACAACATTTATCATCAGAGACGTTTTCAGAAATGAACGCGTTTTTGTGTCGTTATTATTTTTTTTTTTATTTGTACGTTATAAACACGCGTCTCGAAGGTTTTTTTTTTATAACGCCACGCGGAAGGGTTGTGAGAGCCGTTGTTCAATCAATTTCAATTTCATTCTTTTTATCTATTTATCTATTTATGTATTTAAATATTTATTTATTTTTATCTATTTGTTTTACGTATATATATGTGTATATATGGAATGTGTATTTTAATTAATTATATATTCTGTGTTTAATTCTAACCTATCGTTTATATTAGGACCTAATTTAGCTATTAATAAACTTTCTCTAATTCTGAGATTACCAATATTGCGTATTATTTTTTTATTTATTTAACCCATTGATGGGGCCGTAATAGGTACCGCCACTCAAGAGAGAGAGAGAGAGAGAGAGAGAGACAGACAGACAGACAGAGAGAGAGAGAGACAGAGACAGAGACAGAGACAGAGAGAGAAAGAGAGTGTGTGTGTAGACAGAGAGAGAGATAGAGATAGCGAGAGAGAGAGAGAGACGTCTAAGAGCGATAGAGAGAGAGAGAGAGAGACTGTATGTGTGTGTGAGAAAGAAACAGAGAGAAGAGAGAGAAAGAGAGAGAAGAGAGGAAGAGAGAGAGAGAGAGAGAGAGAGAGAGAGAGAGAGGAGAGAGAGAGAGAGCTTGATTCACAGAACAGTTGCTAGTGGGTGGTTTAATTGTAACTAAGTGTCCCGTTCGATCGGTCTTGTAGCGAATCTAAGCGTAGATTCAATTTTTAAGTCGATTCACATGTTGTTACGGTTAGGAAACCAGGCTGGTAGACCATGACTAGTGATTTCGATTATCACTGGGTGCCTCATACTTCAGAATTAAAAAAAAACATTCAATATATATATACATATACCCATAACAACCGACCACCCAATGCGTTCAACCCTATGAAGAATTAGGCTTCTACGTTTTCTTCAGGAATTCAATCTACATAACACACAAAACCTTGTGTTGCTTTTTTAATTAAAAAAAAAACAATTAACATCTAAAGTGTTTTGTCCTCTAATCTAATAATAATGTATTCTCAAAAGTGCTAGACACCAAATGTCTGTGCAATGATTTCACTTGTTTAATCCAGACATTGCTTCTCTTGTAGTTTATTAAGAAAAATTAATTAAAAAGTTTTTCAAGTCCTTGTCTATGGTTATATCATATATATATATATATATATATATATATATATATATATGTGTGTGTGTGTGTGTGTGTGTGTGTGTGTGTGTGTGTGTGAAAATAAAATGGAAATTAATCCGACAGTATGAATATGATATAATGAAAAAACAAAAGATGTTTACAACTGAAATAGGCTCATCAGGAGAGAAGTGTGCAAAACCGTTTCGGGCCAATCTCTCGACGGTTTAAAAAAGCAACACCGGCCCATCCTCACTAATATGAGGACCCTTCGCATTATAATGCATCGACCGCACGTGGGTCGGTCAATCAACAAAAATAAGACGGGAAAATGACCGTTAGTAAAACAGAACGCTGCTAGTCAAACGTTGGAATTAATAAATAAATAAAAAATTCATTTTATTTTTAAATAAAATCCATATTATTTTTAATATAGACAGCGCATTTTTTTTTGATTAATTCCAACGTTTGACTAGCAGCGTTCTGTTTTACTAACGGTCATTTCCCCGTCTTATTTTTGTTGATGACCGACCCACGTGCGGTCGATGCATTATAATGCGAAGGGTCCTCATATTAGTGAGAATGGGCCGGTGTTGCTTTTTTAAACGGTCGAGAGATTGGCCCCGAAACGGTTTTGCACACTTCTCTCCTGATGAGCCTATTTCAGTTGTAAACATCTTTTGTTTTTTTCATTATATCATATATATATATATATATATATATATATATATATATATATATATGAACCGAATGGTTTTGTTGTCTTGGCAAAGCCTGTTGGTTTTGTGGTTATATGGTCTTTGCAAAGTCGAATGATTATGGGGTCTTTGTAAAGCTTGATGGTTATGCGGTCTTTGCCAAAGTGGATGGTTCTGTGGCCACTGCCAAGTAAAACTCGATGGTTATGGTTTGCCAAAGTGAATGGTTTGTGTGACAATTGGCAAGACAGATGGTTATGTGGTCTTTGCAAAGCTCGATGGTTATGCGGTCTTTGCCAATGTGGATGGTTCTGTGGCCATTGCCAATGCAGACGGTTATGCAGTCTTTGCAAAATCGGATGGTTATGTGATTTTGTCTATGAAAAGCTGGATGGGTCTGTGTTCTTTTCAAAATGGATGGTTATGTGGTCTCGAGACTTAAGCTATATATTCAAAAATAAGTTCTGTCATTCCAATAAGTTTTCATTGATCAAAACAGCTCTTTTGATTAGTCTGAAGTTATACCCTCGATTTTCTTTTAATGTCCTCCACGTCCTCAAATCTCTTGCCCTTCCGATGAATATTCACTTTAGGAAACAAACAAAAGTCACAAGTAGACAGGTCGGGTGATTATGTTGATGCACATCGCACTTGCACAATCCGGTTTTTCGCCAAAAATCTCGGACGAGAATACTGTGAATTAACATTGACTAGAGTCGACATCGTCAGTTTATGATATAAGGTGATCAGTTGTGTCTTGCCCCCGAAAAAAACTTTTAGAAAACTATTGTAAATTGGTATTGACTAGGCTAATATCATCAGTATATTACATAAGCTGGTCAGCTGTGCTCATTGCACTTACACAACCCAGTTTTTCGCCAAAATCTCTAAATAATAATATTGAAACAATCAATTTCCTTAGGGACAGAAAATGGTTCCCGGACATGTAGACCCTCAGCCACCGCCTTCTAGCACCCATAGGATAAGAAGGGTTGGGGCTTGCCATAAAGGCAATAGCGTTGAGGCAATCATATAGGTGCTAGGGCTTGATGTAACCAGTCGATTGATCGGGGGGGGGCTCTCCGACCGCCCAAGAAAGGGCCAAAGTGTAGTTTTAAGCAATTGACTGCTCAACCACCTGGGTTCTATCCTTAAGCATGACAGGTCGCCACCCATGGCTAACAGGTGGCCCCATTGGGGAGTCTTATCCCTCTGCAGAGGTGCAGTCCGTGCATTCTAACGCCCCAGCCAACAGGGCGGTCTGAGGATAGAATTAGAAAGTTGTTAGGAACTTGACTGGAGATCATGAAGAAAAACTATTTAAAAAAATTGAATAAATAAGGTTAAAGTCATTTTTTTTTTAAATTGTTTTTTGTTTTTGTAATAGACTGAACAATATTTTTTTAGCCCAGCACTATTGGTTTTTTGGGGGGTTTTTTTGTTTATTTTTTTACTTTTTTAATTTTATTTAAAATTTTCTTTTCATTTATTTATTTATTTATTTATTTGTTTATTTATTTTGACACAGACTTTTGAACAGATAATCCGAAAACATAAAACAAAATTTCAAGATATGAACGCCCAATGTTACGCTTAACTGGCAAAAAAAAAGAAAGAAAGAAAGAAAGAAAGACAATATCTTAAAAATGAATGGATGCGTATATATGTGTGTGTGTGTGTGTGTGTGTGTGTGTGTGCACGCGCGTGTGTGCGCGCAGGGAGGAGTATCAAGATGGAAATCTCAAGCGTACGTGAATGTGGACGAGATTTGAGTAAACCGTCTTTTTCAATTATCAAAACTTCGTTAATTTTTATGCTACCTTTTTTTTGTTTTGTTTTGTTTTGCAAAATCCTGTCTGTCCACATGTTTCTTGCTGTCCAATTTATTGAAGCAAAGAAATGAGCTTAATTTTTTTTTTTAACAAAACAAAACAATATAAAATAACTGTGTAACTTAAAAGAACTTTCTTGATTTACTGTCAGCAGAAGCGATCGGAATATCCGATAACAATGCTTTTTGAAAAGCGCGGATACAGTGGGTAAAAAAAAAGAAAAGAAAGGTTAATGGTCCACAAAAAAAAAAGAAAAAAAAAAAAAAAAAAAAGAGAAATAGGGAAAAATGTACACACGGAAGGGAAATAACTCCGCAAGCAACATTTAAGATACTTAAAGTTATTCACTGTTTGATTCTGTTATTTATGGGTGTTCTGCTTGGCAGCGTTTTAGCGAATTTTTTTTTTCTATTTTTTTTTTTATATCTATTTATTATTTTTTTTTTTTTTATTTATTTGTATTTTTACATCGGCCTAGAGCACTGAATCCTGGCCTAAAAACGTCGTCGGGGCGGCCTGTTACAATCTTTTGGACCATCCTGTAGGCCTTAAGCCAAAGTGCTTGTCCAGTGGAATTGGATCCTTGGTAAATCCCTTGGTAAAGAGTCCTGAGTATTGTAAGTCCTTCCTCATGAGTGCAATTAGAATTATAACCAGTGTGGGGGTTTAAGTAGTGTATCTGCTACGCAGTATGGCTAGTGATTGGCCGGAGGAATAAACCACAAAACCTTGGCTAGTCTATAAATCCAGGTGGGGAATTGGAGCCACCTTATATACCAGAATAAGGCACCTCATGTGGTTTAATGATTAGCATACTAGATTCGCAGACCATTGTTAGTGAGTTCCATTCTCACTGGGCGCCCCATGATCTGGCCATGTGCCACATCTAAGCTAAGCTTAGTCAATAACTATATACCAGAATAAGGCACCTCATGTGGTATAAAGGTTAGCATACTAGATTCGCAGACCTTGTTAGTGATTTCGTTTCTCATTGGCGCCCCATGATCTAGCCTTGTGCCACATCTAAGCTAAGCTTAGTCAATAACTATATACCAGAATAAGGCACCTCATGTGGTGTAATGGTTAGCAAGCTATGTTTGCAGACCATTATTAGTGAGTTCGATTCTCACTGGGTTCCCCATAATATGGCCTTGTGCCACATTAAGCTAAGCTTAGCAAATAACTATATACCAGAATAATTCCAACACGGCTTAATATAGGTATCAGCTAAACAGCGAGGGAGTCTATCCCCTTTTCACTAGCGCTAGACCAAGGAGATTATATTAGCATCTTGGGTGGAGCGCCACACCTACCATCAGTTCCTCACTTTACCGCAAAGATCCCTGTGCTACTCATACGCTGAGTTAGCGAGGGCCGGTATCGAAACATGCAACTGACGAAAGGATTTTATGGCACGTCAACCCTTGTTGGGTTATTTTATACCGAAGACGTTTTGTTCTATTCATGTTAGATGGATAGTCAATTTTTATAAAAGACTTAATTTTAAAAAAATCATTTTTTCTATTTAACTCATAGATTTAACCCTAACATATACTATCACTTTGAGTCAGACTTTCGTTTAATGGTGATGAAGTGAAGGGGTACTCCACACTCCGCGAGCTACAGCATTGGAACTTCACCATCAAATGCAGTTTAATGTCATACCAAGGACATTAAAAGCCTCATCAACTGCCTTCTAGCATATATATATATATATATATATATATATATATATATATATATATATATATATATGTATTTGGAGAATATGTGCTTAATTGAAGTCATTCCTAATGTACATACAGAGATTGACTTTTTCTCGATTTGTTTATGCCTTACATTTGAAGAGATATATTCGCCTAATTCATTAATTATCAACTAATTAATTTTCAAATTAAGTATGACTTCAATTAAGCACATATTCTCCCCAAAATTGTCGGCTACCGCCATCTCAAACAAACTGTTTGCATAATCTCATATATATATATATATATATATATATATATATATATATATATATAAAGATAATCTAGTGAGTTCGATTCTCATTCGGCGCCCCATGATCTAGCTAGATCAGTAGATTATCTTTATTACTTGGCTCTACTTAGGTATCGAGCACTTTTTACAGATTAGCTTCTCCTAGCGGTTATATGAATATATATATATATCTTATATACATATATATACATATAAATTGTTATTTCTTTTGGCCAAATACTGTACCAATAGATTATTTTTTGTTGGTACGAATATCTTGGTCTTTTCTTTTTTTCAAAATTTTTTTCTTCCTGGTTGATGTTTGGTAGTATATTGTTACAATCAAACTCTCTGCTGGGTTTTTTCTCTCCGCAAGGATCTACCAACACGCTTGGTATATTAAATTATATATATATATATATATATATATATATATATATATATATATATATATATATATATATATAAAATGTTCTGGTTCCAACGGGAGAACATTCAATATTTTATAAAAAAAAGAAGGTCCGCAAAATGTATTATGTTTTCAGAAAAAATGTATTCTTTTTATCTTACACACACACACACACACACACACACACACATACACATATATATATATATATATATATATGTATATATATTATATATATATATATATATATATATATATATGATTGGGGCTGGCCATGGGGGCAGTAGGATTGGAATAATCATATGGGTGCTAGGGCCTGATGTGGTCAGCCTATTGCGAGGAGGGTCCTCTCCGCCCAACCGTCTAGCCTAAGTAAGGACCAAAGTGGGGTTTTGCATGTCATGGATTGCTCAACCATCAGGTTACCATCCTTAAGCATCATGGGTATCCACCCACGACCAACAGGTGACCCATTGGGTTGATTTTACTCTTCTGAAGAGGTGCAGTCGGTGTATTTTTCTGTCCATGTTGACAGGGCGGTCGGCACAGAGTGCTGAATAGTGGTGTAGCGTTGGGTTTGTATTTGCCTGGTGGAGTTGTCTGTCCGATTTGGTGTGCTGGTGCCCGCTAGGGTGCTAGAGTATTTAAGCGCCGGGTTCAAACCCTTTCGGTCTCTTTTCCTGTTTTAGCAACTACGAGCCACATGGGGGTAGATTTTATCTAACCCCTCTCGTTGGGGCTCCGCCCCCCTTACATTACTGTAAGTTCTTCTCAGCATGGACTACCCCTAGTCTCATGTCTGTACTTTTATATGTTATCTTGTACCATTCATGAATGTGTCTTTATCTTTATTTGTGTACTCCTTATTTATGTACCCTTTTACTATGTACGTTGTATCTCTTCATATCCATGTGCTGTATATATTAAATGTTTTGTCCGTTAACCTTCGTCGGAGTTATTGTATTCAAAGTGTATAACTTTGAACCTTCCTTACAGTGGCTTTAAATAGGGTGAAAACATGAAATTGACGAAAAAGAAAGTGAAGTTCTATCATCCAGACCGAACATACTCAGTGGCATAGTGGCAAATGTGCTGGACTGCAATATTCACCTCTTACCCACCGTAGACGGGTATTTCAGCTAGTTTATCATACATGAGACATGGATATTTTGTTTTTCGAGTATCTTCACCCTGGCAAAAATAATTTCACTTTCTCTTTCATTATTTTCGTTATGCATGTCTTTATTTTCACTTCACTATCTTTATCGGTAATAAAAAATTCACATACAAACGTTGTTGCCTTAAAACATATGGTCCCCTGGGGGCTTATAGCCCCAGGTTGAGAACCACTGTTTTAACATAACATCTAACATTTTTTTGGGTCCAGGCAAGTAAAAAATATCTAATCATAAAAATACAATAGATCTTTTAAACGGTTATATAACATAAAAAGGGGAACCACTCTGAACGAATTTCATCTGTTAATTAATCTATTAATCTACCCATTATTTTCACATTAAACTAACACTAACCCCTAAACCCTAACCCTAACCCCGTCTTCTTTTTTCCTAGTAGATCAATAAATAAATAAATAATTTATCAGTCAATCAGAGTGGTTCCCCTTTTTATGTTGGATTTATAGGAAATTACCCTTTTAAACATCAAATGGCTAATGGTGGTGGTGGGGACACCAGCTTAAATTAGAAATCAAAAGGGGTCCATAGGTAAAAAGTTTGGAAACCATTGCTTTAAAAGACAAACCCGGGAAAGAGAAAATAGATTTACCAGTTATAAGTACAAAAAGAAAAAAAGAAAAAAAAAAAAAAAAAAAAAGAAAAAAAGAAAAAAAAAGAAAAGTGATGTAGGCGAAATGGCCTATTGTCGGTATCAGCTGAACAGAAAGGAAGTCTATCCCGTTTTCACGAGCGCTAGACAAAGGGGGTTGTTTTTACGTCCAAGGTGGAGCGCCAACCCTACCATCATCTCCCATTTTACTGCCACAGATCATGCGCTGAATTAGCGAGGGCCGGTATTGAACTCGGAGCCATGTGGTTCCTGGACGCATGTTCTACTAACTAAGATTATTCTATGAAGTTAATATTGTTCGGTGAAAAGTGTCACGGAGTTTTGTCGTGAGTATTTTATTATATTCAAGTGAGTGACCCTTAAAAAATGTATCGATTCAAACTTTTGTTTTCGTACAGATTGATAAGCAATAATAATAATAATAATAATAATAATAATAATCTGCATATATACTCTGCGAATGTAACAAACTAGCACAACGAGAATACAAAACTAGACACGACTGGGTTGGGAAGGTGATCCACTGGGAATTATGCAAGAAATTTAATTTTGACCATACAACAAAATGGTATATGCTTAAACTAGAATCTGTTCTTGAGAACGAAACACTTAAAATTCTCTGGGACTTTGAAATAAAAACAGATCACCTTATCCCAGCAAGAAGACCAGACCTAGTATTGATTAACAAAAAAGAAAGAACTTGTCAACTGGTGGATGTTGCAGTGCCAGCAGATCACAGGGTGAAGCTAAAGGAAAATGAAAAAAAATGGACAAATATCTGGACCTTGCCAGAGAACTGAAAAAGTTATGGAATATGAAAGTGAAAGTTATACCAATTGTAGTTGGTGCACTTGGAACAGTCCCAAAAGGATTGGAAAAGGATTTGGAAAGTTTGGAAAATCAGAGGAAGAATTGAAACCGTTCAGAACACTTCACTGCTGCAATCTGCCAGAATACTCAGAAGAGTCCTGGAGACCTGAGGAGACTTTCTGTCACTCAGACACCAGTGAAAGACCATCAGCTAAACACTGATGTGAAAACTCAAAAGGAGTAAATGTAATTACTTTACATCATCAGCTATGGATAAAAAAGAGGGCAAAATAGTCTTTCTAAACACCCCTTTCG
>CM042138.1:41688974-41708286 GCA_023376005.1 Doryteuthis pealeii
ACTAATAGTAGGTTCGTCTGACTCATTAGATTATCTTTATTATATATATATATATATATATATATATATATATATATATGGTATCGGGGACATGAAATCAAAGACGCTTGTTTACTGACAGTTTTTCGCCTATGCGATTCGGGAACCAAGTCATACATACATACACAGATACATATATTTTATTTGGTTCTAATTAGTCGTGATTTGCAATTAAGTCAAAATCTCACCCGTCTTAACAATCTGCTTGTCACTCCCCATCTCTCTATATATTTTGATTAACAACTCTTCATATGTATATGTTAGTTTTGTCTGTGATTGTAAAGAGAGAGATTGGAGAGTTTGAGCGGTAGATGAACTTATTTGTAAGCTAATTTATTTAAGCAGCTAACGTCTGGCTTATATATATATATATAGGACGAGTCAGTTTTTGACTCAATTGCAAATTTTAACAAAATGATTTTAATGTTGTTTTTTTTTAATTCTCCGGTTGTATTTATTTTGATAATTTAATTTGTTTTGGAAAATTATTTTTTTCACTAACTACCCAGAGCTCAATAGATAAACCAACAGGTCACGTATTTTTCTAGTATATGATGGACTCTCCCATCAATTTCGACGTATGAGGTTCAGACAACGTATCAGGTTTCTATTGTATCCATTTCTTTAATAAATTTGCTCTACTTTGTATTGAGCACTTTGTATTTGTTTTATAGTGGACTTAACCCCTGGATTCTGTGCACCTCCAATGATCGTGCCCATATTCACTGGTAAGCCACCCTTTATGTATATAAATACATATATATATATTTTTCTGTAGTTAGGATCTTTCCATGTGTGGTTTACCCAAGCTGATACAGGTCGACCATAAGGAGAGCTCAATGTTCCTAACACCAGTGAATGGAAGGACAGAGCAAGATATTCAGTAAATGAAGGAAAAAACTCTAAACTTGCTTCATTACAATAACTTATTTCAACCGTATTAATACGGCATCTTCAGGTAATCACAAGAACATGACTCTTACTGAGAATTTCCCAAAGTAACATCTCTTTTATATCTATCAATTTAGGGGAGGGAGGGTTGGTGTCTTATTTTGGAATGGGTAGGGTTAGTTTCTTTGGATGAGGCGGGGAGGTCTATGTTTTGGATGAGGTGTGGCTTAGATGGGGGCAGATCCCTTGGGGAAATAGTTGTAAGAGTGTATTCTTCATTTACTAAATATCTTGCTCTGTCTCTTTACTCACTGGTATTAGGCACATTGAGCTCTCCTTATGGTCTACCTGCATCAGCTTGGTTAAACCACACATGGAAAGACCCTAACCACGGAAAAAAAACTATATATATATATATATATTTGTGTGTGTGTATGTGTGTGAAAAACAAAATGTTCCAAAAAAGATAAATTTATCATATTTCTATCGATGTTTAAACGTTTTGGTGTATATAAAACCTTCTTCGGGACAATATGATGAAAAGAAGTGAAAACGATTTTTATAGTTCAAAAGGTGAGGGATATTTTTTAATGAATTTGAGTTTGAAATATATATGGAGAAAAAGCCGCATAACCATTCATATATATATATATATATATATATATATATATATATATATAGGATTGACAATTTCTAGATTTGTTTAGCCTTACATTTGAACATATATGCCCGCCTAAATTCAATAATTATTTATTAACTAATTAATTTTCAAAAATTAGGTATGACTTCAATTAAGCACATATCCTCCAAAAATTGTCGGCTAAAAGCCATATTAAATAAACACAGTCTTTATTTACGTACTCTCATATATATACATATACATATATATATATATATATATATAGGGTGGGCTAAAAGTAGGGTAACAGTTAAAACTTAAACTTAAATAGGTAACTGTAACCCTACTTTTGGCCCATCCTATATATATATATATATATATATATATATATATATATATATAGGATGGGCCAAAAGTAGGGTAACAGTTAAAACTTAAACTTAATGAGTTAACTGTAACCCTACTTTTGGCCCATCCTATATATATATATAATATATAATATATATATATATAGAGAGAGAGAGAGAGAGAGAGAGAGAGGAGGAGAGAGTGGAGGAAAGAGTCTATTTCCTTGATTTCAAAAGCGGTTGACTTTTATTTTCCGTTAGTCTCACTTTATACGTTTGACATTGGCAATGATGCAGAATTCTCCATCCGATCTAAGATTTGCCATTACTACGTCTTACTGCATCTTTGACTGCCTGGAGAATCTCATATGCAAGTAATTAACACACAGCCGGATCCACTTACTTTCTTAGACTGATCACTATCTCAGCTCTTCATGTCCGGACACGCACAAAATGAATTTAAATGCCAAGCAGATTAACCACTCAGGAAGTTTGAAACCTGCTAACCCTCCCTGTTCAATTGGAGTGAGCGAGTTTAACTTTGAAAAGTCTCGACGGCAAACGCTTTGACCTCAATAGGTCAATTGAGCTACCAAGACGTTTAACGTTCCAATTGAGAATTCAAGTGCTCCATAGGTTAGCAAGTTTATCTATAAGACCGTAGTGAGTGCGATACTCACTAGGTGTCTGGCATCTGTAATCTTCTGCCTTGGTCATCAAAATTTAGTTACCTTCGCGTTTAATTTTCGGACTAATACCGTTGGGAAAGGTATGAACGCCCTCAACCCACAGCTATGGGTTAAATAGTATCACTACTGTTGTTCGAGAACAGTGGTTCCCTAACCTTTTCTATTCCCGCACCCTTGAAAGAGTTTTGCTCTGACCTCGCACCCCTACAATTTATATTTTTGGTTTGGTTTGGTTTGTTTTGTTTTACGGCATATCAACTCGGTGGGTCATTTAATGCCGATAAAGTTTTGAAATAAATCAATTCTTAATGGATAATACAATTTTTTATAAATACATTTTTCTAATTAACCCATAGATGGAACCCTAACAGGTACTACCACTCCGGGTCAGAGTGGACCAGGGAGCAATGGTGATGAAGGGGGTGCTCCACATTCCCCAAACCTCCAAAACTGGAACCTCACCATCAGATAGAGTTTAACGTCATTCCCAGGACATGAAGACCCTCAGCCACCGCCTTCTAGCACCCATATGATAAAAAGGGATTGGGGCTTGCCATAAGGGCAATTAGGGTTGGGAAAATCATATAGGTGCTAGGGCTTGCCGTGACCAGCCGATTGATCGGAGGGGCCTCTCCGACCGCCCGTCTAGCCCAAGATAGGACCAAAGTGGAGTATTGCATGTCATGATCTGCTCATCCACCTGGGCTCTATCCTTAAGCATCACAGGTCGCCACCCACGATCAACAGGTGGCCCCATTGGGGGAGTCTTACCCCTCTGCAGAGGTGCAGTTGGTGCATTCTAACGCCCCACCGACAGGGCGGAATTTATATTTTTGTTTAAAAATATAGAATGTGAATTCATACTATAGTTTTATCAAAAGATCCTATATATTTCACTCTTTAAATCTAATATAAATAATACTAATTACAAAAGGAAAAAAAATTATATTTCAACGGACGCTTCTCGTACCCCTGGTCGGGAACCTCTATTCTAAAAGAATAGCTTTGGCATTAAATAACCCACGATAGTTGATATGTCATTAAAAAAAGAAACTAATCAAAGTAAGTTTATTCAATCAGTACCCTTCCAGTAAGAAACAGCTGTTGCGGATCTCACATACTACAAGAATAGCAGTCTTCGAGATTGGTTTGTTAACGATTGCTACAAGGAAAAGTTATTAACAAAACTTGGATTACTCTATGCTGTATTTGCTGACTAGCTATTATTATTATTACATTTTAGCATTTCATCTAGGATGATTTGAACGGTCTAATTTTTAACCAGAGGGTGTTGTAAGATGATAACGGTCAGAAGATTAAGGAACAAGAGCATTGATATATTTTTTAAAATGAAATGAAGAAAATTGTTTTAATTTAAAAAAATAGTGAAATGGATCACTAGTTAGGACTGAGTCTATTCTAGTAGTGACCAACCTAAACGGAGATTTAACAGGTTTGAATTCAGAGTTTTCCTACTCCTAGACTGGTTGCCTAATAAAGGTTAAAGAGCCCAGTCTGCCCTACTATTTACCCATAGATGGAGGGAGAGTAGTTAGATTCATACCTTTCCCAAGGGTATTAGAACTTTTTACAATATCACTCGAAAATGAAGCCATTGTCTCTCATTGCACTGTACAGACTGCGATCTTCCTATCGTGGTTAGACAGGCGGTCGGAGAGGCCCCCTCCGATCAATCGGCTGGGCATGTCAAGCCCTAGCATTTATATGATTGCCCCAACACTTTTGCCTTCATGGCAAGACCGAACCCATTTTATCATATGGGTGCTAGAAGGCGGTGATTGAGGATCTTCACGTCCTAGGAATGACGTTAAATTCTATATGATGGTGAGGTTCCAGTTCTGGAGTTTTGGGGAATGTGGAGCACCCCTTCATCACCATTGTTCTCATGTCCACTCTGACCCAGAGAGGTAGTACCTGTTAGGGTCTCATGTTAGGTTAAATAGAAAAAAACATGTTTATAAACAAAACTGATTATCTATTAAGAATGAATTTATTTCAAGACTTTGCCGGCATTAAATGACCCATTGAGGTTGATATGCCGTAAAACCAACCAACCAACCAACCAACCAGCCAGCCAATCCTATCGTGGTTGCGCGGGAAAAAGGCCATCCGCCTCGGGGCCGTCGGCTCTAAACACCGACCCATCCTACGTGGCCAGGTGTGCAAGAGAATAGCAATTTGTAATTATTTCACACGAGAGGAATTGCATGCAGAGTAGACGTGCTGTTGGCGTTTATGCCCGAGGGGGGGGGGCGAAGGGGGGCGAAGGGGGACCATT
Organism: Doryteuthis pealeii; assembly: GCA_023376005.1. Classification (NCBI taxonomy): domain Eukaryota; kingdom Metazoa; phylum Mollusca; class Cephalopoda; order Myopsida; family Loliginidae; genus Doryteuthis; species Doryteuthis pealeii. Next base: position 41,693,859 of record CM042138.1, read on the forward strand.
GCATGAAATACGCATGCGCGAGGCCAGTGCTGAACGGAATGTGTAAATAGTTCGGCTGTCGAAAACACAAAAGATAGGAGACTCTATCCCGACGAAATATTTTCTGCCACAGGGAGGAAATTAAGATTCCAGTTCACTTTCACTTTGATTATCTACATTGATATCAACCCCTGCTTCATTATATATATATATATATATATATATATATATATATATATATATATATATATACTAAATATATATATATATATATATATATATATATATATATATATATATAGCAAATGTATGCACCCTTCGGGTGCAAGTATTTAAGTTTTAATATAATAAAATATCATATTAAATTAGAAAGGCTAATGAAACTGAATAAGAATGTAGATAAAAAGATTTTGAACAGAGGGTGTATGATTGAAAAATAGAACAGCTTTGAAACTAACTCTTCCATCATTTTCCGTTACTCCCGTGTTTCATTGGTAAATTTTCCTAATTAAACTGTTTAGTTAAAATAGGAAGTAAAGAATAATATTACAGTTATTTCATCTTGTTAAGGGATTTCTTTTAAGATTTATTGAAGAGATTTTTGCTCATATCCACTAAGATAAAACCAACCAATTAGAAATCAATAATACTAAGCATATATTTATTAAAATCAATATTTTAAGATCAATATGCAAATTAGCCTTCCCATTCATATTGTAAACCTCTATTTTGTTGTATATATAAATACAATTGCATGTTATTTGTATGTAGATATGGTGTAAGTAATGTAAAACAATTTTATTAATAATTGAGGTTTAAATAAAAATAAAATCATGGAGAATGTGATGTAAATAACTAAAGGAATTGTGACTTGTATAGTAATATAGTTTCGGTTACAGACAGACAAACCCACAAGCTCCATTATAATAAGATATATATATATATATATATATATATATATATAATCTAGAAAATAAAATTTCTCAATATCTTTCTCTCTCTATCAGTCTGTTTCTGCGCATATATATATATATATATATATATATATATGAGGAAAAATGAGTAAAGAAAAGAAATGTAAATGGATAAAATGAATTTAATCGATATCACATTAATCGATATCACTTACACATGTGTTTCGGTCAGTTTATGTGTGTGAAAATATTTCGCACACATAGAAGAATCGACCTTCATCAGAGTGTACATTTATTTTGAATATTTATTGTGCGAAATATTTTCGCACACATAAACTGACCGAAACACATGTGTAAGTGATATCGATTAATGTGATATCGATTAAATTCATTTTATCCATTTACATTTCTTTTCTTTACTCGTTTTTCCTCATATTGTCGGATTCAATTCCTTTTCCATTTTTCCATATATATATATATATATATATATATATATACTAGCAAAGATACCCATTCCATGACCGGATGAAAACAGGGGGTGTTCCTAAAAATAATACTTTAAAAATCACCGAAAATTTATGTACTACAATGTTTATTTTAGATAATTCTATTTAAACATTGAAAATATTTTTTGTAATGTAATCCTGAATTTTTGAGTGTTTTGAAACAATTTTATGTCATAATATTGATATTTTTTTTAGTAGAATTAAAGCTTCTGCTGAAACACCCAGCACAGCTTACGATACTTTCCGAAAATAGTTTGATTTTTGTTTAATTAATTAATTATATCCCTTAATTAGTAAAAATCAATAACCACATTTGGTGTGTTTCTTGGTTAGAAGGATATCAGCGTGTATGCAAGGTTTCGAATCTGAGTGACCTCCCTTTTTGGAGTTATACATCGACACGTACATTCCAAACTTCCTTTTATATATATATATATGTTGTGTATTTTGGCAGCAAATTATTTTTCAGTCATGTGTTATTGAATAACACTGAGTACTTCATTATTTGAATTTGTGTCTTTTCCAGTCGTCTGGCGATCTTTCTGGTGTTTGGATCGAATCTAAGTAGGATATTTCCCATACTGTTAGCCCGGGCGCTTTCGACTGCTTCCTCAGTCCTCATCTTGGGGTATATGAGTTGGTTTGAGTTCGTGTTTTTAGACCTTTTATCTATGTTGTTATTATTATTTTTATTTTTATTTTTTTGAAGAGTCTATTTTTTTTTAAAGGGTTGCAAGTTAAGTGTGTTAGTTATTAAAGATAGTTAATATGATGTGTCCGACATTGAATGCTATTTTATTGATGTTAGGTTTTTTTTTTAAATTTATGCATATTGCTTCAAGAATTTGTAGGCGTTTCTTATTGTTATTTTTATAAATAATTTTGGTGTTTTCAGTGAGAATTTTCCTAAAATCGGGGGAGGTGGAATTTTCTGGGTGTTCTTTTAATTAAGTGTTGTTTTATGGCACTAGTATGGGAGAGATGGTATGTGAGGCAACGGGAGAGTGTTGTAGTAGTATGTCCAATGTAGCTATTAATGTATGGTTTGTTAATAAATATATATATATATATGTATATATAGAGAGAGATAGATAGATAGATAGATAGATAGACATTCATATATATATACATACATAGACAAACACACACACATAAATATACATATATATATGTATATATATATGTATATATATACATATATATATATATATATATATATATATATATATTCAACACTCTTAGCTTAGTCAAGTGTAGAATCATGGAACACTCAGTGAGAATCGAACTCACTAACAATGGTGTGATGATTTAGTAAGCTTACACTAACTGAGGTGTTTAAATATATATATATATATATATATATATATATATATGAAAAATGAAAAAATGAATGTTGAGAAATACTTGATAGGGGAGGGGAGAAACCTTCTGTCCCATCTGATTTCCTTCTCATCTTCCCCAAATATTTCCCCTATAACCAATCAAATCTTTCCCTCACCACAAAACCTACCCACCCACCTACTCCCCCCTTCTATAAAACACTTTTATGATCCTGATAATTCAATAAAAGCTGAAGACGCCGAGTTCAACAATCCAGCGAAATATACTACACATTTTTTGTTCTTTCATTCCTCATATTTTACCTTATTGTCGGCTAAAAGCCATATCAAATAAACACAATGTTTATTTACGTACTCTCATATATATATATATATATATATATATATATATATATATATATATATATATTGCTATCATTGAGAGTACAGAAACATGTAAATTCGGGTAACGAGACGTAAAGTCAATGACACTAGAAAAAACAGTTTCTCGGCAATGCGATTTTCAAACCAAGTGAAAATCACATAGGCGAGAAACACTCAGTTAGCAAACGCTTTTGACTTCATGTCGTCACTACCTGAACACACACACACACACACACACACACACACACATATATATATATATATATATATGTAGTATAATAAAAAATTGAAAAAAACACAGGTTTAAATGAGTTAAGTGGTGAGTTTATTGGCCAACGCTGCAGTGTTTCGATCTATTAATTAGATCCTCTCCAGTGCTTTTGTTGGTATGTGGAAGGTATGTTGAAGAATATTTGACGTCATATTTCAAACAGTTCATTTTTTTTAATGTTCTTTTTTTCTCAGGCATAAAATTTTAAACAGACCGATAAACAAGGACTATTACTCGCCTTTCTCCTTATCCTGAGATAGAAAAATTTATCACCTTCCACATACCAATGAAAGCCCTGAAGATGATCTAATTAATAGATCGAAACACTGCAGCGTCGGCCAATAAACTCACCACTTAACTCATTTAAACCTGTGTTTTTTCAATTTTTTGTTATACTACATACCGTCAGATTCACTTCCTTTTATTCACACACACACACACACACACACACACACACACACATATATATATATATATATATATATATATATATATATATATATATATATATATATCAATGTGTATACATACGGTATTATTAGGAGAGCATTCAATATCTGTGATAGAGCGTTAATAAATAAATAAATATATTTTTAGTATATATTTATATATTATTAATTTGTATGGAAACAAGTCTGTTACCATTGGTTTCAGGCTATCCAAACTTAATTGTATTACGCTGCCCGACGATTGCTTCGTTTAAACAATTAAGTTTGGATAGCATGAAACCAATGGTAGCAGAATTGTTTCCATACAAATATATATATATATATACATATATATATGTGTGTGGGGGGTGTTTTATGTGTGTGTGTTTAATGATTAAGCAAGTAAAGTAAAGTCGTCGGGGCGGTCTAAAGTCGGTATCAGCCAGTCAGCGAGGGAGCCTATCACCTTTTCCATAGCGATAGACCAAGGAGATTGTTTTAGGATCTGAGGTGGAGCGCCACACCTACCATCAGCTCCTTACTTTACCGCACAGATCCCTGTGCTACTCGTACGCTGAGTTGGCGGGGACCGGTATCAAACTAGGAACCTTGTGGTTTCTAGCCGAACGCTCTACCGACTGAGCTAACCCGGCCCTTATAAGCAAGTTATGAAGCATTATCATAATATCTATCTATTTATTTATCTATCTCAGTCTGTTCATTTGTCTGTCTGTCTATCTATCTATCTACATTTGAAGTTTAATGATATAAGCACATTTTTTCTACTATTATCAATTATGCTTATTACCTAATAATATAAAGAATAAAAATTAAAATGAAATCCATAACGAAAAGTAGTACTTGAATAAAGATGACGTCATGCGAATCTACTTACGTCAGACATTCCGGTGTTTCCACCATACATACCCCATACCCTAAACCATACAGAAAATGTTAGGCACCCACTTTTGCCTGACTTTACGAACTCGGTGGAATACATGTAGAAAGACTGTAAGAACGAAACCGAAAGCCATTTTGGGCGTACATTTGGCCACGGTTACATCACATCTATATATTAATACACTTGTTCCTTAATCTTCCGACCGATATCCGCTTGCAACACCCTCTGGATAAAAATGAGACCGTCCAAGAGGTATTCCAAAAATGTAAATCCTGATTATCTGGTGTCGCTTAACCACCGAATTTTTATTTCTTAGGAGTGTCGTCACCTCAGTTGAATAATAGACCATTCCGTTTTTATCATGAAGAAAGAAAGAAAGGCAAGAAAAGGAACAGGCAATACTGAAAAAATATAATAAGAATGGAAGAAAGAGAGAGAGGGGGGGTGAGTCCGGAAGCGATAACGCTAATCTGTTTCAATCGATCAAATGAAAAGATGAAAGGGAAAGAAAGAAAGAAAGAAAAGCGTGAGAGAGATAAATCAAAATTACTAAACTTATTATATGTTGAACTATTTGCAATAGCTCTTAAGTAACCCTAACAAATGTTGTAATATCTTAAATTGTCATACTGTAGGGCATTTGTCACTCATCCCACTTATGTGGGCGTGACACAAGGACAATTTTATGTGGGCCCACACGGGATCAACGCATTTCTTGCACCTACCAAGGTGCAAAAAATGCGTTGATCCCGTCGGCATTGCCCCTCAAGGGAGGTGCCTCAGGCACTGCGCAATAAACCCAGCCCTGCCCCTTTAAATCAAGAGAGCAGGTGTTGCCTGGGAGGGGATAGTCCCCTGGGATCAACGCTGTTAATTATCACTAATAGTCCAGTAGCCGAAGCCAGCGGCCCCCCGCCCCGGAGGCCGAGTTATTAGTGCTGTAAGGTTCAAAGTCATAATTGAACATACAACTCCGATACAGATTGAGAGACAAAACATTTTATATAATACAGCACATGAATAAACAAGATACATAAACAATAGAAGATAGAATAGGATAGTGTACATAAACATACATACATGAAAGAACTGGATCGTCCGTACATAGAAATCACTTACTAGGAGGGGGCCAAAGCCCCACCGAGAAAGGGGTAGACAGTAGTCTAACCCATGTGCTCGTACCGGAGATTTAGCTAAAAGAGGATGAGAAGTTCAAATAAGGCGCTTAAATACCAGAGGTCCCCAATGGGAACAAATGGCAACACCGCGGGAAGATAACTCTTCCTGGCAAAGGGAAGACAATCTCCATCGTGCGTTTAACATAATGTAGTGTATCAATAGGTTTTGCTAGTTTAGATTAATTCACCGTCCTAGTCGAGAACAAGCGACAACAAGTCACCATCGCGTATTAACCCTGCTATGCAACAATAGCAACATGAATCCACACATGGTGATACCTTTGAAAACATATTGTTGCTCATTTTCTTAACAATATATGCCGTTATGACATGGGGGCTTCTAACTAGAAATGAACACGGCGAGACGAATTTAAATCCCGGACAAGGCTGTTAGCATTTCACATAGTGCTAATACCCTTAGGAAAATTATGGTTCCAACTATTCTCCTTTCAGTTATACAGACAAGCTGGGCTCATTAACCTTAATTACGTAACCAATATAGGAGAAGGAAAACATAATTCATTACATTGAAACTTAAATGTTTACGCCGCGGGGGGGGGGTATTTTTGCAAGTTATGATAACATTGATGAATTTATGGGTTGAGTAGAAAGTAAAATTATTGTCCAATTCATTTTTATAGTAAAATTGATTGTCTAATCCATATTTTTGAGTAAAATTATTGTCCAATGCATTTTTATAGTAAAATTGATTGTCTAATCCATATTTTGAGTAAAATTATTGTCCAATGCATTTTTATAGTAAAATTGATTGTCTAATCCATATTTTGAGTAAAATTATTGTCCAATGCATTTTTATAGTAAAATCATTGTCCAATACAGTTTTATTGTCGGCTGGGGCGTTAGAATGCACTGACTGCACCTGTGCAGAGGGGTAAGACTCCCCAATGGGGCCACCTGTTGGCCGTGGGTGGCGACCCGTGATGCTTAAGGATAGAGCTCAGGTGGATGAGCAGTTCCTGACATGCAATACTCCACTTTGGCCCTATCTTGGGCTAGACGGGCGGTCGGAGAGGCCCCCTCCGATCAATCGGCTGGTCCCGTCAAGCCCTAGCACATATATGATTTTCCCAACCCTATTGCCCTTATGGCAAGCCCCAACCCTTTTTTATCATATGGGTGTTAGAAGGCGGTGGCTGCGGGTCTACATGTCCTGGGAATGACGTTAAACTCTATCTGATGATGAGGTTCCAGTTTTGGAGGTTTGGGGAATGTGGAGCAGCCCTTCATCCCCATTGCTCCCTGGTCCACTCTGACCCGGAGTGGTAGTACCTGTTAGGGTCCTATCTATGGGTTAAATAGAAAAATGTATTTATAAAAAAATTGTATTATCCATTAAGAATTGATTTATTTCAAAACTTTATCGGCATTAAATGACCCACTGAGGTTGATATGCCGTAAAACAAAACAACGAAACGAAACCAAAATCATTTCGGATAAAGTAAATCTAATCCAACAAACTTCCTCCTTTCAGCATCAACAGATTATCTAAAAAAAATTGTTCATTTACCGGTAGAAAGATTTTCTTTATAATTTTGTTTCAAAAGAAACTGAACTCGATCACGCAGACTGAATTTACTATCTTGTTATAATGGAGATTGTGTGTTTTTCTGTCTGTAACCGAAACTATATTACTACTCAAGTTACAATTCCCTTAGTTAGTGACATCATATTCTCAATGATTTTATTTTAATTTTAACCTCAATTATTAATAAAATTGTTTTACATTATTAATACTGTTGACCATATCTACATGATATTTTCCACGTACCCCACTTGTACGGGTCAGGCACAAGGCCCTATTAACGTGGGACCACCCACAAACCGAAGCTCATGGGGTGGCGGGTGAAAAATTGCGTCGATCCCGTCGGCATTCCCCCTCAAGGGGGCGCCTCAGGCACTGGGCAATAAACCCAGCCCGGCTCCTTTAAATCAAGGGGGCAGGTGTTGCCTGGGGGGATGGCCCCCTGGGATCGACGCCGTTAATTATAGCAATGGTCCAGAGGCCGAAGCCACTGTTGACCATATCTACATATGAAAAACATGCAATTATATTGATATGTACAACAAAATAGCAGTTTACAGTGTGAATAGGAAGGCTAATTTGCATATTGATATTAAAAATGTGATTTTAATAAATATGTGCTTAGTATTATTGATTTCTAACCGTTTGGTTTTATTTTAATGAATATAAGCAAAAATCTCTTCAATGAATCATAAATGAAATCTATTAACATGTAAAAATAACTGTCATTTTATTCTTTACTTCCTCTTTTAACTAAATACTTAAATTAGAAAAAATAACAAGGAAAGGCGAGAGTGATGGAAGAGTACGTTTCAGTTGTTCTATTTATCTATTATCACCCCCTCTGTTTCAAGTCTTTTTATCTGCATTCTTATTTAGTTTCATTAGCCTTTCTAATTCAATACGATATTTTATTATATTAAAACACAAAACATATATTTGCTAGTATATACAAACATTCATGAAACGCAGACTTTCTAATATAATACACGGGCGACGAATATTGTCTAATGAGTAGCGACGTTGCGCCAGGCTGCAGGAAAACTTAAAGGGCGAAAATTGTTGTTGGACGATAGCCGGTGGCCAGAGCACAGCAGATGGTCAAACTCATAGAGTCTCTAAGTGTCACATTTGCCTTTAAGTAGATTCGCCGAGCCAAGTGGGAACACCTGTTTAAAGTCTAAGGCGGAAGTATAAATATAAGGACTTCTATATTAGATGGAAAGAGTGCTTCGCCACAAATGCTCGTGTGAGAGAAAGTGAAACACACCTAACGATTATCATGTGTGTACGGGCGTGTTTGTACACGAGTGAATTACACTTAGTCTATATTTACACACAGACACCCACGCATATATATATATATATATATATATATATATATATATTTATATTTATATATATATAATTATGGGGTTGTTCACGCGTGTGTGTGTGTGTTTTGTGAGTCGATAAGTCCACAGTTATTCTTAGTAATTTCAATATTGATCAGAGATGTTCTTTGTATAATGTACATCTAACCTCCGCTAAATAAATGATGGCTTTAAAATATATTTCTTCATCACACACATACATACACACACACACACACACACACACATGCACACACATATATATGCATACATATATACATATATATATATGTATATATATGCATATATATATGTGTTGTGCAGTATTTTTCTGCTTCTCCCTCCACATATACTATTATAATAATACTTTACAAACATATATATATATATATATATATATATATATATATATATATATATATATATATGAAAACCGTATAAACTGTAAAGATCTAGAATCCAGACTTTCCGAAAGGATTTACGATTTTTGTGGGCTGCCTTTCCACACATATACACACACATACTCATATATATAATATATATATATATATATATATATATATATATATATATATATAATAGTATTTGGTAATTTGCTTGAAGCATTGTTAAGTATCTTATTATTTATTTATGATAGGAAAGCAATTACAATGCGTATAAAATTAAAATGATGTTTAGTCTTATCGATTTCAAAGTAACTTTATCATCAGAGACGTTTTCAGAAATGGACGCGTTCTTGTGTCGTTTTGTTTGTACGTTATAAACACGCGTCTCGTGGGATTTTTTTTATAACGCCACGCGGAAGGGTCGTGATAGCCGTTGTTCAATCAATTGATTGGCGTTATGAAAAAAAAATCCACGAGACGCGTGTTTATAACGTGCAAAAAAAAAAAAAAAAAAAGCGACACAAGAACGAGTCCATTTCTGAAAACGTCTCTGATGATAAAGTTACTTTGAAATCTATAAGACTAAACATCATTCTATTTTATATGCATTGTAATTGCTTTCCTATCATAAATAATATATATATATAAATATATATATATATATATATAATCTCTGTAAAATGTTTGATATGGCTGTTTAATACATCTAAATCTATCTATTTTAGATCAGTCGGTAGAGTGTCCGCCTCGGAAGCTCCTGATCGAAACCATTCTTCACCAACTCAGCGCATGAGTAGCACATGGATCTATACGGTAAAGTGATGAGCTGATGGTAGGTTTGACGCTCCGCCTCAGACGATAAAAACAATCTCTTTGGTCTAGCGCTAGTGAAAAGGGGATAGAATCCCTCTCTATCTGGCTGATACCGACTTTAGGCCACACCAATGACTTTATTTATAATAATAATGCTTGCCTCTCAAACCCTCTTTCATGGGGCTGAAGAGATGATAGTGATTATTCCAGTAACGATGAAGTGAAATCTGTAGTGAAGAAGTGGCTCAAAGAACAGTCAACAGAATTTTACAGGGCAGGGATACATGTTCTCATTCGAAGGTGGAACATTGCTATTGAGAGAAACGGTGACTATGTGGGGAAGTATGGGTGTGATCCAAAGAGGGCCAGCTTAATTTTGATATATGACACATGTTCCTGTGTTGGTAATTATACCTGTCCGACACAAAATGGCATTACTTTTTGATTCCCCCCATGAAAGAGGGTTTGAGAGGCAAACATTATTCCAGTGACGAGGAAGTGAAACCTGTAGTGAAGAAGTGGCTCAAAGAACAGTCAACAGAATTTTACGGAGCAGGGATACATGCTCTCATTCGATCGTGGAACATTGCTATTTAGAGAAACGGTGACTATGTGAAGGAATTGGGGTGTGATCCACAGAGGACCAGTTTCATTTTACTGTATGATACATGTCCCAGTGTTGGTAATTATACCTGTCCTAAACAAATTGGCATAAATTTTTAACTCACCCTCGTATTATCAATACAGTCTACAAATAAAAGGAATAGGGTCAAAATGTCAGATAATTGTGATGGTTCTATGTGAGGACAAAGTTAAATCAAGAATCTTACTGTGTAGATCCAAATTATAGGGAAAGATAAGATATGCGTGTTTACCGGGTCGTACCTCAGAGTACCTCAAGGACGCCGGAAGTCCCGGATCAGTGACAATTTAAGGGTTAGTACACTAATAAAAAAAAAGAGCCGCTAGTGGATATAAATTATGAGAGAATTAATACTACTAGCAAATATATGCACCCTCTGGGTGCAAGTATTTAAGTTTTAATGTAATAAAATATTGTATTAAATTAGAAAGGCTAATGAAACTAAATAAGAATACAGCTAAAAAGATTTGAAACAGAGGGAGTATAATAAAAGACTTGAAACAGAGGGAGTATAATAAAAAATAGAACAACTGAAATTTACTCTTCCATCACTCTCATCTTTCATTGTTATTTTTTCTAATTTAAGTATTTAGTTATAAGAGGAAGTAAAGAATAAAATGACAGTTATTTTATCTTGTTAATGGATTTCATTTAAGATTCATTGAAGAGATTTTTGCTTATATTCATTAAAATAAAACCAAACAGTTAGAAATCAATAATACTAAGCACATATCTATTAAATTCGATTTTTTAATATTAATATGCAAATTAGCCTTCCCGTTCACTGTAAACGCTATTTTGTTGTATATATAAATATAATTGCATGTTGTAGTACGTAGACATAGTTAACAGTATTAATAATGTAAGATAATTTTATTAATAATTGAGGTTTAGATAAAAATAAAATCATGGAGAATGTGATGTCAATAACTAAGAGAATTGTGACTTGAGTAGGAATATAGTTTCGGTTACAGACAGAAAAACACACAATCTCCATTATAATAAGAAGATGTGTGTAACACGACAAACTCTCTTATCATGATGTCACAGTTCAGTACGTTAGTCGCCCTGTCGGCTGGAGCAGAAGAATACACCGACTGTACCTCTACAGGGACAAGACCTCCAAAGGGCCACCTGTTGGTTGCGACTGGCGACCCGTGATGCTTAAGGAGGGAATCTTGGTGACTGAGCAGCCATTGCATCCATCACTCCACTTTCGCCCTTACTTAGGCTAGAAGGGCGTTCGCAAAGGCCACACTGATCAAGCCCTATCCTCTATATGATTGTCCCAACCTATTGCCCTTATGGCCAGCACCAACCCTTTCTTATCAGAGATGTGCTAGAAAACGTTGGTTGATGTTCTTAGAGTCCTGTGTATGATATTAAACTGCATCTAATTGTGAAGTTCCAATTCCGGAATTCTGGGCATTGTGGAATACCCCTTTAGCGGCATTACTCCCAGGTCTACCCTGACCCGGAGTAGTAGTACCTGTTAAGGTAACTATGGATTAGATAGATAAAGAATAAGTATTAAAATGTGTTTACAAGCCGTAGTACCTATATGATTGTCCCAACCCTATTGCTGTTATAGTAAATCTCTAATCCTCTTTATCATATATGTGCTAGAAGGCGGTGTCTGAGAGTCTTAGAGTCTTGGGTGTGACGTTAAGCAGGATGTAATGGTAATGTTCCAATTCTGAATCTCTGGGGAGTGTGGGCTACCTATTCATCGCCATTACTCCCAGGTCCACTGGCCTGGAGTGGTACTGCCTATTAGAGTCCCATCAAAGCGTTAAATAGAAAAATGAGTTCGAAAAATGTGCTTGTAAAAATGTTTTTTAAAATGACTGAATACCCAACAAGAATAAATAAAACAAAATCTCTTCGGCATAAATAACCCAACAAGGGTTGACATGCGTAAAATGCTACAAACTAACCAACCAACCAAAAATAGCTCAGTCGATAGAGCGATCGGCTAGAAGCCAAAAGGTTCCTAGTTCGATACCGGTCCTCGCCAACTCAGCGTATCGGTAGCACAGGAATCTGTGCGGTAAAAAGGAGCTGATGGTAGGTGTGACGCTCCACTTCAGACGCAAAACAATCTCCTTCGTCTAGCGCTATTGAAAAGGGTATAGACTCCCTCGCTGATTGGCTGATACCGACTTTAGGCTACCCCGACGACTTTACTTTACTTACTTACATATATCTAAATATTGTACTGCAGTTAAAACGAAAATATTGCAAAACTTTTGACTCGCCCTAATATTTATCTCCCATCCTCCCAAGTTGCGGGTGAGGACTCGCGCTTTTCCCTCAGGTTTTATTATCTTCCTCCCTCCGATTACGCCAAGCCCTAGCACCTATATATATATATATATATATATTATATATATATTATATATATATACCCCCTCCCCACGAGCAGGATGCGACACAAAGTCAATTTCTTAAGCGGAGTTCAACAGTTTTGAATTCAGAGTTTTCCTTCTCCTAGACCGGTTGCCTAACCAAGGTTAAAGAGCTCAGTCTGCCTACTATTTATTCATAGCTGGAGGGAGAGTAGGATTCATACCTTTCCCAAGGGCATTAGCGCTAAGTGAAATGCAATTACCACGTCCAGGATTTGAACTCGGGGTGACGAGTCCATTTCCCATGACTTCAACCATTACACCACGCGCTTCCTATAACCTATATGACTGTCCCAAACTCTATTGCCCTTATGGCAACCCCAACCCCTTTTTATCATATGGGTGCTAGAAGGCGGTGACTGAGGGTCTACATGTCCTGGGAATGACGTTAAACTCTATCTGATGGTGAGGTTCCAGTTCTGGAGGTTTGGGGAATGTGGAGCACTCCTTCATCACCATTGCACCCAGGTCCACTCTGGCCTGGAGTGGTAGTACTTGTTAGGGTACCATCTAGGGGTTAAATAGAAAAAATTGTTTATAGAAATTATTTAGAAAAACTTTCTACCAAACTATCGCTTATAACAAACTTGAACTTTACCCTATAAACTTATCCATTAAACTGATTTCCAATTCACTTAGCAACAAATAACTGCAAACAGCCTACTGTCAAAATCAATAAGGTTTCTTGAAAAAATAGATAAAATCAATGAATTTGACCTTCAAAGAATTACCACAATATGACCACAGTATAATTTCACCAACAAATCAATTCATTGTTGAGTTAATGTGCATTTAGCTGGTTTGGGGTTAAAGGAGATTGCAATCGAGGATCAGTAGATGTTTAATATGATTAAAGGATTAAGTCATAATCTGGAGAATCCAAATTATTGTATTCAAGAATGTCCCCGTAAAATGCGTTTGTCTTGCATACCAATGAATGCGTTATAATCTATATGAAGTCACTTGAATTGGAAGTGAGAAAGTCTGGAGAAATTGTTGTACATTCGGTGAGTAGAGATTTTATTTATATGATAAATAATCGGGCGGTCGGAGGGCCTACGTCCAAAACATCGGCTGGTCACGCCAAGCTTAGTACATCTATGATTGCCCCAACCCCATTGCCCATTGTGGCAAGCCTCACTCTTTTCATATATGTGCTAGAAGGCGTGGCTGAGGGTCTACATGTCCTCGGAATTACATTAACTCTATCTGATGGTGAGGTTCCAGTTTTGGAGGTTTTTTGACGGAATGTGAAGACCTTCATATTAATTGCTCTCCCTGGTCCTACTGACTCGGCGTGATCTTACTGTTAGGGTCCATCTAGGGTTAAATGAAACATGAGTTTATAAATCAATTTAAGTGTCGCATTAGAATTACCTTATTGAATTTATCGGCTTAAATGA
>CM042138.1:41708386-41751749 GCA_023376005.1 Doryteuthis pealeii
GAAAAGAAAGAAGAGAAAATAGGAAAAAGAGAGAATGTACATGGGAAGTATGCGTCGAAGTAATTGAGAGCATAAGGAACGAGAAAAAGGGGCGCGGGAAAAAAAAATCGGTTTAATGTTCCAATTGATGTCAATTCAATGTGCTTCCATTTAGGTTAGTCCAGTGTGTATCTTTATCTTAAAGATATAAAGAGGCGGGCTACGTCATGTTATTGTTGTTGTTGGAGTGCGATATCTCACTAGTGTACATGAGCATCAATGCTACCTCCATTACTACCAGATATGGTGTGTTCAGTTGTATCATAAAATTATTTTACCGGTTTAATTATCTTTAGTTTTATTTTTCTTCGGGACGTTAATACTCTTTGTTGGGTAAATGGTAATATGAACTGCCTCGTACACCAAAGTATAGGCCTATAAATAGATTATACCTTGTTTCGGAACAGGGTTCCGTAAGCCTTTTCTATTCCTGTCCCCTTCACACCAAGTAGTTTGTTTGGCTCTGAGGCGCGGGGTACTGGTTTTTTTAACCACCCCTCCCCACAACCCTACATTATTTTTGGGTTTGGATGGTTTGTTTGGGTCTGGTTTGTTTTATCGGCTAATCACACCCTCCAGCTCGCGCCCCCTCCACTCTTAACCCTCGCCGGATAAAGTTTTGAAATAAATCAAGTTCTTAATGATTAATATGTTAAAAAAATACAGTTTTTCTATTTAACCTATAGATGGGACCGGTATGAATGTCTGATACTGGTACTCGCTCGGGTCAGAGGTGGAACCAGGGAGCAATGGTGATGAAGGGTGCTCACATTCCCAAACCTCCCAACTGGACCGACCAGGGGTTGTGTCAGCCATCAGATAAGAGTTGTTAGGTCATTCGCCTAGGATAGTGGTACGACCTTCCACCCGACCGCCTTCTAGGCACCCTAATGAAGATGAAGGGGTTGGGGCTTGCCATTTATGGGCTTAGGGTTGGGAAAAAATCGTATATAGGTGCCTTAGGGCTTGCCTGTGCCAGGCCGGATTGATCGAGGGGGCCTTCTCCGACGCTTTCCCGTGCTACGCCCTAAGATAGGGCCAAAGTGGAGTATTGCATTGTCATTGTGAAAACTGCTGCATCCACTGGGCTCTATCCTTAAGGCATCCACAGGTGGCCACGCACGGTCAATTCAGGTGGCCCATTTGGGGGAGTCTTACCCCTCTGCATAGAGTGTTCAGTCCAGTTGCATTCTAACGGCCCGGTCCACCGACGTGCTGTGAATCATTTAAATTTTCATGTTCAAAAATAAATAATGTGAGATGATACTATATAACTAGTTTTTATTCAACCTAAGCATCCCTCAGTCACCGCCCCCATTTTGCACTCGCTGGTAAACAGTGGATAGAATAATGACTGATGAAATAAAAAGGAAAATAAAGAATCTAAATTTTGGAACGGACGCTTGGTCGGTACAACAAAACACTGAGTAAAGCGGAAGCCTGCTGAGTTCTTAATAAGAATTAGCTTTTTGGCGCATTATGGAAGGGAGACGGCCCGGATGAGTTGAGTGAGTGGTGCTGGTGAAAGCAAGAGAAAACTGAATCAAAAAAGTGTTATATTCAAATCAGATACACAAGAGACTGAGTCCCAGTACATGACAGCCACGACGCTCCCTCCGCGAGCCCGATTCCCCTCAGCCATCACCCTCACCCACCCGCACTCCATACGGCCAACAGATGGCTGTCTGGAGATTTTGGGTTTTTTTAATTCGATTTGCTTATGCATTTATGTGAAATAGTTATTTAACGTAAAACTGGATTTACTTGTCTATTGCTCTGTATTTGCGACTAGGCTAGGTATTTATATTCATTTTAGCATTTCATTCTTTAGGATATTTGAACGGTCTTAATTTTTTAAGCCAGAAAAGAGAGAGTATGAATTAAGATAAAAGAATAGAAAGGAATCAGAAAGAGATAGAGTACAAGAGCATTGATGTTTATATTTTTAATTTAAAATTTGAATATGTATTAGAAAATTTGGTTTTTTATTAAAAAAAATATGTTGACTACATCTGTGATCACTATTTTTATGAAACTTGAGTTTCTGATTTCTATAGTGGATCCAATTGCCCGCAAGGCGGAGGATTTGGAAACAAGGTTTTGAAATAATACAGATATAATATAATACCTACATAACATAAAAACTTATTTGTCCTCGCGCTTTAGAACAACGATATGAATAAAAGGATTAAAGAGACATGTTCTGCCCTACATTTACCCTCATAGATGGAGAGAGTAGTTAGACTCTCAATCACTTTCCCCCAGGGTCATTCCACGACCGGCTCACTGTGACACTTTCTTACACATATCACTCCCGAAAAATGAAGCCATTGTCTCTCATTGCAACTAGTACGAGGACTGGCGCCGACTTTCACCTCACCGCTCGCGTTGCCCACCCGCGGCGGCCCTCCGGCAGAGGCCCCCCTCTCCGCATCCCCACATCGCCCGCTGCTGGGTCGATTTGTCAGAGTCGCTCAAGCATTTATATTGATTGTTCTTTTTTCCAACATCTTTTGCCTTCTCATGGCAATGTTACTCCGATATGTTCAATTTTATCATATTGTGTTGTGCTCGAAGGTCGGTGGTTGAGTTTTGATATTCACAGGTCCATATAGGAATGACGTTTAATTATTCTTATTTATGTTATTGTGGTGGGGGGAGGTTCTCAGTTTCTTTGTTGGAATGTTTTGGGTGGGAATGTCTTGGTAGTCATACTCCTTCATTCACCATTTTGTTTTCTTCATGTCCATTCACTGACCCAGAGAGGTATTACTGTTATGGTTGTCTTCTATTATGTAGAGATGGGAGAAGTGAGGACAAAAGAGCATGTGGGGTTGGAGTAGGGGAGACACCAACAATGATATAAATCAATAATATCAAGAAAAAAGAAATATTATTATTCAATGATCTTTTTGCCGGGCTAGTAATATGGTGAGGGGGCACAATGGGGAGGGTTGAATATGAACCAAAAGAGACAATAGTAAAAGGGTAAAAGATAGAAAAAAGAAACAAAATAAAAGAAAAGAAAAAGGACACGGTAAAACCATAAACCAACCAACCACTAAAAAACGCGGGAGGATCGCGAAGGGTCGGGTGGGTTGCGCGGATTTGAAAAAACGCGACCACTCCGCTCGGGGCCCGTCGGCTCTACAAACCCCCGACCGACCCATCTACGTGGCCAGGTGTGCAAGATACCGCGCAATTTGCTTAATTAGTTTCACACAGAAGGAATTGCGAATGGCAGAGTAAGACGTGGCTGTTCGGCGTTTATGCCGAGGCGGGGGGGGCGAAAGGGGGGGTGCAGAAGGCGGGGGACCATTGCACTGAAATACGCATGCGCGAGGCCAAGTGCTGAACGGAAACGTGTAATAGTCTCGGGCTGTCGACAAACACAGAAAGATAGGAGACTCTTCTAATCCGAACGAAAATATTTTCTGTCCACAGGGAAGGAAATTAAGATTTCCAGTTCACTGTGTCCACTTCTTGATCTATCTACCATTGATATCATCCCCCTGCCTTTCATTTAATATATATATAGCGTGAATATAGATATAAGTATATATTAGTATATATACTACTCTAGCAAGATATATGCAAAGCCCTCTGGGTGCAAGTATTCTTAGTTGAAATCTTTATAAACTAAAATATGATCATTATTAGAAAGGCCTCTAAGAAACTGCAATAAGAATGTAGATAAAAAGATTTTCGAACAGAGGGTGGTACCTGATTGAGAAAATTAGAACAGGCTTTGAATACTAACTCTTCCATCATTTTCGTTACCCGTCTTTCAGCGGGGGTAAATTTTCCAATTAAACTGTTTGTTTTAAAATACGGAAGTAACAGAATAATAATTAACAGTTATCTTCTTGTTAAGGGATTTTCTTTTAGATCTTATGAATGAGATTTTTGCTCATATTCACCCTTAACCGATTCACCAACAGCCAACCATTGAAATCAGTAATACTAGCAGTATATTTATTAAAAATCAATATTTGGTATTTAGATAATCAAGTATGCAAAGCCGCTTCGCGCCGATGGTCATGGAGTTGTAAAGGGAGGCGCTCTGAATGTTGGTGGTTGGTAAATAATAGTAAATTTTTTCATTGTTATGTTTATTTTTGTTAGTATGTATTATTGGTGTTATAATGTTAATAGAATAAAAAGAATATTTACGTATTATATATAGAGAGTGTTAAATAAAATAAATATCATGGAGAATTGTTGAATTGTTAAATAACTTAATTGTATGGAATTTGTAGCTTAAGTATAAAAAATAAGTGAGGGGGTGGGGGGTTGCGGGGGTGTGGAGCGAGTTTACGAGGGAGGGCCAGATGCGGCTGCAGGCGGAAGGGGGGGGTGGCTATTTATTAATTAAGTATATTATAGTATTTTTGTATAATTATTTTTTTTATTTTATAAACATATATACATGTAGAAATAAAAATTCTCATAATCTTTCTTATATAACAGTCAGTTTCTGCGGGCATATAAAATATAAATTAAAATTAATGAGGGGGGGGGTGAGGTGAGTGGAGGGGGGGGGGGGGTGGAGGGGGGGTGAGGTGGGTGATCAGTGGAGGGAAAAGGGGGTGGGAAGAAATGGGGGAGGGATGGGATAAATATTGTAATTAATCGGGTATTCACAATTAATCGGGATATCTCTTACACATGTGTTTTCGGTTTTTCCAGTTTTTTTATTGGTTGAATAAATATGTCGGCACACATAGAAGAATCGGACCTCATCAGAGGTGTTACATTTTATTTTTGAATGATTTATTTAGTTGCGTAAAATTTTCACACGAGCATAAACTTTTTACTTGACCGAAACATCATGTGTTATAGTGATATTCGTATCCTTACATGCTGACTCATCCCCGACAAATATAAATTCATAATTAGAAACCAATTTACAGTTCTTTTCTTTACTCATATGTGGTGGGGTCGCTCATATTTGTGTGTTCGATTTCGTCAATTTCTTTTTCCCATTTTTTTACTATTATAATTATTATTAATTTTTTATTTTTTTTTACATTCTCTATTTTATATTAATATTAACTTCATTTTTTATTATTATTATTAGAAGATATCCTCATTTTTTTTGTCCTATTTGACTGGTTATGAAAACCGAGCGCGCGCTCGTTATAACAAGATCAAAATTTTTTTTAAAAATCACCGAAAATTTTATGTACTAACATGATGTTTTTTTCAGATAACCTTATTTCTACCATTCTTTAATATCTATATGAGTGAATATTATTTTTTTCAGTAATGCATGGTAGGAGTCGGCTGGAATTGATTGAGATAGTATTTTGAACAATTTTAATATTCATAGTGGCGAGCACATTTCCACAATCTTGGGGATTTATTTTTTTTCTTCAGTAGAACTTCACGCTCCTCGCCTGCAACACCCCAGCAGCTTAACAGCGCATCACTTCTCCGAACTAGTTTGATTTTTTGTTTAATTAATTAATTATATCCTTAATTAGTAAACTCATAGCCTATTTTGGCCTGTGTTTTTCTTGGTTTAGAAGGATGGTCACGCGGTGTATCAAGGCTTTGGCAAACTGAGTGACCTCCCCGGTTTGGAGTGTCATAACCCATCGACGCTAACATCTCCACAACTTTCCTTCAATATATAGTATATAACTAATATACTATATTTTATATATTATATATTTAATACTTATAATGTTTTGTGTATTTTGGCATCAAATTATTTTTCAGGCATGTTGTTATTTTAATCACTTGATGTTATCTTCTTCATTATTTGAATTTTGGTTGCCTTCGTTCCAGTCCGCTACTTGGGCGCATCCTTCTCTGGGTGTTTTCGGATGGAATCTACGCACGTAGACTATCTCTTCCCCCATACTGTCTAGCCCTCGTGCGCTTTCCGACTGCTTCCTTTCAGTCCTCTAATCTTTCGCGTATATGACGTTGGCTTTGCAGTTTCGTGTTTTTAGACCCTTTTGATCTATCGTTGTCTTATTTATTTTTTATTTTTATTGTTTTGAAGAAGTCTATTTTTTAATAGGGTTGCATAAGTTATATGTCTTAGTTATTAATTGATAAGTTATTATTAGATTGTGTTCTCGACATTGAATCTATTTTTATTTGATTGTTAGTTTTTTTTTTAATGCATATTGTCTTTCAAGTAATTTGTTTAAGGCGTTTTCTTTTTGTTTATTTATACAATATCTCTTTGGAGTGTGTGACGCTAGTGATGAATTTTCCTAAAATCGGGGGAGTTGGAATTTTCTGGGTGTTTCTTGTAATTATAGTTGTTTGTTTTTGATGGCACTAGTAATATTGTGATGTTTGGAGTATTGTGTAGGTGTGTAGGCAATCTGGGAGAGTGTTGTAGTGGATATGTCAAATTGAGTAGCTATTAATTGTATGTGTTTGTTATTATATATTATAGATTATTTTTTTATATATGATCAAGATACGCACGAGAGAGCCAGAGCAGACGAGATAGATAGATATCCCCACTCAATAATCATATACCTATACTACTCACCCATGACCCATAGCACCACCCGAGCACCACATCTATAGTGAGACATATATTAAATAATGTTTAATTATTTATATTTTTAAACCCCTACGCCTAGTAGAAATAATTAATAAGACCCGACAAATATAAATAAAAAAATGTATTAACATAAGGTAGTAGGTGACATACAATAAATATGATAATATGTATATAATAATAATATAAAATCAATAAAAATAACATTCACACTATATAATATAAAATTATATATATAAATAATATAAATAATAATATATATAATAAATAATATATAATAAGTTCAGAACACTCTTAAGGACTATAAGTCTTTGAGCACAAAGTGTAGAAATCATTGAACACTATCAGATAGTAGAACATCAAAAAAATTAAATGAAATAGGTATGGAGTAGATTATGTGAATAAGCTTACACTTAATTAGGTTGTTTAATTAATATAAAAAAAAAAAGGAAAAAATATAGTATATATTTGTGTGTGTGTGTGTGTGTGTGTGTGTGTGTGTGTGTATCTGTCAGAAACTCTTCAGTTAGCAAACGCTTTGACTTCCATTGTCGTACTACCTGACATCTATCACACCACACACCACACCACACACATACTACTCACGCTATAACTATACCTATTACTCACCCTGTCAGCCATAGCATAACAAAATTAAAAAACACCACAGGTTTAACATCGAGTCTCACACCCAGTCCGGTGAGTTTTACTTGCTGAACGCTGCCAGGGCTTCTTGCTTGGCTACTGCGTGCACAAAGTATCCGCTTGACAGCACATATTTGCACGTACTATTTTTCAACACCGTATCATAATTTATAATACAGGACGTTGCGTTGGGTTTTTCTTCAGACTTCAAATTTTAACCACACTCGGATAAACAAGGACTCTTTAGTTTAACTCGCTCTTTCTTTGTCTTATTTTCTCTTGTTTAAATTAAAAGATTTTATCTACCTTTTTCTCACATTACCTAACGAAAGCCCTGAAGATGATCTAATAATAGATCGAAACACTGCAGTCGTCGGCCAATTTAGAACTCACCACTTAACTCATTTTAAACCTGTGTTTTTCAATTTTTTTATATATGCGTACATAGGCGTTCAGATGCACTTCCTTGGGTTATTGTCACGGACAGGTGTGGTGGGCAGCAGCAGGCGGACACAAAGCAGGACACGAGGCGATGTGAACAGGCAGGTAGTATGTGTAGAAAAAAAAGGAATAAATAATAAAATAGATATAAGAAGAAGTAAATGATAATATATAATATTATGATAATGATAGGGGAGCGGGGTTATATTTATATTATATGTATGTTGTTAATATTATTATTTATTCTGATTATCATGAGTTACGATTGACAACTTCTAGCTTTGAAGAGGCAGTAGTTTAAGCCAATCTTACGGTATTTATGTAGGAGATATTAATTCTGTGATAATCGTTAATAGTATCTCAAACCTATACCTTCTTTAGCTCATACGTGATTGCGGGCTTTGTACTGGAGAACAAGGCGTCTGTCTACATTTTGTTTCTCATGGGTTACCCCTCCCTAAGCCTAATTGTAAATTGACGCTCCCGAACATTGGCTTCGCTTAAACAATATAAGGTTTGGATGAGGAACATGAAAAGGCCGGAAGTGGTTAGCAGATGATTGTTTCTCATTACTATATTATATATTTATACAGTATAATTTTTTTATTATTTATATTATCCTCAGTCCCCATAGTGTTGATGTGTATGTGTGTGTGAGATGTAGTTGTAGTGTGTTTTGATTTGATGGTGGTAAGTTTAAGAATGAGAGTGGGAGGGGCGAAGTGTAAATGTATTAGAAGTATGTCGACGGGGCATGCCTATAAAGTATTCGGTGTATCAGTTCCAGTCAGCAAGGGAGCCTATCCCTGTTTCAATAGCGCTAGACCAAGGAGATTTGTTTTAGGATTTGTAAGGTGGAGCGCCACATCCGCCTACCATCCAGCTCCCTGTACTTTACCCCGCACCAGTCCTCTGCTGCTACCGCACCTCGTCCCCACGCCTGAGTTGTGAGCAGAGGGCCAGGATATAAAACAAGGAACGCTATAGGTGGGTTGGTGCAGCCGAATCGCTTTTCTATCCGCGACGTGAGCTAACCCCGGCCCCCTAGTAAGCAGTATCGGCATACTCACTACCCCAGTATCGTGAATCTATTGGATAAAATTAGTACTATCTGGTCACTAGTCAATTGGTTGTCCTATCTATCTACAATAAATATATAGAGTATTAATGACTCAATAAATAGCATACAATTTATATTCATACTAATTAAATAGACAATTATGAAGCATTATTACCAAAAAGATAATAATATAGAAAGAAATAAAAAATAAAGAAATCCAAATACGAAAAAAAGAGGTAGTAACTTGAGAATAAAGATAGAACGTCAATGCGAATACATACTTAACCGAGATCAGACATTCGGTGTTTGCCAACCATAAACCATAAATTCATAGCCCTATAACAATACAAGAAAAAATGATTAGGAGACTCACTCACTTTTGCCTGACTCTTTTACTAACTCGGTGGAATACATGTAAGCAGCTGTAAGAGCGGAAACCTTTGAAAGTCTCATTTTTGGGGCGTACATTTGGCACGGTTTTTATACATCACATTCTTATTATTGAATATCAGGCGTGATTCCTATATCTTCCGAGAACCGAAATAATCCAGCTTGCAACACCCAATCTGGATAAAATGAGGACACAGAGTCAGAAGGTAATATAACGAAACATGAATCCACTGAAATTATCTGAGTGTCGCGTAACCTAAAGAAAATCCGTATTTCTATAAGGGTGTGCGAACCAAAGAAAGAAGGGGTCACTCACGCTTAACACCTAACTACAAGGACCAATTCGGTTTTATATCAAATGAAGAGAAAAGGAAGAGTAAAAGGAACAGAGAACAATACGGAAAATAATAATAAGAGAATAGGAAAGAAGAGAGAAGAGAGAGAGAGAGAGAGAGAGGAGAGAGAGAGAGAATGAAAGAGGAGGGGGTAGAGTCCGGAAGCGATAACACGCTAATAACTGATAACAAGGGGTGGATCGAGAATGGAGAAGAGGGAGGGAGGGGAAAGAAAGAGGAGAAGAAGGGAGCGGGGTGAGAGGAGGTTTAAAGTGTAAATGTATGTTAAAATCTTTTTGGTATATTGTGAATTTTTCTATTTTGCAATATGCTCTTTAGTAACCCTTATATAACAAATGTGTTAATCTTAAATATCATGACTCATAGGGTATTTGGTACCACTCATACCAAATTATGTGGGCGTTGGCACATATTGGACATTTTATTGTGGGTCTCTGTTCCACACGGGACAACGCATTTGCTTGCACCTAGCCAAGGTCAAAAATGCGTTGGATGCCCGTCGGCATTGCCTCCTTGAAATGAGTGTCTCTCAGGCACTGCGCAATAAACCCAGCACTGCTCCTTTAAACAAGGGAGCACGTGTTGCCTGAGGGAGGAGGATAAGCCGGTATCAATGTGTTCAAATTACCTCCACCTAATGAGTGCCAGTAGGCGCGAAGGCGGCAGCGGGCCCGCCGCGGCGCCGGAGTGTTTAGTGCTGTAAGGTTTCAAAGTCCATAATTGACATGACAACTACGATAGCAGATCGAAGACAAACATTTTATAATGAGCATCGCATCATGAAATAAACAGATCACATAAACAATAGAACATAGATAAGGAAGTGGTACCATAAACATTCATACCATAAAAAGAAACTGGATCGTCCGTCACTATGAAATCACTTACTAGGAGGGGGAAATCAAAGCCCCACCGGAGAAAGGGGTAGAAGTAGTCTAACCCACTGGACTCGTACCGGAAGATTTGCTAAAAGAGGAACCGAGAAGTTCAAATAAGCGCGCCTTAAATAACCAGATGGTCCCCAGTGGGCTGAACAAAATGGCAACACTGCCGGGAAGATAACTCTTCCTGGCAAAGGGAAGACAACTCTCCATCGTGCGTTTAACAAATCTAGTGTATCAATGCTTTCTGTCTAGTTTAATGATTATTCACGTCCTAGTCGTAGACGAGCGACACCACAAGCCTCACCCCATCCCGCGTATTAACCTGCTACCTCGCCCACACCATACCCGCCCACCACACTGACATCCAAGAACACTATAAGTATACGTTTATGAAAAACATATATTGCTAGCTCATATTTCTGAACAATTATAAAGCCGTATATGACATAGGGACTTCTAACCGTGCAGGAAAGATGAAGCGAGGCGGGGCGGAGGGACGAGATGTTAGAGATCCCGGGACAGGGTGCTGTTAGCAGAATTTTCACTGTAGGTGGTCTAATTGACTCTTAGGTATAAGTTATGATTGCAGACTATTCCTCCTTTCAGCTATAGTTAAATAGTAGGACTACAGAGCTGGGCTCATTTACCTTAGATTAGGTAACCAATATAGGAGTGAAGGAAAACATAATTCATTACACTGACACTTAAATGTTTACGCCGCGGGGGGGGGTTAGTTTGCAAGTTATGATAACATTGGGATGATCTTATGCGCTTGAGTAGGTATAAGTAAAATTTTTTGGTGCGCAATGGCAGTTTTTTATTATGTAAAATTGATATTTTGTCTAATTATTGTTTCATATTTTTTGATGTAAAAATTATTTTGGTTGTTTTTCTACCATGCATTTTATAGTAAAATTGATTGTTCTTATCCTTCATATTTTGAAGTAAATTATTGTCATGCATTTAATATAGTACACAATTCGACTGAAAATCACTAAAATCCATAATTTTTAAGATAAACAATTAATTGTAAAATGCAATTTTTATGTAGTAAAAACTAGATTGATCTAATCCATATTTCTGAGTAAAATAGTAATTGTCGCAAATAGCACATCTAATTTATAAAACCCGCTAAAACTAAGAATTGCTAATCCATATTATTGAGTTAAAATTATTGAGTCCAATCAATTATAATAATAAAGTAAAACTGATTGTCTAATTACATATTTTAGGAGTAGAAGAGAGTTAAATTGAGTCAAAAGAAAGCATTTATAGATAAACGTGATTGATACTAATCCATAATATTTGAGATAAAATTAAATTGTCACGAAGATATAAGCATATTTATAAATAGTAAAACTGATTTTTGTCTATCCATTATTTTGAGGTCTAATTTTTGTTCCAATTCATTTTTATAGTAAAGATCTGATTTGTCTATTATCCATAATTTTGACGTAAAATATTGTCTCAATTCAGTTTTTAGTATGGTAAAACTGATGTGTCTAATGGGCCATATGGTGGTTGAGGGTAAATGGTAGGGTTGTGCGCAAAGGTGGATGTAGTGGTTTGAGTGAGGGGTGGGTGAAGGACTGGGGAGGTTGGGTGCGCGGGTGAGGTCATGAGTGTTTGAAGTAAAATTATTAGTCCATAAATGCATTTTTAAAGGCTAAAACATGATTGTCCAATAATACCATAATTTGGTAAAAAAATTGTCCAATGCAATTTTTATAAAAGTAAAATGATTGATTAAGTGCTATGTATCCATATTTTGAAGTAAAATTTTGTCCGCAAGTTGAGCATTTTTATAGTAAAATTGATTTGTCTAATGCCGATGATTTTTTGAGGTAATAATTTATTGTTCCTAATGTTGCATTTTGTTATAGTCAAAAACTCGATTGTCTATCCATATCCTTTGAGTAAAAAGTATTTGTCCAATCGCATTTTTACTAGAAGACTGATTGTCTAATCCCACCTATTTTGGAGTAAATATTTCGTCGCAATCGCCATTCTTATAGTAAAATTGTTGCTCTAATCCATATTTTGGAGTAAAAGCTTATTGTCCAACTTCACTTTTCTAATCTAGTAACAAGTTGATTCGTCTAATCCATATTTCTGAGTAAAACCTATTAATCCATTCATTTTTATAGATAAAAAAACAAAACAAAAAACAAAACAAAAACACAAATAAAAAAATAAAAAAAAAATAACATATCTGCTTGTCTAATCCATATTTTGAGTAAAATATTGTCCCACTTCATTTTTATCAGTAAAATTGACCTTGTCTAATCCCATATTTTTGGAGTAAAATTCATCTGTCCCATTCATTTTTATCAGTAACAATTATTGTCTAACTCCCATATTCTTGGGACGTAAAATTAATTGTCCATCTCATCTTCTTATAGTAAATTGATCCTGCTCTGAACTCCTATATCTTTGAGCTAAAAGTTATTGTCCAATTCATCTCTTTTATAGTAAATTTCGAATTGTCTAATCCATATTTTGAGTAAAATTACTTATCACATTCAATTTTTATCAGTAAAATTGATTGTTATCCATATTTTCTGAGTAAAATTATTGTCCAATCGCATTTTTTATCATGTATAAATGATTGTATAATCCATATTTTGAGTAACACTTATTGTCCAATTAATTTTAATAGGTAAAATTGATTGTCAATGCCATGATTTCTGAGATAAAATTCATTGTCCAATTAATTTTTATAATAAAAATTGACTTGTCTAACCCATATTTTGAGTAAACATTATTGTCAATTAACTTTTTATACCGTAAAATTGATTCGTCTAATCATATTTTCGAGTAAAATTATGTCCCAACTTATTTTTATCTTGACACAATTAATGTCTATCCATATTCTTGAGTAAAATTATTGTCCAATCTTATATTTTTAATCAGTACAACACTTGATCTGGTCTAATTCCATATATTGAGGTAAAATTAGTGCTCCAAGATTCATCTTTTTATACGTTAAAATTTGATGTGTCCTAATACTATATTTTGACGTAAAATTAATCTGTCCAATTTCATTTTGTATGGTAAAATCCATTGTCCATACGGCTTTTATAGTAAACCATCATTCCTTTATGTTTTCTTTTATAGTAAGTATCCCTTGTCCCCATGCAATTTTACTAGTAAAATGCCTTGTCCGAACTGCATTTTCTATACTTAACATAACATCTGTCGCAGCAATGCATTTTTACTTGTAAAAATCTCAGCAATTTCTTTTTGGCTAGTAACATCATTCTCCAATATTCTTTATAGAAAATCATTTCCCCGCCCTGCTCGGCCTGGGGCGCCTTACGACATGCAACCTTGCAGGACGGGGTAAGACTCCCCATGGGTACCTGTTGGCCCGTGACGTGGCGACACTCGGTGATGTCCTTTAGGATAGACCTCAGGTGGATCGAGCATTTCCATCTCGATCGGACGCTTGCAATTACTCCACTTCGGCGCCTATTCTGGGCTAGACGGTCGGAGAGGCCCTCCTCCGATCAATCGGCGTGGTCCCACGTCAATAGCCCTAAGGCACCTATGAGCACTTTCCCAACCCTATTTGCCCTTATGGCCAGCCGCCAACCCTTTTTAGCATAAAAAGAAGGCGGTGGCTGCGCGGCCGTCCCATGTCTGCGGAACATGACGTTAAACTCTTCTGATGGTGTAGGTTTCCGTTTTTGCTTCTAACCATTTTCTTCACTGGTCAATTCTCTGAACCCGGAGTGGTATATTGTACCTGTTTATATGTGGTCCTCTCTTGTGATTTAATATAGATAATAATGTTATTTTATATTAATAAAATTTTGTTATTTATCTCATAAGAATTGATTTATTTCAAAACTTTATCGCATTAAGATGAACCACCTGAGTGTTACGTATTGCCGTAAAACAAAACACACACCAAACCGAATACCCAAACCAAAATCATTTCGGATTAAACGAAATCTAGAATCCAGACAAATTCTCCTTTCAGCATCATAAGATTATCTAAAATCTCCTGGTTCATTTGACCCGGTAGAAAGACATTTCTGCTTTTGTAACTTTCTTTGTTTCAAAAAAAGAAACTGAACCTCGATCAGCAGCAACTCGAAATTGTACTCTCTATTTACTAATGCGAGATTGTCGTGCTCTTTCTCGTGCTCTGTAACCGAAACTAGTATTCTACTCGGCAAGTTACCAATTCCGCCGGTTAGTTATTGATCATCGTATATTTCTCTATATGATTTTTAAATTTTTTTATTTTAATACTCTCTTCAAATTATTTTAATCTAAAATCTGTTTTATCATTATTAATCATGTGACCCTATCTACCATGACTCACGTTCCTTCCAGAGCAGAATACGAACCACTATATGTACGTGGTCAAGCCATCAGTCCTCTTTATTAACGTGGGACCTTTTTACTCTCTCATCTAACCGAGAGTCTCAATAGGGGTAGGATCGGGTGAACACCATCTCTGGCGTCCGATCCCCGCCTGCGGCAACTTCACCACATCAAAGAGGGGGGCCTACAGGACTGGGCAAAATAAACCAGCCATGCCCCTTTGAAATCAAGGGGAGGTGATTGCTGGAGGAGGATGGCCCCACTGGCGGATCGGACAACCGTTAATTATAGCAATTGCCAAAAGAAGCCACGAAGCAGCTAGTTAGACCATCGGGATAATACATACAGAAAAAAACTGCAAATTATAAATAGATAAAATGATTAACAACAAATAAAGGGGCAGAAGTTTATCGTGATAGAAATAAGGAAAAGGCTATTTGACAATATTAGATAATATAAAAAAATAAGTGTGAAATAAATTATAATAAATATGAGATGCTTTAGTAATTAAAATATGATTTCATAATACCGCTTGGTATTTTTTTTTTATATTGAATATAAGCAATAATATCTCTTCAGTATTGAATTTCAATAAAATGAAATCATATAATTAAACAAAAATGATTAAAAATACTGTCATTTTTTCAGTTATAAGTTCACATACTTTGTAAACTAAAGGTACATGATAATTAGAAAAAATAACAGGAGAAAGGCGAGAGTGATGGAAAGAGTAACGAGAAATATTCAATTGTCTCTAACGTTTCACCTCACCCCCACCCCCCTTCCTCTGTTTTCATTAGTCTTTTATCTGTCATTTTCTTATTCCTCTGTTTCATTTGTCTTTTCTTATTTAATCCGATATTTTAATTACATTACAACAAACAAAACAATATATTTGCTAGTTAATATGACAAACAATTCAAATTGAACACGCAGACTGTTCCTATATAAAGACTATAAAAGTTCACCGGGCGACTAACTACTTGGTCTAGTATGATAGTCGACGTTCGCGCCAGGGACTGAGGAAGCACTTCCAAACGGGCGAAAATTGTTGTTCCGGTACGATATGTAGCCGAGGTGGCCAGAGCACCAGCAGATGGCTTCGAAACCCGGACGTACTCCAGACGTCTCTAACGTGTCCCAATTCTGGCATTTCACCAGCTACGACGTTCCGCCGAGCCCAAGTGCGGTAAGACCTGTTTTTATATAGTCTTAAGGCTGGAAGTTAATTGAATTTAAGGACTCTCTCCATATTAGTAAACAAGATTTTCCGAACCCCAGAAGCAAGGTCGCTTCTCTCTCAATCGCTTCGTGCTCGCAGATGAACGTGAAACAGCCACACCTAAGGACGTTAGTCCGCGAGCTCGTCGTGTGTGGTGCTCGCTCTTTGTACAGTTTACGGAGTTGAATTTACATCTTAGTATATTTATACGACAGACCGACCCACTCGCACATGATACTACCTGACCCACCCCTGCACCTATTCGACCGTAATAAATATATATATATAGTTTTATAATTTGATATATAATAGTATAATTAGGGGATAGGTTGTTACGACGACGTGTTGTTGTAGTTTGTGGAGTCGAATAAGTCCACATATAATTGCATTAGTAAGTCTATAATATTGATCAGCCCGGCGCAGTGTCTCTTTGTATACATGTACCTCTAACCTCGCTAAATATAATAATGGCTTTACACAATATGATTCTTCGATCACACCCCACATACATTAACCCACCACGGAATACAAAAGATAAAGAGAATACATCACACACACCACAACACAGACATGCACACATTGACACACAACGTAATATATGAATAACAATATATACATATATAAATAATATGTATGTAAAATTATAGAATGGATACATAATCCTCAAAATATAAATGTTGAGTTCAGTTATTTTTCTGTCTCTGGTCTCCCATATACTATTATATTTATAAGTCCACCTTTACCAAAGCACACACACACCATTCGATCCACCTATTACTGACTACTAGTAGTACCTACTATCCCTATATGCTACCACCCGCTAAGAAAATAATTAAGGGGGGGAAAAGAAAAGAGACTGAGATAATAAACAGAGTAAAGAATAATGAGAAGGGTCCAGACTATTACCAGAAAGAGATTATTACCGATTTTTTGTTGGCTTTGCTTTCCATCACATATCATTATCACACATACTCTTATGTATTGTATGATATATTATTTATTATTATATTTATTTTTTTTTATTTATTTTTTTGTTATTTGTTTTTGTATTGGTTTTCGTTTTGTTTTTTTTTTTTTATAAAACCCCCTCAATATATAGAGAAAAAAGAATTAAAGGGACTACTTGTTTTTTCGTTGTATTTTTTTCTTTGTGTTGTATTTTGTGTCCCAAGACTTTTTTTTGGTTTTGTTGGTTTGTGTTGATTTTTATAGTTTTTTTTTTTTTTTTTTTTTTGGGGAAGATAGAAAAGATCAGCAATAAACGCGTTTATATAGTATTTAATATATAATTGTTATTTTCGAAATTTGCTTGAGCCATTGTTATATGTATCTATTATTTTTATTTTATGATAGGAAAGCATATTACAAATGCGTATATAAATAGAATATTATATTAGTCTTAATCGATTTCAAAGGTAACTTTTAATCAATCGAGAGACTGTTTCATAGAATGGACGCGTTCTTTAGTGTCGCGTTTTTTTTTTTGTATCGTTATAGAACACGTTTGTGGGCGCTCGTGAGTTTTCTTTTATAACGCCACGCGGAAGGGTCGTGATAGCCGTTGTTCAATAATTGGCGTTATAAAAAAAAAACCACGAGACGCGTGTTTAAAACGTTAAAAAAAAAAAAAAAAAAAAAAATAACAACACAAGAGTGGTCCATTTCTGAAAATGTTCTCTGATGATAAAGGTTACTTTGAAATCGATAAGACTAAAACATCATTTTATTTTATCGCATTGTAATTGCTTTCCTATCATAAAATAATCTCTCTTCTCTCTCTCTCTCTATCTCTCTATATTATATATATATATATTATATATATATATATATAATCTCTGTAAAATGTTGATATGGCTGTTTAATACATCTAAATCTATCTATTTAGGTCAGTCGGTAGAGTGTCCGCCTCGGAACCTCCAGGTTCCTGATCGATACCAGTCTTCACCAACTCAGCGCATGAGTAGCACATGGATCTATACGGTAAAGTGATGAGCTGATGGTAGGTTTGACGCTCCGTCTCAGACGATAAAAATAATCTCTTTGGTCTAGCGCTAGTGAAAAGGGGATAGAATCCCTCTATCTGGCTGATACCGACTTTAGGCCACACCAATGACTTTACTTATAATAATAATAATGCTTGCCTCTCAAACCCTCTTTCATGGGGCTGAAGAGATGATAGTGATTATTCCAGTAACGATGAAGTGAAATCGGTAGTGAAGAATTGGCTCAAAGAACAGTCAACAGAATTTTACAGGGAAGGGATACATGTTCTCATTAGAAGATGCAACATTGCTATTGAGAGAAACGGTGACTATGTGGTGAAGTAGGGATGTGATCCAAAGAGGGCCAGCTTCATTTTGATATATGACACATGTTCCTGTGTTGGTAATTATACCTATCCGACACAAAATGGCATTACTTTTTGATTCCCCCCATGAAAGAAGGTTTGAGAGGCAAACATTATTCCAGTGACGAGGAAGTGAAATCTGTAGTGAAGAAGTGGCTCAAAGAACAGTCAACAGAATTTTACGGAGCGGGGATACATGCTCTCATTCGATGGTGGAACATTGCTATTGAGAGAAACGGTGTCTATGTGGAGAGGTAGGGATGTGATCCAAAGAGGACCAACTTCATTTGTATATATGATACATGTTCCCGTGCTGGTAATTATACCTCTCCTAAACAAAATGGCATAACTTTTTAACTCACCCTTGTATTATCAATAAAGTCTACAAATAAAAGGAATAGCGGTAAAATGTCAGATAACATGTGAGGACAAAGTTAAATCAAGAATCTTACCATGCAGATCCAAATTATAGGGAAAGATAAGATATGCGTGTTTACCGGGTCGTACCTCAGGGGAAAAGAAAGGACGCCGGAAGACCCGGACCGGGGATAATTTAAGGGTTAGTACACTAATAAAAAAAAAGAGCCGCTAGTGGATATAAATTATGAGAGAATTAATACTACTAGCAAATATATGCACCCTCTGGGTGCAAGTATTTAAGTTTTAATGTAATAAAATATTGTATTAAATTAGAAAGGCTAATGAAACTAAATAAGAATACAGCTAAAAAGATTTGAAACAGAGGGAGTATAATAAAAGATTTGAAACAGAGGGAGTATAATAAAAAAAATAGAACAACTGAAATTTACTCTTCCATCACTTTCATCTTTCATTGTTATTTTTTTCTAATTTAAGTATTTAGTTATAGAGGAAGTAAAGAATAAAATGACAGTTATTTTATCTGTTAATGGATTTTCATTTAAGATTCATTGAAGAGATTTTGCTTTTATATTCATTAAGATAAAAACCAAACAGTTAGAAATCAATAATACTAAGCACATATTTATTAAATTCGATTTTTTTAATATTAATATGCAAATTAGCCTTCCCGTTCACACTGTAAACCGCTATTTTGTTGTATATATAAATATAATTGCATGTTGTCAGTACGTAGACATAGTTTAACAGTATTAATAATGTAGAATAATTTTATTAATAATTGAGGTTTAGATAAAATAAAATCAGGAGAATGTGATGTAATAACTAAGAGAATTGTGACTTGAAAGAGTAGGAATATAGTTTCGGTTACAGACAGAAAAACACACAATCTCCATTATAATAAAGAAGATGTGTGTAACACGACAAACTCTCTTATCATGAATGTTCACAGTTCAGTAACGTTAGTCGCGCCCTGTCGAAGGAGCAGACCGACTGCACTCTGCAGAGGGATAGGACCTCTCAAAGGAGCCACCTGTTGGTCGTGGCTGGCGACCCGTGATGCTTAAGGAGGGAATCTTGGCGGCTGAGCAGCCATCGCATCCATCACTCCACTTTCGCCCTTTGCTTAGGCTAGAAGGGCGTTTTCGGAAAGGCCGCACGATCAAGCCCCTAGCCTCTATAATGAATGATTGTCCCAAACCTATTGCCCTTATGGCCAGCACCAACCCTTTCTTATCAGAGATGTGCTAGAAAACGGTGGTTGATGTTCTTAGAGTCCTGTGTATGATATTAAACTGCATCTAAATTGTGAAGTTCCAATTCCGGAATTCTGGGCATTGTGGAATACCCTTTAGCGGCAATTACTCCCAGGTCTACCTGACCCGGAGTAGTAGTACCTGTTAAGGTAACTATGGGTTAGATAGATAAAGAATAAGTATTAAAATGTGTTTTACAAGCCCTAGCACCTATATGATTGTCCAACCCTATTGCTGTTATAGTAAATCCTAATCCTCTTTATCATATATGTGCTAAAAGGCGGTGTCTGAGAGTCTTAGAAGTCTTGGGTGTGACGTAAGCAGGATGTAATGGTAATGTTTCCAATTCTGAATCTCTGAGGAGTGTGGGCTAACCTATTCATCGCCATTACTCCCAGGTCCACTGGCCTGGAGTGGTACTGCTATTAGAGTCCCATCAAAGCGTTAAATAGAAAAATGATTCGAAAAATTCTGCTTATAAAAATGTTTTTTTAAAATGACTGAATACCCAACAAGAATAAATAAAACAAAATCTCTTCGGCATAGAATAACCCAACAAGGGTTGACATGCCGTAAAATGCAACAAACTAACCAATCAATCAAAAATAGCTCAGTCGGTAGAGCATTCGACTAGAAACCACAAGGTTCCTAGTTCATACCGGTACTCGCCAACTCAGCGTATCAGTAGCACAGGAATCTGTGCGGTAAAGTAAGGAGCTGATGGTAGGTGTGACGCTCCACTTCAGACGCAAAAACAATCTCCTTGGTCTAGCGCTATTGAAAAAGGGGATAGACTCTCTCGCTGATTGGATGATATCGACTTTAGGCCACCCCGACGACTTTACTTTACTTACTTACATATATCTAAATATTGTGCTGCAGTTCAAACCAAAATATTGCAAAACTTTTGACTCGCCCTAATATTTATCCCCATCCCCCCAAGTTGCGGGTGAGGACTCGCGCTTTTCCCTCAGGTTTTACCAATTATCTTTCCTCCGATTATGCCAAGCCCTAGCACCTATATATATATATATATATATATATATATATATATATATATATATATACCAACCCCTCCGCACGAGCAGGATGTGACACAAGGTCAATTTCTTAAGCGGAGTTCAACAGGTTTGAATTCAGAGTTTTCCTTCTCCTAGACCGGTTGCCTAACCAAGGTTAAAGAGCTCAGTCTGCCCTACTATTTATTCATAGCTGGAGGGAGAGTAGGATTCATACCTTTCCCAAGGGCATTAGCGCTAAGTGAAATGTAATTACCACGTCCAGGATTTGAACTCGGGGTGACGAGTCCATTTCCCATGACTTTAACCATTACACCACGCGCTTCCTATCACCTATATGACTGTCCCAAACTCTATTGCCCTTATGGCAACCCCAACCCCTTTTTATCATATGGGTGCTAGAAGGCGGTGACTGAGGGTCTACATGTCCTGGGAATGAC
Organism: Doryteuthis pealeii; assembly: GCA_023376005.1. NCBI lineage: Eukaryota > Metazoa > Mollusca > Cephalopoda > Myopsida > Loliginidae > Doryteuthis > Doryteuthis pealeii. The sequence goes on from CM042138.1 coordinate 41,729,728, forward strand.
GTTAAACTCTATCTGATGGTGAGGTTCCAGTTCTGGAGGTTTGGGGAATGTGGAGCACTCCTTCATCACCATTGCACCCAGGTCCACTCTGACCTGGAGTGGTAGTACTTTGTTAGGTGTCACATCTATGGGTTAAATAGAAAAAATTGTTTATAAAAATTGTTTTAAAAAATTTCTACAAACTATCGCTTATAACAAACTTGAACTTTATCCCTTATCCTTAATGATTTCCAATCCACTTAGCAACAAATAACTGCAAACAACCTACTGTCAAAATCAATAAGGTTTCTTGAAAAAATAGATAAAATCAATGAATTTGACCTTCAAAGAATTACCCAATATGACCACAGTATAAATTTCACCAACAAATCAGATTCATTGTTGAGTTAATGTGCATTTAGCGGGTTTGGGGTTAAAGGAGATTGCAAATCCGAGGATCATAGATGTTTAATATGATTCAAAGGATTAAGTCATAATCTGGAGAAATCCAAATTATTGTATTCAAGAATGTCCCGTAAAATGCGTTTGTCTTGCTACCCAAGAATGCGTTATAATCTATAATGAAGTCACTTGAATTGGAAGTGAGAAAAGCTCTGGAGAAATTGTTTGTACATTCGGTGAGTAGAGATTTATTCATATAGATAAATAAATCGGGCGGTCGGAGAGGCCCCGTCCAAACAATCGGCTGGTCACGCCAAGCCTTAGTACATATATGATTGCCCCAACCCCATTGCCATTGTGGCAAGCCTCAACTCTTTTTTTCATATATGTGCTAGAAGGCGGTGGCTGAGGGTCTACATGTCCTCGGAATTACATTAAACTCTATCTGATGGTGAGGTTCCAGTTTTGGAGGTTTGAGGAATGTGAAGCACCCCTTCATCACCATTGCTCTCTGGTCCACTCTGACTCGGAGTGATATTACCTGTTAGGGTCCCATCTATGGGTTAAATAGAAAAACATGAGTTTATAAACAAAATTTAGTGTCCATTAAGAATTACCTTATTTAAAAACTTTATCGGCATTAAATGACCCACTGAGGTTAATATGTCGTAAAACAAACCAAGCCAAAACAAAAATTTGACCATCCATTACAACCTACCGCTTGGCATAAAATAACCCTGGATGGGTTGATATGCCGTTAATATCAATCAATCAATTATCTCTTTATAGCAAAGGTCCCATTTGGTGAGCAAACTAGCTAAGGTTTGCAGTCAGTAATTAAACGATAACCTTACACAAAAATTTTACAAGATAGTCATCAAGTATTTATGTGTGGATCGAGGAATCGACTGAATTTATCGATTAATGGATCGATTTTTGGATGAACAGAAGGACGACAGATTGGTAAGCAGGTAGACGGCTTTATTAGTTAACTAATACAAACTTTGCAGGTGCACGAATGAACTGATTGAGATCGGCATTTGGGTTGAATATCACAAGTATAATGGCTTCGTCCGAGTCATTACCAAATAAGGAATGAAAGAGAAAGAGAGGAGCTGGTTGTTGTGTTATTAGAGTTGGTGTGAGGGAAAGGAAATGAGAAATGAGAAGGGAGAAAGAAAGGAACAAATGCAAGAGAAGGAGGAAGAAGTGTAGTGAAGAAGAGAAGAAGAAAATTATTGAAGAAAGAAAGAAAGAAAGAAAGAAAGAAAGAAGGGTATGTGCATTAAAATAGGGGGAAAGGCATAAAAGAAAAAACTCGGTGGTTATTGGTGAATTAAAAAAAAGAAAAGCTTAAGTATTAAAAAAAAGAAAAAGAAAGAAAATGGGAAATAAATAGATATGTTGTCATCAGGGCGGCAAATTGTCGGTATCAGCCAGACAGCGGGAGAGTCTATCCCCTTTTCACTAACGCTAGACCAAGGAGATTATTTTTAGCATCTGGGGTGGAGCGCCACTCCTAACATCAGCTGAGTTGGCGAGGGCCGGTATCGAACCAAGAATCTTGTGATTCCTAGCTGAACACTCTACCGACCGAAAGAAAAAAGATTAAAAAGAAATAAAGAAAAAAAGGAATAGAAATAAAAAGACAGAAAGAAAGAAGGAAGAAAGAAAGAAAGAAGGAAAGAAAAAAGAAAGAAAGAAGGAAGGAAAGAAAGAAAGAAATAGAAAAAAAGGGTGATAAATAGATAGATAAATAGATAGATAGATGGAGAGAAAGAAAAACTAATTGAAAAAGAAAGAAAGAAATAGATTCAGATAGATAAAATCAGAAAGAAACGCATTGAAATAGATATAAACAGATTGAGAAAGAAAGAAAGAAAAAAGAAAGAAAGAAGGAAAGAAAAAGAGCGGAATAAACAAAACAAAAGGAAAATCTTATGAAGAAAAGAGAAAAAGGGGAAAAAATGAGAAAATGAAAGAATTACAAAAAAAAAAAAAAGAAAAAAGTAAAGAAAGAAAAATTCGAGTAAGAAATAAATAAATAAACTTTACGAAGAAAGAACACATGATAAAAAATAAATTTCAAAAAAGTGTGAAGGACGTAGATTTAAATAGAAAGAAAGAAATGAAAGAAAAATCCTCGAAAAAGAAAGAAGAGAAAGAAAGAAGGAAAGAAAAAAAAGAAAGAAAGAAGGAAGGAAAGAAGAGGAAGGAAAGAAAGAAGGAAGAAAGAAAGAAAGAAATAGAAAAAGGGGTGGGTTAAAGAAAGAAAGAAAGAAAGAAATAGAAGGAAAGAAAAAGAATAGAAAAAAGAGAATGGGTTAAAGAAAGAAAGAAGAAAGAAAGAAAGTGAAAATAGAAAGAAGATATTTTTGGGGACCAATGGAAGTAAATAAAAAAAAATTGAAGATAAACAAGCATTAGAAAGAACGAAAGAAATGGGAAAAAAACATATATGTAATCGAAAGAAAGAAGGAAAGAAAGAAAGAAAGGATTTAGTGGGCACGGAAGAAAGAAAGAAAGAAAGAAAGAAGAAAATGAAAGAGAAACGGACATTAGAAAAAAAATGAAGAATGAAAGAAAGAATGGGTGAAGGAATGAAAAAAAGAAAGAAAGAAAATGGAGAAGAAACAGATATGTAATAAACAGAATGAAAGAAAAAAGAAAGAAAGAAAGAAAGAAAGAAAGAAAAAGATTGGACGATGGAAGAAATAAATAATTAAAACCGATATTAGAAAGAAAGAAAGAAAGAAAGAAAGAAAGAAGAAAGAAAGAAATGGAAAATTAAAAAATGAAAGAAAGAAAACATTTGTGGGAAGGAAGAAAGAAAGAAATCAAACCGACATTAGAAAGAACGAAAGAAAGAGAGAAAATGGAAGAGAAAAAAATATAAAGAATGCATAAATAAATATAGGTATACAGAGAGACAGACTTTGAATTGTGAACGAAAGAAAGAAAACCAGAGTGAAATTAATATAAACGTGAAGGAAATGAAATAAGAGGAAATAGATCAAATGGTCATCTTGTAAATAAAACAGAAGAGAGTTTGAGAAAGTGAAGGAGTAAAATAACGAGAGAGAGAGAGAGAGAGAGAGAGAGAGAGAGAGAGAGAGAGAGTTGGGAGGTAAATAAAGAAACAAAGAAAGGAGAGGGCACAAAACCTAAGAGAGAGAGAGAGAGGGGGAGAAGAGAGAGATTGAGAGAGAGAGAGAGTTGGGAGGTAAATAAAGAAAGAAAGAAAGAAAGAAGAGGACACAAAACCGTAAGAAAGAGAGAGAGTGAGAGAGAAAGAGAGAAATGGGAGGTAAATAAAGAAACAAAGAAAGGAGGGGGCAGGAAGCCGTAAGAGAGAGAGAAAGAGAGAGAGAGAGAGAGAGTTGGGAGGTAAATAAATAAACAAAGAAAGGAGACGACACAAAACTGTAAAAAGAGAGGGGAGAGAGAGAGAGAGAGAGAGAGAGAGAGAGAGAGAGGAGTTGGGAGGTAAATAAAGAAAGAAACAAAGAAAGGAAAGGGCACAAAACCGTGAGAGAGAGAGAGAGAGAGAGTTGGGAGGTAAATAAAGAAAGAAACAAAGAAAGGAGAGGGCACGAAACGGTAAGAGAGAGAGAGAGAGAGAGAGGAGAGAGAGAGAGAGAGTTGGGAGGTAAATAAATAAAGAAACAAAGAAGGAGGGGACAGGAAACCGTAAGAGAGAGAGAGAGAGAGAGAGAGAGAGAGAGAGAGAGAGAAAGAAATGGGAGGTAAATAAAGAAACAAAGAAAGGAGGGGGCAGGAAACCGTAAGAGAGAGAGAGAGAGAGAGAGAGAGAGAGAGAGAGAGTTGGGAGGTAAATAAAGAAAGAAACAAAGAAAGGAGAGGGCACGAAACGGTAAAGAGAGAGAGAGAGAGAGAGGAGAGAGAGAGAGAGAGAGAGTTGGGAGGTAAATAAATAAATAAACAAAGAAGAAGAAGGACACAAAACCGTAAGAAAGAGAGAGAGTGAGAGAGAGAGAGAGAGAGAGAGAGAGAAAGAAATGGGAGGTAAATAAAGAAACAAAAGAAAGGAGGGGACAGGAAACCGTAAGAGAGAGAGAGAGAGAGAGAGAGAGAGAGAGAGAGTTGGAGGGTAAATAAAGAAAGGAACAAAGAAAGGAGAGTGTGTGAAACCGTGAGGGAGAGAGAGAGAGAGAGAGAGAAAGAGAGAGAGTTGGAGGTAAATAAATAAATAAACAAACAAGAAGAACAAACCGTAAGAGAGAGAGAGAGAGAGGAGAGAGAGAGAGAGAGAGAGTTGGGAGGTAAATAAAGAAAGAAACAAAGAAAGGAGAGGGCACGAAACGGTAAGAGAGAGAGAGAAGAGAGGAGAGAGAGAGAGAGAGTTGGGAGGTAATAAAGAAAGAAAAAGAAAGGAGTGGACAGGAAACCGTAAGAGAGAAAGAGAGAGTGAGTGAGAGAGAGAGAGTTGGGGGGTAAATAAAGAAAGAGACAGACAGGAATAGACAGACAGAGACAGAGAGTTGGGAGGTAAATAAATAAAGAAACAAAGAAAAGGAGGGACCAAAACCGTAAGAAAGAGCGAGAGAAAGAGAGAGAGAGAGAGAGAGAGAGAGAGAGAGAGAGAGGGGGGAGGGGAGGGAAATAAATAGTTGGGAGGTAAATAATAAAGAAACAAAGAAAGGAGAGGGCACAAAACCGTAAAAGAGAGAGAAAGAAAGAGAGAGAGAAAGAGAGAGAAGAGAAGAAGAAGAGAAGAAGAAGAAGAAGAAGAAGGGGTTGGGATGGAAATAAGTGAATACAGACGCACTATCAAGAGAGGCGGGAGTTGGATTTGAAATTGTGACTACAAAAGGCCCAACAAAGAAAACAAACACAGACGGAGAGAGTGTTCGGCGGGTTGGAGACGAGACACGGACAACGGTTGCAGCTTGAAAAATGTGCGGTGTAGGGTTTGGTCGGGGCACTGGACTGGAGAAAGATGCTCCCGAAATAATCTGCAGGTTGTTTCGGTTGGCTGTGAATAAGGAACAATGGAACAGCCGATAACCGAACGGGCGGGAATTGTCCAACTCTAAAATCTCATTCTTTCACAGACATGTGCATTATTGAAGATGGACTCCCACAAAGAGGCGGGAGGGTAGCGTAGCTTATCTCATATGTACACGTATATATATATATATCTTATTATAATGGAGATTGTGTGTTTGTCTGTCTGTAACCGAAACTAAATCACTTCACTATTCAAGTCACAATTCCCTTAGTTATTGACGTCACATTTACCATGAATTTATTTTTATTTAAACCTCAATTATTGATAAAATTGTTATACCTTATTAATACTGTTGACCATATCTACGTACTAATAGCATGTAATTGTGTTTATATGTACAACAGTGTGAACTAGAAGGCTAATTTGCATATTGATATTTAAAATTTGATTTTAATAAATATATGCTTAGTATTATTGATTTTTAATTGTTTGGTTTTCTCTTAACGAATTTGAGCAAAAATCTCGGGGATAAATCTTAAAAGAAATCCATAAACAAGACGAAAGAACTGTAATTTTATTAAATACATCATAATCCAACTAAATAGATAAATTATGAAAAATGAAAGACGGGAGTGAAAGAAAATGATGGAAGAGTTAAATCTAAAGCTGTTCTATTTTTCGATTATACCACCTCAGTTTATCATTTTCTTAATAGTTTCTAATTTGATACAATATTTTATTACTACAAAACTGAAATAATAATAATAATAATAATAATAATAATAATAATAGAAAAAATATTATTATTTCATTTCATTTTTTCTGTTATTATTATTTCATTTCATTTTGTATTTGAAAATTATAATAGATTGAATAATGTACACATGGATAAACACCTGACCGAAACACGTGTACGTAAAATTAATTAAAAAATCCTATTTTGTCCATTCTATACTTTCTTTCCTTTATTTCTCTTTTCAACATACCGTCGGATTCACTTCCATTTTCAATATATATATATATATATATATATATATATATATATATATATATATATATATATATATATATAAGGGCTTTATAATTTGCTTGAAGCATTGTGCTTATATTGGTTTGGTGGTTGGTTTTGAAGGCTATTACAATGCAAGTGTAAAGAAAAATAAGGTAATTATGGTGTTGTATGTTAACCTGTGATTTATTCTTATTATTTCGAGATAAAAAATCTCTTCTACAGAAGATCTCCGGAACTGAAGTTGTTGCTAGTGGGTGTCCATTTGGCTTTGTCTCATGCCTTCCAAACTCTCTGCGCGTGTGTATAGCAGTACATAAACTAATAACAGATAAGACGTAATACATGTTTCATTTATAACCTGAACATTATGAAGAATCGAATAGAAGTTCGAACTCATTCTTTATGTTTCATTTGTTGCTAAGAAAACGTTTCGGGACTCATTTTATTCTCTTGCCTTCTTCAGGGAATTGTTCATCGTATGTTTTTCATTTAACCTATTTTAGGGTAAAAAAAAATTGAATTATTTTCAAATGGTTGCGAGATTGGTAAGAATTAAGATTAACATCTACTATCCCTGGCAAAAAGTGTGGAATTGGCTTACTTGAAGGTTATTCAGCTTGATTTTGTATATAGCAGTAAATAAACTAATAACAGATAAAACGTAATACATGTTTCATTTATTACCAGAAACATTATTAAGAATCCAATAGAAGTTCGAATTCATTCTTGATGTTTCATTTGTTGCTAAGAAAACGTTTCGGGCAAGTCCATAACGCGGCATCCAGTGTCCGGGTAAAATCAAATTCCATCTTCTTAAATGAAGATACGTATTATCTAATGCTTCTAATGCCATTTAACGACACAGAACGTTTTGTTATTTAAAAAGAGAAATTGTCAAAGATCCTCTCAACATTTGCACTGACTTGTTACCTGCAATTAGTCGTACTGTTACGTTACAGTTGAGTGCAGCAGCATGACTTCGGCGGATGAATCTATTCAGCGTTCAAGCGTTAAACTGATGATATTCACGGCTGAACGAGGACGGAAAAGCTCCGAGCATTGCAGACCTTCATCGTGGATCCAGCTGGGGATTTGGATTACACAGAGAGAGAGACGACCTGTCAGCCACTTTGTCAGGTGCTTTGTGGTAAAAGGAAAGACAAATTAGTCAGTGTTAAATGATAAAAAAAACAATGAATAACTAAATAATTTGAGAACCAGGTGGTTAGTAAAGCACTTGAGATAGATAGATAGAGAGAGAGATAGATAGATAGATAGATAGAGAGAGAGAGAGAGAGAGAGAGAGAGAGGGGGGGGGCAGAGATAGATAGATTGATTGATAGCAAACTTGAAAAGATCGAAAAGGAAATCGTCAGACATGAAACGTCCGTCTAGTTTAACACCGTATGCACTAAAGAAAAATGCTGCCCATATATATATATATATATATATATATATATATATATTATATATATATATATATACTAGACAAAAAGTGACCCGTTGGGTCACCCGTTAAGCTCTCGCTAGATGATTGGGATTAGGAAAAAGAGTAGGATCTGCCAAAATATCATCTGCTTTTCATTTTAAAAATGAATTAAAATTCATTAAAACGATTTAAGGTCAAGTTTTAAGTCGAAAAAGTAACATAATGAGCATAAGCAAAAAAGCAAAATAATATTACACATTTAATTTATTTTTGATACATTTAAAACGATGTTTTCGGTCAATTTCGATCATCTTGATCTGCCAAGACGCTAATTAAAATTCGTTTTTACAAAATAAATTCTAACCTTTGCGCTTGAAAAAAATTCACACTGGATTGTCCAATTAGACACATAACCTAGTAGATAAAGGAGTTAGGTTAAGACAGTTCTAAATGACAGTTATCTCTAGACTGCAGGTTCAATCCTGGTCAGGGGCAGCAGTAACATAGAATAATAATTAACATAGCTTAACACCTGTACCCTAGTTATGGTTAGTGGAATGAGAACATGATACCCCTGTGGGCTGAATAAAGAGTTAGGTTCAAAGTTCTGTGATGGCTCCCTATTACAAGAAGGTTCCTGTTATTTATTTTTTAGTTTTCATTTTATTTTTCGATTTTCGGTACTTATTTACTACTCGAACAGATTCTTTAAAAAAAAACAACAAAAAAAACGGTACTCTTAGCGGAGAACCGTCCCGCCTCCTGCCTCAAAAAACGCTAGCCGATGGCTGCTGAAAAAAAAACACCAGCTATGATTGAAGTCCGTAGACGAAGCGGTGTCACTCGCAAAAAAAAAAAAAACAAAAACAAAAAAACAACCAACTTAGGGCGTTTTTCCCGAAAACCCAACCCCAACCCTAAACTCTAACCCCACCCTACTTAAAATTAACAGTTTTATTACAAAATGTCTGGATTCTGTTTTTTCTGGGTTATAAAAAAATCAGAAAGTTTTAAAATAGAATAAAAATTAATTCATTGCTAAATCAACACTGAAAATTTAATTAAAATCGAAAACTTCCCTGAGTTTTGGTACAAACGTAAGGGTTAGAATTGTTGTAAATAAAACATGGATTTTTCAATGAATTGACCTAGACAATTGAAATAAACATCAGAATTTTTATTGCGGGGCGGGGCGGGTGTTTTTCGTCTACCCTTTGAATGTAAGACAGCCGACTCTAGAGTTATAGGATGTTGGGAGGGGCTGAGTGCTGCCTTTGTAGTAATATTACTTGTGATCAATTTCATCTCCCCTTCCTAGGCGTATAGGGAGTAAAAAGGGGAGGAACGTAGGATGTAAAGACAGGGATGAGTTAAGACTTGACTTAATTGCAAATTCCGACTAATTAAACCAATTAAAGTGGGGTTTTTTTTTCAAACAATAGGTTGAGCTAAAACTAAGGAATAATTAGAGACAAATTTCGTGTGATCAAGGTCACAAACAAAAAAGCCTTTAGGGATAGAACGCTCCAAATCTCAGCTTTAGTATAATAATAGATATATATATATAAGGAAACGGGGGTTGGAATGAATCCGGCAGAATGAGGTAAAATAAGGAATAAAAGAACAAAACTCAGATAAAAAGATGTCTCCTATAACCAATCAAATCTTTCCCTCACCACAAAACTTATCCACCTACCTACCCCCCTTCTATAAAACACTTGTGTGACCCTAATGATTCAATAAAAGCAGAAGAAGCTGAATTCAATATTCCAGCGAAATATACTACACATTTTTGTCCTTTTCATTCCGTATTTTACCTCACACACACACACACATATATATATATATATATATATATATATATATATATATATATATATATATATATATAGTCAGATTCTTGCCATGATTAGCTTCTAAGTGAAACTATTAGTAGGTATATCTGATTCATTAAGTATCGAGCACGTTTTGCTTCTTATCTTAGCGGATTATATATATATATATATATATATATATATATATATATATATAAAATGTTTTTTTCAAAGTTGGGCGTTATTAAGAAGCATTAAAAATATATAAATGAATGAACTCGATATTATGGAGTATTGGATTCACTTTTTTAAAAATTATTTTCTGTCATAAATTTTCAGGTTCGTTAGATACCCTTTATCAAATGAATGTTATTACTATTTAACGGCTTCCTTGTCTCTGTTGTTATCGACAGTGGCAGCGTCTGTGAAATATTTATGATAATATTTTTGAAACATCAACACTCTTTAGACTAAGACTAAATAACCACAAATCCACTATAAATCTCAAATCCCCGCATAGTACAATAGCACTTCATTTTAACACCTTATCACACAACCTTACACACCTCAAATGCATCTTATTAGAACACGCATTTCCAACAACGCAATTTAGAAAACAATCAGAAACTAAATGGATTCTAAAATTACAAACACACGTGAAGGGATTGAACGCAGACATCGGAATTCTCCGTTATTATAAATATTTCACAGACGCTGCCACTGTCGATAACAACAGAGACAAGGAAGCCGTTAAACAGTAATAACATTTGATAAAGGGTATCTAACGAACCTGAAAATTTGATAAAGGGTATCTAACGAACCTGAAAATTTATGACAAAAAATAATAAAAAAATAAGTGAATCCAAATTTTGGCGAAGTGTTATAGTCTTAATCGATTATTTCTGGCTGGTGCAACCCTCTTGGTCTTTTCTTTTTTTTTTTCATTTTTCCCCAGGTGAGGTTTGGTAGTATATTTTTACTGACAAACTATGTTTTTTTTCTTACCGGAAGGTTTTACTAATAAGATTAGTATATTGCAGACCTTTATAATCACACGTCCTGCCAGCAACCTTTCAGGGGCTTTGTGGAAAAAGGAAAAAAAAAGTCTCTGTGAAATGATACAAAAAACAAAAAAAAATGAATAAATAAATAAATTGAGAACCAGGTGGTTAGTCTGTTTGTTTGTTAGTTTTGTTTTATGGCATATCAACCCCGGTGGGTCATTTAATGACGGCATAGTTTGCGATAGTTTGGAAGAAAACATTTTAAACGCTTTTTTTGGTAAACAAAGATTCTATTTAACCCATTGATAGAACCCCAGCTGGCACTACAACTCCGGGTCAGAGTAGACTTGGTAGCAATGGTGATGAAAGGGTGCTCCACATTCCCCAGACCTCCAGCATTGGAACCTCACCATCAGATAGAGTTTATCCTCATTCTCAGGACACGAAGACTCTCAGCCACCGCCGATAGGGTTAGAACTTGCCATAAGGGGACAAAGGGGGTTGGGAAAATTATGTAGGTGCTAGAGCTTGATGTAACCAGCCGATTGGTCGGAAGGCCCTCTTTGACTACCCGTCTAGCCTAAGTAAGGGTCTAAGTGGAGTGTTGTATGTCATAGACTGCTCAACTACCAGGATTCCGTCCTTAAGCATCACGAGTCACCACCCACGACCAACAGGTGGTCCCCATTGGATCAGTTTTACCCCTCTGAAGAGGTGCAGTCGATGTATTCCAAAGCCCCAGCCGACAGGGCTCAGTGAGGCATGACCTGTCACCAACCTTTCAGGGGCTTTGAGGAAAAAGAAAAAAATATTCTGTGTAAAGTGATAAAAATCTAATGAATAAATAAATAAATTGAAAAACAGGTGGTTAATAAAACACTTAAGATAGATATATAGATAGATAGATAGATAGATAGATAGATAGATACTTTTTTAGGACCTGTGGATATATTATTGAATGATAATTTGATTATTACAACGTTTGAGCTATTCTAAAATAGTTAAAAAATGTGTTAAAATTGTTTGAGCTATTCCAAAATAGTTAAAAAATGTGTTAAAAATTGTTTGAGCTATTCCAAAAATAGTTAAAAAATGTGTTAAAATTGTTTGAGCTATTCCAAAATAGTTAAAAAATGTGTTAAAAATTGTTTGAGCTATTCCAAAATAGTTAAAAATGTGTTAAAATTGTTTGAGCTATTCCAAAATAGTTAAAAAAAAATTGTTTGAGCTATTCCAAAATAGTTAAAAATGTGTTAAAATTGTTAGCTATTCAAAAGTTAAAAAATGTGTTAACGAAAAAAGTTTAGAAAAAATTGTGTACCCATCAAGCACGAATAGAACAAAACGTCTTTGGCATAAAATAACCCAACAAAGATTGACATGCCTTAAAATCCAATATACTCAACCAAAAGTAAACAACCAACACTACCTTATGTTATCAATATTTCATATTTCAGTCTATTTGTATCAACTCGAAATATTTTTATCTAGTTACTTATATAGTGGTACATTGACTTACGAGTTTAATTTGTTACCACCTCATATATCAAATCAATTTTCCCCATTGAAATTAATTGAAATTCCATTAACCTGTTACACCCCCCCACACACAACACACATAAAACACTCCATTTTTTGTTACGTTTCTTTATAAATAAGAAAAATATCACTGTATTAGATAAAACCATAATAGATTAGAATGTAATGACTTATGTGTGGCAATGTGTTTTAATGCTTATTTTTAAAAATCTATATATTAATACACTTGTTCCTTAATCTTCCGACCGTTATCATCTTGCAACACGCTCTTGTTAAAAATGAGACCATCCAAATTGCTCAAGATGAAGTGCAAAAATTAAATCCTGATTATCCAAAAACTGAGTTTCTTATATTTCACACCCAATGCTTCATACTAAATTCCCAATAATATATATTATAGACACACACACACACACACACACACACACATATATATATATATGTATATATATTTGGGAGAATATGTGCTTAATTGAAGTCATACCTAATTTGAAAATTAATTAGTTGATAATTAATGAATTAGGCGAATATATCTGTTTAAATGTGAAGCGTAAACAAATCGAGAAAAAGTCATTCTCCGAATGTACATTCAGAGAATGACTTTTTCTCGATTTTTTTACGCTTCACATTTAAACAGATATATACGCCTAATTCATTAATTATCAACTAATTAGTTTTCAAATTAGGTATGACTTCAATTAAGCACGTATTCTCCCAAAAATTGTCGGCATAGCCATATCAAACAAACTGTTTGCGTACTATCATATATATATATATATATATAATATATATATATATATATATATATTATATATACTGGCAAATAGATGCACCCTCCGGGTGCAAGTATTTAAGTTTTAATGTAATAAAATATTGTATTAAATTAGAAAGGCTAATTAAACTAGATAAGAAGGCAGATAAAAAGATTTGAAACGGGGGGGGGATAATCGAAAAATAGAACAACTGAAACTTACTCTTCCACCACTCCCGTCTTTCATTGGTAAATTTTCCTAATTTTACTATTTAGTTAAAATAGGAAGTAAAAAATAAAATGACAGTTATTTTTTCTTGGTAATGGATATCTTTTAAGATTTATTTCCGAGGTCTTTGCTCATATTCATTACGATAAAACCAAACAATTAGAAACCAATAATACTAAGCACATATTTATTAAAATCAAATTTTTGATATCAATATGCAAATTAGCCTTTCCATTCACACTGTAAACCACTGTTTTGTTGTATATATAAATATAATTGCATATTAATAGTATGGCAAACAGTATTGATAATGAAAAACAATTTTATTAATAATTGAGGTTTAAATATAAATAAAATCATGGAGAACGTGACGTAAATAACAAAGGGAATTGTGACTTGAGTAGTGATATAGTTTCGGTTACAGACAGACAAATACACAATCTCCATTATGATAAGAAGATATATATATATAATAAATACGCATATATATATATGTGTGTGTGTGTGTGTAAATCTTCGCTGATCTGAATATTTGTCTTTAATACTAATGTTGAAAACAGGCAGACCCTCTCCAATTCCTTGATGGTTAAAAATAATCACCGCATTATATAAACATCAATCTATATATCTATCTCTCCATATATATATATATATGGGTGTATATATATATATATATATATATATATACGAGCGTTGGTGTTGTTTTTCCGTGTGTGTTATGCAAGGTAGCGTCAAGCACCTGTTCTATGCTACATTGCACACGGACACGTGCCAACCAAGCCATGTCCATTATTTCAATAGTAACAGACACTTGTAGATTAACTATTAAATTACAAATGTACATAAGTCAGATGTGAAATGGCGTTTTATCTCACTTTTTATTTTCGCTCCTCGCACTGTTGACGAGAGAAACAGAAACAACTCAATCAGGAGAAAGAAAGAGAAATATTGGGTAAAATAAATGGGTAAGAAGAAGAAGAAGAAGAAGAAGAAGAAGAAGAAGAAGAAGAAGAAGAAGAAGAAGAAAATGAAGACAAGAAGAGAATGAAGAAGAAGAAGAAGAGAAGAAGAAGAAGAAGAAGAAGAAGAAGAAGAAGAAAGAGAAGAAGAAGAAGAAGATGGACAATGAATGAATGCAAGAAGAAGAAGAATAAGAAGAAGAAGAAGAAAGAAGAAGAAGAGAAATGAAGAAGAAGAAGAAGAAGAAGAAGAAGAAGAAGAAGAAGAAGAAGAAGAAGAAGGGATGGTGGTTGGTTGGTTGGTTAGTTGGTTTTTACACCATAGTCCGTTTTGTTTCAAGTTACTATTCCTATTTAATGTTTACTGTCAGAGAGAGAGAGGGAGACAGACAGACAGACAGACAGACAGAGAGAGAGGGAGAGAGAGAGGCTTAGAAGACGCTGACTGTTTCTCTTGCAGTGGTGTAAAATACTCCCAAAAAGGGGGTGGGCTCTAGGCCTAAAACTGGATTCCGAGGCCGTGGAGGCAAATCTGACGAGTAGCACTCGGTGAGTATCAGGTGATTTCAGTATCTAACAGTCAAGTAATTGGGTAGTATTTGCTTGTATATATATTTACCAACCCTTCCGTAAGAGAATGATATAACACAAGGTTAATTTATCAAGCGGGGTTAGCAGGTTTGAATTCGGAGTTTTCCCTTCTTTAGATTGGTTGCCTAACCAAGGTTAAAGAGCACAGTATGCCCTACAATGTACCTATAGCTGGAGGGAGAATAGTTGGATTCATACTTTTCCCAAGGGTATTAGCACTATGTGAAATTTAAACAGCCTCGTCTAGGGTTTGATCTCGGGTTGACGAGTCCATTTCCTACGACTCTAACCATTACACCACGCTTTTATGTCTACTATAATCAGCCAAAGTGTTCAATGTCCAGTTATACTTATTGAACCAAGAGGGGGGGTTATTTAGTTCCTCCTGTGTGGGGGAAGCAAGGGCTTGCCTCAAGAGGGGATTTCTGATTTCTAATGAGTGTGTTACATAATCATTAGATACCTAATGATTATGACAATAGTGTAGAAATCATATTAGTGCAGCTGAGGGCCTTGAGAGTGAGTGACAGCGTTTGACCTCACTCTGACCTTGCTTTCTGGGGATAGACTGTGAGAACCCCATAGAAAGCCCCCTTCCGGTTTAAGGGGTAAGCAACTCAGTCAGTTAGAGTTAGAAGTTAGAAGCTAAGCTAGCAAGATGTGAGTCTCACTGCGTGATTGTCTGGTCTGGGGATCTACGAATAAAGTAACATCATCGTAAATCGAAGTCTTGTGTTTATTACTAAAAACTAACAATGACACAAGGCTTCTGATAAGAAGACCAGACGAGACCTGTAGAAGATATACCAGGCCAGAAGAATAGACGACAGAGTAAGAAGTAAGAGAAGTATATACATATACCTATTTAGGGCCGGTAAAGAAGGGCTATGCAACAAGTGGAAGCGATGGTGCCACAAAGATAAATTCATAGAATTTAAATTTCAAAACCCCATTTTTCGGTCTGTTGCCCTCAACTTTATTGTTATATACCCAACGTTTCGGTGGACATGCAATCCGGCCTTCATCAGGAGTTTCTTTTTTCGAACTCGGGAACCTTTCTCATCGAACTCGGGAACCTTCATGAAACTTTAACTGGACCATTTATCTAATCCATTTGAGTAGATTGTTCCCATTCTGTTAACCCTGATCGGATACAAGTGTTGGTAATATTAGCGGAGTTCCGTCCCGGCCTCCTGACTCAAAGAACCGCTAGCCGGTGGCTACTGAAAAAAAACCCAACTACGATTGATGTCCGTGGCCGAAGCGGTGTCACAAAAAAAGACGACCAGCTTAGGGCGTTTTTTCTCGAAACCCAACGCCAACTCCAACCCTAAACCTAACCCTAACCCTAAACTCCCCTAGTTAAAATTAACAGTTTTCAAAATTACAAAATGTTGTGGGTTCTGTTTTTACTGGGTCATCCTGTATACAAGGTGACCCAGAAAAAACAGAGCCAAATTATTTTTCATTTTCCCATTAAACTAACCTAAACAACAACCCTAAACCCTAACCCTACTTTCTTTTTCAAATGAACCGCTTCGGCTACGGGACGTCAATCGTAGCTGGGTTTTTTTTTTCAGCAGCCACCGGCTAGCGGTTTTTGAGGCAGGAGGCCAGGACGGAACTCCGCGAATATACCACAAATGTTAATTTTCATATATTATTTTTGCCCGTAGTCAGGATTGAACCTGTGATTTACTGTCACTTATAACTGTATTTAATTTAACCTATATCCTTGTACATATGTCAACTGGGCAATCCACAGTAAATGTTTGGAATCTATAAACCTAATATTCATTTTTTTGTCGTCGCGTATATAACATAAAAATGAGGTCAACAGTCCGAAAAATCTAAATAAAACGAATTATCAGGCCTCGTCTGCAAAATTTAGACAAATTATACCCAAACGTGACTTGGCAGAGCATTCAGAACGGGCGAATTGTGCTTCATGTTACAAAATATTGTAAAACTTTTGGTAATTTATGAGGAAATGCGTTCCCGGTCTCCTGCCTCAAAATTGCTACCCGGTGACTATTAAAATAACGACCCAGCTCAGTCTATTCAAAACTAATCATCTATCTATCTATCTCAATTTGTTCATATTTATCTATATTACTTTAAATACTAAGTTTTTCTTTTATTCATGTTTGTTTAATGTCTTGTTTTTAGTTTGAATAAACAAGAATTACGACAAAAAGATGCGACGCCCCCCCCTCCCAAAATACATTTACTTGTCGAAAATATCTATCTATCTCCATTTGTTCATATCTATCTATATTATTTTGTTTGTTTATCTATCTATGTATCTATCTCAGTCTTTCCAAACTATGTATCCATCTTCATATCTAAACAAGATTACGACAAATTACGATAATAAAACAAGAATTACGACGAGCTGGGGTTGTTATTTTGATAGTCACTGGGTAGCAATTTTTGAGGCAGGAGACCGGGACGCACTTCCTCATAAATTAACCAAACTTTTGACTCACCCGTATATATTATAGAATCAAATAAAATCTATGTGAATAAGTATAATAAACAAACACGTAATGTTTTAGTGATAGGCACTTGACAAATGATAGCTTAATGATAGATAAAGTCCATTAGTGACATCTGCGAAGTAAGAATTAGGATAATGGGTTTGTCTAGGATCACATTAAGATTAGATTTGTCGAAACCAAGAAGGAGCAACCAGGAGTCTCGGTAAGACTGACGACAGCAATTGCTAAGCGGAGTACAAGCTGTTTTCAATTCAGAATTTGCATTATCTTAGACCGGCTGTCGTATCAAGACTATTGAGCAATGTTTCGCAACATTTTCTTTGTTGGCGCGCGAAACTTTTTCAACCAGTGCGAGTTTTTTGTTGCTACCACTCCAGAAAAATATCATAGCCAAGAATGCCTGATTTAAAGAATATATAGGAATTTTTAAATTTAAGAAATTTTTGAAAAAATTTAAAACGCTTATATTGCAAATGGTTGCGAAACATTGCTCAATAGTCTTGATACGACAGCGGTTAAGATAATGCACCCATTCTGAATTGAAAACAGCTGTACTCCGCTTAGCAATTGCTGTCGTCAGTCTTATCGAGCTCCTGGTTGCTTACGCTTCTTAGGTTTCGACAATCTAATCTTAATGTGATCCTAGACAACACCCATTATCCTAAATTCTACTTTCGCGATGTCAACTAATGGACTTTATCTATCATTAGCTATCATTTGTCAAGTGCCTATCACTAAAACATTACGTGTTTGTTTATTATACTTATTCACATAGATTTATTGATTCTTAGTAATATATACGGGTGAGTCAAAAAGTTTTGGTATTTATTGAGGAAGTGCGTCCGGTCTCCTGCTGCAAAAAATTGTACCCAGTGACTATCAAAATAACAACCAGCTCGTCGTAATTCTTTGTTTTTATTTATCGTAATTTTCGTAATTTCTTGTTTAGATATGAAGATGGATAGCATAGTTTGGATAGACCTGAGATAGATACATAGATAGATAAACAAATACAAAATATATAGATTGATATGAACAAATGGAGATACGAATAGATAATTTTCGACAAGTAAATTATGTATTTTTTGGGAGGGGGGGGGCGGTTCGCATCTTTTTTTGTCGTAATTCTTGTTTATTCAACTAAAAACAAGACATTAAACAAACATGATAAAAGAAGAAATCTTAGTATTAAAGTATATAGATAAATATTGAACAAATTGAGATAGAATTAGTAGATGGGATGTTTTTTGAAATAGACTGAGCTGGGGTCGTTATTTTTAATAAGTCACCGGTTTAGCATTTTTGAGGCAGGAGACCGGGACGCAATTTCCTCATAATTACAAAAGTTTTACCAATATTTTGGTAACATGAAGCACATTCGGCCCGGTTCTGAATGCTCTTGCCAAGTCACGTTTTTGGGTATATTTGTCTAAATTTTTTTGAGGAACGAGGCTCGCAATCAAACTCACACTAAGTTTTAATTTTAATTTTTATGGATGTTGACCTCATTCCCATATCTATTGTTATATACCGACCAGAACAAAAATGATTATAGGTTTATAGATTCACATTTACTGTGGGATTGCCCGTTGGAATATGGTAAAGGGATTAGGGTTAATTAATACAGTTTAGTGACAGTTAATCACAGGTTCATCCTGACTACGGGGCAAATAATATATGAAATTAACATTTTTTGGGTTGTATATTCCGCGGAGTTCGTTCCTGGCTCTCTGCCTCAAAACCGCTAGCCGGTGGCTGCTTTGAAAAAAAAACCCAGCTATCGATTGACGTCCGTAGCCGAAGCGGTGTCCATTTGAAAAGAAGTAGGGTTGGGTTAGGGTTGGTTGTTTAGGGGTTGTTTATGGGAAAATGAATAAATATATTTGGCTGCTGTTTTTTTCTGGTTCACCTTGTATCAGGTGACAGTAAACAGACCACATTTTGTAATTTGAAAACTGTTAATTTAACTAGGGGAGTTTAGGGTTAGGTTAGGGTTTAGGGTTGGAGTTGCGTTGGGTTTTCGAGAAAAACGCCCTATAGCTGGTACGTCTTTTTTTGTGGACAAATATGAACTTACGCTTCGCCACGGAATCTATCAATGCGTAGTTGGTTTTTTTCAGTAGCACCGGCTAGCGGTTTTTGAGTCAGGAGGCCGGACGGAACTCCGCTAAATTATCCAAATTGTATCCGAATCAGGGTTAACAGATGGGACAATCTACTTAATGGCATGTAGATAAATTGGTCGCAGTAAAGTTTCATTGAAGTCCGGTTCCGATTTGAGAGGTTCCCGAGTTCGAAAGAAACTCTGATGAAGGCGGATTGCTGTCCACCGAACGTTGGGTATATAAACAATAAAAGTTGAGGGCAACAGACGAAAAATGGGGTTTTGAAATTTAAAATTCTTGAATTTATCTTGTGGCACATGCTTCCACTTGTTGCATTAGCCTTCTTTACCGGCCCTAAAGTAGGTATATGTTATATACTTCTCTTACTTCTTAACTCTGTCGTCTATTCTTCTGGCTGGTATTCTTCTACAAGGTTTCCTCGTCTGGTCTTCTTATCAGAAGCCTTGTGGTCATTGTTAGTTTTTAGTATAAACACAAGACTTCGATTTTACGATGATGTTTACTTTTTATTCGTAGATCCCAGACCAGACAATCACGCAGTGAGACTCCACATCTTGCTAAGCGTTAGCTTCTAACTTCTAACTCTAACTGACTGAGTTGCTTACCCTTAAAAACCGGAAGGGGGCTTTCTATGGGGTTCTCACAGTCTATGCCCAGAAAGCAAGGTAGAGTGAGGTCAAACGCTGTCACTTACTCTCAAGGCTCAGCTGCACTCATTTGATTTCTAACACTATTGGTCATATCATTAGGTATCTAATGATTATTAAGACACTCATTTAGAAATAGAAATCCCTTCTTGAGGCAGCCCTTGCTCCCCACACAGGAGGAATAAATACCCCCCTCTGGTTCAATAAGTATAACTGGACATTGAACACTTTCTGATTGATAGTAGAGCATAAAAGCGTGGGTGTAATGGTTAGAGTCGTGGAAAATGGACTTCGTCAACCCGAGATCAAACCCTAAGGACGAGGCTGTTTAAATTTCACATGTGTATAACCCTTGGAAAAGTATGAAATCCTAACTATCTCACCTCCAGCTATAGGTACATTGTAGGGCATACTTGGTGGCTCTTTAACCTTGGTTAGGAAGGCAATCTCAAGAAGGGAAAACATCGATTCAAACTGCTATACTCCCGCTTTGATAAATTTAACCCTTGTGTTATATCATTCTCTGTTAGCGAGGTTTGGTAAATATATAATACAAGCAAATATACCATTACTTTGACTGTTAGCTATGAAATCACCTGATACTCACCTGAGTGCTACTTCGTCAGATTTGCCTCACGATTGCTCGAATCAGTTTTAGTCTAGAGCACCCCTTTTTGGAGTTATTTTACACATACTAAAGAGAACAGTCAGCGTCCTTCTAAGCCTCTCTCTCTCCTCTCTCTCTGTCTGTCTGTCTTGGCCTGTCTGTCTCTCTCGTCTCTCTGACAGTAAACATTAATAGGTAGTAACTTGAAACAGGACTATGGCTGTAAAAACCTAACTAACCAACAACCAACCAAATCCTTCTTCTTTTCTTCTTCCTTCTTCTTTCTCTTCTTTTCTTCTTCTTCTTTTCTTCATTTCTCCTTCCTTCTTCTTCTTCTTCTTCTTCTTCTTATTCTTTTCTTCTTGCATTCATTCAATTGTCCAATCTTTCTTCTTGTTTTTCTTTTCTTCTTGCTTCTTCTTCTTCTTCTTCTTTCTTCTTCTTCTTCTTCTTCTTCTTCATTTCTCTTCTTTGTCTTCATTTCTCTTCTTCTTCTTCTCTTCTTCTTCTTCTTCTTTCTTCTTCTTTCTCTTCTTCTTCTTCTTCTTATCCCATTTATTTACCCAATATTTCTCTTTTTTTCTCGCTGATCTGAGTTGTTTTGTTTCTCTCGTCAACAGTGCGGAGCGAAATAAAGTGATGATAAACGCCATTTACATCTGACTTATGTACTTTGTAATTTTAATAGTTAATCTACAAGTGTCTGTTACTATTGAAATAATCGGACATGGCTTGTTGGCAAACGTGACTGTGTGCAATGTAGCAATGAACAGCGTGCTTTGACGCTACCATGCCATAACACACAAGAAAAAACACACCACGCTTCGTATATATAATATAATTATTATATACACCATAAATTATATATATGGCGAGATAGATATATAGATTGATGTTTATAATATGCGGTGATTATTTTTACCATCAAGAATTGGTGAGGGTCTGCCTGTTTTCAACATTAGTATTAAAGACAAATTATTCAGATCAGCGAAAGAATTTACACACACGACGACGTCTGTCACACTATATATATATCGTATTTATATTATATATATATCTTCTATCATCATGGAGATTGTGTATTTTGTCTGTCTGTAACCGAAACTCTATCAACTTCAAGTACAATTCCCTTTGTTATTTACGTACGTTCTCCTCATGATTTTTATTTTATTTAAACTCATTATTAATAAATTGTTTTTCATTATCATACTGTTTGCCATACTATTAATATGCAATTATATTTATTATACAACAAAACGCTGGTTTACAGTGTGAATGGAAGGTTAATTTGCATATTGATATCAAAAATTTGATTTTTTAATAATATGTGCTTAGTATTATTGGTTTCTATTGTTTGGTTTTATCGTTTATGCATATGAGCAAAGACCTCTGGAAATCTCTTAAAGATATCCATTACCTGAAGAAATAACTGGTCATTTTTTATTTGTTTACGTTCCTAT
>CM042138.1:41751849-41770076 GCA_023376005.1 Doryteuthis pealeii
GAAGAGGGTGCTCCCATTCCTACAGACTCGCATTGGAACCTACCATCAGTAAGAGTTATCTCATTCTCAGGACACGAAGACTCTCAGCCACGCCGATAGGGTTAGACTTGCCATAAGGGGACGGAGGGTTGGGAAATATCGTAGGTGTAGAGCGTTGATGTAACCAGCCGATTGGTCGGGAGCCTCTTTGACTACCGTCTAGCCTAAGTAGGTCTAGTGGAGTGTTGTATGTCATAGGATGCTCAAGCTCCAGGATTCGTCTTAAGCTCACGAGTACACCAGACAAACAGGTGGTCCATTGGATCAGTTTTACCCTCTGAAGAGTGCAGTTCGGATGTATTTCCAAAGCCCCAGCGACAGGGTCAGTGAGGCATGACCTGATAACTTGTCAGGGGTTTGAGGAAAAAGGATATATAATGTGTAAGTGATAAAAATCTATGATAAATAAATATATGAAGGTGTTAATAAAACTTAAGATAGATATATAGATGATAGATAATAGATAGATAGGATAGATACTTTTTTTAGGGACTGTGGATATCATTATTGGGAATGATATTTGATTTTCAAAGTTTGAGCTATTCTAATAGTTAAAAATGTGTTAAAATTGGTTTGAGCTATCAAATATTAAAAAATGTGTTAAATTGTTTGAGCTATTCAAAATAGTTAAAAATGTGTTAAAATTGTTTGAGACTATTCAAAATAGTTAAAAAATGTGTTAAAAATTGTTTGAGTTATTCCAAAATAGTTAAAAATGTGGTTAAAAATTGTTTGAGTTTCAAAATAGTTAAAAAATGTGTTTAAAATTGGTTTGGCTATTCCAAAATAGTTAAAAAAATGTGTTTAAAATTGTTTGAAGCTATTCAAAATAGTTAAAAAATTGTTAAAATTGTTTTGAGCTATTCCAAAATAGTTAAAAGTGTTAAAATTGTTTGAGATTCAAAATAGTTAAAAAAATGTGTTAAAAATTGAGTTTAGAAAAATTGTACATCCAAGCTAGAATAGAAAAAAGTCTTTGGCATAAATACGCCAACAAAAGATTGACATGCTTAAATCCAATATACTCAACAAAGTAACAACAAAACTCTTATGTTATCAATATTTCATATTTCACCAGTCGTATTGTATCAACTCCGAATATTTTTATTCGTTACTTATATAGTGGTACATTGACTTCGAGTTTTATTTTGTTACCACATCATATATAAATCAATTATTCCTTTGAAATTACTTGATTCCATTGAACCTGTTTACACACCGCTCACACACACCACACAACTAAAACACTCCATTTTTTTGTTAAGTGTTTCTTATAAATAGCGAAAATTACTGTAATTAATAAAACATAATAGATATTAGAATGTAATGACTTATGTGTGGCCAGATGTGTTTTTAATGCTTATTTTTAAAATCTATATATTAATACACTTGTTTCCTTAATTTCCGACGTTTATACTTGCAAACGCTCTTGTTAACAATGAGACATCCAATTGCTCCAAGATGAGTGCAAATTAAATCTGATTATCCAAAAACTTGAGTTTATTATATTTACACCCATGCTTCATACTAATTCCCAGATATATTATTATAGACCACACACACAACACAAAACAACATAATATATATATGTATATATATTTGGGAGAATTGTGCTTAATGTGAAGTCATACCTAATTGAAAATTAATTAGTTGAATAATTAATGAATTAGGCGATATATCTGTTTAATGTGAAGGTAAACAATGCGAGAAAAAGGTCATTCTCACGAAATGTACATTCGAGAATGATTTTTCTCGGATTTTTTTTACGCTTCACATTTAAACAGATATAGCGCCTAATTCTTAATTATCAACTAATTAGTTTTCAAATTTAGGTATGACTTCATTAAGCGTATTCTCCAAAAATTGTCGGCGTAGCATATAACCTGTTTGCGTACTATCATATATTATATATCATATATATATATATATTAATATATATATATATTATATTACTGGCAAATGATGCACCTCCGGGTGCAAAGTATTGTTTTAATGTATTAAATATTGTATTAATTAGAAGGCTAATTAAACTAGATAAGAAGGAGATAAAAAGATTTGAAAACGGGGGGGGGGTATAATGAAATAGAAAACAACTAGAAACTTACTCTTCGCCACTCCCGTTTTCATTGGTAAATTTCCTAATTTTTACTATTTAGTTAAAATGGAAGTAAAAATAAAATGAAGTTATTTTTTCTTGGTATGGATATCTTTAAGATTTATTTCGAGGTCTTTGCTCATATTCATTAGATAAAACAAACATTAGAAACAATAATACTAAGCAATATTTTATAAATAATTTTTGGATATCAATATGCAAATTAGCTTTCCATTACACACTGTATACACTGGTTTGTTGTAATATATAAATATAATTGCAATATTAATAGTATGCAACAGTTTGATAATGAAACAATTTTATTATAATTGAAGGTTTAAATATAAATAAAGTTGTATATCTGGAGAAACGGTGACGTAATAACAAAGGAATTGTGACTTGAGTAGTGATAATAGTTTGGTTAGACAACAAATACACAATCATTTGATAAGAAGATATATATTATATATAAAATACGCATTATTAGTAATGTGTGTGGTGTGTGTGTAAATCTTTGCTGATTGAATATTTTTTTAATTAATGTTTGAGAAACAGGCAGCCCTCTCGCATTCTTGAATGGTTAAAAATAATCAACGCATTATATATTACATCAATGCTATATATCTTATCTCTCAATATATATATATATGGGTGTATATTATATAGTATATATATATATATACGAGGTTGTGTTGTTTTTCGTGTGTGTTATGCGGTAGCGTCAAGCACTGTTTTAAGCTATTGCAGCAGCGGACACGTGCCAACAGCCATGTCCATTTATTTTCAATAGTAAGAACAGCTTTGTTAGATAACTATTAAGTTGAAAATGTACAATAGTCAGTGTGAAATGGCGTTTTTTAATCTCACTTTTTTTATTTCCGCTCTCGCACTGTTGACGAGAGAAAAGAGAAAACTAATCAGGAGAGAAGAAAAGAGATATTGGGTAAAATAATGGGATAAGAAGAGAAGAAGAAGAAATATCGAAGAAGAAGAAGAAGAAGAAGGAAGAAGAAGAGAAGTAGAAATGAGAGGAACAAGAAGGAAATGACAGAAGAAGAAGAAGAGAAAGTAGAAGAAGAAAGAAGAAGAAGAAGAAGAAGAAGAAGAGAAGAAGAAAGGATGGCAATGAATTTGAATGCAAGAAAGAAGAAGATAAGAAAAGAAGAGAAAGAAAAGAAGGAATGGACGAAGGAGAAGAAGAGAAAGAAGAAGAGAAGAAGAGAGAGAGAAGAAGGGATGGTGGGTTGGTTTTGGTTGGATTAGTGTGGTTTTTACACATAGTCTGCGTTTGTTTCAAGTTACTATCCTATTATATGTTTACTGTCAGAGAGAGAGGAGGGGAAGAACAGACGACAGACAGACAGGAAGAGAGGGAGAGAGAGCGGCTTAGAAGACCTGATGTTTCTCTTGCAGTGGTGTAAAATTACTCAAAAGGGGGTGGGCTCTAGGCTAAACTGATTCACGAGGCCGTGGAAGGCAATCTGACGAGTAGCACTCGGTGAGTATCAGGTGATTTTCAGTATCTAACAGTCAAGTAATTGGTAGTATTTGCTTTGTATATATATTTTCAACCCTTCCGGTAAGAGAATGATATAACAAGGTTATTTATCAAGCGGGGTTAGCAGGGTTTTGAATTTCGGAGTTTTCCCTTCTTTAGATTGGTTGCCTAACCAAGGGTTAAAGAGCACAGTATGCCTACAATGTACCTATAGCTGAGGGAGAATAGTTGGATTCATACTTTTCCAAGGGTATTAGCACTATGTGAATTTTAAACAGGCCTCGTCTTAGGGTTTTAGATCTCGGGTTTGACGAGTCCATTTCCTACGACTCTAACCATTACACCACGCTTTTATGTTACTATAATCAGCCAAAGTGTTCAATGTCCAGTTATACTTATTGACCAGAGGGGGGGTTATTTAGTTCCTCCTGGTGTGGGGGAAGCAGAGGGTCTTGCCTCAAGAGGGGATTTTGATTTCTAATGAGTGTGGTTACATAATCATTAGATACCTAATGATTATGACAATAGTGTAGAATCTATTAGTCGCAGCTGAGGGCCTTGAGAGTGAGTGACAGCGTTTGACGTCACTCTGACCTTGCTTTCTGGGATAGACTGTGAGAACCCATAGAAAGCCCTTCGGTTTTTAAGGGTAAGCAATCAGTCAGTTAGATTAGAAGTTAGAAGCTAAGCTAGCAAGATGTGAGTCTCACTGCGTGAATTGTCTGGTCTGGGGATCTACGAATAAAGTAACATCATCGTAAATCGAAGTCTTGTGTTTATTACTAAAAACTAACAATGACACAAGGCTTCTGATAAGAAGACCAGACGAGACCTGTAGAAGATATACCAGGCCAGAAGAATAGACGACAGAGTAAGAAGTAAGAGAAGTATATAACATATACCTATTTAGGGCCGGTAAAGAAGGGCTATGCAACAAGTGGAAGCGATGGTGCCACAAGATAAATTCATAGAATTTAAATTTCAAAACCCCATTTTTCGGTCTGTTGCCCTCAACTTTATTGTTATATACCCAACGTTTCGGTGGACATGCAATCCGGCCTTCATCAGGAGTTTCTTTTCGAACTCGGGAACCTTCTCATCGAACTCGGGAACCTTCATGAAACTTTAACTGGACCATTTATCTAATCCATTTGAGTAGATTGTTCCCATTCTGTTAACCCTGATCGGATACAAGTGTTGGTAATATTAGCGGAGTTCCGTCCCGGCCTCCTGACTCAAAGAACCGCTAGCCGGTGGCTACTGAAAAAAAACCCAACTACGATTGATGTCCGTGGCCGAAGCGGTGTCACAAAAAAAGACGACCAGCTTAGGGCGTTTTTCTCGAAAACCCAACGCCAACTCCAACCCTAAACCCTAACCCTAACCCTAAACTCCCCTAGTTAAAATTAACAGTTTTCAAAATTACAAAATGTGTGGGTTCTGTTTTTACTGGGTCATCCTGTATACAAGGTGACCCAGAAAAAACAGAGCCCAAATTATTTATTCATTTTCCCATTAAACTAACCCTAAACAACAACCCTAACCCTAACCCTACTTTCTTTTTCAAATGACACCGCTTCGGCTACGGACGTCAATCGTAGCTGGGTTTTTTTTTTCAGCAGCCACCGGCTAGCGGTTTTTGAGGCAGGAGGCCAGGACGGAACTCCGCGAATATACCACAAATGTTAATTTTCATATATTATTTTTGCCCGTAGTCAGGATTGAACCTGTGATTTAAACTGTCACTTATAACTGTATTAATTTAACCCTTATATCCCTTGTACCATATGTCCAACTGGGCAATCCACAGTAAATGTTTGGAATCTATAAACCTAATATTCATTTTTGTCGTCGCGTATATAACAATAAAAATGAGGTCAACAGTCCGAAAAATCTAAATAAAACGAATTATCAGGCCTCGTCTCAAAAATTTAGACAAATTATACCCAAAACGTGACTTTGGCAAGAGCATTCAGAACGGGCGAATTGTGCTTCATGTTACCAAAATATTGTAAAACTTTTGGTAATTTATGAGGAAATGCGTCCCGGTCTCCTGCCTCAAAAATTGCTACCCGGTGACTATTAAAATAACGACCCAGCTCAGTCTATTCAAAACTATCCATCTATCTATCTATCTCAATTTGTTCATATTTATCTATATTACTTTAAATACTAAGATTTTTCTTTTATTCATGTTTGTTTAATGTCTTGTTTTTAGTTTGAATAAACAAGAATTACGACAAAAAAAGATGCGACCGCCCCCCCCCCTCCCAAAAAATACATTTACTTGTCGAAAATATCTATCTATCTCCATTTGTTCATATCTATCTATATTATTTTGTTTGTTTATCTATCTATGTATCTATCTCAGTCTATTCCAAACTATGTATCCATCTTCATATCTAAACAAGAATTACGACAAATTACGATAAATAAACAAGAATTACGACGAGCTGGGGTTGTTATTTTGATAGTCACTGGGTAGCAATTTTTGAGGCAGGAGACCGGGACGCACTTCCTCATAAATTACCAAACTTTTGACTCACCCGTATATATTATAAGAATCAAATAAAATCTATGTGAATAAGTATAATAAACAAACACGTAATGTTTTAGTGATAGGCACTTGACAAATGATAGCTAATGATAGATAAAGTCCATTAGTGACATCTGCGAAAGTAGAATTAGGATAATGGGTTTGTCTAGGATCACATTAAGATTAGATTTGTCGAAACCAAGAAGGAGCAACCAACCAGGAGTCTCGGTAAGACTGCGCACAGCAATTGCTAAGCGGAGTACAGCTGTTTTCCAATTCAATTGCATTATCTTAGACGGCTGTCGTATCGACTATTGAGCAATGTTTCGCAACCATTTTCTTTGTTGGCCGCGAACTTTTTCAACCAAGTGCATTCTTTGTGCTCCACTCCCAGAAAAAAAAATATCATAGCAAGAAATCCCTGATTTAAAGAATATATTAGGGAATTTTAAATTTGTAGAAATTTTGAAAATTAAACGGCTATATTGCATGGTTAAAAATAAAAAATAGATATTCATGTTAACAAAGGCTTAGATGTATTTAACATTTAACTAAATAATAAGTTTAATATTTTACTTGAAACAATGATTATATAATTAAAATACTTCATGTTATATATATATATAGTATATATATAATTATATATATATATATATATATATATATATATATATATATGAAGTATTTTTATTTTAACAATCATTGTTTAGAATAAACGTATTATTTAGTTAAAATGTTAATATATATATATATATATATATATATATATATATATATATATATATATAATAATATCTTAATTAAAATATATATATATAAAGGTTTTGTAATTTGCTTGATCATTGTGTATATATTGGTTTGTTGGTTGGTTTTAAAAGGCTGTCACAATGCGAGTGTAAAGAAAAAAGAAGGTAACTATGATGTGTTTTGTTAACCTGTTATTTTATTCCTTTATATATATATATATATATATATATATATATTATAATTATATATATATATATAAGGAAGAAGCTGACTTACCGGTGAATATGGACACGATGGTTAGTAGTGCATAAATTCAGGAGGGTAAGTCAGCGATATAACAATACAAAGTGCTCATACGTTAGTAGAGAAATTTTATTATAAAATGGGTATAAGAGATAACCTATTCGAGTTTCACCATAAGGATCTTCAGGGTTAAATCCACTGAATTAATCGAGACACCGATTAAAGGCAGTCGATCTCAACCGCTTTTAAGCATTATGCCCATACAGTTATTAAACAGCCGCATTCTTTAATGAATAACATTTATTAAAAAAATATTTCAAATCTATTTATTTTGTTTTTTTTGATTAAGTTATTCTGAAGTGAACGTGGTTATACGCATTTATGTATATTATATTCACGGTAATTCTGTTTTATAACCGAGGCTTAAATAAAGTAATAATAAAATCATATTTTTAATGAAACCGGTTTTAGGCATTATGAACCCATACAGTTATTAGACAGCCGCATTCTAATAAATACATTAACAAAATCGATTCTCACTTATTGTTTAAATTCTGAACCTTACGAAAAATCAACTTCCGGTGTGAGGCTTCTTGAATCGAAAGTCAGCGTTCCTTCGCAACGAACATTTTAATGCAATGAACACACGTGAAATCGATTGCTATTAATCGGTGTCTCGATTAATTCAGTGGATTTAACCCTGAAGATCCTTATGGTGAAACTCGAGTAGGTTATCTCTTGTACCCATTTTATAATATATATATATATATATATAAGTGGGTACTAAATTTTCTGTAGCCCTCTTGACCCCTTGTGCCTCTATTTTTTTTTTAAATTGGTCTTGTGACCCCAAATATCATGGCCACAAGCTGGGAACAGGAAAGTTTCCCAAAGTCGATTATGTGGCGAAGTGAAATGCATAGGCCAGAATTTTCATTTCTTGCGATGATACATTACACCTTATCTGTATACGCTAAAGATGATTCTTATGATTTCTATATAAATACATTGCACATAGTTTGCTATAGAGATATTTAAACAGAGATTATCGTGAGTCAGGAATCATAAAAAACATTAGTTAATGAATATAGTTATTATATGTATAATTTAAACATTGCCACTGAATTTTACAATAGAAAAGCATTTTAAATATTTTACTATAGAAATATCTGGAAAAAAAACGGGATTGTTGCGGTCAAGAATTAATAAGGCATTACTTAATAGAATATAGCTATTGTATGTATAATGAGATCTCTCTGTTCGTCTCTCTGTGCAGAGGACTTCCGGGGGCAATGAATGATAGGGAAGGATGGCGAGAGTTTGCCATGGATATCCGTGCTGTCAGCCGCACAGGATGATGATGATGATGATGATGATGATATGATGATATTATGTATGTATGTATGTATGTATGTATGATATTAAAGTATTGTAAAAAATTGCTATAAATGTATTTTAAAATAGTTTACTATAGAAATATTTGAAAAAAAAAACAGGGATTGTCGTGGGTCAAGAATTAATAATAGCATTACATACA
Organism: Doryteuthis pealeii; assembly: GCA_023376005.1. Taxonomy (NCBI): domain Eukaryota; kingdom Metazoa; phylum Mollusca; class Cephalopoda; order Myopsida; family Loliginidae; genus Doryteuthis; species Doryteuthis pealeii. The sequence goes on from CM042138.1 coordinate 41,760,545, forward strand.
AAACAGAGCAATTATATTATATATGAAAGCCTTCTCAAGCATTTTGCTATAGAAATGCATTTTAATATTTTACAATAGAAATATCTTAAAACAAAGATTGTCGTCGGCCATGAATTATTAAAGGCATTACTTACAAAATAGATCTATTATGTATATAATATTAAAGTCTTGTTAATGAATTCCTTATAGAATGCATTTTAAATAGTTTACTACAGAAATATCTTAAAACAGAGGTTGTCGTGAGTCAGGAATTAATAGAGGCATAACTTACTGAATAGAGATATTATATGTATGATATTAAAGCATTGTCAAAAATATTGGCTACAGAAATAGTTTAATTATAGACATATCTTAAAACGGATTTTCATAGAGCATTACTTACAGAAATACCTATTATATGCATAATTTTAAGATATTGCCAATTGTTGTATTGTCCTCTCGCCCGGAAGATGGAACTTCCGGCTGAGGGACAAAGAGAAAGATAAAAATATATATTTAAAAAGAAAGAGAAAGCGGAAGAGTATTGTTCCGAGCTCAAGGAAGCAGGGTGAAGATAAAGAAAAATATAACAAAGGTCCGTTATCAGATCAAAAAGATAAAGATGTGTAGGCGTGTCGTCAATGCAAAAAGCCAGAGGCTCAAGCCGCAGACTCAGACGCCGGCCCGGCAGCGGAAAAGACACTTCACGTCTCCGTCAGCAACCACCCCTCGTGCACTCATTGTAAGCTCCGTGCCTTCACTACCCACAACCGAAGAAAATAAAGAAGGGCCTCTTTTGTACATACGTATCTGTTGTTATTGAAGTCCAGTAGTCGGTCGTAGCTGACTACTAACATACTCGCTTTGGGTACTGTGACCCTACCCGCTACGTATACAGATACGCGATTTAGCAACGTGAAGACAAAGCTGCTATATAACATATAGAATTTGATGCCAGTATACAACACCAATTATTTCACTATAGAAGTGCATTGTAAGATATTTAACCTCCTAAGCTTGGTGATCTTCAACTGCACAGTTTTTGTATAAATTTGTACATAGTTTGCTAGTCGTAACTGGTAAATACTTTTCCATGTCAGAAACAAAGGGCAGATACCTGCTCTTTCCTCACGGTTCTGTCTTTAATATATTATGCCTGAAAACCAGGTCTTTAAATATACATCGACATATGCGGGTATATACGCATTTTCTTTTTTTTTTTTTTTTTTTTAGTTTAAGAATTAATAAATAATTCGTTGTGGAATGATTGTGTTTGGTAAAAGTGACTCGTTTTGAAAAAAAAAAAATTTAAACCCGAGAGACGCATTGATGGCAAGAGAGAAAATAATAGAGCACTTAGCGTTCGGTGGGGTGGCGAGAGGTGGGACGATACAGATATAACATCCTTTTGACTGGGTAATCGTAATTTAATTATTTAACAATTCCTGGTGAAATTGAATTTTAATAATTAATTGAAAACAGCAATAATAATAATAATAATAATAATAAAATAATAATAATAATAATAATCACCGCCACTACCGCTAAAACAAGAACAACAACAACAACAACAATAACAACAACAGTACATAAACGTAAGACTAATGAAAAGTGCCTATTGTTTTCCGTGAGAGGATGCACAGAAGAACATCTGCTAACATTTATATTTTCAACTAAGAAAAATCCCCAGACGTTGCAGTTGCTTTGTCTACGGTGCAGCTGCTGCTGCAATTCAATGTAATGAGATCAATCGCCATAGGTAGGTAACCGATTGTCATAGGTAGATTGGTATTTACTAAGTCTTGCCTAGTAAGGCACAAGGGCAATAGTTCAAGTATAATTCAATGTAATGAGATCAATCGCCATAGGTAGGTAACCGATTTGTCATAGGTAGATTGGTATTTACTAAGCTTTCCTAGTAAGGCACAAGAGCAATAGTTCAAGTACAATTAAATGTAATGAGATCAATCGCCATAGGTAGGTACGATTGTCATAGGTAATTGGTATTTACTAGCTTTGCCTAGTAAGGCACAAGGGCAATAGTTCAAGTACAATTCAATGTAATGAGATCAATCGCCATAGGTAGGTAACCGATTGTCATAGGGTAGATTGGTATTTACTAAGTCTTGCCTAGTAAGGCACAAGGGCAATAGTTCAAGTACAATTCAATGTAATGAGATCAATCGCCATAGGTAGGTAACCGATTGTCATAGGTAGATTGGTATTTACTAAGTCTTGCCTAGTAAGGCACAAGGGCAATAGTTCAAGTACAATTCAATGTAATTGAGATCAATCGCCATAGGTAGGTAACCGATTGTCATAGGTAGATTGGTATTTACTAAGTCTTGCCTAGTAAGGCACAAGGGCAATAGTTCAAGTACAATTCAATGTAATGAGAATCAATCGCCATAGGTAGGTACCGATTGTCATAGGTAGATTGGTATTTACTAAGCTTTCCCTAGTAAGGCACAAGGGCAATAGTTCAAGTACAATTTCAATGTAATGAGATCAATCGCCATAGTAGGTAACCGATTGTCATAGGTAGATTGGTATTTACTAAGTATTGCCTAGTAAGGCACCAAGGGCAATAGTTCAAGTACAATTCAATGTAATGAATCAATCGCATAGGTAGGTAACCGATTGTCATAGGTAGATTGGTATTTACTAAGTCTTGCCTAGTAGAGGCACAAGGGCAATAGTTCAGTACAATTCAATGTAATGAGATCAATCGCCATAGGTAAGGTAACGATTGTCATAGGTAGATTGGTATTTACTAAGTATCCTAGTAAGGCACAAGGGCAATAGTTCAAGTACAATTCAATGTATGAGATCAATCGCCATAGGTAGGTAACCGATTGTCATAGGTAGATGGTATTTACTAAGTATTGCTAGTAAGGCAAAGGGCAATAGTTCAAGTACAATTAAATGTAATGAGATCAATCGCCTAGGTAGGTAACCGATTGTCATAGGTAGATGGTATTTACTAAGCTTGCCTAGTAAGGCACAAGGGCAATAGTTCAAGTACAATTCAATGTAATGAGATCAATCGCCATAGGTAGGTAACCGATTGTCATAGGTAGATTGGTATTTACTAATAGCTTGCCTAGTAAGGCACAAGGGCAATAGTTCAAGTACAATTCAATGTAATGAGATCAATCGCCATAGGTAGGTAACCGATTGTCTAGGTAGATTGGTATTTACTAAGTATTGCCAGTAAGGACAAGGGCAATAGTTCAAGTACAATTAAATGTAATGAGATCAATCGCCATAGGTAGGTAACCGATTGTCATAGGTAGATTGGTATTTACTAAGTCTTGCCAGTAAGGCACAAGGGCAATAGTTCAAGTACAATTCAATGTAATAGATCAATCGCCATAGTAGGTAACCGATTGTCATAGGTAGATTGGTATTTACTAAGTATGCCCAGTAAGGCACAAGGGCAATAGTTCAAGTAAATTCAATGTAATGAGATCAATGCCATAGGTAGGTAACCGATTGTCATAGGTAGATTGGTATTTACTAAGTATTGCCCAGTAAGGCACAAGGGCAATAGTTCAAGTACAATTCAATGTAATGAGATCAATCGCCATAGGTAGGTAACCGATTGTCCATAGGTAGATTGGTATTTTACTAAGTATTGCCCAGTAAGGCACAAGGGCAATAGTTCAAGTACAATTCAATGTAATGAGATCAATCGCCATAGGTAGGTAACCGATTGTCATAGGTAGATTGGTATTTACTAAGTATTGCCACGTAAGGCACAAGGGCAATAGTGTTCAAGTACAATTCAATGTAATGAGATCAATCGCCATAGGTAGTGTAACCGATTGTTATAGGTAGATTGGTATTTTTACTAAAGTCTTGCCTGTAAGGCACAAGGGCAATAGTTTCAAGTAAGCACATAAACAATGTATGAAATCAATCGCCCATAGTAGGTTCCGATTGTCATTAGGTAGATTGGTATTTACTAAGATATTGGCCCCAGTAAGGCCAGCGAGGCAATAGTTTCAAGTACAATTCAAATGTATGAATCAATGCCATAGGTAGGTAACGCGATTGTCATAGTAGATTGGCTATTTACTAAGTATTGCCCAGATAAGGCACAAGGGCAATAGTATCAGTACATATTCAATGTAATGAGATCAATCGCCATAGGTAGGTAACGATTTTATGGTAGATTGTATTATCAAGTAATTGCCCAGTAAGGGCACAAGGGTGCAATAAGTTCAAGTAGCATTCAATGTACTGATCTGAGTAATCTCGCCATAGTGGAGGTAACGCGATTTGTCATAGGTAGAATTGCGTATTTACATAAGTAATGCGCCAGTAAAGGCACAAGGGCCAATAGTTCAAGTACAAAGTTCATGTAATGAGATCAAATCGCCATAGGTAGGTAAGCCGGATTGTCATAGGTAGATTGGTATTTTACTAAGTATTGCCGCAGTAAGGCACAAGGGCAATAGTTCAAGTACAATTCAATGTAATGAGATCATCGCCATATGGTAGGTAAACCGATTGTCCATAGGTAGATTGTATTTACAAAGTAATTTTGCCCCAGTAAGGCACAAGGGCAATAAGTTCAAGTACAATTCAATGTAATGAGATCAATCGCATAGGTTAGGTACACGATTGTTTATAGGTAGATGGTATTTACTACAGTCTGCTAGTAAGGCACAGAGGGCAATAGTGTCACAGTTGTTTGATCGCGAGGTAGAAGATACACCGGAGGAATGGTGTGCTTACACATCTTATGGTAAGCACCAAACAGTCGGTGCCAAAACGGATACATACACACGCAGAACAAAATAAGGTACAAAACAATTAAACAAGAACAATACTTACACTGAATTAGAGGAGGGTCAGTTCGATATAGCCAACGCAGCAAAGTCCAGTCACTTGAATATTAATTCAGCTAGTTAATCTACTTTAATCGTAGCTTACTTGTTACTATACCAGTCGCATCTGGGAGAGTGCTGAAGGGGTGTTACGTACTCTATATATACAAGTACACACCGTACGACTGTTTATCTAACGCTGACGACATACTCTTTTCCTGTCCGTAAGTGTAATTGGTTAGCAAAGCAGTCTCTCTGATCCATTATTACTAGAATATCCGGAGTTACTATCCTCGCTGGATCCCAATGTGTGGTGACCTTGGTGTCACATCCACCCGTGTGAAAGGTTGGGTAACACAAGAGGCGTCCATCGAGTGTATGGTTAGCCAGCTAGTGTCTGATCGCATTACTAACTGATACCAGAGTCTATCCTCAACTGGAATCGCCCATGCTTGTGACTTTTGTCACATCCTACCCTTATTCGCCTAGTAGGATCCTTGAAGGAATAAGTGACAGAATTCATATATCAATTAAAAGTTGAATAGGAAACGGATAAAAGTAATTTATTGAAACATAAACAGATATAAACAGAATCGGTTATTCCTATAAAGTCCCAACATAAACAAAGGGAACCAACTCTTGACTGAATATAAGCATCAGGTGAATTTGAGATTTTGTTTGTGTTCTTCTTGTGTATAGATGTTGGGTTTTTAAGTCAGAATTTATCGTGTAATGTAGAGAACGCAGCACTGCATGTGATTTTAAGTGTTATGGAATGACTGTATACAGATATATTTAAGTGTTAACAGTGCGATAAGGGGTTCCCGTAGTTGTGAGTATCCGTGTGTTTAAAAGACTTTTTATCGGCGATGAAATAAATATAATTTGCCTATTGGTTATTAATTATCTTTATTAGAATTTTTATTTCCGGATAAACACTGCAAATTGTGTCCATTTGGACATATGCATATCTTCTATGTAAATGAAATTGCAAAAAACGACTGCGATTATGTTTTTAGCTAGCTATGGTTTTGCATATGTACATTCTTCTCGCAAAACGATAAAACAAATCCTATTTAGTTATAAACCCAAACAAGATCAATGACCTATTCTTTCAATAATAACATCTCTGTAACATGGAGGACTTTGCATTGACTGAATTTGGTCATGGATATTTCTATTTGTTTGAAGAAAAAAATCAACACTCTCTCTTCTCTATTAACTTTTAAGATAACCTGTTTATTGCCAGGGTGTTTTCAAAAATATATATATATATCATATATAGCGCTTTTCCAGTTGAATGTGGATCCTTGATAAAGAGTCCTCGATAATAATCCTTTTTTGTTACTAAAGTGTACTCAGTTACTGGCTTATACTAAAGAGTCACTGATAATGAATCCTTTTGTTACTTACTCTGTAAATCATATACGTCCTTCTTGAGTATTGGTAAAATATCCGGCAATCCAATGTCTGTCCGTTCTCAAAGAGTGCATGTTTTAATTGATGACAATGTGCGGGTTAAGTATTCTACTCAGGCCAAGTAGTATAGCCATATGATTGAGTTGGCAAGATGGCAATCACAAGTGACCTTGGATATTCTATATAATCTAGATGGTATTTAGAGCAATTATATATTCAAATATTCCAACACTTTAAGGTGTTTTAGAAAAATGTTATGAATTTCTGGATTAATTTCCTGTAATTCCAACATAAATCAATAGGGGAACAACTCTTGACAGATAAATTTATTTTATTTATATTTATTGATTTACTGGAAAAAGCAAAGACAGGGTTAGGGTTAGGTTTAGGGTTTAGGGCTTAGGGTTATGTTTAGGTTAGGGGTTAGGGTAGAGTTAAGTGATTGGGTATAATTTAAGTTGGGAGAAAAATATAAATTATCAGTCAAAGTGGGTTCCCTTTGTTTTATGTTAGACTTATAGGAATAACCGATTTCTGTTTAATTCCTGTGTTTGTTAGTTTTTCAATAAATTATTTTTATGCGTGTTTCCTATTCAACTTTAATGATATATGATTGGATTTCACATTGGTGGTATTACCTGTTTAGGGTTCCATCTGTAAGGCTTAAATAGATTTAACAAATTAGTATTAAACATTTTATTTATTTATTTAATTTTTCAGAAATCAATTACACATGGCGTGTTAAAAAGTAAAATAAAATCATGTTCAGTCTTATCGATTTCAAAGTAATTTATGATCAGAGACATTTTTTTTTTCATGGACGCGGAGTCTTGTGCGTTTGTTTTTTGGTAGCGTTTATAGACACCGTCTCGTGGATTTTTTTTATAACGCAAACGCGGAAGGTCATGATAGTCGTTATTACCAATTTTAATTTCATTCTTTTTTCTATTTTGTATTTAATGTAATTAGTGTATTTATTTTATTTATTTGTTTTATGTATATATATGTGGTATATATGGAATGTGTATATTAATTAATTATATATTCTGTGTTTAAGTTTCACCCTATTGGTTATAACAGGACTAATGTAGCTATTAATAAACTTTCTCTAATTCTGAGATTACCAATGTTTGCGTATTATTGTCTCTCTCTTAAGAACGAAAAAAAAAACTCATTGTCCTTATTTTAACATTTTGATTAAATGTTTATGGATGAGGATGCATGTGTGTGGATATGTTTTTTAATTCTAATTTGGAAAATTTGTTTTTAAAAGATTGAGTTTGAAAAAAAGATTGAATATCTCCAACACGAATGAATAAAAACAAAACCCTTCAGCAATAAATAACCTCTTATTCGTCTGCGTAAAATAAATCTCAAACAACAAACAAATAACACCAACAGAATCAGCCTTCTACGCTCTGTAATGTCATGAGTTTCAAACAACGGAAGTCAGGGAAGAAGGGTCAGTCACTTGGCTGGATCAATAGTTACTTTAATATAATTGTGCATGAGTGTCTGTTATGATTTTGTAGGGCCATTTAATGGCTGCAGGTGACAGCACTTTACAGTGGAAGATCCCTTGTGTTAAGCGTTTGGATCCTTAGTGACGATGGTTTGGTTTGTATCTTTGAGCTGTCTTACCGTTGGAACCTACGCATCCTTGGTTGAAAGCAGAGCGTAGGTTGCGGACGAGTTCGTCAGTGCGAATACGTGCAAATGAACGGCTTTCAAAGATCGGTGATTAAATAGTAACTAACCAATATTCGAGTTTTGTTGGCTGGCTTTAAATTCCACGAACCCATGCAGAGCCTATAGGTTTAAGTGGTGGACCGTGAGCACACTTTTAAACCTAGACCAACCAACAGGTTCTCATCGTAGGAAATGACACATGACACATCGATTATATCCTGGACAGGCTGGTAGCATTTCACATAGTGCTAGTACCTTTGGAAACATATGTATCAAAATATTATCTTCCAGCTATGAATAAATTATCGACAGACTGGGCTCTTTAACCTTGATATGACAACCATCTTAAAGAAGGAAAAACTAATGAATTCAAACCTGTTCTCGACTTTTCGGGATACAATACCTCCAAGAAAAGGAACCTTCAAAACCCTGGACAACGCTGGTCACATTCACAAAGCAACTATTACCTCGGTTGAATCCAACTAGAGCAAACTGCGGCTCTTTAAATTTGGTCTGGCAACCAGTCAAGGAGAAGGAAAACTCTGAATTCAAATCTGCTAAACCCTCCATAATATAACACCTGGTGTCAATTTTTCTTATGCGAAAGAGTTGGTAAATAAACATAAGTGTGTAATCGTAACGAGTACTCTTAAATCACAGGACTAGTTTAGTGATTTTTTCATTGAATTTGTGCTATTTTGAATGCCGTAATTTGTAGTAAATCTTTGTGGGTAAGTAGAGACAAGAATTAACCAACAAGCAACAAAAAATAGAGGGATGAATGAATACATATAACAATTAAATTAAAAAAAAAAAGGAAACGCGAAGCTGAAAATGCGAAAAGAAATAAAAATCATGATGAGTCACCCTCTATCTGTAATGGCTGTCTTTATCGTCATTTTAACAAGGATTTTTTTTCGGGTTCTTGTATTTTTCCCGCATTGCCGTCCGAAAGATATATAAAATTCCGTAAGAAAAAAAACCAAAAAAGGAAATGAAAAAAAAAAAAACAAATAATAAAAAACAAATCGAAAATAAGGCATATTTTTCTTCAAATTGACTTGAGATTTTAGAAAAAATTAAAGAAAATCAATAATCTCTGCAAAGAAGAAAAAAGAAGAGATAAATTGTTTAAAAAAAAACAGAAAAAAACTTCTCCCAAATTTTTTTTCGTATTATTTAACGGAAATAAGGTTGTGTCAATTTTTTTTCCTTACACATTTTTCGCGTCAGGTTTTTATACAACCAACAAGGACAACGTAAATAATTAATTTTTACGCGAAGAAGAGATTGAAAAGTTAACAGATCTCTAGGACTTGACCCAGATTTTAATATATAAAACTAATGTGGTGGAGATAAAGTATTTTCCCTACTTACTGAATTAGGCATGAAAAGATTATAATAGTTAATAAATATAAAATAACAGATTTTATAGGTCATAATCCGTTACGCGGGAGCTCATAAAATACTTTTTGTTCGACAATAGTTTATATTACAATCTCAGAAAAAAAGAGAACAAAATAATGCAAATCCGAGAACAACTTCTTAAAAAGTATAATACAATATGAAGTTGGTGAAAATGAGGCCCAAATCAAAAGTCTAAGTTGAGT
>CM042138.1:41770086-41786969 GCA_023376005.1 Doryteuthis pealeii
ATTTATATATATATTATTATATATATATATATATAATAAAGGAAAAGCTGACTTACGCGTGAATATGGACACGATGGTTAGTAGTGCAGAATTCAGGAGGGTAAGTCAGCGATATAACAAATACAAAGTGCTCAATACGTTAGTAGAGCAAAATTATTATAAAATGGGTATAAGAGATAACCTATTCGAGTTTCACCATAAGGATCTTCAGGGTTAAATCCACTGAATTAATCGAGACACCGATTAAAGCAGTCGATCTCACCGCTTTTAAGCATTATGACCCATACAGTTTATAACTGCCGCATTCTAATGAATACATTTATTAAAAAATATATTCAAATCTATTTATTTTGTTTGTGTTTTGATTAAGTTATTCTGAAGTGAACGTGGTTATACGCATTTATGTATATTATATTCACGGTAATTCTGTTATTATAACGAGGCTTAAATAAGTTAATAATAAAATCATATTTTTAATGAGACGAATTTTAGGCATTATGACCCATACAGTTATTAGACAGCCGCATTCTAATAAATACATTAACAACAAATCGATTCTCACTTATTGTTATAATTCTGAACCTTACGAAAATCAACTTCCGGTGTGAGGCTTCTTGAATCGAAAGTCAGCGTTCCTTCGCAACGAACATTTTAATGCAATGACACACGTGAAATCGATTGCTATTAATCGGTGTCTCGATTAATTCAGTGGATTAACCCTGAAGATCCTTATGGTGAAACTCGAGTAGGTTATCTCTTGTACCCATTTTATAATATATATATAATATATATTAATATAATTGTGGGTACTAAATTTCTCTGTAGCCCCTTCGACCCTTGTGCCTCTATTTTTTTTTTAAATTGGTCTTGTGACCCCAAATATCATGGCCACAAGCTGGGAACAAGGAAAGTTTCCCAAAGTCGATTATGTGCGAAGTGAAAGCAAATAGCATGGCCAGAATTTCATTTCTTGCGATGATAACCATTACACCTTATCTGTATACGCTAAAGATGATTCTTATGATTTCTATATAAAATACATTGCACATAGTTTGCTATAGAGATATATAAAACAGAGATTATCGTGAGTCAGGAATCATAAAAAACATTAGTTAATGAATATAGTTATTATATGTATAATATTAAATCATTGCCACTTGATTTTACAATAGAAAGCATTTTAAATATTTTACATATAGAAATATCTGGAAAAAAACGGATTGTTGCTGGTCAAGAATTAATAAGGCATTACTTAATAGAATATAGCTATTGTATGTATAATGAGATCTCTCTGTTCGTCTCTCTGTGCAGGGACCTTCCGGGGCAATGAATGATAGGGAAGGATGGCGAGAGTTTTGCCATGGATATCCGTGCTGTCAGCCGCACAGGATGATGATGATGATGATGATGATTATGTATGTATTGATGTATGTATGATATTAAAGTATTGTAAAAAATTGCTATAGAAATGTATTTTAAATAAGTTTACTATAGAAATATTTGAAAAAAAAAACAGGGATTGTCGTGGGTCAAGAATTAATAATAGCATTACATACAAACAGAGCAATTATATGTATGATATGAAAGCCTTCTCAAGCATTTTGCTATAGAAATGCATTTTAAATATTACAATAGAAATATCTTAAAACAAAGATTGTCGTCGGCCATGAATTATTAAAGGCATTACTTACAAAATAGATCTATTATGTATATAATATTAAAGTCTTGTTAATGAATTCCTTATAGAATGCATTTTAAAGTTTACTACAGAAATATCTTAAAACAGAGGTTGTCGTGAGTCAGGAATTAATAGAGGCATAACTTACTGAATAGAGATATTATTATGTTAATATTAAAGCATTGTCAAAAATATTGGCTACCGAAATGCATATAAATAGTTTAATATAGACATATCTTAAAACGGATTTTCATAGAACATTACTTACAGAAATACCTATTATATGCATAATTTTAAGATATTGCCAATGTTGTATTGTCCTCGCCGGAAGATGGAACTTCCGGCTGAGGGACAAAGAGAAAGATAAAAATATATATTTAAAAAGAAAGAGAAAGCGGAAGATATTGTTCCCGGTCAAGGAAGCAGGGTGAAGATAAAGAAAAATATAACAAAGGTCCGTTATCAGATCAAAAAGATAAAGATGTGTAGGCGGTGTCGTCAATGCAAAAAGCCAGAGGCTCAAGCCGACAGATCAGACGCCGGCCCGCAGCGGAAAAGACACTTCACGTCTCCGTCAGCAACCACCCTCGTGCACTCATTGTAAGCTCCGTGCCTTCATCACCCACACACCGAAGAAAATAAAGAAGGGTCCTCTTTGTACATACGTATCTGTTGTTATTGAAGTCCAGTAGTCGGTCGTAGCTGACACTAACATACATCGCTTTGGGTACTGTGACCTACCCGCTACGTATACAGATACGCGATTTAGCAACGTGAAGACAAAGCTGCTATATAACATATAGAATTTGATGCCAGTATACAACACCAATTATTTCACTATAGAAGTGCATTGTAAGATATTTAACCTCCTAAGCTTGGTGATCTTCAACTGCACAGTTTTTGTATAAATTTGTACATAGTTTGCTAGTCGTAACTGGTAAATACTTTTCCATGTCAGAAACAAAGGGCAGATACCTGCTCTTTCCTCACGGTTCTGTCTTTAATATATTATGCCTAAAACCAGGTCTTTAAAATACATCGACATATGCGGGTATATACGCATTTCTTTTTTTTTTTTTTTTTTAGTTGAAGAATTAATAATAATATCGTTGTGGAATGATTGTGTTTGGTAAAAGTGACTCGTTTTGAAAAAAAAAAAAAATTAAAACCCGAGAGACGCATTGATGGCAAGAGAGAAAATAATAGAGCACTTAGCGTTCGTGGGTGGCGAAGGTGGGGACGATACAGATATAACATCCTTTTGACTGGGTAATCGTAATTATTATTTAACAATTCCTGGTGAAATTGAATTTTAATAATTAATTGAAAACAGCAATAATAATAATAATAATAATAATAATAAAATAATAATAATAATAATACCACGCCACTACCGCTAAAACAAGAACAACAACAACAAACAACAATAACAACAACAGTAACAGTAAACGTAAGACTTAATAAAAGTGCCTATTGTTCCGTGAGAGGATGCACAGAAGAACATCTGCTAACATTTATATTTTCAACTAAAAGACAATCCCCAGACGTTGCAGTTGCTTTGTCTACGGTGCAGCTGCTGCTGCAATTCAATGTGATCAATCGCGAGGGTCTACATGATTAATTTTTTTCAATGGCGGCATAAGGTTCAACGCTATTTGTTCATAAGGTAGATTGGTATTTACTAAGCTTGCCTAGTAAGGCACAAGGGCAATAGTTCAAGATAATTCAATGTAATGAGATCAATCGCCATAGGTAGGTAACCGATTGTCATAGGTAGATTGGTATTTACTAAGCTTTCCCTAGTAGGCACAAGAGCAATAGTTCAAGTACAATAAATGTAATGAGATCAATCGCCATAGGTAGGTAACCGATTGTCATAGGTAGATTGGTATTTACTAAGCTTTGCCTAGTAAGGCACAAGGGCAATAGTTCAAGTACAATTCAATGTAATGAGATCAATCGCCATAGGTAGGTAACCGATTGTCATAGGTAGATTGGTATTTACTAAGTCTTGCCTAGTAAGGCACAGGGCAATAGTTCAAGTACAATTCAATGTAATGAGATCAATCGCCATAGGTAGGTAACCGATTGTCATAGGTAGATTGGTATTTACTAAGTCTTGCCTAGTAAGGCACAAGGGCAATAGTTCAAGTACAATTCAATGTAATGAGATCAATCGCCATAGGTAGGTAACCGATTGTCATAGGTAGATTGGTATTTACTAAGTCTTGCCTAGTAAGGCACAAGGGCAATAGTTCAAGTACAATTCAATGTAATGAGATCAATCGCCATAGGTAGGTAACCGATTGTCATAGGTAGATTGGTATTTACTAAGCTTTCCCTAGTAAGGCACAAGGGCAATAGTTCAAGTACAATTCAATGTAATGAGATCAATCGCCATAGGTAGGTAACCGATTGTCAAGTAGATTGGTATTTACTAAGTATTGCCTAGTAAGGCACAAGGGCAATAGTTCAAGTACAATTCAGATGTAATGAGATCAATCGCATAGGTAGGTAACGATTGTCATAGGTAGATTGGTATTTACTAAGTCTTGCCTAGTAAGGCACAAGGGCAATAGTTCAAGTACAATTCATGTAATGAGATCAATCGCATAGGTAGGTAACGATTGTCATAGGTAGATTGGTATTTACTAAGTATTGCCTAGTAAGGCACAAGGGCAATAGTTCAAGTACAATTCAATGTAATGAGATCAATCGCCATAGGTAGGTAACCGATTGTCATAGGTAGATTGGTATTTACTAAGTATTGCCTAGTAAGGCACAAGGGCAATAGTTCAAGTACAATTAATGTAATGAGATCAATCGCCATAGGTAGGTAACCGATTGTCATAGGTAGATTGGTATTTACTAAGCTTGCCTAGTAAGGCACAAGGGCAATAGTTCAAGTACAATTCAATGTAATGAGATCAATCGCCATAGGTAGGTAACGATTGTCATAGGTAGATTGGTATTTACTAAGCCTTGCTAGTAAGGCACAAGGGCAATAGTTCAAGTACAATTCAATGTAATGAGATCAATCGCCATAGGTAGGTTAACCGATTGTCATAGGTAGATTGGTATTACTAAGTATTGCCCAGTAAGCACAAGGGCAATAGTTCAAGTACAATTCAATGTAATGAGATCTGCCATAGGTAGGTAACCGATTGTCATAGGTAGATTGGTATTTACTAAGATTGCCCAGTAAGGCACAAGGGCAATAGTTCAAGTACAATTCAATGTAATGAGATCAATCGCCATAGGTAGCGTAACCGATTGTCATAGGTAGATTGGTATATACTAAGTATTGCCCAGTAAGGCACAAGGGCAATAGTTCAAGTACAATTCAATGTAATGAGATACATCGCCATAGGTAGGTAACCGATTGTCATAGGTAGATTGGTATTTACTAAGTATTGCCCAGTAAGGCACAAGGGCAATAGTTCAAGTACAATTCAATGTAATGAGATCAATCGCCATAGGTAGGTAACGATTGTCATAGGTAGATTGGTATTTACTAAGTATTGCCCAGTAAGGCACAAGGGCAATAGTTCAAGACAATTCAATGTAATGAGATCAATCGCCATAGGTAGGTAACCGATTGTCATAGGTAGATTGGTATTACTAAGTATTGCCAGTAAGGCACAAGGGCAATAGTTCAGTACAATTCAATTAATGAGATCAATCGCCATAGGTAGGTAACGATTGTTATAGGTAGATTGGTATTTACTAAGTCTTGCCTAGTAAGGCACAAGGGCAATAGTTCAAGTACTGTTGTATCGCGAGGTAGAAAGATACACGGAGGAATGTGTGCTTAACACATTTATTAAGCACCAACAGTCGGTGCCAAACGGATACATACACACGCAGAACAAATAAGTACAAACAATTACAAAGGACAATACTTACATGAATAGAGGAGGTCAGTTCGATATAGCCAACGCGCAAAGTCAGTCTGAATATTATTCAGCTAGTTAATCTACTTTAATCGTAGGCTATCTTGTTACTATGAGCCAGTCCATCTGGTAGAGTGGCTGAAGGGGTGTTAGCTACTCTATAACAAGTACACACCGTACGACTGTTTATCTAACGCTGACGACAATACTCTTTCCTGTCGTAGTGTATGGTTAGCAAGCTAGTCTCTCTGATCATTATTACTGATACCGAGTTCTATCCTCGCTGGATGCCCAATGTGTGTGACCTTGTGTCACATCCTACCCGTGGTGAAAGGTTGGGTAAACACAGAGGGCGTCCCATCGTAGTGTAATGGTTAGCCAGCTAGTGTCTGATCCATTACTACTGAATACCGAGTTCTATCCTCACTGGATGCCCCATGCTTTGACCTTGTGTCACATCCTACCCGTTAATTCGCCTAGTAGGTCTGAAGAAGAATAGTGACAGAATCATATATCATTAAAGTTGAATAGGAAACAGGATAAAAAGTAATTTATTGAAAACTAAACAGAATAAACAGAAATCGGTTATTTCCTATAAGTCCAACAAACAAAGGGGAACCACTCTTGACTATTAAGGCATCAGGAATTTGGAATTTTGTTTTTCTTTCCTTGTGTAATAGTGTGGGTTTAAGTCAGAATTTATCGGTAATTAGAGAACGAGCATGCATGTGATTTTAAGTGTTATGGAATCGACTGGTATCAGATATATTAAGTGTTAAACGGTGCGATAAGGTCGTAGTTGTGAGACGATGTGTTTAAAAGATTTTATCGCATGAAATAATTAATTCCTTATTGTTAATTATATTTCTTTATTAGAAATTTTATTTCCGGATAAACACTGCAAATTTTCCATTTACATATGAATTTCTCTCATGTAAATGAAATTGCCAAAAACGACTGAGATTATGTTTTTGCTTATGTTTTGCATATGTAACATTCTTTCTCGGCAAAACTCATAACAAAATCCATTGTTTATAAACCCAACAAGTCAATGACCTATTCTTTCAATAATACATCTCTGTTAACAATGGACTTTCATTGACCTGGAATTTGTATGGAAATTTCTATTTTGTTTGAAGAAAAAAATCAACCTCTCTCATTCTCTATTTACTTTTAAGATAACCTTCTTTATTGCCAGGTGTTTTCAAATATATATATATATCATATATAAGCGCTTATCCAGTTGAATGGATCCTGATAAAGAGTCCTCGATAATAAATCCTTTTGGTTACTAAAGTGTACTTCAGTTACTGGTATAGAGTCCACTGATATGAATCCTTTTGTTACTCTGGTAATCATATACGTCCTTCTTGAGTATTGGTAAATATCCGGCAAATCCTATGTCTGTCCGTTCTCAAAGAGTGCAGTTTGTAATTATGACCAATGTGCGGGTTTAAGTATATGATTACCAGAGTAACCAAAAGGATCATTATCAGTGGACTCATATACAGTAACTGAGTACACTTTAGTAACAAAAGGATTTATTATCGAGGGGACTTTCTTTTTATTCAAGGGATTTCCCCCAATTTTAACCTGGATAAGCGCTTAATATAATATTTATATATATATTTTGAACACCCTGGCAATAAAGAAGTTATCTTAAAAGAAATAGAGAATGGAGAGGTGTTTTTGTTTCTTCAAACCAAATAGAAATTTCCATACAATTCCAGGCAATAAAGTCCATTGTAACAGAGATGTTAATTATTGAAGAATAGGTCATTGACTTGTTGGGTTTATAAACAATGGATTTTGTTATGAGTTGCCGAGAAAGAATGTTACATATGCAAAACATAGCAAAACATAACTCAGTCGTTTTTGCAATTCATTACATAGAGAGAAATGTCATATGTCAAATGGAAAATTTGCAGTGTGTTATCCGAAATAAAATTTCTAATAAAGAATTATATAACCAATAGGAATTAATATTTCATGCGATAAAAATCTTTTAAACACAATCGGTCTCCAACTACGACCTTATCGCACCGTTTAAACACTAATATATCTGATACCAGTTCATTCCATAACACTTAAATCACCATGGCATGCTTCGTTCTCTAATTACGAATAATTCTGACTTAAAACCCACACATTATTACACAAGGAAAGAACAAACAAAATCCCAAATTCCTGATGCCTATATCAGTCAAGAGTGCGTTCCCCTTTGTTTATGTTGATTTAGGAAATAACCGATTTCTGTTTATTTTGTTTTAGTTTTCATAAATTACTTTTATCCTGTTTCCTATTCACTTAATGATATAATGAATTCTGTCACTTCTTCTTCAGACCTACTAGGCGAATTAACGCGTAGGATTGTGGACACAAGGTCACAAGCATGCGGCATCCAGTGAGGATAGAACTCGGCATATTCAGTAGTAATGGATCAGGACACTAGGCGGCTAACCATTACACTACGATGGGACGCCCTCTGTGTTTTACCCACCCTTTCACCCACGGGTAGGATGTGACACAAGGTCACACCAATTGGGCATCCAGCGAGGATAGAACTCGGTATCAGTAATAATGGATCAGAGAGACTAGCTTGCTAACCATTACACTACGACAGGACAAGAGTATGTCGTTCAGCGTTAGATAAACAAGTTCGTACGGTGTGTACTGTTTAGAGTAGCTAACACCCCTTCAGCACTCTACCAGATGGACTGCGCCTCATAGTAACAAGATAGCCTACGATTAAAGTAGATTAATAGCGAATAATATCAGATGACTGTTGCTGCGTTGGCTATACGAACTGACCCGCCTCTATCAGGTAAAGTATTGTCTTGTAATATGTTTGTACTTATTTCTGCGTGTGTATGTATCCGTTTGGCACCGACTGTTGGTGCTTAATAAATGTGTTAAGCACACCATTCCTCCGTGTATCTTTCTACCTCGCGATACAACAGTACTTGAACTATTGCCCTTGTGCCTTACTAGGCAAGACTTAGTAAATACCAATCTACCTATAACAATCGGTTACCTACCTATGGCGATTGATCTCATTACATTGAATTGTACTTGAACTATTGCCCTTGTGCCTTACTGGGCAATACTTAGTAAATACCAATCTACCTATGACAATCGGTTACCTACCTATGGCGATTGATCTCATTACATTGAATTGTACTTGAACTATTGCCCTTGTGCCTTACTGGGCAATACTTAGTAAATACCAATCTACCTATGACAATCGGTTACCTACCTATGGCGATTGATCTCATTACATTGAATTGTACTTGAACTATTGCCCTTGTGCCTTACTGGGCAATACTTAGTAAATACCAATCTACCTAGACAATCGGTTACCTACCTATGGCGATTGATCTCATTACATTGAATTGTACTTGAACTATTGCCCTTGTGCCTTACTGGGCAATACTTAGTAAACCAATCTACTATGACAATCGTTACCTACCTATGGCGATTGATCTTATTACATTGAATTGTACTTGAACTATTGCCCTTGTGCCTTACTGGGCAATACTTAGTAAAATACCAATCTACCTATGACAATCGGTTACCTACCTATGGCGATTGATCTCATTACATTGAATTGTACTTGAACTATTGCCCTTGTGCCTTACTGGGCAATACTTAGTAAATACCAATCTACCTATGACAATCGGTAACCTACCTATGGCGATTGATCTCATTACATTGAATTGTACTTGAACTATTGCCCTTGTGCCTTACTAGGCAAGGCTTAGTAAATACCAATCTACCTATGACAATCGGTTACCTACCTATGGCGATTGATCTCATTACATTGAATTGTACTTGAACTATTGCCCTTGTGCCTTACTAGGCAAGGCTTAGTAAATACCAATCTACCTATGACAATCGGTTACCTACCTATGGCGATTGATCTCATTACATTTAATTGTACTTGAACTATTGCCCTTGTGCCTTACTAGGCAATACTTAGTAAATACCAATCTACCTATGACAATCGGTTACCTACCTATGGCGATTGATCTCATTACATTGAATTGTACTTGAACTATTGCCCTTGTGCCTTACTAGGCAATACTTAGTAAATACCAATCTACCTATGACAATCGGTTACCTACCTATGTCGATTGATCTCATTACATTGAATTGTACTTGAACTATTGCCCTTGTGCCTTACTAGGCAAGACTTAGTAAATACCAATCTACCTATGACAATCGGTTACCTACCTATGGCGATTGATCTCATTACATTGAATTGTACTTGAACTATTGCCCTTGTGCCTTACTAGGCAATACTTAGTAAATACCAATCTACCTATGACAATCGGTTACCTACCTATGGCGATTGATCTCATTACATTGAATTGTACTTGAACTATTGCCCTTGTGCCTTACTAGGGAAAGCTTAGTAAATACCAATCTACCTATGACAATCGGTTACCTACCTATGGCGATTGATCTCATTACATTGAATTGTACTTGAACTATTGCCCTTGTGCCTTACTAGGCAAGACTTAGTAAATACCAATCTACCTATGACAATCGGTTACCTACCTATGGCGATTGATCTCATTACATTGAATTGTACTTGAACTATTGCCCTTGTGCCTTACTAGGCAAGACTTAGTAAATACCAATCTACCTATGACAATCGGTTACCTACCTATGGCGATTGATCTCATTACATTGAATTGTACTTGAACTATTGCCCTTGTGCCTTACTAGGCAAGACTTAGTAAATACCAATCTACCTATGACAATCGGTTTACCTACCTATGGCGATTGATCTCATTACATTGAATTGTACTTGAACTATTGCCCTTGTGCCTTACTAGGCAAAGCTTAGTAAATACCAATCTACCTATGACAATCGGTTACCTACCTATGGCGATTGATCTCATTACATTTAATTGTACTTGAACTATTGCTCTTGTGCCTTACTAGGGAAAGCTTAGTAAATACCAATCTACCTATGACAATCGGTTACCTACCTATGGCGATTGATCTCATTACATTGAATTATACTTGAACTATTGCCCTTGTGCCTTACTAGGCAAGACTTAGTAAATACCAATCTACCTATGACAATCGGTTACCTACCTATGGCGATTGATCTCATTACATTGAATTGCAGCAGCAGCTGCACCGTAGACAAAGCAACTGCAACGTCTGGGGATTGTCTTTTAGTTGAAAATATAAATGTTAGCAGATGTTCTTCTGTGCATCCTCTCACGGAAACAATAGGCACTTTTCATTAGTCTTACGTTTACTGTTACTGTTGTTGTTATTGTTGTTGTTGTTGTTGTTCTTGTTTTTAGCGGTAGTGGCGGTGGTATTATTATTATTATTATTATTATTATTATTATTATTATTATTATTATTGCTGTTTTCAATTAATTATTAAAATTCAATTTCACCAGGAATTGTTAAATAATTAATTACGATTACCCAGTCAAAAGGATGTTATATCTGTATCGTCCCCACCTCTCGCCACCCCACCGAACGCTAAGTGCTCTATTATTTTCTCTCTTGCCATCAATGCGTCTCTCGGGTTTTAAATTTTTTTTTTTTTCAAAACGAGTCACTTTTACCAAACACAATCATTCCACAACGAATTATTATTAATTCTTCAACTAAAAAAAAAAAAAAAAAAAGAAATGCGTATATACCCGCATATGTCGATGTATTTTAAAGACCTGGTTTTCAGGCATAATATATTAAAGACAGAACCGTGAGGAAAGAGCAGGTATCTGCCCTTTGTTTCTGACATGGAAAAGTATTTACCAGTTACGACTAGCAAACTATGTACAAATTTATACAAAAACTGTGCAGTTGAAGATCACCAAGCTTAGGAGGTTAAATATCTTACAATGCACTTCTATAGTGAAATAATTGGTGTTGTATACTGGCATCAAATTCTATATGTTATATAGCAGCTTTGTCTTCACGTTGCTAAATCGCGTATCTGTATACGTAGCGGGTAGGGTCACAGTACCCAAAGCGATGTATGTTAGTAGTCAGCTACGACCGACTACTGGACTTCAATAACAACAGATACGTATGTACAAAAGAGGACCCTTCTTTATTTTCTTCGGTGTGTGGGTGATGAAGGCACGGGCTTACAATGAGTGCACGAGGGGTGGTTGCTGACGGGAGACGTGAAGTGTCTTTTCCGCTGCCGGGCCGGCGTCTGAGTCTGTCGGCTTGAGCCTCTGGCTTTTTGCATTGACGACACGCCTACACATCTTTATCTTTTTGATCTGATAACGGACCTTTGTTATATTTTTCTTTATCTTCACCCTGCTTCCTTGGCCGGGAACAATATCTTCCGCTTTCTCTTTCTTTTTAAATATATATTTTTATCTTTCTCTTTGTCCCTCAGCCGGAAGTTCCATCTTCCGGGCGAGGACAATACAACAATTGGCAATATCTTAAAATTATGCATATAAAGGTATTTTCTGTAAGTAATGTCTCTATGAAAATCCGTTTTAAGATATGTCTATATAAATATGCATTTCGGTAGCAATATTTTTGACAATGCTTTAATATTATACATATAATATCTCTATTCAGTAAGTTATGCCTCTATTAATTCCTGACTCACGACAACCTCTGTTTTAAGATATTTCTGTAGTAAACTATTTAAAATGCATTTCTATAAGGAATTCATTAACAAGACTTTAATATTATATACATAATAGATCTATTTTTAAGTAATGCCTTTAATAATTCATGGCCGACGACAATCTTTGTTTTAAGATATTTCTATTGTAAAATATTAAAATGCATTTCTATAGCAAAATGCTTGAGAAGGCTTTCATATTATATATATAATTGCTCTGTTTTGTATGTAATGCTATTATTAATTCTTGACCCACGACAATCCCTGTTTTTTTTTTCAAATATTTCTATAGTAAACTATTTAAAATACATTTCTATAGCAATACATACATACATACATACATACATAAATCATCATCATCATCATCATCATCATCATCATCATCATCATCATCCTGTCGCGCTGACAGCACGGATATCCATGGCAAACTCTCGCCATCCTTCCCTATCATTCATTGCCCCCGGAAGGTCCTCTGCACAGAGAGACGAACAGAGAGATCTCATTATACATACAATAGCTATATTCTATTAAGTAATGCCCTTATTAATTCTTGACCCGCAACAATCCCTGTTTTTTTTCCAGATATTTCTATAGTAAAATATTTAAAATGCATTTCTATTGTAAAATCAATGGCAATGCTTTAATATTATACATATAATAACTATATTCATTAACTAATGTTTTTTTATGATTCCTGACTCACGATAATCTCTGTTTTAAGATATCTCTATAGCAAACTATGTGCAATGTATTTCTATATAGAAATCATAAGAATCATCTTTAGAGTATACAGATAAGGTGTAATGGTTATCATCGCAAGAAATGAAAATTCTGGACCATGCATTTCACTTCGCACATAATCGACTTTGGGAAACTTTCCTCGTTCCCAGCTTGATGGCCATGATATTTGGGGGTCACAAGACCAATTTAAAAAAAAATAGAGGCACAAGGGGTCAAGAGGGGCTACAGAAAATTTAGTACCCACAATATATATATATATATATATTATAAAATGGGTACAAGTGATAACCTACTCGAGTTTCACCATAAGGATCTTCAGGGTTAAATCCACTGAATTAATCGAGACACCGATTAATAGCAATCGATTTCACGTGTGTTCATTGCATTAAAATGTTCGTTGCGAAGGAACGCTGACTTTCGATTCAAGAAGGCCTCACACCGGAAGTTGATTTTTCGTAAGGTTCAGAATTTAAACAATAAGTGAGAATCGATTTGTGTTAATGTATTTATTAGAATGCGGCTGTCTAATAACTGTATGGGTCATAATGCTTAAAAGCGGTTTCATTAAAAATTTGATTTTTATTATTAATTTATGTTAAGCCTCGATTATAATAACAGAATTACCGTGAGTATAATATACACAAATGCGTATAACCACGCTCACTTCATAATAACTCTAATAAAAACAAAACAAAATAAATAGATTTGAACATATTTTTTTAAATAAAGTGTATTCATTAGAATGCGGCTGTCTAATAACTGTATGGGCCATAATGCTTAAAAGCGGTGAAATCGACTGCTTTAATCGGTGTCTCGATTAATTCAGTGGATTTAACCCTGAAGATCCTTATGGTGAAACTCGAGTAGGTTATCTCTTATACCCATTTTATAATAAATTTGCTCTACTAACGTATTGAGCACTTTGTATTTGTTATATCGCTGACTTACCCTCCTGAATTATGCACTTACTAACCACCGTGTCCATATTCACCGGTAAGTCAGCTTTTCCTTTATATATATATATATATATAATAATATATATTATATATATATATATATATAAAGGAATAAAATAACAGGTTAACAAAACACATCATAGTTACCTTCTTTTTTCTTTACACTCGCATTGTGACAGCCTTTAAAACCAACCAACAAACCAATATATACACAATGATTCAAGCAAATTACAAAACCCTTTTATATATATATATATATATATATATATATATATATATATATATATATATATAATATGTATATATATATATATATAATATATATATATATATATATATATATATATATATATATTTAACATTTTAACTAAATAATACGTTTATTCTAAACAATGATTGTTAATTAAAAATACTTCATATATATATATATATATATATATATATATATATATATATATATATATATATATTATATATATATAACATGAAGTATTTTTAATTAATAATCATTGTTTCAAGTAAAATATTAAACTTATTATTTAGTTAAAATGTTAAATACATCTAAGCCTTTTGTTAACATGAATATCTATTTATTTTATTTTTAATCCATGCAATATAGCCGTTTTAATTTTTCAAAATTTCTCAACATTTAAAATTCCTAATATATTCTTTAAATCGGGATTTCTTAGGGCTATGAGATTTTTTTTCTGGGAGTGGAGCACAAAGAATTTGCACTGGGTTGAAAAGTTCGCGGCCAACAAAGAAAATGGTTGCGAAACATTGCTCAATAGTCAGGATACGACAGCCGGTCTAAGATAATGCAAATTTTGAATTGAAAACAGCTGTACTCCGCTTAGCAATTGCTGTCGTCAGTCTTACCGAGACTCCTGGTTGTTCCTTCTTGGTTTCGACAAATCTAATCTTAATGTGATCCTAGACAAACCCATTATCCTAATTCTACTTTCGCAGATGTCACTAATGGACTTTATCTATCATTAGCTATCATTTGTCAAGTGCCTATCACTAAAACATTACGTGTTTGTTTATTATACTTATTCACATAGATTTTATTTGATTCTTATAATATATACGGGTGAGTCAAAAGTTTGGTAATTTATGAGGAAGTGCGTCCCGGTCTCCTGCCTCAAAAATTGCTACCCGGTGACTATCAAAATAACAACCCCAGCTCGTCGTAATTCTTGTTTATTTATCGTAATTTGTCGTTTAGATATGAAGATGGATATATAGTTTGGAATAGACGAGATAGATAGATAAACAAAACAAAATAATATAGATAGATATGAACAAATGGAGATAGATAGATATTTCGACAAGTAAATGTATTGGGGGGGGGCGGTCACATCTTTTTTGGTCGTAATTCTTGTTTATTTAAACTAAAAACAAGACATTAAACAAACAAGAATTTAAAAAAATCTTAGTATTTAAAGTAATATAGATAAATATGAACAAATTGAGATAGATAGATAGATATGAAGATGGATAGTTTTGAATAGACTGAGCTGGGTCGTTATTTTAATAGTCACCGGGTAGCAATTTTTGAGGCAGGAGACCGGGACGCACTTCCTCATAAATTACCAACAGTTTTACAATATTTTGGTAACATGAGGCACAATTCGCCCGTTCTGAATGCTCTTGCCGAAGTCACGTTTTGGGTATAATTTGTCTAAATTTTTTAGACGAGGCCTGATAATTCGTATTATTTAGATTTTTCGGACTGTTGACCTCATTTTTATTGTTATATACACGACGACAAAAATGAATATTAGGTTTATAGATTCCAAACATTTACTGTGGATTGTCCAGTTGGACACATGGTACAAGGAACATAAGGGTTAAATTAATACAGTTTTAAGTGACAGTTAAAATTACAGGTTCAATCCTGACTACGGGCGAAAATAATATATGAAAACTAACATTTGGGGTATATTCGCGGAGTTCTGTCCTGGCCTCCTGCCCCAAAAACCGCTAGCCGGTGGCTGCTGAAAAAAAAAAAACCAGCTACGACTGAAGTCCGTAGCCGAAGCGGTGTCACTTGAAAAAAAAATAGGGTTAGGGTTGTTGTTTAGGGTTAGTTTAATGGGAAAATAAATAAATAATTTGGGCTCTGTTTTTTCTGGGTCAACTTGTATACAGGGTGACCCAGGTTTAGGGTTAGGGTTAGGGTTGGGGTTGGGGTTTTATTTTCGGGAAAAACGTCCTAAGTTGGTTGTTTTTTTGTTTTGTTTTTCAAGTGACACCGCTTCGGCTACGGACATCAATCGTAGCAGGTGTTTGTTTTTGTTCAGCAGCCACCAGCTAGCGGTTTTTTGAGACAGGAGGCCGGGACGGAACTCCGCGAATATCCGATCAGGGTTAACAGAATGGGAACAATCTACTCCAATGGATTAGATAAATGGTCCAGTTAAAGTTTCATGAAGGTTCCCGAGTTCGATGAGAAGGTTCCCGAGTTCTTAAAGAAACACCTGATAAAGGCCGGAGGGCAAATCCACCGAAACGTTGTGTATATAACAATAAAGTTGAGGGCAACAGACCGAAAAATGGGGTTTTGAAATTTAAATTCTATGAATTTATCTTGTGGCAGCATAGCTTTCACTGATTAGAAATCAGAAATCCCCTCTTGATGAAAGCCCTTGCTTCCCCCACCCAGGAGGAACTACCCCCCCCCTCTGGGTTCAATAAGAATGTATACCAAATTCCCTGACTGGACATTGAACACTTTGGCTGATTATAGTAGACATAAACGTGTGTTGTAATGGTTAGTGTCGTAGGAAATGGACTCGTCAACCCGAGATCTAATCCTAGACGAGGCTGTTTAAATTTCACATAGTGCTAATACCCTAGGGAAGAGTATGAATCCAACTATTCTCCCTCCACCTATAGGTACATTGTATGCTCTTTACCTGTTAGGCAACCATCTAGGAGATGGAAAACTCCGAATCAAACCTTGCTAACCTCGCTTGATCCTC
>CM042138.1:41786979-41794479 GCA_023376005.1 Doryteuthis pealeii
ATGATATTTGGGGGTCACAAGACCATTTAAAAAAAATAGAGGCACAAGGGTCGAAGGGGCTAACAGAAATTTAGTACCCACAATTAGATATTAATATATATTATATATATATTTATAAAATGGTACAAGAGATAACCTACTCGAGTTTTCACCATAAGGATCTTCAGGGTTAATCCACTGAATTAATCGAGACACCGATTAATAGCAATCGATTTCACGTGTGTCATTGCATTAAAATGTTCGTTGCGAAGGAACGCTGACTTTCGATTCAAGAAGGCCTCACACCGGAAGTATTTTCGTAAGGTTCAGATTTAAACAATAAGTGAGAATCGATTTGTGTTAATGTATTTATTAGAATGCGGCTGTCTAATAACTGTATGGGTCATAATGCCTAAATCGGTCTCATTAAAAATATGATTTTAATTATTAACTTATTTTAAGCCTCGGTTATAATAACAGAATTACCGTGAATATAATATACATAAATGCGTATAACCACGTTCACTTCAGAATAACTATAATCAAAACACAAAACAAATAAATAGATTTGAATATATTTTTTAATAAAATGTATTCATTAGAATGCGGCAGTTATTAAACTGTTGGTCATAATGCTTAAAAGCGGTGAGATCGACTGCTTTAATCGGTGTCTCGATAATTCAGTGATTTAACCCTGAAGATCCTTATGGTGAAACTCGAATAGTTATCTCTTAATACCCATTTTATAATAATTTTGCTCTACTAACGTATTGAGCACTTTGTATTTGTTATATCGCTGACTTACCTCCTGAATTCTGCACTTACTAACCATCGTGTCCATATTCACCGGTAAGTCAGCTTTTCTTTATTATATATATATTATATATAATAATTATATATATAAATCCATGGGCCACCAAGGCTGGAACAAGGAAGTCCCAAAGTCGATGATGTGCGGGAGCGAAGTTTAAATGCAAATAGCATGGTTCCAAGAATTTCATTTCTTGCAGATTGATAACCATTAACACCTCTTATCGTATACGCTAAAGATGTTCTTTATATTTCTATATAAAACTATTGACATTAGTTTTGCTTATATAGATATTAATAAAACAAGAAGATTTCGGGAGTCGAGGGACATCCATTTACTTAAAAAAAATTAGTTAAATATAATATTAGTATATTATATGTATATATAAATTATTGCCACTGATTACAAATAGAAAAAACAATTTTTAAATTTTACTATAGAAATATCTGAAAAAAAAAAAAAAAAACGGATGTTGGCTGGTCAAGAATTTAATTAAGGACATTATTAATTAATATAGCATTGTATGTTATAATGAGATCTCTCTGTTTCGTCTCTCTGTGCAGAGACCTTCCGGGGGCCAAATAATATAGGGGAAGTGATGCAAGTTCCATGGATTTCCGTGCTGCAGCGCACAGGATGATTTGATGATGATGATGATATTTATGTATGTTAATGTATTGTATTATGAGCTATAAATTGTTAAAAAAAAAAAAAAATTGCCTATAAAATGTTATTTTTATAGTTTCACTATAAATATTTGAAAAAAAAAAAAAAAACAGGATTTTCCGTGGGTCAAGAAATAATAATAGGCATAATACAAAACGGCAAATTTATGTATTATAATGAAAGCATTCTCAAGCATTTTGTATAGAATGGCCATTTTAAATTTTTACTTAATAAATATCTTTAAAACAAATTGTCGTCGCCATAATTTAAGGCATACTTAAAAATAGAAATCTATTATGTACTATAATATTCAAAGTCTTTGTTAATGAATTCTTATAAATGCATTTTTAAATAGTATTACACAGAAAAATCTTTTTTAACAAGATTTCGTATAATTCAGCATCAGGAATTAATAGAGGCATAATTACTGAATAGAGATATTATATGTATAATATTAAAGCATTGTCAAAAATATTGCTACCGAAGACATATAAATAGTTAATATAGACATATCTTAAAACGGATTTTCATAGAACATTACTTACAGAAAATACCTATTAATGCATAATTTTAAGATATTGCCAATTTTGTATTGTCCCTCCCGGAAGATGAACTTCCGGCTGAGGGACAAAAGAGAAGATAAAAAATATATATTTAAAAAGAAAGAGAAAGCGGAAGATATTGTTCCGGCAAGGAAGCAGGGTGAAGATAAAGAAAATAAACAAGGTCCGTTATCAGATCAAAAAGATAAAGATGTGTAGGCGGTCGTCAATGCAAAAAGCCAGAGGCTCAAGCGACAGACTCAGACGCCGGCCGGCAGGCGGAAAAGACACTTCACGTCTCCCGTCAGCAACCACCCTCGTGCACTCATTGTAAGCTCCGTGCCTTCATCACCCACACACCGAAGAAAATAAAGAAGGGTCCTCTTTTGTACATACGTATCTGTTGTTATTGAAGTCCAGTAGTCGGTCGTAGCTGACTACTAACATACATCGCTTTGGGTACTGTGACCCTACCCGCTACGTATACAGATACGCGATTTAGCAACGTGAAGACAAAGCTGCTATATAACATATAGAATTTGATGCCAGTATACAACACCAATTATTTCACTATAGAAGTGCATTGTAAGATATTTAACCTCCTAAGCTTGGTGATCTTCAACTGCACAGTTTTGTATAAATTTGTACATAGTTTGCTAGTCGTAACTGGTAAATACTTTTCCATGTCAGAGAAACAAAGCAGATACCTGCTTTTCTCACGGTTCTGTCTTTAATATATTATGCTGAAAACCAGGTCTTTAAAATACATCGACATATGCGGGTATATACGCATTTCTTTTTTTTTTTTTTTTTTTTAGTTGAAGAATTAATAATAATTCGTTGTGAATGATTGTGTTTGGTAAAAGTGACTCGTTTTGAAAAAAAAAAAAATTTAAAACCCGAGAGACGCATTGATGGCAGAGAGAAAATAATAGAGCACTTAGCGTTCGGTGGGGTGGCGAGAGGTGGGACGATACAGATATAACATCCTTTTGACTGGGTAATCGTAATTAATTATTTAACAATTCCTGGTGAAATTGAATTTTAATAATTAATTGAAAAACAGCAATAATAATAATAATAATAATAATAATAATAATAATAATAATAATAATAATACCACCCACTACCGCTAAAACAAGAACAACAACAACAACAACAATAACAACAACAGTAACAGTAAACGTAAGACTAATGAAAAGTGCCTATTGTTTCCGTGAGAGGATGCACAGAAGAACATCTGCTAACATTTATATTTTCAACTAAAAGACAATCCCCAGACGTTGCAGTTGCTTTGTCTACGGTGCAGCTGCTGCTGCAATTCAATGTAATGAGATCAATCGCCATAGGTAGGTAACCGATTGTCATAGGTAGATTGGTATTTACTAAGTCTTGCCTAGTAAGGCACAAGGGCAATAGTTCAAAGTATAATTCAATGTAATGAGATCAATCGCCATAGGTAGGTAACCGATTGTCATAGGTAGATTGGTATTTACTAAGCTTTCCCTAGTAAGGCACAAGAGCAATAGTTCAAGTACAATTAAATGTAATGAGATCAATCGCCATAGGTAGGTAACCGATTGTCATAGGTAGATTGGTATTTACTAAGCTTTGCCTAGTAAGGCACAAGGGCAATAGTTCAAGTACAATTCAATGTAATGAGATCAATCGCCATAGGTAGGTAACCGATTGTCATAGGTAGATTGGTATTTACTAAGTCTTGCCTAGTAAGGCACAAGGGCAATGTTCAAGTACAATTCAATGTAATGAGATCAATCGCCATAGGTAGGAAACGATTGTCATAGGTAGATTGGTATTACTAAGTTTTGCCTAGTAAGGCACAAGGGCAATAGTTCAAGTACAATTCAATGTAATGAGATCAATCGCCATAGGTAGGTAACCGATTGTCATAGGTAGATTGGTATTTACTAAGTCTTGCCTAGTAAGGCACAAGGGCAATAGTTCAAGTACAATTCAATGTAATGAGATCAATCGCCATAGTAGGTAACCGATTGTCATAGGTAGATTGTATTTACTAAGTCTTCCCTAGTAAGGCACAAGGGCAATAGTTCAAGTACAATTCAATGTAATGAGATCAATCGCCATAGGTAGGTAACCGATTGTCATAGGTAGATTGGTATTTACTAAGTATTCTAGTAAGGCACAAAGGCAATAGTTCAAGTACAATTCAATGTAATGAGATCAATCGCCATAGGTAGGTAACGATTGTCATAGGTAGATTGGTATTTACTAAGTCTTGCCTAGTAAGGCACAAGGGCAATAGTTCAAGTACAATTCAATGTAATGAGATCAATCGCCATAGGTAGGTAACCGATTGTCATAGGTAGATTGGTATTTACTAAGTATTGCCTAGTAAGGCACAAGGGCAATAGTTCAAGTACAATTCAATGTAATGAGATCAATCGCCATAGGTAGGTAACCGATTGTCATAGGTAGATTGGTATTTACTAAGTATTGCCTAGTAAGGCACAAGGGCAATAGTTCAAGTACAATTCAATGTAATGAGATCAATCGCATAGGTAGGTAACCGATTGTCATAGGTAGATTGGTATTTTACTATTGCCTAGTAAGGCACAAGGGCAATAGTTCAAGTACAATTCAATGTAATGAGATCAATCGCCATAGGTAGGTAACCGATTGTCATAGGTAGATTGGTATTACTAAGTATTGCCTAGTAAGGCACAAGGGCAATAGTTCAAGTACAATTCAATGTAATGAGATCAATCGCCATAGGTAGGTTACCGATTGTCATAGGTAGATTGGTATTTACTAAGTATTGCCCAGTAAGGCACAAGGGCAATAGTTCAAGTACAATTCAATGTAATGAGATCAATCGCCATAGGTAGGTAACCGATTGTCATAGGTAGATTGGTATTTACTAAGTATTGCCCAGTAAGGCACAAGGGCAATAGTTCAAGTACAATTCAATGTAATGAGATCAATCGCCATAGGTAGGTAACCGATTGTCATAGGTAGATTGGTATTTACTAAGTATTGCCCAGTAAGGCACAAGGGCAATAGTTCAAGTACAATTCAATGTAATGAGATCAATCGCCATAGGTAGGTAACCGATTGTCATAGGTAGATTGGTTTTACTAAGTATTGCCCAGTAAGGCACAAGGCAATAGTTCAAGTACAATTCAATGTAATGAGATCAATCGCCATAGGTAGGTAACGATTGTCATAGTAGATTGGTTTACTAAGTATTGCCCAGTAAGGCACAAGGGCAATAGTTCAAGTACAATTCAATGTAATGAGATCAATCGCCATAGGTAGGTAACGATTGTCATAGGTAGATTGGTATTTACTAAGTATTGCCCAGTAAGGCACAAGGGCAATAGTTCAAGTACAATTCAATGTAATGAGATCAATCGCCATAGGTAGGTAACGATTATAGGTAGATTGGTATTTACTAAGTCTTGCCTAGTAAGGCACAAGGGCAATAGTTCAAGTACTGTTGTATCGCGAGGTAGAAAGATACACGGAGGAATGGTGTGCTTAACACATTTATTAAGCACCAACAGTCGGTGCCAAACGGATACATACACACGCAGAACAAATAAGTACAAACAATTAACAAGACAATACTTACACTGAATAGAGGAGGGTCAGTTCGATATAGCCAACGCAGCAAAGTCAGTCTGAATATTATTCAGCTAGTTAATCTACTTTAATCGTAGGCTATCTTGTTACTATGAGCCAGTCCATCTGGTAGAGTGCTGAAGGGGTGTTAGCTACTCTATAACAAGTACACACCGTACGACTTGTTTATCTAACGCTGACGACATACTCTTTCCTGTCGTAGTGTAATGGTTAGCAAGCTAGTCTCTCTGATCCATTATTACTGAATACCGAGTTCTATCCTCGCTGGATGCCCAATGTGTGTGACCTTGTGTCACATCCTACCCGTGGTGAAAGGGTTGGGTAAACACAGAGGGCGTCCCATCGTAGTGTAATGGTTAGCCAGCTAGTGTCTGATCCATTACTACTGAATACCGAGTTCTATCCTCACTGGATGCCCCATGCTTGTGACCTTGTGTCACATCCTACCCGTTAATTCGCCTAGTAGGTCTGAAGAAGAATAGTGACAGAATTCATATATCATTAAAGTTGAATAGGAAACAGGATAAAAAGTAATTTATTGAAAACTAAAACAGAATAAACAGAAATCGGTTATTTCCTATAAGTCCAACATAAACAAAGGGGAACCACTCTTGACTGATATAAGGCATCAGGAATTTGGAGATTTTGTTTGTTTCTTTCCTTGTGTAATATGTGTGGGTTTTAAGTCAGAATTTATCGGTAATTAGAGAACGAGCATGCATGTGATTTTAAGTGTTATGGAATCGAACTGGTATCAGATATATTAAGTGTTAAACGGTGCGATAAGGTCGTAGTTGTGAGACCGATGTGTTTAAAAAGATTTTTATCGCATGAAATAATTAATTCCTATTGGTTAATTATATTTCTTTATTAGAAATTTTTATTTCCGGATAAACACTGCAAATTTTCCATTTGACATATGACATTTCTCTCTATGTAAATGAAATTGCAAAAACGACTGAGATTATGTTTTGCTATGTTTTGCATATGTACATTCTTTCTCGGCAAAACTCATAACAAAATCCATTGTTTATAAACCCAACAAGTCAATGACCTATTCTTTCAATAATAACATCTCTGTTAACAATGGACTTTCATTGACCTGGAATTTGTATGGAATATTTCTATTTTGTTTGAAGAAAAAAATCAACCTCTCTCATTCTCTATTTACTTTTAAGATAACCTTCTTTATTGCCAGGGTGTTTCAAAAATATATATATATATCATATATAAGCGCTTATCCAGTTGAATTGGATCCTTGATAAAGAGTCCCTCGATAATAAATCCTTTTGGTTACTAAAGTGTACTCAGTTACTGGTATAGAGTCCACTGATAATGAATCCTTTTGTTACTCTGGTAATCATATACGTCCTTCTTGAGTATTGGTAAATATCCGGCAATCCTATGTCTGTCCGTTCTCAAAGAGTGCAGTTTTAATTATGACCAATGTGCGGGGTTAAGTATTCTATCAGGCCAGTAGTATAGCCATTGATTGGTTGCAAGAGGCAATCACATGACCTTGACTATTCTATAAATCTAGATGGGTATTTAGAGCACATTTTATATTCAAATATTCCAACACTTTAGGTGTTTTAGAAAAATGTATATGATTTCTGGGTTATTTCCTGTAATTCCAACATAAACAAAGGGGAACAACTCTTGACAGATAAATTATTTATTTATTTATTGATTTACTCGGAAAAAAGAAGACAGGGTTAGGGTTAGGTTTAGGGTTTAGGGTTAGGGTTATGTTTAGGGTTAGGGTTAGGGTTAGAGTTAGTGATTAGGGTTAATTTAATGGGAAAATAAATAAATTATCAGTCAAAAGTGGTTCCCCTTTGTTTATGTTAGACTTATAGGAAATAACCGATTTCTGTT
>CM042138.1:41799479-41804479 GCA_023376005.1 Doryteuthis pealeii
TAATTCATTAGTCAAGAGGGGTTCCCCTTTGTTTATGTTGGACTTATAGGAAATAACCGATTTTTGTTTATCCTGTTTAGTTTCATTTGCCTAGACTCTTCATTAAATAGCAATCTTCTGAAATTTGTGGACCAATTTGTATACCTAGGTAACAATATCTCATCTACTAAAAGGGAAAGCACACGCATAGATAAAGCATGGACTGTTATTGACAGGTTATCAATCATATCATCTAATCTCTCTGATGAAATGAATCAGAAATTTCAAGCCGTAGCTGTGTCAGTACTACTGTACGGCTGCACTAGTTAGACGAATTCCTGGAGAAAAATCTAGATGAAAACTACACAAGGATGCTGGGTGTTATCTTGAATAAATCCTGGAAGCAGCACTCGGGTAAACGAAAGCTATCTGGCCATTTAGATCCTATCTCACAATCCATTCAAAAAAGGCGAGCAAGACACGCTGGTGACTGCTGGTGAAGCAAGAACGAACTCATAAGCGACGCTCGCTTATGGATTCCTACACAGGTACACAGAAGTAGAAACATTAAGTCATCAAGTCGGTGTGAATACTGGATGCCGTTTAGAGTACTTGCCAAGAACGATGACCGATAGGTGCGGATGTCGAGAGAGAGTCAAAGGAATCCGTTTTGTTGACACGCTTTGATGATGATGATGATGATGATGATGATGATGATGATGATGAAGTTTCGGGTCCGATACCGACCCTCCACAACTCAGCATATTTCAGTAGCAGAGGGATCAGTGCGGAAAAGTGAAGTGCTGATGTTAGGCGTGGCACTCATCTCAGACGCCAAAACAATTTCCTTGAGTGAAAAGAGGATAGACTCCCTCGCTTTTTGGTTGATACCGACTTTTGGCCACCCCTGCGACTTTACTTATATACGAATGGAGGCGCGTGATGTAATGGTAATGGTCGTAGGAAACCGTAGATGTAATGGTAATGGTCGTAGGAAACCGTATCGGTGAGACGAGTTTAAATCCTGGACGAGACTGTTTGCATTTCACATTGCGCTAGTACACATAGGAAAGGTATGCTTGCATCTATTCTTCCCCAAGCTATGGGGGAATAGTAGGACAGACTGGGGTCTTTAACTTTGGCTAGGTAACCAGTTGAGGAGAAAGAAAATTCTTAATTCAAATCTTATAAACTCCGCTAAAGAAATTGACATTGTGTCAGATACTACTCGTGTAGAAGGGTTGGTATATATATATATATATATATATATGTGTGTGTGTGTGTGTGTGTGTGTGTGTCTGTGTGTGTGTGTGTGTGTGAGAGAGAGAGAGAGAGAGAGAGAGAGAGAGAGAGAGAGAGAGAGAGAGGGAGAAAGTAATATATTGGGTAAAATCCGACAAAATGTGATTAAAATTTGTGGAAAAGTGGATAAAACAACACAAACAATTTCAATCCATTAATATTTCGCCTCTGTGTGTATTAGAAGCTTCATCAGAGTTTTTTGTTTCTGAGAGAGGAAATATTAATGGATTGAAATTGTTTGTCTTGTTTTATCCACTTTTTCACAAATTTTCATCACACACACACACACACATACACACACACACAAATATATATATATATACATATATATGTTTGTGTCAAATATATATATATACATATATAACATATAACATATATAACAGAAAAATTACAGAAACACGCACAACCTATGTATATATATATATGTGTATATGTGTATATATATATATATGTATATCAATATATGTATTGATCAAAGCCTGAAGAAGATACCAGAATATCTGAAACACGTGTTGCGTATATAAAATAAAAAGAATAAAACATTTTTTCTGAGAACGATACATTTTGCGGACCTTCTTCTTTTCTTATAATATATATATATATATATATGTTTGTGTCAAATATATATATATATATATATTATATTAATATATATATATATATATATATATGGTTATGTATGTATATAGATATATACGTGTGTGTGTCCGAGTGTGTCTGTGTGTTTGTATGTGTGTGTGTGTGTGTGTGTGTGGTGTGTGTGTGTGTGTGTGTGTGTGTGTTCATTTGCGATTAAAATACAATAGTAAAAATTCCTTTGCACTCGGCATAAAAAAAACAAACAAGTGCTGCTGATGTCGGAGCATTTTGTTTGTAGCATTTGAAGCAAAGAGATATTTTCTCAACATGTTTACTATTATTTCGTTTCGTTTTTAATCCGTTTGCAGATTTTAATGGCATGGGGTCTGCAGTCGTAGGAGACGAACATAAACAGGACAAACAATTTTCAGCGTCAACAACAAAATTCTCAGAGGGGACACACTTGAAACATGTTAATGTTTATCATCCAAACAACATCGGTACAGAATGAAATACTCACGCACGTGTGCACACACCAACGCACTCCACTCAGACACACATACAAACAGACACACATACACACGCAGACATATATATATATATATGTATGAATTATATATGTATAGATATATGTATATATATGTGTATATATATATATATATATATATATATATATTTATATACATATGTTTTATACATTAATACAAAATAAAAACATGCACATTTATTATAAATATTGATCGACATTTCAATATGTAGATAAAACAGACTTATAATATATGTTAATTTGAGTCAACTTTCGGGCACAAAAAATAAATATAACAAAACAGCACACACACACACACAGACACACACACACACACACACACACACACACACACATATATATATATATATATATATAATATATATATAAAGTTTGTTTCTTTATAGTATCTTTGAAGCATTGTGTGTATGTGTAATATAAAGATTTTGAAGGCAATTTACAATGCAATATGTGTTGAATTTATTTAACTTTTGGTTTTGTTTTTCAAAACTAAATATTTTCGGAAGTAAAATTCCATCTTCAGAGTTATTGAAAGTACTAGGTGATTTTTTTATAGTACTTATCCCACGGCGATATTGTAATCATTTGTTGTTTAAGAAGTTGAGGGACGCCGTATATTTGAAAAAAATTTCCGTAATGTTAAATCGGCCAATGCCGTGATGATAAACGGCTCGGCTGCTCCCGCGCGTGGAAATTGTTCGAAATTCTTTTAATTTTTACTATAAAAATAGCCTTGCTCGGCATAGTGAAATAAAGTTTGTTTCTTAACAACAAACTTTATAATTATAATTATAATAAATTCAACACATATTGCATTGTAAATTGCCTTCAAAATCTTTATATTACACACACACACACACACACACACACACACACACACACACATATATATATATATGGTGTGTGGGCGTGGAAGTAAAATATGGAAATAAATCCGACAGTATGTAGAAAATGGAAAAACCAAGTATTCCCAATATTTATTCTTAATGGTGAAGACGATGTTGAAACGTTTCGGTTTTTATTAAACGTTTATCAGGCGATTAGGATGGAATACATTTTTGTCTGAACAGTGATGGGAGTTTTTTCTTGATAACAGAAGATGAGAAAGTGTATACAGAGAAAGGCTCATCACTGTTTGCCAGAGTTCCTTTGTGGAAATTGTGACGTTGACAGATACAAGTGAGAACGTTTATAATACTAGCAAATATATGCACCCTCCGGGTGCAAGTATGTAAGTTTTAATATAATAAAATATCATGTTAAATTAGAAAGGCTAATGAAAATGAATAAGAATGCAGATAAAAAGATTTGGAACAGAGGGGGTATGATTGAAAAATAGAACAACTTTGAAACTAACTCTTCCATCATTTTCACTTACTCCCGTCTTTCATTGGTAAATTTTCCTAATTAAACTGTTTAGTTAAAATAGGAAGTAAAGAATAATATTACAGTTATTTTTTCTTGTTAATGGATTTCTTTTAAGATTTATTGAAGAGAGTTTTGCCCATATTCAATAAGATAAAACCAAACAATTAGAAAGCAATAATACTAAGCATATATTTATTAAAATCACATTTTTAAGATCAATATGCAAATTAGCCTTCCCATTCATACTGTGAACCGCTATTTTGTTGTATATATAAATACAATTGCATGTTATTAGTATGTAGATATGGTCAACAGTATTAATGATGTAAAACAATTTTATTAATAATTGAGGTTTAAATAAAAATAAAATCATGGAGAATGTGATGTAAATAACTAAAGGGAATTGTGACTTGAATAGTAATATAGTTTCGGTTACAGACAGACAAACCCACAATCTCCATTATAATAAGATGTGACTTATTACTTAGAGATACAATAGATTAAAAGATTAGAAAGGTATCAATTGTCTGATTTTCTTAGAGAAGTTTGTTGTTTGCAATTGAAATACTTTTGTGACACCAGTTCGGTTACTTTTCAGACACAGTTCGTATTGTATGTAGAATCTTTACATTTCTTGTCATCCTTATTCTAATATATCTTTCTCCCTATTGTGGCGAGAGAACAACAAAGAAAGTAACACTTTTAATCAAATTCTTTTTTTGTAAGGCATAAGTATAATTGGGGTGGATTGACCAAACATCAGTGGCTTTTCGGAGGGATATGCCACAAGAAAAAAACAAATTAATATTTATTTAATTTAATTTATTTGTTGGTTGGTTTTGAAGGCTGTCACAATGCAAGTGTAAAGAAAAAAGAAGGTAACTATGAATGTTGTTTGTTGACCTGTCATTTTATTCTTGATATTTCGGGATAAAAAATCCCCTCATCAGAAGATCACTAAAACTGAAGTGGTGCTAGTAGCTGCTCAATTTGTTCTGTATCATGTCTTCCAAATTCTGTGTGTGTGTGTGTGTGTGGGGGGGGGGGGTGATTGCTTATGTGTGTGTAAGTAAGAGCCAAATTGGAGTGTTGCACGTCATCGATGGCTCAGCCACCGGGATTCCGTCTTTAAGCAACACGGGTCGCCACCCACGGTCAATAGGTGGTCCCATTACGGGGATTTCACTCGTCTGCAGTGGTGCAGTTCGCGTATTTTAGTGCTTAG
>CM042138.1:41809479-41810773 GCA_023376005.1 Doryteuthis pealeii
ATATATGGGTGTGTGTGTGGATTGATAAGGAAAAGACTGAGATATAGATATGCAGATAGAAAGACCAAAGAGGAGGAAGTGAGAGAAAAAAGACTAATGAATTTAAAGAGAGATAGTTTACTTAACAGACGTTTTGGTACAGAGGGTTTTACATTTTATTTTGGTTATATAATTTCAATGCTGTAAAAGTTTGTTAATAATAATACCTGAATGATATTCGTTTTCTATTATATAATGTTCCACTAGAAAAATAACTTACTTACTAGTTACCTTTGGAGTAGGAGAAAAATAACTGTTTCTTTTTTTTAACGTTATTGTGCTTGTTACGAATACACTGTATTTACGAAAATCGCTTTTTAGATCCGTGACTTACTGAATAGCGAGTTATTTCGATGTTTAAATCATGAAATAGTAGACGGGACTGAGATCTTTAAGATTAGACAACCAGTCTATGAAACAGGAAAAACTCTAAATTCAAATATTGTTAAAACTCTGCTTAAGAAATTGACCATGTATTATAACCACTCGTTGTGGAGGGGTTGGCTAAATATTATGAATAGCACTACTACTGTTCTTCTATAAGGATGGGCCTTTTGACTTTCGTTAACCCACGAATATAGCGTTATTCCCTTAATAGCCCCTTTTGCTCCTCCACTCCTTTTTCGTTGACCGTGGTAACTAGTGTCAAAGAAGTCGAACACAAACCATTTATGTTTGTATAAAATTAATTTCCACCGTTGATCTTGCTAGCGTCAGCAAAACAGAGTAGCGGTAAAGAGATTGAAAGGTACTTTACGTCAATAGAGAAAAAGCCAGAAAGAGAACAGAAATTAAAGAGAAAGAAAGAAAATAAAGAAAGTAGGAAACGGACAAATTTGGTTAACGCTTTTCACAGGCCCCCTGTGCGTGTTGATATTTCCGGGCGGTCTTTTTTCTCAGACTCTATTTTATATATACCTAAATTTGAATTAATAATAATTTTACTAATTGACTCGTTTCACGTCACTGTCAACTCTAATTGATCTTTCAAACGTACGTGTACACACCGTTTTATTCTCGGATGTTGGCATCCCAAAATATTAATTTAGCATTTTTTTGTTTTCGAATGCTGAAAACATATTACAAATTAAAGTTACTAAAAATGATTAATTGAGATAGAAAAGTAAAATATGTAAAAATTGGCAAAGTATACAACCCATTTCGAGGTGAGGTATCAGCAAGACAGTCGTATGAGTTTTTCCCTTTTCGCTAGTTTAGTAGACCAGCGGAGATTTGTTGTCATCTTCTCTCTTTT
>CM042138.1:41810873-41851890 GCA_023376005.1 Doryteuthis pealeii
TTTCTATATAAACCAAAGTTCGAACAATCGACCCAATATAATTCCATCCATTTTGTTTTGGTTTGTTGTGTTTACGGCATATCAACCCTCAGCTATTAATCCATAAAGTTTTGAAACAAATCAATTCTATGATAATACAATTTATTTTAAAATAATATTCATTGTACCCATAATGGACCTAAACAGTACTACCACTCCGGCTCAGAGTGGACCAGAGCAATGGTGACAAGGTGCTCCACCCATTCCCCAAACCTCCAAAAATTGGAACCTCACCATTCAATAGAGTTAACATTCATTCCCAGACATGTAACCCTCACCACCGCCTCTAGACCCATATATAAAATTGGGGCTGGCCATAAGCAATAGGGTGGGAAACCATATAGGGCTAGCTTACTACCATCTAATTGATCGGAGAGCCTCTACCACCGCCGTCTAGCCCAAGATAGGCCAAAAGTAGTATTGCATTCATAACTGCTCATCCACCTGGATCTATCCTTAAGCATCACGGGTGCCACCCCACGCAAAAGTGCCCCAATAAGGGAGTCTTATTCCTCTGCAAGCTGCAGCGGTGCTTCTAACGCCTCCAGCCACACGGCGTCCATCTATTGTAACATCCTGTGTTTTCTACCATTCTCCACATATCTGTCGGCATTAATTTCTTCATTTACTCCATATCTACTTTCATATCCATAATAATAAATTAAATAAAATAATAATCATAATAGATTATTTCCCTTCTTTAAAATTCGTTCACATGTATATTTCAATTAATTTTAACCTTCTAAAATCTAATCAAGTCATCTATATATTAAAAAGATAACAACCATTAATTGTGATATGGGAAATCGAAATAATTGTAATGGAGTTTAATCAGAATAATATTAATTAGAAATCATTTATTGATTATTGTCTAAAAAAAATTATACTACCATTTGCGGATTATTTTTCAATCACAAAAAATAGCACAAACAAACTCATACATAGATACTCTGCGTTTTAGACAATTTTTAGAAATTACACCCCTCCCCACTCGAGATCACTTGGATATAGATATCCACACATGTCTATAATATTTGCCTGTCCCAGAAGCCGGATAACACAAGGCTATTTACAATGTATATTTGCTTTAATTCTTCTAATGTACTTGTCTGATGTTTTCGAAGTTTTTCAATTACATGAGATTTTCACCACTCTTCACTCTCAGGACATAATAACATTAACATAACATATCTACTGTGTTGAATGTTCTTTCTATTTTGTATTTATTTAACGGCAGTATTTCTCCCGTCTATGTATGTAGTCAACTTTAGGAATCGAGTTATCCACTATCTGAGGTGTATTGATTATACTGTTTAGTAATAGTTTTAACCCGAATGTTTAGCCGATTATCTCACTATAAGTCGTATTGATTTGGTTCATTGTCAGTATATCATGATCTCTACTATGGATTATAATTTGATTCTTCAAAAAAGAGAGAAATTCCTCCATGTTTGACATTTTCAAACGGATCTTCATATTGTTTGCTTTGAAATAACGTTCTTATGTGCGCAAAGAATCTGCATTCCACTGAGATATAAGTGGTTTAACGTCAAAGGTGTTGACATGTTCCACATTTGGTTGTATCTTGTAGTCTATCCCTTAGTATTTATTTGCGTAATATCTTGCTCTAACCATTACTCTATACAGGACGGACTACCCAACAAGCTTAATAGGAGATAATTCAAGATAGTCTCTATCTAATTATCCTTCTTAATAATAATTAGCAGATCGGTTTCTATTTGTCTAACCCGGAAACACTACTGTCAGCACTGTGCTACGTCACATTACTTAAAATCGTCCTATCACAGAATAAAAACAACCTTGTTTGAATTCATTTAATTTAACTGTGAGAAGAACTTGAGTTTATGGAAAGAAACATATTTATTGAATTTTGCACTGCGAAAAACAAATTTTTTATCTGTTATTTAGAAATATTAGAATTTCAAAGACTGTTTACATTTTTTTTACGAAGAAGCGTGGCAAAAAATCATTTTACGTTACATTTGGGACGTCGATAAAATCGAGATAAAATTTGACGACTTTGGGGAATCTACGAATAGCAAGACGTATTCAGTTTACCAACAAATAAAAAACGAAACCTATATTATTATTATTATTATTATTATTATATTATTATTATGATAAATTAGCTTCCTTTCAAACTCCCTTTTGGAGTCTGATGTTCTTTCAATCAGCTCAAAAGCTGATTGACATTTTCACACGGAACTATCCTCGATGACCCGCCAAAGCTCTCTTCAGTACTCCCAGAGACTCTTCTGCATATTGCTGAGCAATAGTTGCCATGAAGTAAGCCTGCAGCCGCAATCCTGAATGTCCTCTGACTTCATCCCTCTGAATTCTGACAGATTATCCAAACTTTATTTTCTTTTTTATCAAACCCTCCGAGAACCTTTTCCCAATCTTTTTATAGAACCGCGTTACCAGAGATGCGAGCCAACTACAATTGTGTATAACTTTGACTTTCATATGTCCATAAACTTGTTTCAGTTCTCTTGCAAAGTCCAGGATTTGTCCATTTTTCATTTCCTTCAGCTCACCCGTATCTGCTGAAACTGCAAAATCCACCCAGTTGACTAAGTTCTTTCTTTTGTAATCAACACTAGCCTGGTTTCTTGCTGGGATAAGTGATCCGTTTTATCTTAAAGCCCCAGAGGGAATTGTATGCTTTCGTTCTCAAGAACAGATTCTGTTTTAGCATATACCATTTGTGTGTATGGTCAAGAATTTAATTTTTTGGCATAATTCCCGTGGATCACCTTACCAAAAACCCAGCCGTGTCTAGTTTTTACTCCCATGGCTAGTTTGCTTTACATTCGCAATATACATGTTTTACAGTCTCATCTCTATTACACCACATATCTACAATTACTATTTGTTCTTTTATCAAATTTTCGCTTGTTGATATAGTTTTTCCTTATGCCCATATTTTTGCTCAATATTAATGATCCAGTTTCTCTTTTGAGTGTCCTTTTCCTTAACCATGTCCAATTTTTTTGTGCAACCTCTCCGATTTTCGTTTGAATGTGTCCATATAATGTTTTCTTTCCATTTTGTTTTTCTATTATTATTATTCACTGCTATTTGCAGTTTTCACACATGTTAGCGCACTGTGATCTCAGGATATTCACTGGATTCTTGAGTACGCAAGTCTCTCAGTTTCTCCAGACTCTTCGAGTTATTCGGCAGATTGCAAGCAGTGCTAGTGTTCTAATTGTTTCAATCCTACCTTTTATACAGAACTTTCGCAAACCCTTCTAATCCTTTTGACTGTTCCAAGGAACCAACCCAAATGGATCACTTTCACTTTTATGTTCCATTAACTTTTTTTTCATCCTCTGGCAAGGTCCATATTTGTCCATTTTATTATTATATAGTATTATTCATATTATTCATTATTACACACTCCTTTGATTTTTTTTTAAAGCCAAACTAAGTTAATTAGTCATTTCACTGAAGTCTAAAAGACAGCAAAGTCTCCTTAGGTTACCAGGACTCTTCAGTTGTCTAACTGATATGAACAATACTTTCGTCTGGGAATTGTTCCAAACCCGTCGACACTAAATTGTTATTGGTACGTACTATCGTTATACAGCTAATTTATCTTATTATTATTATTATAAATACTTTGTTTTTCTATAACATTTGAATTATTTAGAATTCAAACCGCTTTTGTGTACAAGTAGAGTGTTTGTTATTCGCTGCAGTTGATGTGTTCTAGCGCGCCGTAGCTGTGTGTATGTGTGTGCCGCGTGTGTGTAGTGTGTATATGTTGTGTAATGTGTGTGCATGTTACACACTTACTTTCAGGCGCCAAGGACTTTGAATCGACATTTCTCTCTGACAGCTGCTCCGGCCACAGCTGGTGTTATTTCCGTCCGACAGTGATCCGACAAATGCTCCCCCCCGTTTCTCCCCGCCCGTTCACCCCGAACGCCCTTACTTCCATACATTTCTATCCACCCCACCCCACACTGCCACTTGTTGCCATCAAATAATTGCCAAAGACTTTCCTATTTACCACATGCACAAATCTTCAGGATAAACAACGCACAATAATAACACGCACCTTGACGCCCTGCTGAACCCGGGTCTCGGCTTGCTGACTGCTATGAATGTCCTGAGACGATCCTGGTTGGGCAGTGTTTTTGTGATCTGTACCTTGACCAAACGGTTTAAACATCTGTATCTGACCAAACGTTTTTAAAGATCTACAACTCTCATTGCCAATATATATATATATATTATATATATATGTATATAATATTATAATATATATAGGTATATATATATATATAATATATATCTTCTTATTATAAAATGGGAGATTTGGTTTGTCTGTCTTAACCGAAACTATTATTACTATATCAAGTACATTCCTTTAGTATTACATCCACAATCTCCATAATTTTATTTTCATGTTAAACCTCAATTATTAGAAAATTATTTTACATCATGAAGATGTTAACAATATCTTACATACTAAATAACATGTAATTATTTATAATACATAAATCAACGAAATAGTGGTTACCAGTGATGAATGGAATGCAATTTGCATATTATCTTAATATTCGGATTTTAATAAA
This sequence comes from Doryteuthis pealeii, assembly GCA_023376005.1. Taxonomy (NCBI): domain Eukaryota; kingdom Metazoa; phylum Mollusca; class Cephalopoda; order Myopsida; family Loliginidae; genus Doryteuthis; species Doryteuthis pealeii. The sequence goes on from CM042138.1 coordinate 41,815,520, forward strand.
TATATGCTTAATTATTGATTCTAATGTTTGGTTTTATCTTTATTGAATATGAGCAAAAATCTCGTGAAAATCTTTAAAAAGAAAATCCAGTTTAACAAGAAAGATGAGTAACTAATACACTTATTTCTTAGCTTCCTAAGTAACATAATAGTTAAATTAGGAAAATTTCACCACTTGAAAGTATCAGGTAGTTAATGAAAATGATAGAAGAGTTAGTTTCAAAGTGTCTATTTTCTCGATTATACCCCCTCTGTTCCAAATATTATTTACGTGAATTCTGTATTCAGTTTCATTAGCCTTCTAATTTAACATGATATTTATTATATCACACACTCAATAACTCGCACCCGAGGTGCATATATTTGCTAGTATATAATAAGAGCAGTTTTATAATTTTCTTTGAAAGCATTTGTATATATTGGTTAGGAGTTAATTTAGAAGGGCGATCACAATGCAGGTGTAAAGAAAAAAATGAATTAATTAATACGGTACTAATGGGTGCTGTGTTGACCTGTATTTTATTATTGAATTTACGAGATAATATCTCTTTTCAAAAGCACACTGGAACTGAAGTTAGGTCTAATTATGGCATTTTTACTTTTTAAATGAACTTTCACAGAGAAAGAGTTAATATTAAAAAGAATAAATCCCAAAGCTAAGACACGTCATACCCATGATCTTTTGAAAAATAGATTTAATCTCGAAAATCCAAGAATAAAAATACAGGGTTAAACACACAACACCATTGTCTGGTATCCGTATTATGTTTTTTTATTAACTACCCTGCCACAATTACGATAGACCTTCTCCTTACTCTTCTAAAAGCCTGGTCCTTCACCTCATTGAGACGCGCGTCAATTATAATAATAATGATGAAGATGCCCGAAATACATTATTATAATTAATATATCATAATACTCATATAATATATATATATGAAGTACCATGGTTTATATATTAATCGTGCTCCACCCAGACAGTATATATTATATTATGCTCCCAAAACCCGATAGAGTTCATAGGAGCGATTTTAATTCTACTTTCCCCCGCCAGCATAAAGCAATATCGTCGTTGTTTACAGATTGATCTCTTACTTGGGATAATAAAATATAGACCCACTGTATGTAAATTATGGTTAAAAGACCATCGCGCTCTTAATGGCAGATGTCGATGCGAAAGAGATTAAGGAATCGGGCTTGATAAATATTCCACATGGTCATGTTTCAAGATTTCTTCAGAAGTAGTTGCTCTGTTAACCACATGTGAGACGTTGAAACGTTCAAAACACGCTGCCTGAGGAGACTTATTTACACACACCACACACACACGCACACGCCAACCACACACACACACACATATATTTACATATATATATATGTGTGTGGTGTGTCTATGTGTGTGTATAATTATTTGCCTTAGACCATAACTACTGATAGTAGTAACGTCCCTTCAGATAGAAATGTTTATTCATGTTTTTTAATTAGGCAAGAAAGACTAATTACAGCAGAGAATACCAAATTTCAAATCACGTTCTTCTTGACAAAAGTTTGTTTAAACAAAAAGAGCAAAGAAAGACTGTTACAGCAAGTGAATAACATAAAAATGAGCTCTTCGTTGCATCAATGAATTCTACACATCCGACATTTATCAGAAAAAGCCAATAAAACGACCACCTAAAATTTTCACCAAAATAATAAAAGGGCCTAATTAGGATCTTTGAACCCCATATCTCTCGTCAATCCAAAAAATTAGAGCAAGTATCATTCTAATTACGCATCGAAATCAACCATAAACACTAAATCGACAATGAAATTTTGCCACAAAAAAAGGCAGGAAATTTGCGTAATATCTATTAGAAATTAACATAAAACTAACAGTAAAATATAATCAAAAAAACAGAAAACCAAAAAATGAAAAAGGCTGTTATCAGTACATCATCAAAATTAGTCTTTCTTTTTTCTTCACACATTCTAGGGAGTACTCGGTATTGTCTCTCACGCAATCTTCAATACTCTTCCTGCCATTTTCTTCATAAATAGTGTCCGTACTATGTACAGTATCTCTCGACGTTATGAAATGCTTATTGTACATATCAAGAATTTCCTTGTCCCTTCGGTCAATTTTTCCAAGTCCTCATCGCCATTTGAGAAGGTCCACCAAGATATCCATAACAAAGTAGAGTTCCATGTGTTGATTCCCCCTTTTGATGAGATTTTATGCTGCAACACTCGTCTATATATACTTCATGTTTCAGATATATCCCCTCTTTCTCACTTTCTTTCATTCCCTGTTGGTGTTGATGGTTTCCGCTTCCAGTTATTCCCCAAGTATTGGATGTCTCCTTGCGTTCTTTATTAACATTTTCCTGACCGGATTCTGTCCCTTCTGCTGATTTCTTTTTCCCCCTTAATATCGCACAGTCACACTTCTCGATTCCAAATATTATTTACTCCTTTGAGTTTTCACATCAGCATTAGCTGAGACTTTCACTTGAAGTCTGAAGTGACAGCAAGTTCTCTCAGGTCTCCAGAACTTTTCTGATAATTCTTGCGACCTAACAATGCTGTCGTTGGTGTTTTTGATTCTTCCTCGGATTTACAGTTCACCCAGAATCTTTTCCAAGCCTTTGGGACCGTTCCGCAAAAGGGCACCGATTACAATTTACCCCCTTTATCTTCATTGTTCCACAGTTTTCAAGGTCCTCTGCTCCTTACATCCTCTTTCTATCCCCCCCCCCCCAGTGTTTGTTTTAATCCTTTTTGGGTTTCTTCTTTTTCAATCGGTATTCTGCCGCTAAAAAAAAACTGAGTGCGGTAACAAAATCGTGAATAAATTTGGTTTACATCTTTTTCTCAGAGCTTTCGTTCTGGCTAGCAAGGCATTGAAACAATAATAATGTAGTGCCCCCGCGCTCGTTATTTTTTCAATTAGTCCGGTCTGAAATACAAAAAAAGTTTTCTGGTTGATCCCTGCCTGTAGCTTAGCTGTACTCTTTCTTTCTTTCTTTCTTTCTTTCTTTCGTTCATTTTTTAAGACACCCAAACAAGAAATTGCCGTACGAATTTCATACAAAAAGACATATACGCTCAATATACGGACATTACCCGATTTTATTTCTATGAAACATACCTACGCACAGAATGCGCCTCCTCTAATCTTCCCACCCTTCCCGTGCCCCATTCTTTTAAATAATTTCATTTGGATTATCACGAAAACAGTTGCGCTTTTAGCACTAGTTTTTATACTATTGTTTTGCTAGAGTAGGTTATTTCTGTACATACACTGTAATAATATCCATATATATATATACTTAGCAAAATAAGCACCCTCCAGGTCAATATTTAATTTTAATGAAATAAAATATTATATTAAAATATTATATTTATGAAATAGATCACTATAATAGATAAAATTAGAAAAGCTAGAAAAATAAATAAGAATGCAGTTAAAGATTTTTGAAACATGATGGGTCAACGTATAATCGAAAAAATAGAACATGAATAACTCGAAAACTTACTCTTCCATCACTCTCGATTTCGTGAGAGAAAAGTAAAAGAATAAATGACACAAGTTATTTTTTCTGTTAAATGATATAATTAAATCATTGAAGAATTTTTGCTTATATTCATTAAATAAAACCAAACAGTTAGAAATCAATAATTAATCTTTATCTTACACCCTATTGGATGTTATAGCAGTACTCTTTCTTTCTTCTTTCTTTCTTTCTTCTTAAAACATCCAACTAGATTGTCGTATGAAGTGTGTCTATTCTAACAAAAAATAAGTTAAAACACGCAACCATAATAGCAAGACATTACCATAAACATACCCGCAAAGTGGCCTCCCTAATTCTACCCCTATCCCTACCCCTATCCCTACCGCCTCTTTCTACCGACCGCCCAACGACGTCCATTCCACACTTGATGTGTAATTGTTCTTCGCTTTTCGTCTCTGTTCAATTTTTAACGAGCTATGACATAGATATTCAACTTACGTTCCTTGACCATTTGGGTGAAAATTGCCGCGGGGGCGGGCGGAGCTAAATGGACGCGGGACTTCTGTATATGGACAGGCTGGATGGACATTTAGATGAATATTAGATGATTACAACGGAGATAAAACAATTGCTAAATGACTGAATCTTACGGAAAGAATAGAAAGAAATAAAATAGAAGAAGATGCAATTAATGAAAATATTTAACAGCGGAGGTTAGGGATACAGAAAAGAAAAGCAAGACGGCGGCAGCGGGTTCAGAAGCAAAGAACCGTCATAAGACAAGAAAGAAAGATTAAAAGAGTAGAAAAGAGGAGAAAAACAAATCGAGAACAAGGCATGAGCGGCGAGAAAGAGAGAGAAACGCTCTTAACAGGCACCTGACAAATGAAGGGGAAAATAGCAGGAAAGAAAGAAAGAAGTATTTCACAATGAAGGACAAGGATTAAAGAAAAAAAAAGACGAAAAGAAAGACAAATATCAAAGGAAGAAAAGTAATAAAAAGAATAGAGAGAAATAAACCACTCCCCCCCCATTCTCCCCCCTCTAAAAATAAGGCCAAGGAAGGCCCGCCGGGATACAAGAAAAACCGAGCCAAAACAACAATTATAATCAGGAAGATAATGACCTTAACTAAGAACAAAAAGACCAGAACACGACAGAAAGAAAGAAAGAAAGAAAGAAAGAATAGGAAAAAAAAGAAAAAAAATGAGAAGCTGCCGAACACTCCCAACTGACACCCTGGCCTGACAGCCATGTCGTATCACCTGGCCAGTTGCCGGTGGGAGCGGAATGTGATGTCAGGCCCGGATAAGAAAGTGAAGATATGGAACGAAGGGGTTTTACAGGCGGCGCCAGGAACCAAGCAAGTATCCGCACAACACAGACGGACAGTGCTACAAGTCTGAGGGACGAGGGTCGCGCGCAGATAAACAAATTGTGAATAGATAAGGAACATTCGTATTGCTGAAACGTGCCACGATCCTAAAACACCACTGGGAGCATGCGCGCGCACACAGTTGAGTACAATATGTTGACGCCTAAAGTTTCCGACAATATGAACCTAGTTTTACCCGCTCATTCGAATAGCGCTTACCTGCTGTTTTTGCTCAGAGAGAGAGAAGTGTTCTGCCCACAGAGGTATACATTTACTGTGTAAACACTACACACACACATGTGAATACAACATAACATTCACACACACACACACAGAACACAAGACAAAGATCACTGCACACTCATATAATACTATCATCTTCATGTCTCGTTTTACAACGAAACTAGGTATCCATGGACAATCTCTCTCCCATCCTCCCTATCGCCACCATATCTCGGAGGGTCCTCGATGCAGCATTCTGTATCCGCACAAGAGCTATCAATGTACTTTATTGCTGGGTCGGGCCACACTGGAGCTTGTCTATTCATGGCTTCCACAGGGCGACGATCGCTTATGAGAGTTCGTCCTTGCTTCTCCAGCAGTTAATCCCGCGTGTCTTGTCCGTGCTTACGTCGGGAAGAATATTTGGAGATATGTGAGCAGGGGCCGATAAATAGCTTTTTCTCTGATCTATATAACGTTCACAAGACAATAAAATGATTATACACAAATAACTCACATGAACAGCCAACATAATACACACCAACCTACATACTCCCGAACAACACTCACTCCCAAACACATAACCGAGTCACCACACCAAACACACACATACTGAGACACGTATAGCACTCAACACCCACACATTTATGTCAACAACACACATTAACAAACACAGACATTACGATGCGCAAGAAATGAGAGGGCAATGGTTATCATCATAAAGACAAGGTGAAATCAACGATCCGATTTTAATCCTGGGTTACAATTAATAATTAACCCCTGGAAGGCATGAATCAATTCGATCCCCACCACCTCTTCCAGCCAAGTATAGGTAAATAGCAGGAAATTCGCTCTTTAATCTTACACCAAACTAGAAAACGATATCTCGAATGCAAACCAAATATGAGTCGACCCGTCTGGAATGCCCCATAATTACACGTTTCACGACGAAGATTATATTAGTGAACATCCAACGTTGAGTAAATACCTACACATTCACGGGGGAAGTTGCGCATTGTTACGATCATTGTCATTAAAATGGACGAAGCCTTAATTGCGTTCACGTCCGCTAATGCCATTAGCTTGAATTCAATTTGTTCTACCCCCCACAATCCAACACACACCCACACAGAGTTATGGGCTTATAGCACGAAAAGAAAGGGGTTCTTAGCCTTGGTAAAGTCAGCCAGTATAGAGGAAAAGGAAAATGACCTTCATCCACTTAAAATTTTGAACCTTTATAGTAGAAGTAATTAAGATCCACATGGCAGATGAAGATACAGTACACATGGTTTCCATGGAAAATAGAATTAGTTAGAATAAAATAACCGAGAGATAACCCTATCCCTATAGCACAATTATCAGTTCTACATACACTATCTTTTCTTTTTCTACACGACGACAAACGCAAAAACAAATCCACACACAACAACACACACAAATAGCACAAGATTAATAATATTTAAAAAGGCAAGGATAAAGGTATTAACAAGTAATATAATAAAAGAAAAATAAAGAAAGCAGAGGTATTATAGCTCCACCATATACTCATCAAATGGATAGAGCACTAGAGAGAGGGATTAGATAATTGAAATTTCACCGTTTAGCGTAAGCCGTTACTCGCCTGTACCTGTTACAGACTTGAGTTCTCTGGTGAAGTGTAAAAACATACCCCCTAAGTATGTATCAATGAATTGTCACCCCCAGACTACAGTCCTGATAGCCGCAAGGTAAGAACATGGGCAGTCGAAAATCTTACGGGTTCGATCCCGGCTAATGAACAAAAATGATAATTACAAGCAGGAAAGAATATTATTCTTATGTATTATTTTTATCAACCGTTTCGACCTTAATGTTCATCTCAGGAAACATTTCTTGTAGAAGAAATTATTTTTAAGAGTTGAAAATTAATTAGAATAATTTAAAGTGTTTGACAGGCCACTATTAATCCCGGTAGAAGAATTGTATTAGAAGTACGGTATCCATCTGTTCAGTAAAAAAAAAAACTATGGTAAAGCCTATGCAATCAAAGGATTTTATTGTCACTGGTATCTAACAAGCATTTACCGCTTATCTTCAGCGAGACAAAGCACCTTGAAAAAATACATTAAAATTTATAATTCCGTTATTTATAGCTTATTTTTTTGGCTGTTTCCTTTCGTGTGGGCCATGATTATACTGTAAGGGCAGTCTCCACCTAATGTACAGAGGTTTTGGTAAATCTCCTGACAAAGATAAAGAATGGATCTGAAGACCACTATTTTTGGTCACGTGACACTGGAAACCCAAGGAGGAAACCCAAGGAGGGACCATGCTTCTTGCAGAGCGAAAAACTCGAACAAAGCCTAGGACGTCATTTTATCACCTCAAGTCTCACCAGCAGACACCTAGTAGTGACATGGCACAGACAGTCCACGAGAAGCACGAACCAACTGCTACCAACTATCAAGTGGATTAATGCCATACCTATTATTGTGTACATATGAATACTGAGCTGGTGAATAGTGAAACAACTATGTACAAAGTGCATAATATGGCGATAACTGAGCACTCATATCCCACTATAAACGAATGTTGTAATAAAATCAGGTAAAGTAAATAAGAAACTAACATGTTTGATCGTTTTGCTAAATGAAATGTTCCGCCAATTGGTAACTTATCCTTAAGTAAAACCCAATGTTATAATAGAAACACAGAAGAGTTAATAAGCTCTAAAGTAAAAAAGCATATCTTAATAATACCAATAACATACATAAATCATAATTCTTTTTATATGGGTATCTATATATATAAAAGAATTTGCTATACGTAGGTACACTCATATAACTACCGAAGACGAGCTCGTTTTAAATCAAGTCAAGATGGTCACTCTCAGAAATCTCAGATAATCTCTTATACAACCTTAATGTCTCTTCTAACATATAGCTAGCCCTTCCAAATTTTTGATTATTAGTATTTTTTTTACTGATTTTTATTTCATACAATTGCTAAGAAAGTGCGTTGTATTCTATTGCGTTCTAATTAATCTCCATGACATCCTCTTTTATACTAATTTATCTAGAGTCCACATCTAGTTGATATAATATATTATTAACTTGAACCTCAAAAGTCCAACCTCATTGCCACGAAAAATATGTGTTCGTGCCTGAGTCTGATATACAGTCGGCTGACCTGATAAATAATAGTAATATCAGATTCGCTATTAATATCATTGTGCTGCTTTATCATAAACATTTTAATCAGATACACTATACCAGCAATTTAGTTTAATTTAGTGAAACAAAATCACGAGTGCAAGCCATTACACAAGATCAGAGACAAATTCGCTCTATTCTATATCTATAGGATACAAATTCTGTCAACAATAAAGTATAGTCTCGGCGAGTGAGCACGCAGTTTTACAGAGTTTACTTATATGCTAGTAGGTGTATATCAAAGGTTGGCTTATCTCCAGATGCTAAAAGTACGAAGAAATTACTAAATTCGAACACTGTGTGGACAAGTTCATAAAGATTTCCGAATTTTAGAAACACGTATTAAAAGTAAGGCTGATGCCGAAATGAAGGAACAACACAAACAACCAAAGAACATAACTAAAAATATTACTCACAAAAACAAACAATAACAAAATAACACATACACCGTATAGCCCACACACACCGTATAATGGATGGATGATATGTTTGTCTGTCTAGTATCTCTCGAAAAATAAAATATCAATATACAAAAGTATCAACAATTCACACATATAGTATTGCCAACTACAATCACAATTCATACAACCAATGATTTATTTTATTTTAAACGCTCAAAATAGTTTCCTCAAAAAGCTTAATAAAACTTGTTTGTTTACATCTTATCGAACGAATTGTTTGCACACAATATTCATATACTACAAAGAAATATATCATGAGCATATACTGAGTGGGAATAGAATTGAACAACAAAACGCAGTCACCCACCGGGCTTGACGTATATCACAGTGATGTGAAATGCGAGCAACAAGGAAAAAATATGCCAAATATTGATCTATTATAAAAAACTCTTGATTTTACTATAATATTATTTATGACTCTTTTATTATTGTATATATACATTATTGCTGTAGTTTTATCCTTAGAATTATGAGGCCAGAGAGAATAACCTTCTAACAAATTCCTTCAAAATGTACATCCTGCTTTTCATTAACAAGTACAAAGAAATAACTAATGTAAATTATTATTATCTCCTTATCTTACCTTAATTCTAGTTTAATATATATATTATATCATACGAATATATGAAAAAATATAGCGTAAGTATGTTACTATATTCCAAAGTTAGTTCTTTTCTAAGTTTTTTTTCACACAATCATGCCCGCCTCTGTTCACATAATTTCCATTTATAGTATCTTACATTCTGGCCATCTACAACAATTTTTATTAAACAGTTTCCAATTAGGCTTTTTACTCAATTCAAATGAGATACTAGGCTTTTAATTCGTGTGTAAGGTATTATTAAAACTTGAAAATGACTCTTGCAACCTGGAGGGACCATTTCAGCGATTATATTCTTTTCTGACATACATCTAATAGGCCCGGCGCCACAGGATTTACGTCACTCGTGTCTTACTCGGATACGCTGATATTAGAGCGTTCGCGAGAAACCACAAAGTATCCTAGTTCATACCGTCCTCGCCAACTCAGCGTATTGAGTAGCACAGGGATCTAGGGCGGCCTTAGAAGTGAGAGACTTTGTCGTATAGGTGTGAGTGCGCACCACGCTAACACTCGGCTGACATATAACACACGTAAATCGTCCCTTCTTGAGCTGATTTTTATGCGCTTATGTCGAAAAAACCGGGAACTTACCACTCTACGCTGACTGGGTATATTAAGGCAACGAACATTAAGGCGGACCTCACCGAGTCCACTTTTGACTTAAGGTAATAGAAAATAATATAACGAAAACATATAGTGTATAAACAAAGATATAATGATTAATAATATCTTGATTAGACGGAACTTAAGTGAGTGTTGCTATAGAGTAGTAGAAATAGTGTCACTTCTCGTATCAATTATTAAAGTGCCGCGATCCACATTCCCAGTACTAGATGAGAAAGGACAAGTTTTTGTGTGATTCTGTATGTATCTAATTAAGATCTCAATTAAACCAGGCACAAAACATAGTTACTCACCAACCCCGCCTCGGTGTACGAGATAGTACTGACTAAGTCATTTAATTGTCATTATAACACAGCAGTGTATCACGTATGGTTTTGAAATTATAAGATACTCGATTACAGTACGCTTTGCGATATCTGTCCCTCAGATTGCTCAATTCACAAATAGTATGAGGACACTTATATATAACTATCATTCATACACACAGTATCAAATAATGCAGACAGCACAAACACACAGGATTTTAAAAATGCTATACTCGTTGAGCATTATTACATTTTAGAAACAATGTAGTGTTTTTGTTTAAAAATAAAGTTTTTTTTAATCGATAGCTCTATGTAATTCGCTATTTATCTTTATCTAAGATAATAAATATAAACAACAACAATGAATTGAAACCTTACATTTATCTCTAATATATAAATATGTAAATTTTCGCGACTAAAATTGATGAACCGAGTATTTGTTCGGAGTTCTACAGTCATTTTTTGCACTCTCACAATATGTAGTCACCGCTCTGTATTGACAAGTCATGCTAGATGCACCCGCCGAGAGGTAAGTGTAACTTGCCAATCAAAAATATTCGGTCGAGCAGATTATACACCCCAGGCCTGCTTATTCCATGAACAAGAAACAGAAAAAGATTAATGAATCATGAAACAGAATATTCAATTTTATTCATTTATTGTTTGTTGTTATTTTTGACTCAACTTAGTTTTCACTACTATTATGGGTCATGCTGTCAGGTAGAATAATAGATTTTCTCTGTTTAGATAAACTTATTTTTAGAGAGTTTAAATTTGATTAAATAAATTCTTTATAAGTGTTATTTGATATAGGCACTATAATTCCGGGTAGAGAAGTGTATTAAGTAAGGCGAGTCCAGAGTCTCAGTGTCCAGTGAATAAAGTATCTATGGTGAAGCTATTGCTAATCAAAGGCTTTTATTTCCTGATTGCATCAAAGATAAATTGCATTCTAGCTGCTTTATTACAGAACAAAGCACCCTTGTGGAACAAATCACATTAATGATATACATTTCCTGTTTATTTACTATAAGCCTCTAGTTTTTCTTGCGTCGTTTTACGCATTCGTCGTTCCCTTAGATATTATATACTTACATAACTTTCTGTTGGTCTCAGGCTTTGATAATTCGCATTTATTGACTCCAATGATATATAGATTGCACGTTCACCATGCGAGTGGTTGAATTATTTAAGTGAGAGAGTATGAAAGTTTTGTAGTGTTTCTGGTACGTTATTTAATTGATTTTTCTAAAGAATGTTATTTATTTATTCAATACTATGATGAATACGTGTCATATCAGGAGAGTATCTATTTTATTTATGGAGGGGGATTCCCTCTTTGCAGAGTTAGCGATACTCTGAAGAATTAAACGCATGAAATCAAGAAGATATTATGAGATTAAATTCAGGAGTTGTAATTAATGATTCACATTGGCTTTGATAAAAATTTATTGCGATTAACTTGAATGGTCATATAAACCCGTCCATGAATGTTAATTTATGGCTAGGGGTTAGGGAATCTCGCTCATTGTACAGTAATATACATTTTTTGATAGTATTACTCAAGAGTTTTTTTTTTCCTTATATAATATCGAAGTATTTCACAATCAAGATACAATTACGCGTGTTGTTACAGAGTTGTATCGTTTCAAATATTCCATCTATACTTATTAACCGACGTTTTGTTGGCTTTGGGGACGTTAGAATGCACGCGAGTTCTGCAACCTCTGCAGAGAGAGTAAGAACCCCCCTAATTGCCACCTGTTGGCCTGGGTGCGACCCTCAGATGCTTAAGTAATTATGAGCCCAGTGGCATGAGCTATTCATTGACATGCAATACTCCACTTATTGCCTCTATCTGGGCTAGACGGGCGGTATCGGAAAGCTCCCTCCTCAAATCAATCACTGCTGTCACGGTCAACTCCTGCACACCTATATGATTTCCCAACGCCTATTTGCCTCTATGCAACGCCCAACGCGTTTTATCATATGGTGCTAGAAGAGCGGTGAGCTGCGATCTACAATGTCCTGGGAAATGACGTTAAACCTCTATCTATGTGAGCGTTCACGAGTGTTTGGACGTTTGGGAGTGAGCACCCCTTCAGCACCATGCCCCTTGTCCACTCTGACCCGGGTGGGTAGTATCTTTAGGTCCCGTCTAATGGCTTAAATAAAAAATGATTTATAAAAAAATTGTATTATCCATTAAGAATTGATTTATTTCAAAACTTTATCGCATTAAATGACCACTGAGTTGATATGCCCCGTTTAAAACAAAACCAACCAAACCAACAGATCAAATAACCATATGGCTCAATTTCTATTTTCTATTATAATAAAGGACACTTGTTTTCTCGCATTTTTAATAATGGTTCGATCACAAATACGCATTCTAGAAGTGCTCAAACTCCACGCTTTGTTCTTCTAGCTGAGACAGCGTCGTCTCCGAATGCGTGGTCATGTTCTGCCGGCTGAGATGATGGAATACCTAAACCGAAAGTGCATACCCTTTTATGTCAGAGCATTCGTCTGGTTAAGAACAGTATCAGTCCGCCCCAGTCTGGGGCGGCGCTGCTTCAAATGATGTCTGCACAATAAAAGAAACTGATTCTCAGCTGCTTTGGCAATGCCCCTGAAAATTATCAGACCGCCCTCAGGTGAGCGGCAGGTCTCTCTGTATAGACAACTTGTTTCATGCTGAAGACGACGCGCGGCCAACACACGAACTAGGAGGTCAGAAGAAAGCACGAACAACACCGGGTACATCTTTAGGACAGCCTATCACATGCACATCTAGTGTCACACACGAGAATGTTTGTCTAACATTGGACTTTACAGCACAAGAGCGCTGTAATTCAGGGCACACAAACTATATTTAAGTCTTCCGAGACCTACAAATCAATAAAGAATTTTTTTAAAATTAATCGGTTTCGATAATTAATAATAAAGCCCGTAATAAATATTTATAGTTCTATTTTACTATTTCTTGAGTTTGTTTAGTTTGGAGTTTTGTTATTAACGGCATTATCAACCTCTGTGGTCATTTAATGCCAAACTATTTCTTATACAAATAACTTTACAGTATATACCATTAATATTCCTTACGAATACAAATAATTTTAACACATCTATTACCATAGAATAGATCCTAATAGGTACGACCACTCCGGATCAGAGTGGAGCTGGGAGTAATGGCGACAATTTCTACTACATTTCTATAATAAAACAATAATTTCTATCATAAAATAATTTCTAATTCCTTTCTTTAGCAAAATAATTATCAATATATTTCTATAAAATAATGCTGAATACATTTCTATAGTAAAATAATTTCCAATACACGTAAAAATATTTTCTATGTGTAATTTCTAATACATTTCCATAGTAAGATAATAAATGCTATAAAAGAATAATAATTTTCTATACATTTCTATCGTAAAATAATTTCTTATGCATTTCTATAGTAAAAAAAAAAAAATTCCAATATATTCCTATAGTAAAATAATTTCCAGTGTATTTCTCTATATACATTGCTGTGCTGTCGTTCCCTAGGTCATCATAAAGAGGGAATGAAAGGTATAAATCTTAACTGTCATATCACATAGAGACAGCTAGTATTTAATATCATAAACATTAGATTATTTGTTTTATCATTGCGTTTCAAAACACGTGGCACGTTTTTCAACGGCGTTGATTTAATTAAAAATATTTTCCTTCTGCTTATGTGGTTTTTTGCTGTTATCGTTGTTGTTGTTGTTGTTGTCCAACTTTTTATTTATTTTTTATTTGTTGTTTTTTTTTCCGCATCTTTTTTTTGTCACGTTTTTTTGGCTTGTCGTATTGTAAGGGCTTTGAAGTTGATCGATCTGAATTCAGTGATTATTATTACTTGTCAACGTTGTCCTTATCGATTACGGTCAGTTGTCAAACCTTTTCTCATTAACAGAGAAAGTGCTGCTGCTTGCTGCTGCTGCCGCTGCTACCACAACGAAGTGACATACTGTCAATTATCGCATTACTATGACTATTACTATTATCACTACAATGACTGCTGTTCAGAACACAGATAATAACAAGAAAAAAAACCGAAACAACAACAGACGCCATTTTGGAGCCAAAGTTGAGACGCTATTCACTGTTATAATTTGATGCAGCAAATTGATCAAGAAAATAACATGAACAGTGATTTTTAAAAACAGCATGTTTGACTGTAAACGAGGACATCCAAAATAGGTCTCCGAGCGCTGGGGGGCCCAAGTGTTACAATATTAATTGATCCCTATTACTTCTAAGATAGTATAAGAAATCCTAATGGCGATCAGTATCAGCTGATGGCCTTGAGAGTGAGTGACAATGCTTGACTCACTCTCACCTTGCCGTCCTGGGATGGAAACGTGAGAACGGAAGTCAATAGAAGCCCTTCCGGTTTAGGTGTAGCAACTCGTTAGTTGCAGTTATAGTTGGAGTTAGGAACTTAGAAGCGAAGCTAGTAAGATGTGAGCTCACTCGTGATTGGTCTGGTCTGGGGTTCATGATAAAGTAACATCATAGTAAATCGAAGTCTTGTTTGTTATTACTAAAAGCTAACAATAGCAACAAGGCTTCTGATAAGGAATGATCCCCAACCGAACCAGACCAGAATCCCAGATAATGAAAGACCAGACTGTAGAAGATATCCAGACCATTGAAGATACCCGGCGAAGAATGACCAGAGTAGACGTAAGAGTATACATTAGATATTTAGTGCCGTAAAAGAAAGGCACTACGTAACATCATATATATTTGGTACCGTGACACGCCGTACGTTACACAAGGAAACTGTTCGTGCGCCTGACTTGGCAATGCCTTGTGTTTGTTTTGGCAAGATCGAGACTATATAGCTACCATACACTCGTTCAGAGTAATCCAACAAAACGCTCTGTTTTTAGGGGGTGAGAGAGTTAATCTACCGTTATTTTCTCTTCTTTGAGTTTTGTACGTTTGTTTATTCGTTCTTTTTTTTTCAGCACTATTCGGGCCAGGGCTTAGAATACGCTATTCTATTTCCTCCTGTGGGGGATAAAAAACCCTCCCATAACCAAAAGTGTGAACTACATCTGGTGTTGAGGTTCCGTTCTCGAGCCTCTGGATCGCATGGGGTCCACCTCTTCATTGCCATTCGCTTCGTTAGGTCCACCTGACCGGAGGGTAGATGTTTTTAGGGTCGCATCTAGGGCCCATTGATTTGTTGAAAGTTATTTGTATTATGATAGGAAATACTTGGTTGCCATATAACTGTGTGTTCATTAATTAGTGTTAAGTTACTTGAAGCTATAATTGTTGATCGGAGAATATTAGTTACCTAAATTTATATAATTGTGCGCATAAATGGTTGATATTAAATAGGATGATTACTTTGCGATCTTCTTTGTGACTCCAGTCGGTAAGATGTAGGAAGGAGAAAGAGCCCGGGAATCACCCCACAGGGATTAACCGTCCGTGAGCAGGTTAGTTTTATCCTATCACCGATCGGCACGTGTGTTACACATCGGCTGTGGTCACGGCTATCCGCCAGTACGAGAGAACACCGCGGATCGAGCAACGGTTCGCGTGCTCGCTCGAACGAGCGGCGGTGCAAGCTGCCTCCGCGCGATAAACGCTGAAGCCTCTAAGCAGAAACCGCACCGGGTATCGCCACGTTTACGAAAGGCGTCTCTTTTCGTTCCGCTGGAGCCTGCCATAGCGGTCGCTGTCGCTAGTAGTCCGGCGGCTGTTTGCGTTCGGCGGGGCGGGTTTCGCCGTCTCCGTCGAGCGTGTCTTGTCGTCGTTGCAATAGTAGGCGCGGCGTGCGCGAACGGGTCAACCGACTTCGAATCCGCGACAGGCGGGATTTTGCCGTCGCCGTCTTGTTTCGAACCCCCGTGGAGCGTGAGACGAGGGATCGCTCGTAGACTGCACTTGACTTCAGGCTCCAAGGCATCCTGCGCCATTCTTGCAAGTAATATCAACCTGCAAGCATCCTGCTAACAAAAAACAAAACTGAATGCAAAAGATGAGAGCATGCTGGAAGTGCCTGCAAACAATTGTTGGATGCAGGTGAGATGTGATCAATTTCGTCCGGTCAGGGACCCTAACAGGCACTACCACTCGGATCAGAGTGGACGGGAGCATGGTGATGAACAATGGTGCTCCACATCCCCAACATCGCATAACTGGAAACTCACGCTCAGATAGAGTTTTCACTTCATTCCAGGACATGTAGACCGCAGCACCGCTTCTAGCAACCCATATGATAAAAAAGGGGTGGGCTTGCCATAAGGCGAATAGGGTTGGAAATATATAGTGTAGGCTTTGACGTGACACCGATTGATCGGAGGGGGCCGTCTCAGACCGCCCGTCTAGGGTATTGCATGTCAATGAACTGCTCATATCACCTGGGCTCTATCCTTAAGCATCACGGGTCGCCACCAGGCCACAGGTGGCATTGGGGAGTCTTACCCCTCGCAGAGGTAGTCGGTGGCTTCTACGCTCAGACCGACAGGTGGCTTTTTCTTTTGATCATTTGTTATAGTACTGTATCAATTGACAGCGCTGGTGTGTGTACACTGGATTAAAAACCAACGAGGTTTTTATGGGTACTTTGATGAACCTCGTGGTTCACGTAGCACCAAATCGATATATGTTTGCATAGCGCGTCGATCACTGTACTAAATTGCAATATTTTTATCTTCGTCTGTAAGGGATTGACAATTAACACCAAAGTTATCCTCAGAAGTTTTTTGAAATAAATTCATGCTTCTTAACTTCGAGAGAGAGGGTCAGTTCAATTTAATATCTCAGCAGTCTTTAGACTTTCGGTCCTTCGATTAAATTTCTGGGTGACAACTTTTTTCATGTTGGTAAGTAATGAAGGCTAGCTTCCAACCCAACTACACGTGTTCCGCTCGGCCCGACTACTGACCCCGATCACCTATCTCTCAGGTGATTGCCTCCGGCGGCTAACTGACGACTGACCTGTCTCGGGCGCCTCGGTTCTTTATTTATATTCATAGCTAACACCCACGTATTTTTATCTCTTGATCTGATAACGGGCAGTTGTTAAAAACTTCTTTGTTTAATAAAACCGAATTCATAATTTCCGTTGTACAATATATACTACATTTAACTTCATCATATCGAATCTCCACGCCTCCTCAGAACATCAGACGACTCTTGTAAAACTTTGGAAAACCCTGTATTACTTTGATTACTTTTTGTCACTGTCCCGATATTATTTCACCCTTTTAGAAAACCCGCACTAGAATCTTGTTCTTGTTCGTTTATATTGTTATTTTTATTTACCCGGTTATTTCTCTCGTGTTAATTTCTTTCTCTCTTATTGCTTCGCGCACGATGACTTCAGCATTTGACGATTATTGATTGACGTAATTCATTTGAACAGAATGACTCGCAATAATATCCAGATCATATGCCGACCTTTAAATTTAAGGGGGTTGAACGCCTTGATGAAGCCATTGTGAACTTAATAGGGGTAAGGAGTTTCGGACTCTTTATTGACATCACATTTTAGTGGTTTCAAGCATTTAAACATTATAAATTCATCAAGGTGGCAACTATAATAACGTATTGAATTATGTTTAAGCAGCGACCCATGTTCTTGAATTATTAATATCATACACAGATAATGGTAGAATTTGATATATAATATATAATTCAAAATATAAGACATATATATTACCTTGTAACATAATATATAATATATATATATAATTATATTATATTATAGTTATATTATATTATATTATAGTTATATTATATTGTAAGGTAATAGAAAATATTATGATTTTTATTTCTATTCTTTATACTATACTTATATCTGTATAGTATACTTTTTTATATTTAAAGTGTGACATAAATGTGTATTCATATTTATATATTATATTAATATTTTCATTCACATTTTATTATTTATATTTAATAGTAAATAGAATAATATAATATAATTATTATATTATATATCTTATAATAATATAATATAATATAATATAATAAATATAATATAATATACATTAATAATATATTATATTATTTTATAGTAATATAAAGTTATGATTTATATTTATATATATTATATTTATACATTATATTTTGTATAGTATATTTTTTATATTAAAGTGTGACATTAAGTGTGTATATTATTATATATTTATATTAATATTTTCAATTTACATTTCTATTAATTTATTTATAGCAATAGAAATAATATAATATAAATATTCTATTTATATCTTAATAATATAATATAATATAATTAATATAATATAATATAATTATATAATAAATATATTATATTATATTTATAGTAATAGAAATATTATTGATTCTATTTCTAATTCTATTATATTTATACATTATATTTGTATATCATATTTTTATATTGCGTGACATAAGTGTGTATATTATATTCTATAGTGTGTACATTTCTATTCTATTATATTTAATAGTAATAGAATAATATAATGTAATGTTTATATTATATTCATATTTGTAATTAATATAATATAATATATATATATTATATAATATAAATCCTTAAGACTATATATCTGATAATACATAACAGAACTAAGATAGATAGCAAAAGAAAGAGACAGAGACAGGGGTAATGAGAAGACAGAGAGATTGTAGATGGAGATAGGTTGATTGATTGGTTTTAACGACATGTCCACCCATCCAGGGTTACTTTATGCAACGCGGTAGGTTGTGTGGATTGTCAAATTTATTGTTACGTCTTTTTTCTCAAGATTTTATTGATGTTGACAGTAGTTGTTTTCAGTTGTTTGTTGCTAAGTAGCTGGGACATAAGTTTAAGGATAAGTTTATAGGGTAAAATTCAAGTTTGTTTAAAGCAATAGTTTTGGTAGAAAGTTTTTAAACAATTTTTATAATAATTATTTCTGTTAACCTATAGAGGGACACTAAAGTTATACATTTCGGGTCAGTGGACTGGAGCAATGGTGATGTAGATGGAGTAGACCGTACGAATAAAATCGGATAAATAAGATAGATATAAAAAGGCTAAGATTAATAGATAGATGTAGATTGATAGATATGATCAAATTGAGATAAGATTGATATGTATATTTATGGTTTTGCCAATGATTATGGTACCGTATATTAATGTAAAATAACGATAATAGAAAGATACAGTATAGGTGATTGAGAGCCTTACCTTTTGCTTGACCTCAAAATTGAGAAAGTTAGTTTAAGAAATAGTCTTTGCTGGTGACGGAACGAGACGGACGCAAAATGTCGGTTGTCCCTGTAACGAGCCATTTCTCTCTCCGCTGTTTTTGTCTTGACTTGGGTTCGAATAAATAAATACATCTAACAAAGGAAGAAGATAACATATTGTGTTTCGTTTAATGAACACGAATAAACGGAACCAGACAAAAGAAATCCCATATAACATGGTTTCAGACCGAACAAAAAGGCGATGTAAGACCAGAAGACCAAGTAGCCATCAGTACAGATCCCGAAACATACGCACAGTATATTCATACTGAGACAGCTACTCAGTTTCCAGGAGTAGCAGAGATTAGAATATCATAAAATAAGCCAAGTGTACGTCTTACGTACCGGCATCGTGACAAGGAGCATCTCGATAGGGGCAGACCCGATGCTCCCTGCGGAAATCAGTTTCACTATAAGGACCAATGACAGAAGGGGTGGGCTGGATACACATCCTCATGTGAAAGACAGGCCGATGATAGCTTAGAAGCTTGAGGTAAGTGACTTCGACGCCCTCCTTCTGAAGGCGACACACGACGGACGCCATGGAAACATATCCTACATTGAAGGTGGCATCGCCTGTATGTCATAGATTTTCAATGTGTGACAGGGTACATAAAAACAAAGCTGGTTCCGCGGCCTCTGCGTGCTCACACTGCTCACATCTGGACTACTTGAGAATGGCTTCTTCTGTCAAGAACGTGGCAAATCACATTCACTATACGTCTGCTATGTAACAGATAGACATATTGATAGATATGAACACATTGATATTCTCAGTGTAAGACGGACTAGGCATGCAACTTCTGATTTTTTTCAGTCACTTAATTTTGACCCCCCTAATATTGGGGGGCGTAAAATCTCGGCTAGTTGGTCAGTGTTCGATACTAATACAGTATAGAAAAAAGATAAAAGACAAAGTTGTGAATAAAAAATTTTTTAAGGGGAATATTCTATGAGAAATAATACCGTAAATCGGAAAATAAAAATGTAAAAAAAAATTTTTTTTATTTTTTGAGATTTCTTTTTACTCATTTCGATAATTATTTAATTGGCTATTTTCATAAAAATAAAGAAAGTATGTATTTTCTGCGTTAAAAGGGAGGGGGGGCAAATTTTCCAGTACAGTTTTCACCAAAAAAATATGGTGATTGATATAAGTAACTGTAGCTATTTTAAAAATTTAGAATCTAATAACATGACATTTTAAACTTAAATTTGACTGCTCATATATTAAATGATTTTATATATTAATTTTTTCATAGCAGAAACACTAATTAAAAGTTTTGAAATAATGACTGATGCATTTAAATGTATTAATTGAATAAATATCTATTGAAAATTTCATTAAACTCGATATTCCCGATTTTTGGTAAATTTCTTTTCAATCGCTAATGTGAAATTCAATGTTTGTAAACCCATTTTTAAATGCATTTTTTAGGCCGAACGCGATTGAAATTGACAAAAAAATCGTTTTAAATGTATTAAAAATGAATTAAATGTGTAATATTATTGCTTTTTATTGATGGTCATTATGTTACAATTTAATCATTTTTAATACTTTAAAACGATTTTTTTTGTCAATTTCAATCGCGTTCGGCTAAAATGCTATTTAAAAATGCGTGTTTACAAATGAATTTCACATTAGCGATTGAAGAAATTTACCAAAAATCAGGGAATTATCGATTTATGAATTTTCAATATATTTTATCAATTAATACATTTTATAATGCAATCAGTCATTTTATTTCAAACTTTAATTAAGTGTTTCTGCTTGAAAATTAATATATAAAATTATTTAATATATGGCAGTCAAATTTAACGTTTAAAATGTCATGTTATTAGATTCTAAATTTTTTTAAATAGTACATTACTTTAGTACAATCACCCCTATTTTTTTTGGTTGGAAAACTGTACTGACAATTTTCCCCCCCTCCCTTTTTAAGCAGAAAATATCATTCTTCTTTAAATTTTATAGAATAATACCAATTAATAATTATCGAAATGAGTAAAAAGAAATCTCAAACAAAATTAAAAAAATTTTTTTTTTTCATTTTATTTTCCGATTTACGGTATTTTATTTTCCTCAATAGAATATTCCGCTTTTAAAAAAATTTTTTCTATTCACAACCTTGATCTTTTTATCTTTTTTATCTTACTGTAATTAGTATCGAGCACTGACCAAACTAGCCAGATTTTTAACCCCCATATAGGGGGGGGGGTCAAAAATTTATGACCTGAACAAAATCAGAATTTTTGCCATGCCTAGTCCGTCTTACACTGATAATATCATGTGTTCATATCTTATCATATGTTATCTGTTTAGCATAGCAGACGTATGTGATGTGATTGCCACTTCTTGAAGAAGAAGGCCAATTTCTACAAGTGTCCAGAGTGAGCATTGTGAGCACGCAGATGGCCGCGACAGCTTGTTTTTTATGTACCCTGTCACACATGAATCTATGACATACAGGCGATGCACCTTCATGTACGCGATATGTTCCATGGCGGTCCGTCGTGTGTCGCTTCAGAATGGAGGGCTCGAGTCAACTTACTCAAGCTTTCTACGCTATCATCGGCCTGTTTTTCATGAGGATGTGTACCAGCCACCTTCTGTCATTGTCCTTATGTTGAAACTGATTTCGCAGGAGCATCGGTGTCTGCCCGGCTTATCGAGATGGCTTCTTGTCACGATGCCGGTAACGAGAGTACACTTGGCTTATTTTATGATATTCTTATCTCTGCTACTCCGACAACTGAGTAAGCTTGTCTCAGTATGGAATATACTGTGCTAGTCTTGGATCTGTACTTGATGGGCTACTGCGTCTTCTGGTCTTTCATCGCTTTTCTTGTTCGTCTGAAACCATTGTTTATTGGAATTTCTTTTTGTTGGGTCCGTTATTCGTGTTCATTAACGAACACAATTGTTATCTTCTTTTAGATGTTTTATTTATTCACCCAAGTCAAACAAAACGCACCGAGAAATGGCCTCGTACAGGCAGACCGACATTTTGCGTCCGTCTCGTTCCGTCACCAGCAAAGACTGATTTCCTAAACAACTTTTCTCAAATTTTAGGTCAGCAAAGGTTAAGCTCTTTCAATCACCTTATGTATCTTTCTATATCGTTAATTTTACTTACATAACTACGGTACATATTCATTGGCAACCCATAAATTATGTAAAATATCAATCCTATCTCAATTTGATCTCTCTTATCAATCTTCTATCTACTATTAATTATAGCTTTTTTATCATCTTCTATTTATCGATATTCGTAGGTCTATCTCCATCTACACATCACCATTGCTCCAGAGTCCACTGACCGGAATGTTAGTAACTTGTTAGGGTCCCATCTATAGGTTAAACGAAATAATTATTTATAATTTTTTTTTTTTTTTTTGTTAAAATTTCTACAAACTATTGCTTTATAAAACTTGCATTTTACCCTATAAACTTATCCCTTAAACTTATTCCAGTCTACTTAGCAACAAACACTGAAAACAACTTACTGTCAAAATCATAAAAGTCCTTGAGAAAAAAGACGTAACAATAAATTTGGACGCATCCATACAACCCCGTTGGCATAAATAACCCTGGATGGGTTTGCCATGGTCGTTAAAACCAATCAATCAATCCATCTCCATCTACTATATCTCTCTGTCTCTCTCTATACCCTGTCTCTGTCTCTTCTTCTGCCTATCTATCTTAGTCTGTTTATGTATTAATCGGATTAATATAAGGTCTTAAGGATTATTATATTATTTTAATTATATATATTATATTATTTATATTATAAATATGATATAATATACCCATTAATTATATTATTTTCTATTACTATAATAATATAGAATAGAATGATAATTGAAATATTAATATAATATAGAATATATATCACACTTATGTCACGCAATATAAAAATATGATATCAAATATAAATGTATACATATCAATAGAAATAGAAATAGAAATCATAATTTTCTATACTATATTAATATATATATTATTATATTATTATTTAATTATATTATAATTATATTAAATTTATATTTTATAGATATAATTAATATTATATTAATATTATTTCTATTGCTATAAATATAATATAATAGAAATGTAAAGTTGAAAATATTAATTATAATATATATATAATATACAACTTATGTCACACTTAATATAAAATATACTATACAAATTATGTATAATATATATGATATAATATAAATCATACATTTTATTCTATAAATATATATATATATATATTATTATAATTATATTTATTATATATATTATTTATATTATATTATATATTATTAGATTAAATATAATATTATTTATATTATTTCTATTACTATAAATAAATATATCAAATGTGAATTGAAATTTAATATATATATAAATATGATATACACATTTATGTCACACTTACTATAAAAGTATACTATACAGATATAATGTATAGATATAATGAGAATAAGAAATAAAATCATAAATTTCTATTTCTTTAATATAATAAATATAATATAATATAAATAAATATAATATAATTATTATATTATATTATATTATATTATTTATTATGTTACAAGGATATATTATATATTCTTAATAATTTTGAATCTACTATTATATTATCAATTCTACCTATCTATCTGTTATATATTAATATTCAAGAACATGGTCGCTGCTTAACAAATTCAATACGTTATTATAGTTCCCTTGATGAATTTTTTTTTGAAAAAATAAAAATTTTTTAAAAAATTGCCTGAAGACCACTAAAATGTGATGTCAATAAAGAGTCGAACTCCTTACCCTATTTTAAGTTCACATGGCTTCATCAAGGCGGTCAACCCCCTTTAAATTAAGGTCGGCATATGATATGGATATTATTTGCGAGTCATTCTGTTCTAAATTGAATTACTAATTGCAATAATCGCAATGATGAAGTCATTTTTCGTGCGGGAAGCTTAAAGAGAAGAAAGAAATTAACACCGAGAGAAAATAACCGGTGTAAAATAAAAAATAAAATATAAACGAACAAGACAAGTATTCTAGTGGGGTTTCTAAAATGTGTGAAATAATAGTGGACACTGAAGCAAAGTAATCAAGTAATACAGGGTTTTCCAAAGTTTTACAAGACGTCTGTCTGATGTTCTGAGGAGGTGGAGAATTCGATATTCGATGAAGTAAATGTTATATATTGTACAACGGAAATATGATTCCGGTTTTATTAAACAAAAAGTGTTTTACAACTGCCCGTTATCAGATCAGAGATAATACGTGGGTGTAGCTTATGAAATATAAAAGAACCGAGGGCCCGATGCAGGTCAGTCGTCAGTTAGCCCCTGCGGGGCAATCAACCGGAGGCGAGTGAGGTGATCGGGGTCAGTAGTCGGCCGAGCGGGACCACGTGTGTTGGTGTTGGGAAAGCTAGCCTTCATATTACAACTGAAAAAGCTTGTCACCAGAAAATTTTTAATCGAAGGACCGAAAGTCAAAGACTGAATATTTAATTGAACTGACCCTCTTCTCTGAAGTTTAAGAAGCTTGAATTTATTTCAATAAACTTCTGGAGGATAACTTGGTTGTTATTGTCATCCCTTACAAACGAAGTAATATTGCAATTTAGTACAGTGACGACCGCGCTATGCAACATATATCGATTTAGTGCACGTGACCAACGAGGGTTCATCAAGGACCCATAAAACCCTGCGTGGTTTTTAACCTCCATGTACTACACCCAGCGCTGTCAATTGATACGTATATACAAATGACAACAGAACAAGCACCCCTGTCGCTAGGCGTTAGAATGCACCGGAACTGCACCTCTGCAGAGGGGTAAGATCCCCCAATGGGGCACCTGTTGGCATGGGTGGCGACCCGTGATGCTTAAGGATAGAGCCCAGGTGATGCGCAAGTTCATGACATGCAATACTCCACTAGACGGCGGTCTGAAGCCCTCCGATCAATCGGCTGGTACAGTCAAGCCTCAGCACCTATCTGATTTCCCAACCCTAATTGCCCTTATGGCAAGGCCCCACCCTTTTTTTATCATTGGGTGGCTAGAAGGGGTGGCTGCGGGTCTACATGTCCTGGGAATCGAAGTTAAACTCTATCTGAATGGTGAGTTCCAGTTATGGAGGTTATGGGGAATGGTGGAGCACCCATTCCATCCACAATTGCTCCTGGTCACTCTGATCCGAGTGGTAGTGCCTGTTAGGGTCCCTGACCCGGACAAATTGATCACTCTCAGCCTGCATCCAACAATTGTTGTCAGCACTTCCAGCATCGCTCTCATCCTTTTGCCATTCAGTTTTTGTTTTTTTGTTAGCAGGAATCTTGCAGGTTTGATATTACTTGCAAGAATGGCGCAGATGCTTGAGCCTGAGTCAAGTGGTCTACGAGCGATCCCTCGTCTCACGCTCCACGGGGGGTTCGAAACAAGGACGGCGACGGCAAAATCCCCGCTGTCGCGATGTCAAGTCGTTTGACCCGTCGCGCACGCCGCCGCGTATGCAACGACGACAAGCCACGCCCGACGGAGACGGCGAACCGCCCGCCGAACGCAACAGCGCGCTACTAGCGACAGACGACCGCTATGGCAGGCTCCAGCGGAACGAAAGAGACGCCTTTCGTAATACGTGGCGACACCGGTCGCGGTTCTGGCTTAGAGGCTTTCAGCGTTTATCGCGCGGAGGCAGCTTGCACCGCCGCTCGTTCGAGGAGCACGCGAACCGTTGCTTTGATCCCGCGTTTCTCTCGTACTGGGACGGAGCGTGACCACAGCCGATGTAACACACGTGCCGATCGGTAGGATAAAACTAACCTGTCTCACGACGGTCTAATCCCTGTGGGGTGATTCCGGGCTCTTCTCTCCTACATCTTACCGACTGGATGTCACAAAAGATCGCAAGTAAGTTTCTATTTAATATCAACCATTTACATGCGCAATTAATATAATTTTAGGTAACTAATATTCATCCCCGTATTCCCAACCATTATAGCTTCAAGTAACTTAAACCTAATAATGAACAACAGTTATATGCAACCAGTATTCGCTATCTAATACAAATAACTTTCAAATCAATCTATGGCCATAGATGCGACCTAAAACATCCTACCCGCTCCGGGTAGAGTGGACTAGAAGAATGGCAATGAAGAGGTGACCCCTGCGACCAGAGCTAAGAAACTGGAACCATCAACACCAGATGTAGTTCACAACTTTTGTTATGGGGAGGGTTTTATCCTCCACAGAGGAATAGAATTAGCGTATTCTAAGCCCTGGCGTAGTGCTGAAAAAAAAGAACGAATAACTATAATACAAACTCAAGGAAAGAGAATGAACGGTAGAATTTAACTCTCTCACCCCTAAAACAGAGGTTTTGTTGGTTACTCTGAACGGAGTGTATGTTTTAGCTATTATACGTCTCGTCTTGCAAACAAAACAGCATTGTTGCCCATAGCCGCACGAACGTTTCCTTCGTGTAACGTAGGGCGTCGTCACGGTACCAATAATGATATTGTTCGTAGTGCCTTTTCTTTGGACGCAACTAATATCTAATTGTTACTTCTTTACGTCTTACTCTGGTCCTATTCTTCCGGCCGGGTATATCTTCTAATGGTCTGTATATCTTCTACAGGTCTGGTCTTTCTTATCTGGGGATTCTGTGTCTGGGTTTCGGTTGGGGATCATTCCTTATCAGAAGCCTGTGCTATTGTTAGCTTTTAGTAAATAACAACAAGACTTCGATTTACTATGATGTTACTTTATTCAATGAACCAGACCAGACAATTCACGCCAGTGAGCTCACATCTTACTAGCTTCGCCTTCTAAGTCCTAATCCCAACTATAACTGCAACTAACTGAGTTGCTTACACTTAAACCGGAAGGGCTTCTATTGACTTCCGTTCTCACGTTCCGATCCCAGGACGCAAGGTGAGAGTGAGGTCAAGCATTGTCACTCACTCTCAAGGCCATCAGCTGTACTGATCGCCATAAGGATTTCTCTACTATCTTAGAAAGTAATAGGGATCCAATTAATATGTAACACTGGGCCCCCAGCGCTTCGAGACCTTATTTTTGGATTGTCCTCGTTTACAGTCAAAACCTGCTGTTTTTAAAATCACTGTTCATGTTATTGTTTCTTGGATCAATTTGCTGCATCAAATTATAACAGTGAATAGCGTCTCAACTTTGTCCAAATGGCGTCTGTTGTTGTGTTCGGTTTTTTTTCTTGTTATTATCTGTGTTCTGACAGCGTCATTTGTAGTGATAATATAATATCATAGTAATGCCGAGTTTTATTGACAGTACATTGTCCACTTCGTTGGTGGTCAGCGCGGCAGCAGCAGCAGCAGCAAGCACTTTTCTCTGTTAATGAGAAAAGGTTTTTGACACTGACCGTAATCGATAAGGACAACGTTTGACAAGTAATATAAATCACTGGATTCAGATCGATCAACTCAAAAGCCCTTACAATAGCGACAAGCAAAAAAACGTGACAAAAAAAAAGATGGTAAAAAAAAAACAACAAAATAAAAAATAATAAAAAATTGGACAACAACAACAACAACACGATAACAGCAAAACCATACAAATCACATAGCAGAAGGAAAATATTTTATTAAATCAACGCCGTTGAAAACGTGCCACGTGTTTTGAAAGCAATGATAAAAAAATAATCTAATGTTTATGATATTAAATACTAGCTGTTCTATGTGATATGACAGTTAAGATTTATACCTTTCATTCCCTCTTTATGATAGAGCTAGGGAACGACAGCACAGCAATGTATATAGAGAAATACACTGGAAATTTTATTTTACTATATGGAATATATTGATTTTTTTTTTTTTACTATAGAAATGCATAGAAATTATTTTACGATAGAAATGTATAGAAAATTATTATTCTTTTATAGCATTTATTATCTTACTATGGAAATGGATTAGAAATTACACATAGAAAATATTTTTACGTGTATTGGAATTATTTTAAATATAGAAATGTATCAGCATTATTTTATAGAAATATATTGATAATTATTTTTGCTAAAGAAAGGAATTAGAAATTATTTATGAATAGAAATTATTGTTTTTATTATAGAAATGTAATAGAAATTGTCGCCCTTACTCGCCAGCTCCACTCTGATCCGGTGTGGTCGTACCTATTAGGATCTATTCTATGGTCAAATAGATGTGTTCAAAATTATTTGTATTCGATAGGAATATAATGGCATATATGTAAATTAATTTGTATTAAACAAAATAGTTTGGCATTAAATGACCCACAGAGGTTGATATGCCGTTAACAAAACTCAAACTCAAACAAACTCAAAAATAGATAATAGAAGCTATAAAATTTAATTACGGATTTTATTATTAATTACTGCGAAACCATTATTTCTAAAAATAATTCTTTTATTGGCATTTCAGTCTCGGAAGACTATAAATATAGTTTGTGTGCCCCTGAAGTTTACAGCGCCTCCCTGTGACTGTAAAGTCCAATGTTAGAAAAAACATTTCGACCACAGATGTCGCATGAAGGCTGTCCTAAAGATGTACCGGTGCTTTGTTGCCGCTGCTTTCTTCTGAACCTCCTAGCTTCGTGGTGTTGCGCCAGGGTGTCTTCAGACATGAACAGTCCTCTACAGAGAGCCTGCCGCCACCGAGGGCGGTCCTGAATCAAATTTTCAGGGGCATTGCCAAAGCAGCTGAGATCGTTCTTGCAGACATCATTGAAACGCATCTTGGGGCGACTAATCTGTCTCTTACCAGACGAAAGCTCTGCATAAAGGGTATCCTTCGGTATTCGTCCATCATCCCTCCGGCAGACATGACCCAGCCATCGGAGACGACGCTGTCTCAGTAGAGAACACAAGCGTGGGAGTTGAGCTCTCTCTAGAACTGCTGTATTTGTGATCGAAACCATATAACTGCGAGAAAACAAGTGTCTTTTATTAATAGAAATGATAATTGAAGCCATATGGTTATTAGTATTAGATTGGTTTGGTTTGTTTTGTTTACGGCATATCAACCTCAGTGGGTCATTTAATGCCGATAAAGTTTTGAAAAATGCAATTCTTAATGGATAATACAATTTTTTTATAAATACATTTTTCCTATTTTTAACCCATAGACGGGACCCTAACAGATACTACCACTCCGGTCAGAGTGACCAGGGAGCAATGGTGATGAAAGGGGTGCTCCACATTCCCCAAACCTCCAAAACCTGGAACCTCACCATCAGATAGAGTTTAACGTCATTCCCAGGACATGTAGACCGCAGCCACCGCCTTCTAAGCACCCATCATGTAAAAAGGCGTTGGGGCTTGCCATAAGGCAATAGGGTTGGGAAAATACATATAGGTGCTAGGGCTTGACGTGACCAGCCGATTGATTGAGGGAGCCTCTCCGACCGCCGCGTCTAGCCCAAGATAGGGGCCAAAGTGAGTTTGCATGTCTGATACTCATCCACCTGGCTCTATCCTTAAGCATCACGGTCGCACCCACGGCCAACAGGTGGCCCAATTAGGGAGCTTACCCCTCTGCAGAGGTGCAGTCGGTGCATTCTTAACGCCAGCCAAACACGCGGTATTAGTATTAGATGGGAATATTTGAACCCATACAACTCTGTACAACGTATTTGTACTTGATTGGAATATTCGATATCATATAAACGAAAAAAAAAAAACTCTTGAGTAATAACTATCCAAAATGTAAAATATTACTGTACAATGAGCGAGATTCCCTAACCCTAGCCATAAAATAACCATGGACGGGTTATATGCCATTAAAGTTATCAATAAATTTATCACCAATTAAAATTCTCATTACACCTCCTGAATTTAATTCTCATTCTTTTGTTCATCTTTTAATTCTTCAGAGTATCTGATCACCTGCAAAGAGGGAGTCCCCCTCCTAAATAAAAATAGATATGTCCTGAGTATGACACGTATCATATACGTACCTGAATAAATAAATACATTCTTTAGAAAAATCAATTAAATAACGTACCAAAAACACAATTCCCTAACCTCATAAAATAACCTCGATGCTGCCATGCCATTAAAATCAGTCGATCAATCCAATCAATTAATCAAAGCTGAGACCAACAGAAAGTATTGGTATATCATAGCCACACGAAAGGAAACACGTCAAAAAATAGGCTATATATAACGGAATATAAATTTTAATGTAATTTTTCCAAGGTGCTTTGTCTGAAAATAAGCAGTAAATATGCATACTAGAAACCAGTGACATAAAAGCCTTTGATTGCATAGCTTACCATAGTTTTTTCACTGAACAGATGGACTCGCTACTTCTAATACACTTCTCTACCCGGATTATAGTGCCTGTCAAACCTTAAAGAATTATTTTTAATCATTTCAAACTCTCTAAAATAGTTTCTCTACAAGAATTTTTTTCCTGACGATGACTAAGAATCGAAACTAGTGAGAAAAAATAAACAACATAAAATAACATAAAATAAATATTCCTGTTTATATCATCTCTTTTGTTCTCTAGCCGGATCGAAACGCCGACAGAATTTCGATGGCCAAGTTCCTTACCCTTGCGGCCATCGCGATTCAATCAGGGGTGATCAATTAATCAAAGCTGAGACAACAAAAACTCGTTAAATCCAAAGATTTCTATTTTAGAGAACAATGAAAGTTTTCATTCATTGTTGTTTTTTTTTATCTCTTGATAAATACAGCTTCAGGCCTCGATAAAAAAAAACTTTTTTTAAAACTCACCTCGTATACAATGAGTATCATCTGTTGTGTTTGTGTGTCTGCTTATGTGTATGTGGTATTTGTGTTATAGTGTCTCTCTTTTGTGATTGAGATGCTGGGGAAAGTATACAAGCGCCTTGACTCTATCTCTAATATCAAAACGTGTCATTTTGTATAAATATATTTGCGTCTATTCTCAGGTGTGGACATGTTTGTGTATGTTTGGTTGTCATAGAATAACACTTGTTTTCATCTGTGTACGGGATGTGGATGGGCATTTTATTGATAACGCATCTATCTAACCCACATACCATATTAGTATATATATATATATATATATATATATAATATAAAGTAAAGTCGACGGGCCCGCCTTAAGTCGTAATCATCCAGTCAGCGAGGGAGTCCTATCCGCTTTTCAATTTAGCGCTAAAACAAGGAGATTGTTTTGGCGTCCTGGGTGGAGCGCCACACCTACCACCAGCTCTCTACTTACCGCACAGATCCCTGTGCTACTCATACGCTGAGTTGGCGAGGACGTAATCGATAGACCTTGTGGTTTCTAGACGAAGCTCTACCGATGAGC
Source organism: Doryteuthis pealeii (assembly GCA_023376005.1). NCBI lineage: Eukaryota > Metazoa > Mollusca > Cephalopoda > Myopsida > Loliginidae > Doryteuthis > Doryteuthis pealeii. Next base: position 41,847,393 of record CM042138.1, read on the forward strand.
TACCGGCCCATTAGATATACTAGCAATATATGCACCTCCAGGTGCAAGTATTTTAAGTTTTAATATAATAATATCATATTACATTAGAAAGGCCAATGAAACTGAATAAAAATGCAGATAAATTGATTTGGAAAGAGGGGGCATGATGAAAAATAGACAACTTTTGAACTAACTCTTCCATCATTTTCAATTTACTCCTATTCCTAATTTAACTATTTAGTTTAAAATGGAAGTAAAGAATAATATTTAGTTATTTCTTTTTGTTAAGGGATTTCTTTTAAGATATTTGAGAGAATTTTGCTCATATTCATAAGATAAAACTAAACAATTAAGAAATCACTAATATTAAGCAATATTTATTAAAATCAATTTTTAAGATCAATATGCAATTATCCTTCGCATTCAAGCTGTAACCCTGTTTTGTTGTATATATAATACAACTGGGCATGTTATTTGTATGTAATACTGGTCACAGTTTAATGATGTAAAACAATTTTATTATATTGAGGTTTAATAAATAAATCATGGAGAATGTGATGTAATAACTAAAGGGATTGTGACTTTGTATAGTAATATAGTTTTTCGGTTACAGACAGAAAACATACAATCCATTATAATAGATTATATTATATTATACTGTCTGTGTGTGTGTCCTACAAGGACTAGCTTCTCTTTAAACGCAAAATCGGAAATCTTAGAATTGTCCACACCAGTCAAAATTATTTCTTGTACTCTTGGACTGGAGAAGCAACTATATAGATACTAAGGCAAGTTACCGGTTACTCATGACCGGACTATATATAAAGATTGACCATAGATAGGCGATAGATTCTGATCGCGAATGCTAGACTGTGATTTTGTTCACTAAAATTAAACTAACTGGCTGGTATAGCTATAATAGAAACAGGCAGCGAACAATATATTATTACAGCAGCAGCTGATTACAGCAATTTTTGCAAATCGGTATTGATTTTTGGTTCATTAATTAATTAATAGTCTAAGGGATTATATTAATTTAATTATATCCTAAGGGATATAATTACTTAATTGAACCACAAATCACCGGATTTTGCAAATTTGTAAAAAAAATCAGTAAAAAAAAATCAATAACACATTTGGGCGTGCTTTCTTAGTTAGAAGGAAATTAAGTGTATGCAGAATTTCGAAGTCTGAGTGCCTTCCGATTCGAGTTATAGGTCGACACGTCCATAGCAAACTTCTTTTATATATATAGATCCACCATAAAAGATTTGAAGTAGTATTTGGTATATAAGATGTTCACAGAGTATTAACTCTGGTTCTTATAAACAATTGGTTAAGCTTACAGGATAAGTCGCAATGCGGACATTTCAGTTAGGAAAAACGACACATGTTAGTTACATTTATATGGACTTTTAAACATGTATAGGGAACGAGTTGCCCAGAACCATAGAATGTCACAAGTGTCCAAACATCACAGTAGGTATTATAGACAAATAGGTGGAAAACACTTACTGCTGGCAGTGTCGTGTCTGTGCGTCTGGCATCACTATAGGTTTGCTGGAGAGAGTGACAAGCACGTCCAGGCTTGTTCAGTTGCATCAGAAGAAGAGGGTTCCTCCTTGGTCCTCCTTGGGTTCCTGTGTCACGTGACCAAAATAGGGTCTCCAGACACAGGAGATTTACCAAAACCTCTACAAGGGAGACGCCCTTACAGTATAATATGCCACCGAAGAACACCGCCCACAAAAATAAGCTATATATAATGGGGGGCGGAATATAAATTCTTAATGTAATTTTCCAAGGTGCTTTGTCTGAAGAAAGCGGTAAAATGCCAATTGCTTAGATACCAGTGGACAATAAAAGCCTTTGATTGCAATAGCTTACGGCATAGTTTTTTTTCAACTGAACAGATGGACTCGAATACTTCTTAAATACACTTCTCTACCCGGAATTATAGTGGCCTGTCAACACTTTAAAAATTATTCTAATTATTTCAACTCTCTAAAATAATTTCTAACAAGAAATGTTATCCTGACGATGACATAAGGTGAAACGAGTTGATAAAAATAAATAACCATAAGATAAATTTTCCTGCTTGTATTATCAACTTTTTTGTTCATCTAGCCGGGATGAACCGACAGAATTTTCGACTGCCAATGTTCCTTACCTTGCGGCCATCAGCGCTGTCAGTCTGGGGGTGAACAATTAATTGATACATACTTACGGGGGTTGGTGTTTACAGCTCACCAGAGAACTCTAAGTCTGTTATATTATCTTAGCGAATGGCGATTCTGTCTTACGCTAACGGTGAAATTTTCAATTAATCTTGCCCCTCAACAGTCTCTCCATGGGAGTTGGGAGCATAATATAATAATATACTATATATAATATATATCTGTGTGTGTGTGTGTGTGTTGTGTGTGTGTGTGTGAGAAAAAGAAGATAAGTGTATTAGAAAACTCGATATTGTGCTATGGGATAGGGTTTATCTGGTTTATTTTAACTTTATCCATGAACATGTGAGTATCCACGCCATGGGTAGGAACGACTCAGGTCCCAAAATGTAGTGGGAAGTGAGTCATTTTCCTTCTCCTAGACTGGCTGTTTAACCAAGGCTAAAGAACCCTTTCTTTTCTGCTCATCAAGCCCATAACTCTGTGGGGTGTGTATGTGTGGGGGGTAGAACAATTGATTCAAGCCAATGGCATTAGGGACGTGAACCGATAAGGCCGTCCATTTTCAATGACAATGACCGTAACCATCGCACTTCCCCGTGTACATGTGTAGGTTATTTACTCAAGCTGGATGTCACCAAGGTCGTAATTATGGGGCAACCAGCGAGGGTCAGACTCTCATATTTGGTTTGAATTCGGGAGATATCGTTTCCTAGTTTGGTTGTCAAGATTAAAGAGCGAAATTCTTCCCTGCATATTTACCTATACTTGGCTGGACAGGCGTGGGGTGGGGATAACGTTGATTATGCCTTCCCCACGGGTTATTAATTATTCTAACCCGGATTTAAAATGATCGTTAGATTTCACTGCTTATGATGATAACCATTGCACAACTGCGCACGAGTGTCTGTGTTTGTTAATGTGGTGTGTGCGTTGTGGTGTGTATACGTGTTAGTATGTGTGTGTATTGTGTTATGCGCGTGAGCGGTCTATGTGTTTGGGAGTGAGTGTGTCGGAGTATGTAGTTGGTGTGTAATATGTTGTGTCATGGTGAGTATGTTGGTGTATGATTTTGTGCATGTTTTTGTGAACGTATATAGACCACGAGAAAACAGCTATACGGCACCGTGCCACATATCACCAAACCATTCCGAGTAAGACGAGAACAAAGACACGCGGGACACAACTGCTGGAGAATGCAATGGACGAACTCATAGCGACGTCCGCTGTGGAGCCAGCACAAGTAGACAAGCAGTGTGGGCCGACCAGCAAAAACGTCTTGATCAGCTCTGTGGCGATACAATGCTGCATAGAGGACCTCACCGATGATGTGAGCGATAGGGACGGATGGATGAGAGATTGTATGGAATGCGTGCTCACAGCACGACATGACGATGATGATATAAGTGTCAGTCGAATACATTTGTCTCTGTGTGTGTGTGTGTGTGTGTGTGAATGTATGTGTGTATTATGTGTGTGGGTGTAGGTGTTTACCAGTAAAATGTATCCCTCTGTGGGCAAGAAACACTCTCTTCTCTCTCTGACAAACAGCAGTAAGCGACTACTTCGAAGAGAACGGTAAAAACTAGGTTCATATTGTCCGAAAACTCTTAGCGTCACATATTGTAGCCCACTGCGTCGCGCGCGCATGCTCAGTGGTGTTTTAGGATCGTGGCCAAGTTTTCAGAATAACGATTGTTCCTTTATTCACAATTTTTTTATATGCGCGCGACCCCGTCCTCACATTGTACGCCCTGTCCCGTCCTGTGTTTAGTGGGATACATTGCTGGTGGGCCGGCCTGTAAAACCCCTTCCCCGGCCTTCCCATATCCTACACGGCCCGCAACTCCCTAACCCCCACGGCAACCTGGCCAGGCTGAGACGACAGGCTGTCAGGACAGGGTGTCAGTGGCAGTGTGGACAAGCTGTGTTTAGGTTGACTATGTCAAGCCGTAAGGAATGAACCAGAGACGACGCCGAACGAAATTCCATCAAGTGTGGATGGACGTCGTTGGCCGTCGGGTAGAAAGAGGCACGGATAGGGATAGGGGTGGGATAGGGGTAGATTAGGGAGGCAACTTTGCGGTATGTTTTATGGTATTCCGTTTTATGTGGCGTGTGTTCTTTTTTGTTGAATCATACGACAATCTAGTTGGATGTTTTAAAGAAAGAAAGAAAGAAAGAACGAAGAGAGGTGACTGCTACATACAAGGGTGTAAGATAAAGATTATTATTTGATTTCTAAACTGTTTTGGTTTTATTTTAATGAATAATAAGCAAAATCTCTTCAATGATCTTAAATTAAATCCATTAACAAGAAAAATAACTGTCTTTTTCTTTTA
>CM042138.1:41851990-41859490 GCA_023376005.1 Doryteuthis pealeii
AAAAAGAGAGAGAAAATAGAACTTTTCCTTTGTATGGCAACCGGTCAAGAGAAGGAATATAGATATAAATCATATCACCCCGTGCATAATATACACCTGGGTCAAATTTTGCTTTGCGAGAGTTGGTTAAATAACATAAGTGTGTAATCGTAACGGTACTTAAATCACAGGACTAGTACACTTTGTGCATTTTTTATTGAATTATGTGCTGCTATTTGAATGCGTACTTTGTAGTAACATCTTTGTGGGTAAGTAGAACAAGAATTAACCAACAAGCACAAAAATAGAGGGATGATGATACATCAATAATAAAAAAAAAGGAAACGCGAAGCTGAATGCGAAAAGAATAAAAATCATGATGATGTCATTCTATCTTGTAATGGTTTGTCTTTATCGTCAATTTTTAACAAGGATTTTTTTTCGGGTTTTTTGTATTAATTCACCGCATTGCCGCCGAAAGATTATATAAATTCCGTAGAAAAAAAGGAAATAAAAAAAAAAACAAAATAAAATGCACATGTCAATGTATTCAAGTTTGAAATGAAAGCAACGAAAGAACGAATTAAGAAAGCAAGAAAAAATTTGAAAAATAACAATAAAATTAAAGAAAAAATTAATAAAAAGAAGAAAGAAGAAAAAAAAAAACGTGTGAAATTAAATTTGCAATGGAAGAAATAACCCTAATCTCTTGCCTAACAAAAACGAAAACTGGCTAATATATATTATTTATTATATATATATAATATTACTATACCACACTTCAGCTTTTGTAAATATATAATAATATATATATAATATATATTGTGTGGTTGTATGTTGTTGTGTGTGTTGTATGTGTGTGTGCGTGTGTGTGTGTTTTTTGTGAGTTGTGTGTGTTTTGGTTATTTAAAAACTAGACTTGGCACTAACATCAACATTACGATGATTAGTTTTTTGGACCGTATATCTTAATATATTATATATATATTATATATTATATATATATAATATAGAATTATATATATATATATTATTATATAAATATAATATATATATATATATATATATATATATGTAATATTGCTTTTTTGTTAATGATCTATTTACGTAAAATGCTTGTACTACATCTGTTTAGATTTGCAGCGTTATCTTGTTAACAAACGACACACGAGGTTTTGTATATTATGTGAATAGAAAAGTTTAAAAAAAGAACAACTAGAGTAGAAAGAAACGAGATGAAAGAGATAGCTTGTGCAAAACATGGTCTTTATTTCAAGTCACTTTATTATTAACTATAACCGCGATATGGCTCATCGGCGTCGACTAAAGCTTTTTAGAACCGAACAAGTGCGTATTCCAAGAGCCGCTATGGATAAACACAACAGGGTATAAGTGTATATACTCATATATCTATATACTTTATTATCTGTATATAGTATAGCTATACTTATAGTTAAAAAATGTCTTTGTTTTTATAATTGGCGTTATTGTGAAGCTTAAAAATAAATAAATGAATGAATGTCTCGATTTATGAGGCAAGGGGGGCGCCGAGTGAACAATAACAAAACTCGGGCTTTAAGTGATCGCCGAAGGGAATAGATTTTTGGATGTTGTTTTTTTTAGAAGCATTGTGAAAAAAGATATGATATATTATATTTTATATTTTTGGTTGAAAGCATTACAGTGTGTGGTGGTGTGTGTGTTGTGTGTGTGTGTGTTGTGTGTGTGTGCGTTGTGTATCACAGGGTCGCTCAAGTTGCAGATATATGAGAGTAAAAGTATATTATATATTAATAATAGTATTTATGTTAGGATATATTATGTATTATACTAGTCGATGCTTCGTGTCGTGTGTGTGTGTTGTGTGGTGTGTTGTTAACATTTGTGAGATGTGGTTACAATATGTAATTCATAATGCTAATCAGATGTTTGCCAAAAGAGTTGATATCAGTTTGATAGATGTGTACAGGTGTTTTGCCATAATGTCATGACTGAACAGTCATGAGTTTTGAGTAACGTGCTAAGATAAAGTTAGAGTTTTTAAATAAAGTTCGTTAGAATCAAAAGTGGAAGCTGGGGAATTTATTCCATATCGCTTTGGGCAATTATGATTGACATATGAGATGCGCCAACTCCACCGGCACGGTTCTATAACTTTGCGTGAGAATAGTTTAGTTTTAGGTTGTCATGAATATATATAGGCTGTAAACAGCATGGAGTGATACATTCCCACTGTCCCATGCTCCACCCGTCCGAATGAGCCGTGAGGTGTGGAAGCTCACGATATGTCTATATATTGATGATACGAGGTAAGATAGTTAACGAAGAAATAGTGTCCAGTCCAGCTGTGAGAATTAACAAGATCAGTATGATATGACGTGATATGCGAGTACAAGATGAAAGAAAGTTTACACTCTCACTATATTAGCTCGACTAAGTGTGTGTGTGCTCACTCTCGTCTCTCGGTAGGTCTCTCGTCTTCAGTCAGCCTCTCTCTCTGCTGCGTACGATCGTTTGTCGAGTAGATCTTTTTAAGGGTGATAGAGACAAAGAAAGAGATATTATGATAGATAGATAGATAGATAAAAAGAAGAGAGTAGATAGGAGAATAGAAAGATAGAGGATAGATAGAGAGATGAAAGATAGAAGAGATAGATAGAATAGAAAGAAAGAGAGATATATATAGAGAGAGAAAGATAGAGAGTAGAAAGAGACTATATAGAGAGGATAGAAGAGAGAGAGTATAAGAGATAGAAAGATAGAAAAAGAGAGAAAGATAGATAGTAGAAGAAAGAGATTGAGAGAGAGATGAAAGAAAGAGAGATATGATAGAAAGAAACAGAGATATATAGGAGATAGAACTAGAGAGATAGAGAGATAAGAGAAAGAGAGATAGACAGATGACAAATAGAAGAAAAAGTGATAGATAGATAGATAGATGTAGATAGAAGGTGGTAGATAGATAAATAGATGATAGAAAAGAGAGAGACAAAGAGAGTGGATAGATAGAAAATAGATAGATAGATAGATAGTAGTATTTGAACAGTCAGTTTGTCCTCTAATCACTCAGTTTTGAGATTTAACAACGGGGACATTGCACAAGAAACCTTTTTTATGCCAGGGTGTTTCAGAAAAAATATATCATTTCTAGGTTATTTCTATAAGTCAACATAACAAAGGGACCACTTCTTGAATGATAAATTATTTATCTATTTATTGATCTACTAGGAAAAAGAGAACGGAGTTGGTTTTAGGGTTTGAGTAGGGTAGGTTTGGGTTTGGTTTGGTTAGTTTATGGTTTAGGGTTAGTATAAATAATTCATTATCAAGAGGGGTTCCCTTTGTTTATGTTGGACTTATAGGAATAACCGATTTTTGTTTATCCTGTTTAGTTTCATTTGCCTAGACTCTTCATTAAATAGCAATCTTCTGAAATTTGTGGACAATTGTATACCTGGTAACATATCTCATCTTACTAAAGGGAAAAAGCACACGCATAGATAAAGCATGGACTGTTATTGAAGGTTATCAATCATATCATCTAATCTCTCTGATGAAATGAATAGAATTTCAAGCCGTAGCTGTGTCAGTACTATGTTTACGGCTGCACTAGTTAGACGATTCCTGGGAAAAATCTAGATGAAACTACACAAGGATGCTGGGTGTTATCTTGATAAATCCTGGAAGCAGCACTCGGGTACGAAAGCTATCTGGCCATTTAGATCCTATCTCACAATCCATTCAAAAAAGGCGAGCAAGACACGCTGGTGACTGCTGGTGAAGCAAGAACGAACTCATAAGCGACGCTCGCTATGGATTCCTACACAGGTACACAGAAGTAGAAACATTAAGTCATCAATCGGTGTAATACTGGCATGCCGTTTAAAGAGTATTGCATGAACGATGAGATAGGTGCGGATGTCGAGAGAGAGTCAAGAATCCGATATTGTTGACCGCTTTGAAGATGATGATGATGATTGATGGGTTGATGATGATGATGATGAAGTTTCGGTGATACCGACCCTTCCACAACCAGCAATATTTCAGTAGCGGGAAGTGCGGAAAAGTGAAGTTCTGATGTTAAGGCGTGGCACTCATCTCAGACGGCAAAACAATTTCCTTGAGTGAGAGGTAGACTCCCTCCTTTTTTGGTTGAACCGACTTTTGGCCACCCGTGCGACTTTACTTATATCACGAGGAGGCGCGTGATGTAATGGTAAATGGTCGTAGGAAACCGTGATGTTAATGGTAATGTCGTAGGAACCGTATCGGTGAGAAGACGAGTTTAAAATCTGGACGAGGATGTTTGCATTTCACATGTGCGCTAGTAACACATAGGGAAAGGTATGCTTGCATTATTTCTTCCCCAAGCTATGGGGAATAGTAGGACAGACTGGGGTTTTTAACTTTGGCTAGGTAACCAGTTGAGGAGAAAGAAATTCTTAATTCAAATCTTATAAACTCCGCTAAAGAAATTGACATTGTGTCAGATACTAACTCGTGGGTAGAAGGTTGGTATATTATATATATTATATATATTGTGTGTTGTGTGTGTGTGTTGTGTGTGTCCTTGTGTGTTGTGTGTGTGTGTGAAGAGAGAGAAGGAGAGGAGAGAGGAGAGAGAGAGGGAGGGAAAAGTATATATTGGGTAAAATCCGACAAAATGTGATTAAAAATTTGGTGGAAAAAGTGGATAAAACACACAACATTTCAATCCATTAATATTTCGCCTCTGTGTGTATTAGAAGCTTCATCAGAGTTTTTTTTTCTGAGGAGAGGAAATATTAATGGATTGAAATTGTTTGTCTTGTTTTTATCCACTTTCTTCACATTTTTTCATCAACACCACACACACCACATCCACACACCAAAATATAATAAAGATATGTAAAGTAAATAATATAATCGTTTTGTCGTCAATATTATATATACATATATAACATTAACATATATACAGAAAATTACAGAACCGCAAACTGTGGTCTTATAAATGAAAGTTATGTGTAGTATGTGTATATATATAATATATGTATATCAATATATGTAATTGATCAAAAGCCTGAAGAAGATACCAGAATATCTGAAACAGTGTTGCGTATATAAAAATAAAAAGAATAAAACATTTTTTCTGAGAACGATACTTTTGCGGACCTTCTTCTTTTCTTATAATTATATATATATATTATGTGTGTCAAATATATATATTATATATATATATTATATATATATATATAATATATATATATATATAATGGTTAATGTATGTATATAGAATATTACGTGTGTTGTCCGAGTGTGTCTGTTGTTTGTATGTTGTGTTGTGTTGTGTGTGTGTGTGTGTGTTGTTGTGTGTGTGTGTGTGTGTTCATTTGCGATTAAATACAATAGTAAAAATTCCTTTGCACACTCGGCATAAAAAAAACAAACAAGTGCTGCTGATGTCGGAAGCATTTTGTTTGTAGCATTTTGAAGCAAAGAGTATTTTCCAACATGTTATACTATATTTCGTTTCGTTTTTAATCCGTTTGCAGATTTTAAAATGGCATTGGGGTCTGCGTCGTAGGAGACGAACATACAGGACAAACAATTTTCAGCGTCAACAACAAAATTCTCAGAGGGGACACACTTGAAACATGTTAATGTTTTATCATCCAAACAACATCGGTACAGAATGAAATACTCACGCACGTGTGCACACACCAACGCCACTCCACTAGACACACATACAAACAGACACACATTACAACGCAGACTATATAATAATTATTATATAATATATAATAGTATGCAATATTATATATATGTATAGATATAGGTGTATATTATATGTTTATATATATATATATATATATATATATAATATATATATATATAATTTATATACATATGTTTATACTTAATACAAAATAAACTGCGCATTATTATAAATATTGATCGACATTTCAATATGTAGATAAAACAGACTTATATATATGTTAATTTGAGTCAACTTTCGGGCCAAAAAATAAATAACAAAACTGACACAGACACCACACACGCCACACACACAAACAACACACACAATATATATATAATATATATATAATATAATATATAATATATATATATATATTTATATATATATATATATAATATATATATATAATATAGGTATGGTGTGTGGGGCGTGGAAGTAAATATGGAAATAAATCCGACGGTATGTAGAAAATGGAAAAATCAAGTATTCCTAATATGATGCATTTATTCTTAATGGTGAAGACGATGTTGAAACGTTTTGGTTTTTATTAAACGTTTATCGTGCTGTAAGAAAGGTTCAAAGTTATATATACTTGAATACAAGACTCCGACGAAGGTTGACAGACAAAACATTTAATATGGTACAGCACATAGATATGACAAGATACATAATATATAGGTAAAACAAAGTTACATGTAGAAAGATAAATACACATTCATGAATGGTACAAGATATACAAAAAGTACAGACATGAGACTAAGAATATTCCATGCTGTATAATTCACTTACAGTAATGTAAGGGGGGGACGATGCCCCAACGAGAAGGGGTAGACCAAAATCTACCCCATGTGTCTCGTGGTTACTGGAACAGGAAAAGAGACAGAAGGGTTTGAACCCGGCGCTTAAATACTATAGCCCCTAGCGGGCACCAGCAAACTAAACCGGGCAGACAACTCTCCCAGGCAAATACGAAACTAACGCTACAATGCTATTAGGATGGAATAAATTGTTGTCTGAACAGTGATGGGTGTTTTTTCTTAATAACAGAAGATGAGAAAGTGTATACAGAGAGATACAATAGATTAAAAGATTAAAAAGGTATCAATTGTCTGATTTTCTTAGAGAAGTTTGTTATTTGCAATTGAAATACTTATTTTGTGACACCAGTTCGGTTACTTTTCAGACACAGTTCGTATTGTATGTAGAATCTCTACATTTCTTGTGATCCTTATTCGAATATATCTTTCTCACTAAAGAAAGTAACACTTTCAATCAAATTCTTTTTTGTAAGGCATAAGTATAATTGGAGTGGATTGACCAAACATCAGTGGCTTTTCGGAGGGATATGCCACAAGAAAAAAACAAATGAATATTTATTTAATTTATTTGTTGGTTGATTTTGAAGGCTGTCACAATGCAAAGAAAAAAGAAAAGTGTAAAGAAAAAAGAAGGTAACTATGAATGTTGTTTGTTAACCTGTCATTTTATTCTTGATATTTCGGGATAAAAAATCCCCTCATCAGAAGATCACTAAAACTGAAGTGGTGCTAGTAGCTGCTCAATTTGTTCTGTATCATGTCTTCCAAATTCTGTGTGTGTGTGTGTGGGAGGGGGTGATTGCTTATGTGTGTGTAAGTAAGAGCCAAATTGGAGTGTTGCACGTCATCGATGGCTCAGCCACCGGGATTCCGTCTTTAAGCAACACGGGTCGCCACCCACGGTCAGTAGGTGGTCCCATTACGGGGATTTCACTCGTCTGCATTGGTGCAGTTCGCGTATTTTAG
>CM042138.1:41864490-41946990 GCA_023376005.1 Doryteuthis pealeii
TAACTGTTTCTTTTTTAAAGTTATTGTGCTTGTTTACGAATTACACTGTATTTACGAAAATCGCTTTTTAGATCCGTGACTACTGAATAGCGAGTTATTTCGATGTAAATCATGAAATAGTAGACGGGACCTTTATCTTTAACTTAGGCAACCAATCTATGAAAAGGAAAAACTCTAAATTCAAATATGTTAAACTCTGCTTAAGAAACTGACCATGTGTTATAACCTACTCGTGTAGAGGGGTTGGTAAATATATGAATAGCACTACTACTGTTCTTCTATAAGGATGGCTTTGACTTTCGTTAACCCACGAATAATAGCGTTATCCCTTAATAAGCCCCTTTGGCTCCTCCACTCCTTTTTCGTTGACCGTGGTAACTAGTGTCAAAGAAGTCGAACACAAACCATTTATGTTTGTATGAAATTTATTTCCCACCGTTGATCTTGCTAGCAGTCAGCAAAACAGAGTGGGGTAAAGAGATTAAGCGGCACTGTTTACGTCAATAGAGAAAAGCCAGAAAGAGAACAGAAGAATGAAAGAAAGAAAGAAAGAAAGAAAGAAAGGAAGGAAAACGGACGAATTTGGCTAACCGCTTTTCACAGGCCGCGTGCGTGTTGATACCCGGGCGGTCTTTTTCTCAGACCTCTATTTTATATATACCTAAAGATTTTGAATTAACTCATAATTTTCCCTAATTGACTCGTTTCACGTCACTGTCGACTCACAAATATCAGATGATTCTTTACTGATCTTTGTAACGTGTAAACAACCGTTTTATTCTCGGATGTTTGCATTCCAAAATATTTCTTTAGCATTGTTTTTTTTTCGAATCTGAAACCCATATTACAAATTAAAAGCTACTAAAATGATTAATTGAGATAGAAAAGTAAAATATGTAAAGTTGGCAAAGTATTACAACCAACTTGGGTGGAGGGTATCAGCAAGACAGCGAATGAGTTTATTCCGTTTTCGCTAGTAGTAGACCAGGGAGATTGTTTTTTCCCCACTTTACCGCATAGATCAGGTAACCCAATCTATGCTACCCATCGGCTGAGTTGGTGGGAACCGGTATTGAACCAGTAACCTTGCGATTCCTAGACGGATGTTCAATCGAGTGAGCTAAACCGGTCCCTTATTAATCGAGATACTTAATTATTTTTCTGGAGATCGAGAGACAGAGAATTACTTTTTACGCGAATAGGGAAGAATAAGAGAGTGGATGAGTGTACTCTTTCATATCTACCACTCGGACAATAATTTACTGTAAAACATTGTTACACTCATTGTAATCCTTGACAAGGGCTTGCATAGATAGTCAAGTAATGTGTGTATATGTATAGATAGATAGATAGATAATGAACACACACACACATACCCACACACACACACACACACACACACATATATATATATATATATATATATATATATATACCAACTCCTCCGCACGAGCAGGGTACAACACAAGGTCAATTTCTTAAGCGGAGTTTAACAAGTTTGAATTCAGAGTTTTCCTTCAATCAGACTAGTTACCTAGCTATGGTTAAAGAGCCCAGTCTGCCCCGCTATTTACCCATAGCTGGAGGGAAAACTGGATTCAAACCTTACCCAAGGGAATTAGTGCCATGTAAAATGCAAACGGCTTCGTCCAGAAATTGAACTCGGCTCGACGAGTCCACTCCTACGACTCTAATCATAAGACCACACGAATAGATATAGATATATATATATATAGAAGGATATGGAGTGAGAGGAAGAAAGAAAATAGTGAATACAGGTAGATAATTAACAGATTATATATTTTATAATTTTATTAATTTTTTCTGAAAACAGGGAAAAATGTGGTTTTTAAATTTCATTTGTTTGTCATAAATGCTAACAATATAAATTTCTAATTTTCTTTTCCTTTTCTTTGTTTTTTTTAAAAATCTTATTATAATGGAGATTGTGTGTACTTTCTGTTTGTAACCGAAACTATATCACTACTCAAATCACAATTCCCTTAGTTATATACGTCACATTCTCCATGATTTTATTTTTATTTAAAACCTTATTTATTAATAAAATTGTTTTACATTATTAATACTGTTGACCATATCTACATACTAGATATTTACCATATACCCCACGTGTACGGGTTAGGCACAAGGCCCTATTAATGAGGGACCACCCACAAGCCGTGACTCTTGGGTGGCGGGTGAAAAAAATGCGTTGATCACGTCGGCATTCCCCCTCAAGGGGGCGGCTCAGGCACTGGACAATAAACCCAGCCCAGCCCCTTTAAATCGAGGGGGCAAGTATTGCCTGGGGGGATGGTCCCCTGGGATTAACGACGCTAACTTGTTAAGTCAGGTGGCCGAAGCTCACTGGACCCCCGGTCGAAACCGGAGTTAGAGGTATTTGCCTCATACCCCACTTGTATGGGCTGGGCACAAGGCCTCGTTTTAATGTGGGCCCACCCACAAGCCGAAGCTCATGGGTGGGAAAGAACAAAAATTGCGTCGATCCCTTCGGCATTCCCCCTCAAGGGGGCGCCTCAGGCGCTGGGCAATAAACCCAGCCCTGCCCCCAAGGGGGCAGGTATTGCCTGGGGGATAGCCCCCTGGGATCGATGCTATTAACTTGTAAGGTCCAGCGGCCGAAGCTCACTGGACCCCCGATCGAAACCGGTGTTAGATATGTTGGACATATCTACATAATAAAAACAAGCAATTGTATTTATATATACAACAAAATAGCGTTTACTGTGTGAACGGGAAGGCTAATCTGAATATTGATATTAAAATTTTGGTTTTAATAAATATGTGCTTAGTATAATTGATTTCTAATTGTTTGGTTTTATCTTAGTGAATATGAGCAAAGATCTTGGAGATAAATCTTAAAAGAAATCCATTAACAAGAAGAAATAACTGTAATTTTATTCTTTACTTCCGATTTTAACTAAATAGTTAAATTAGGGAAATTTAGCAATGAAAGACGGGTGTGATGGAAGAGTAAGTTTCAGTTGTTCTATTTTTTCGATCATACCCTCCTCTATTTCAAATCATTCTATCCTCATTCTTATTTAGTTTCATTAGCCTTTCTAATTTAATATAATATTTGATTATATTAAAACTTCAAAACTTGCACCGGAGGGAGGGGGCATATATTTGCTAGTCTATTTAATGTGAGAAGTTGAGAAGTTCTTAAATAAAGAAACCCCGCCCTGTCGGCTGGGGCGTTAGAATGCACCGACTGCACCTCTGCAGAAGGGTAAGACTCCCTCAATGGGGCCACCTGTTGGCTGTGGGTGGCGACCCGTGATGCTTAAGGATAGAGCCCAGGTGCATGAGCAGTTCATGACATGCAATACTCCACTTTGGCCCTATCTTGGGCTAGACGGGCGGTCGGAGAGCCCCCCCCCCATCAATCGCCTGGTCACGTCAAGCCCTAGCACCTATATGATTTTCACAACCCTATTGCCCTTATGGCAAGCCCCAACCCCTTTTTATCATATGGGTGCTAGAAGGCAGTGGCTGCAGGTCTATATGTCCTGGGAATGACGTTAAATTCTATCTGATGGTGAGGTTCCAGTTTTGCAGGTTTGTGGAATGTGGAGCACCCCTTCATCACCATTGCTACCTGGTCCACTCTGACCCGGAGTGGTAGTACCTGTTAGGGTCCATCTATGGGTTAAATAGAAAAATGTATTTATAAAAACATTGTATTATCCATTAAGAATTGATTTATTTCAAAACTTTATCGGCATTAAATGACCCACTGAGGTTGATATGCCGTAAAACAAAACAAACCAAACTAAATAAAGAAACCGAAAGTAATCTAAATTTATTTGACACCGAAGTTTTTATTTATTTATTTCTTTTTCTTTTTTTTTTTTTTTTTTTTGATGATGATTCTGAACGAATATGATTCGTCGGATTTCTATTCATTACCTTAAGGCTGATCTGATCTCTACCTGTGATTGCAGATATTTCTTTACTTTTATTTCTATATTATTTTGTTATCTTTATTTTTCTCTTACTTTTTCTTTCTCTTATTTTTAGCCTTTAAATTCTGCTCATTTTGTATATACACTCTTCCAACTATTTCCCCAAGGAATCTGACCCAAGCTAAGCCACACCTCATCCAAAACATAGACCTCCCCGCCTCATTCAAAGAAACTAACCCTACCCATTCCAAAATAAGACACCAACCTTCCCTCCCTAAATTGATAGATATAAAAGAGATGTTACTTTTGGAAATTCTCAGTAAGAGTCATGTTCTTGTGATTACCTGAAGATGCCGTATTAATACGGTTGAAATAAATTATTGTAATGAAGCAGTTTAGAGTTTTTCCTCATTTACTATATATTTATATATATATATATATATATATATATATATATATATATATATATATATAAGCGAAATGTCATAATATATATATATATATATATATATACATACATATATATATATATATATATATATATATATATATATATATATATATATATATATATATATATATATATATATATATATAGCGAAATGTCAAAGTTGATACGTTCTTAAATAAAGTAACCGAAACCAATCTAAATTTATTTGACACCGAAGTTTTTATTTATTTATCTATTTTTATGATGATGATTCTGAACGAATATCACTCGTCGGATTTCTATTCGTTACCTTAAGGCTGATCTGATCTCTACCTGTGATTGCAGTGAAGCGGTGATAATAACAGCAGTGGGGGGATCAAGTGTCCTGTGTAACTACTTTTGTAAAGTTCCTTAAAAGTTTGACTGGTGTCATTAGCAGAATTGGTATCCCCCGATGTTGATATAAATCACTTTTGTCGTTTCTTCTCTTGGAGCCAAACGACAAGCAAAGATCAGTATTTCTTTACTTTGGGGACCATTGATCAGTTCGAACCCATGCTCCGACCGTCTCCTGGCATTGATTAGACTATCAAATCTGCACACAGTCAGCTTTCAATGGGCTTTTCAGCAGGCATTGAAGATGTCAGACGTCAGGGGCCGAAGGAGACATCTCCATTTGATACGAGTCCACACCCTTGGCCTCCGAAAGAAGGAGGTTCAAGATTGTTTCTTGTGTGGATTCATTGAAGAGAATGGCTTGTTAGGATGATGTACCGTGTTAAGACATTACTGGTTGGACTGCTGTGAGAGAAGCAAAATAAATGGAGAAGCAGCTAGATGCGTTGAACATATATGAAAGATGGCGGCTGGCGTTGACGGTCGCATTCAGTTACGGATATTTGAAATATGATAAGGAGTTGACGTGGGAGGTTCTGTGATATACAATTTGCAGACTATCATATAAAAGAAAATGAACACGGAAGCAGATACATGTCTATTTACTCAAAAAGAAGCGCATGTTGAATTTGATAGATTTGTCAAAGATAATATATATATATATATAATATATATATATATATATATATATATATATATATATATATATATTGTGCGCCCTCGGGTGCAAGGTGTTTCGCGTTAGGCTATTTGATATTTGGTCCGAATAAATATTGATATTTCTGTCTAATTTTACTAATGTTTGATTATATATATATATATATATATATATATATATATATATATATATATATATATATATATATAATATTTAATATACCAAACTTATTGGTAAATCCTCGCGGTGAGAAAAAAACAGCAAATAGTTTGATTGTAAAAATATACTACCAAACATCAACCGGGAAGAAAAATTTTTTTTAGAAAAAAGAAAAGACCAAGATAATCGTACCAACAAAAAAATAGTCTATTGGTACAATATTTTTAGCCAAAAGAAAAAACAATTTATATGCATATATATATATATATAAGATATATATATTCATACAAAACCGCCAGGAGACTAAAGCTAATGAGTAAAAAAATTATATATATATATATATATATATATATATATATAATATATATCCGTAGATAGGTTACCATGTAACTTGGTATAAGAATGATTCTAAGTTGGTCCTTTCTTCCAATGACGTAAGGTTAGAGTAGTTCAGGTCCAAGTTGAGAGCTCGATGTTCAATATACCACCCAAAAAGTCACCATAAACATCACCACCTCCTAAGAAGATATGAACTGAAACCCGATATCTTTACAGGAATCACCAGGAAAAGTATATATAAAGCCTCATGAATTATATGTGTACCATTTTCAATAAAGTTAGCGGTCTGATGAAACTTATAGGTATACAGAGATACCTGTGGGTAGAAATGGATCTATAACCGCAACATGGCTGATTTTTAAGCTTTTTATTTACCATATATATATATGAGATGGAAACCTACAGACAGAAAGAGGACAATCAACTGGGAACAGTGTAAACTAATAATTTCTGACCAGGAAAACTAATGACTTACACAAGTACGTACTTGATCTAGACATTAAAAAATATGCAATATGAGATTTTGAAATTCAAATGTATCATTCAATCTAGAGCTTAGCTTTGTTAGGCACAAGGTCAGAAATATGCAGAACTCTATAAGAGATCTAGATATTGTAAAAGCAAACGTCTCTTAGTATTGGTATGGCCAAAATTTTGAGTGTTTTTACCCATCCCATGAATTCAAATTCAACAAAACTCGGAAAAAATGAATGAAACTTATCTTTGCTGTATTATAAAAAAGAATGATTTAAAAAAAATCACATGTGCAAGAAGTTATTGGAGAGTGGCCGACAGGCCAAAGAAGTATTAGAAGAGAAGTAATACTCGCCAGATTGCGTATTGGGCACACCCACATTACCCATTCGTACCTGTTAAAAGGGGAGGATGCCCCAGTGTGCCCAACATGCAAAGTACAACTTACTACCAAACATATCCTTCTAAATTGTAACAGACTTAAACATATCTGCGCCAATTACTATCAAGCAAGAAACCTGAGAGACATCTTTAAGAATACAAACCCTGAAAACATTTACATTTTATAAAAAAAAGCAACCTTTTCAACAAGATATATCAGAACATAACCGATTATCTCCATAGAACCACTACTTTAAAGACTGAAATCCAAAATAACCTTTTTGACATTAAATTACCCACAGAGGTTGATATGCCGTTAAACAAAACTCAAACTCAAACTTAAAAATTGTTTTTAAAATGTGAATTTTAAAAATTAAAATCTGTATCTGTCAAAATGGTACATTTTTGCATGTTTTTCTTTCTTAAAGATTTGCTTTTTTTTAAGTCATTTATTTCACTGTTATAATAAAGAAATTGATAGAAAAATTATATGTAAGTTTAGGCTCTGTTTTTAAGGACAAACATTTAGATTTAAAGACAATTTTAAACTTTATTTTTTATAAAAGTTTAAAAGAAAAGGAAGGGATTATCATACGGAGGTGTTCTCGTACCGAAATTTTGGCCATACTGTTATATAATCTATGGTAGCATAGATTATTGACAACACTGTGTAGCGAAAAGGGAAAGTTACGGACCGTTGGGGAACTTTGACCCCGGAGGCGGGAAAACCGCAAATCACGTGAATTCACGTGAGATCTAGTTAGATCCGCAGTTCGGGCCGATATGTGAAACAGAAGAGACGTCTCTTGCTTTCGGCTGAACTCAACTGCGCGCGCTGTATTAGATAGTAAGAAAAGTTAGTTAAGAATGAAAGTTTTGCAAAGCAGTATGGCGTTGTTGGTTGATGCATGCATTAGATAGAGGACCGACCAAGAAGATGAAGAAACAAGAAGAACCAGACTAAGAGAAATAGAGTTCAACATGGCAATATGGAGAAAGAATGGAAGAATAGACGATGGTCACAGAAGAAAACAAGTAAGTTATGCAAGTTATGCAAGTTATGCATCTCATCTAAATATCTCTCTGATACTCTGTCTACCTCTCTCCCTCTACCTAACAAAAGAACATTGTGTATATACTCGCAACATGTGTGGGTATATAACAATGGAAGCGCGGGGTGTAATGGTTAAAGTCATGGGAAATGGACTTGTCGCCCCGAGTTCAAATCCTGGATGCGGTAATTGCATTTCACTTAGCGTTAATACCCTTGGGAAAGGTATGAATCCTACTCTCCCTCCAGCTATGGATAAATAGTAGGGCAGACCGGGCTCTTTAACCTTGGTTAGGTAACCGGTATAGGAGAAGGAAAACTCTGAATTCAAACCTGTTGAACTCCGCTTAAGAAATCGACCTTGTGTCGCATCCTGCTCATGCGGAGGGGTTGGTAAATATGTATATATATATATATATATGGGTTAGCTCAGTCGGTAAAGAGTTCGGCTATAAACCACGAGGTTCCTAGTTCGATATCCGCCCTCGCCAACTCAGCGTTATGAGTAGCACAGGGATCTGTGCGGTAAAGTAAGGAGCTGATGGTAGGTGTGGCGCTCCACCTCAGATGCTAAAATAATCTCCTTGGTCTAGCGATAGTATATATATATATATATATATATATATATATATATATATACGTGTGTGTGTGTGTGTATGTGTGTGTGTAGAAAGTTTTGTAGAAAAAACAAGATGTTTTTTCTACAAAACTTTCTACACATATTGTCGGATTCAATATCCATTTTACCTTTCATATATATATATATATAATATATATATATATATATATATTATATATATATATATATAACAAAACCTACCACTAGATAATAGACATCTTTCACCGTGTGTACTAGGTATGATGTTAAACTGCATTCAGTGGTGAGATTCCAAGACACAAAACAATCTCTCTGGTCTAGCGCTTGTGAAAAGTGCATAGACTCCCTCGCTGTTCAGTTGATACAAACAATAGGCCAATCCCCTTTACTTTACTTTAAGAGCTTGGAATAGCTATAATGAAACAGCAGAAAAAAATTGGAATTATCAGAAAAGATCGAAACTGTCAGAATGGCACCAGTACTAAAATTAGCTGGAACCCGGTATATATACCGCCCTCTCGGCTGGGGCGTTAGAATGCACCGACTGCACCTCTGCAGAGGGGTAAGCTTCCCCCAAATGGGGCCACCTGTTGGCCGTGGGTGGCGACTCGTGATACTCAAGGACGGAGTCTTGGTGGATGAGCAGTCCATGACCTGCAACACTCCACTTAGAACTTTACTTAGGCTATACGGGTGGTCGGAGAGGCCCCCTCCGATCAATCGGCTGGTCATGTCAAGCCCTAGCACCTATATGATTGCCCCAACCCTATGGCTCTTATAGCACTTTTTATCATATGGGTGCTAGAAGGCGATGGCTGAGGATCTACATGTCCTGGGAATGACCTTAAACTCTATCTGATGGTGAGGTTCAAGTTTTGCAGGTTTGGGGAATGTGGAGCACCCCTTCATCACCATTGCTTCCTGGTCCACTCTGACCCAGAGTGGTAGAAAATAGTTAAATAGAAAATGTATTTATAAAGAAATTGTATTATCCATTAAAAATTGATTTATTTCAAAACTTTATCGGCATTAAATGACCCACTGAGGTTGATATGCCGTAAAACAAACCAAACCAAACCAAACCAAACCAGGTATATACCACGGTATGATAATTTGACTCTTACAACGTTTGATATGTTTACTTAAGAGCTATTGCAAATAGTTCATTATGTAAAAAATATGGCGAAATTCTTTCTTTCTTTCTTCCTTATTTTTCTAAAGTCTTTATTTTTTTTCTGTTTTTTTTTTCTTGTATTTTATTGAAACAGATGAAAAGTAAAATTGCTTCCTATCTCTCACACTTCTTTCTTACTTTCTTTTTTTCTTTTTTCTTTTTTCTTTCTTTCTTTCTTTCTTTCTTTGATTTGCTTTGCTTTTTTTTTCACTATGACGTATAGCACTTTTTTCTTTTTTTTCTCCTCACAATTACCACGATATGATCCATTATTTATCTGTGGTGATGACAGGGCATGACATTTGAACACCTGCATTCATATCTTATGAATCAAAACGGAATGGACCATTATTTAGCTGAGGTGATGACAGGGCGTGACACACGTAGGTAGGTACTAGCGTATCAATACAATGATTTTAAAAATATAGAATGTCACTTGATCTTCAATGAAAGCTAAAGTATCGTATATGTATGAACAATGATAATATGAATCAAAACGGAATGGTCCATTATTTATCTGAGATGAAGTCAAGGCCTGACACACGAAAGTAGGTACTAACGTATTAATATAATGATATCAAAATTATAGATTGTCACTTGATCTCCAATGAAAGATACAGTATCGTATACGCATGAATAATAATAATAATAATAATAATGATAATAATAATAATAATAATAATAATAATAATAATAATAAAAATGGGAAGAAAAACAATTATACGGACGCTTCAAACGACAAATAGAAGAGGTTGCACATCAAAAGACTTTGACATAGTTAAGAAAAGGAAACCTCAAAAGAGAAACAGAATCACTTATAATTGCTGCACAAAATAATGCCATAACGACAAACTACATCAAAGCGAAAATTGATAAGACCCAACAAAATAGTAAATGTAGACTTTGCGGTAATAGAGATGAGACTGTTAACCATATACTCTGCGAATGTAGCAAACTAGCACAACGAGAATACAAAACTAGACACGACTGGGTTGGGAAGGTGATCCACTGGGAATTATGCAAGAAATTAAATTTTGACTACACGACAAAATGGTATATGCATAAACCAGAATCTGTTCTTGAGAACGAAACGCACAAAATTCTCTGGGACTTTGAAATTAAAACGGATCACCTTATCCCAGCAAGAAGACCAGACCTAGTGTTGATTAACAAAAAAAGAAAGAACTTGTCAACTGGTGGATTTTGCAGTGCCAGCAGATCACAGGGTGAAGTTAAAGGAAAATGAAAAAATTGACAAATATCTGGACCTTGCCAGAGAACTGAAAAAGTTATGGAATATGAAAGTGAAAGTTATACCAGTTGTAGTTGGTGCACTTGGAACAGTCCCAAAAGGATTAGAAAAGGGCTTGGAAAGTTTGGATATCAGAGGAAGGATTGAAACCATTCAGAACACTGCACTGCTGCAATCTGCCAGAATACTCAGAAGAGTCCTGGAGACCTGAGGAGACTTGCTGTCACCCAGACTCCAGTGAAAGACCATCAGCTAACACTGATGTGAAAACTCAAAAGGAGTAAATAATATGAATCAAAATGAGATGGTACATTATTCTATCTGAAATGATGAAAGGACGAGACAAACGTAGGTGGATACGAACGTATTAATATAATCATATCAAAATGATAGACTGGCACACGATCTCCAATAAAAGCTACAGCAATCGTATACATATGAATAATAACAATATGAATCAAAAGAGAATGGTCTATTATTTATCTGAGGTGATGACCGGGCGTGACACACGTAACTAGGTACCAGCGTGTCAGTATAATGATATTAAGAAGATAGATGGTAATTTGATCTCCAATGAAATCTACAGTATCGTATTCACATGAATAATAATAATAATAATATGAATCAAAAGGGAATGATCCATTATTTATCTGAGGTAATGACAGAGCTTGACTCACGTAGGTAGATACTAGCGTATTAATATAACGATATAAAAGTGATAGACTGGCAATTGATCTCCAATGAAAGCTACAGTATTCTATACATAATAATAATAATAATAATAATAATAATAAATAATATGAATCAAAACGGAATAGTCCAATATTTATCTGAGATGATGACAGGGCGGGACATACGTAGGTAATTACTAGCGTATTGATATAACGATAAAAGATGAAAAGATAGTGTCACTTGATCTCCAATGAGAGCAACATTATCGTTTACGTAATAATAATAATAATAATAATAATAATAATAATAATAATAATAGGTACAGACGGATCACCTAATCCCGGCCAGGAGACCAGATCTAGTTTTGATTGACAAGAAGAGGAAGACTTGTCATCTCGTGGATTTTGCCGTACCGACCGATCACAGAGTGAAAACGAAAGAGAGCGAAAAAATCGACAAATACTTGGACCTTGCCAGAGAACTGAGAAAACTGTGGAACATGAGGGGGAAGGTCGTACCAGTCTGGATGAATTGGAAATCAAATGAAGAATCGAGACCATCCAGACTACAGCAATGATGAGATCGGCTGGAATACTCAGAAGAGGCCTGGAGACCTGAGGAGACTTGCTGTCACTCTGCCTCCAGTGAACCACCGGCTACGGCAGGTGTGAAAATGGTTCATTGTTTATCGGAGGTAAATGCAGGGAGTGACACACGTAGGTAGGCATTAGCGTATCAATATGATGAAACTAAGAAGATAGATTGTAACTTTATCTCCAATGAAAACAACAGTTTCGTATACGCATGAATAATCTTATTATAATGGAGATTGTGTGTTTTTCTGTCGTAACCGAAACTATATTACTACTCAAGTCACAATTCCCTTAAGTATTTACGTCAAATTCTCCATGATTTCATTCTTTTAAACCTTCAGTTATTAATAAAAATTGTTTTACATTATTAATACTGTTGACCATATCTACGTACTAATAACATGCAATTGTATTTATATATACAACAAAATAGCGATTTACAGTTTGAACGAGAAGGCTAATTTGCATATTGATATTTAAAATTTTATTGTAATAGATATATGCTTGGTATTATTGATTTCTAATTGTTTGGTTTTATCTTAAGAAATATAAACAAAAATCTCGTGGATACATCTTAAAAGAAATTTATTTACAAGAAGAAATAACTAATATTATTCTTTACTTCCTATTTTAACTAAATAGTTAAATTAGGAAAATTTACCAATGAAAGAGGGGAGTAATGGAAAATGATGGAATAGTTAGTTTCAAAGTTGTTCTATTTTTCGATTATACCCCCTCTGTTGCAGATCTTTTTATCTGCATTCTTAGTCAGTTTCATTAGCCTTTCTAATTTAATATGATATTTTATTATATCAAAACTTAAATACTTGCACCTGGAGGGTGCATATATTTGCTAGTATTAATAATAAACTTGTTGTCACTTGTTCCTCCTGAGAGCCATCAGACATTGCCTGATGCAGAAGAATCTACACATGTATTTATTAATAATAAGTGGACTTTGTTTATTAGGGGCTACTACAATAAGATGACAATAAATGTACAGAGAACAACGGGAAAAGGGGAAGTGGTTTTATAGGAGTGGTCGAAAATAAAAAAGCGATAGGAAAGGAGAAGTTGAACTGTAAAAAAGAAAAGAAACAGAGTAAAGAGAGAGAGAGGGGGTCGGAGAGAGAAAATAAAGGTATAGAAGAAAAAACAGGAGGAATAGTGGAAGGTTAAAGATAAGTAGAAGGCAGAGGGGTAGAAACAAAAGGAGAAGTAAGTGAAGTACGATATGAGAAGATAGCTAAGTAAATGAAGAAGGAAGGTGGAGGAGAGTGAGAGAAAGAGTGAGTATGAGGACTGAAGGAAAAAAGAGGAGAAGTGGAAGGAGAGTGAATATAAAGAAGAGATAAAAGAGGGGGAAGGGGAATACAAAGAAAGAGTAGAGAGAGAGAAGGAAAAAGAAAACGAAATAGAGAATATGAGAAGAGAGCTAGCAAATGAATAATGGAGCTGTAGGGGGAGGAGACCGAGAGAAAGAGTGAGTATAAGAGCTGAAAAGAGAGGAAGGGGGAAAGTGGGAGGAGAGGAAACACAACGAAGAGAAGAAAAGAGGAGGAAGGGTGAATGTAAAGAAAGGGGAGTAGGAAAAGTAGAAGAAATAGAGAAGACGAAGAAAATAGAAAGATTGAAGGAAGAGGAAGAATAAAAAGAGTGGAAGGAGGAGAATGGTGATTAAAGAAAAATAAAATAAATAAAAGGAAGAGGGAGGAAACTGACTGAGGAATGGGGAGAGAAGGGTCTACATAGAAAAAGAAGGAAAAGGAATGGAAGTAGTAGGAGGTAAAAACAAGGTGAGAAAATCTAGAAAAAAGCTTTAAGAGGAAGGAGGAGAGAAAAAAGAAGAATGAGATAACGGATTCAAAAAAGAAACTTGGGAAAGACTAAAAGAGAAGGAAAGGTGAAGGAAAAGAAGGAAGAGAAGTGATAAAAGGAGAAAGAGAGAGAAAGAGAGAGAGAGAGAGGGATATATAGAGAGATAGAGAGAGAGAGAGAGTGAGAGAGAGAGAGAGGAAAAAGATTCATAGAAATAAAAACGTGAATGACATGTAGAATGAGAGAGAGGGAGAAGAAAGAGAAAGGCGGAAAAAAGAAAGAAGAGTATGAAAGAAAAAGAAAGAGGGGGAAATAAAATTCGTAGAAATAAGAGGCGACAATGACTAGTAGAATGAGAGAGAGAGAGAGAGAGAGAGAGAGAGAGAGAGAGAGAAGGAGAGAGAGGAGAGGAGAAAGGGGAGGAAAAGAAGGAAGAAAAGTAGGAAAGAAAAGGAACGAGGGGGGTAAGATTCGTAGAAATAAAAGATTAAAAGGACTAGTAGAATGAGGGAGAGAGAGAGGGGAGAGAGGGGGGAGAAAGTAGGAGGGAAAGGAGGAAGAAAAAGTAGGAAAAGAAAGAAAGAGAGGAGGAAATGAGAGAGGGGAAAATGAGAGAGAGAGAGAGAGAGAGAGAAGGAGAAAGGAGGAGGAAAAGAAAGAAGAAAAGTAGGAAAAGAAAGAGAGGGAGGAGGAAATGAGAGAGGGAGAAAATAAGAAAGACAGAGAGAGAATGAGAAAGACGGTGGAAAAAGAAGGAAGAAAAGTAGGAAAAGAAAGAGAGGGAGGAGGAAATGAGAGATGGGGAAAATGAGAGAGAGAGAGAGAGGGAGGGAGAAAGGAGGAGGAAAAAGAAGGAAGAAAAGTAGGAAAAGAAAGAGAGGGAGGAGGAAATGAGAGAGGGGAAAATGAGAGTGAGAGAGAGAAGGAGAAAGGAGAAGGAAAAAGAAGGAAGAAAAGTAGGAAAAGAAGAGAGTGGGAGAGGAAATGAGGAGAGGAAAAATGAGAGAGAGAGAGAGAGAAGGAGAAAGGAGGAGGAAAAGAAGGAAGAAAAGTAGGAAAAGAAAGAGAGGAGGAGGAATGAGAGAGGGGGAAAATGAGAGAGAGAGAAGGAGAAAAGGAGGAGGAAAAAGAAGGAGAAAAAGTAGGAAAGAAAGAGAGTGGGAGGAGGAAATGAGTGAGGAGGAGGAGAAAGACAAATGAGAGAGGAGGAGAAAATGATAGAAGAGAGTTTTAGGAAAAGACAAAAAGAAAAAAAATGAAAAGTCGAATGACAGCGTGGGAGGAGGAGGAAAAGTAAGAAAAAGAAGAAGGAAAATGAGTTGGAAAAGAAAGAGAGAGAAAGAGAGAGATAGATAGAGAGAGATGTGGGTGAACAATAAGAGAGGAGGAGAATAATGAGAGAGAGAGGAAACAGTAAGAAAAGAAGGAAAAAACAAATAGAGTTGAAAAAGAAAGAGAGAGAGAGAGAGAGAGAGAGAGAGATGTGGGAGAACAATAAAAGAGTAGGAGGAAAATGAGAGAGTAGGAGGAAAATGAGAGTAGGAGGAAAAGAATGAGAGAGAGAGGAAAGATGGAGGGAAAAGAGAAAGAAGAGGAGGAAAAGAAAGAGAACGAGGGGGAAGTAAAATTCGTAGAAATAAAAGATGAAAATGACTAGTAGAATGAGAGAGAGAGAGAGACAGGAGAGAGAGAGAGAGACAGAGAGACAGAGAGAGAGAGAGAAGAGAGAGAGAAGATATAGAAAGAATGGGAGAAAAAGAAGGAAGTGGGGTAGGAAAAGAAAGATAGGCGAGAGAGAGGGGGAGAGGAGAAGAAAAAGATGAGAAGGAGGGAGAAGAATGAGTGAAGAGGAGAAGAATGAGAGGAGAAAGATGGGGAGTTTTAAGAAAAGACAGACAGGAAAATAAATGAGCAGTAGAATATGAGCGAGGGAGAACGGAAAGAAAGAAGAGGAAAAAGAAGGAAAAGGAGTGGGAAAAGAAAGAAAGAAATAGAGAGAGAGAGAGAGAGAGGAGAATAATGAGAGGAGGTGAGAAATAAGAGGAGTCGAAGAATGAGAGAGAAGAAAGATGGAGGGGGAGGAGTATGAAAAGAAAGAGAAAGGGGGAGGAATAAATTCGTAGAAATAAAAGATGAGAATGATTTGTAGAATGAGAGACAGAGAAGGAGAAAAAATTAAGAAAATGAAGGAAGAGGAGTGGAAAAGAAAGTGAGAGGGGGAGGAGAGAAGAAGAGGGGAAAAGGAAAAGGAATAGGAAAAGAGAGAGGGGGAGAAGCAAGAGAGGAGAGAGAGAGAGGGAGAATAATGAGAGAGAGGGTGAGATAAGAGTAGAAAAATGAGAAGTAGAAAGATGGGGGAAAGGGGTAGGAAAAAGAAGAGAAAAGAAAAATGAAGGAAGAGGAGTTGGAAAAGAATGAGAGAGGGAGGAGAGAAGAAGAGGGGAAAAGGAATAGGAAAAGAGAGGGGAGAAGCAAGAGAGAGAGAGAGAGGGAGAATAATGAGAGAGAGAGAGAGGTGAGATAAGAGTAGAAAAATGAGAGAGTAGAAAAGATGGGGTGAAGGGGTAGGAAAAGAAAGAGAAAGAGAAAATGAAGGAAGAGGAGTTGGAAAAGAATGAGAGAGGGGGGAGAGAAGAAGAGGGGAAAAGGAAAAGGAATAGGAAAAAGAGAGGGGGGAGAAGCAGAGAGAGAGAGAGAGAGGGAGAATAATGAGAGAGAGAGGGTGAGATAAGAGTAGAAAAAATGAGAGAGTAGAAAGAGTAGAAAGATGGGTGAAGGAGTAGGAAAAGAAAGAGAAAGAGAGAGGGGAGTAGAGAAGAAGAAGGAAAAAGAAAAGGAATAGGAAAAGAGAGAGGGGAGAAGTAAGAGAGAGAGAGGGGGAGAATAATGAGAGAGGGGGTGAGAAATAAGAGGAGTAGAAAAATGAGAGAGTAGAAAGATAGGGTGAAGGAGTAGGAAAAGAAAGAGAAAGAGAGAAGGGAAGGAGAGAAGAAGAGGGAAAAAAGAAAAGAAATAAGAAAAGAAAGAGAGAGAGGGGGTAGAAGCAAGAGAGCAGTGGGAGAAGCAAGAGAGAGAGAGGGGGGAGAATGAGAGAGGAGGAGGAAAATAAGAGAAGGGGGAAAGTGAGAGGAGAGATGGAGTGTATTAGAAAATACAAAGAGGAAAAGTAATCGGAGAAAAGCATTGAAAAAAATAGAAACAGAATAATCTAGAATACCGAGTCGGTGTAGAGAGAAGAGTAGTGTAGAGAGTAGGAGGTCAAATGAAGAAACGAATGGTAAAAATAAAGTAGGAGGAGGATGAGAAACCAATAAATAAATAAATAAATAATGTGAAATAAAGAAGAAAAAAGAGAGAAACAAGAAAAGAATGATGGGAGAAAGAAGACGTAAAAAGAAAGAAAAAAAAGAGAGACATGAAGAAGAAAGAAAGAAGGAAAGAAAGAAAGAAAGAAAGACATGAAAGCGGAACGAGGAAGGGGAAAAAAAAGAACTTAGAATATAGATACTGAGACGAGAAGGAAGCTGCTGAGAACACAGATTAAAGGAGGCTGGGCGATGGGGAGTGGGAAGAGTGAGTGATATAAGAGAAGTGGGAGTTGAGGCCATGAAGATTGTTCAGGTGTACAACATCGTTGATTACGTATCGATCCTGGTCCCATTCGTCGTCGTCGTCGTCGTCGTCGTCGACGTCGTTGCTGCAATCGCCGACTTGGCCGCCATCTTGGCCGGTATTTCCCGCCCGCTTCGTCGGCGTCTCCGTCGCCGCCATGTCGGCTGCCAATCGAAACACAAACCTCTTTGTCTCCGTGCCGTGCTGCACAAAACGCTTCCCTTCGATGCAGGTGCAGATATCAGCTGCCGTCATCAGCCATTCCATCACTTTCTTTCGTCCGTCCCTTTCGTTTCATTCTTCCTTCCATCCTTCCTTTTTGATACTTTTCAGTTCTTCGTACTTCCATTCTCCTACGTAACACTTCATTTTAGAGTTCGTTTCTTCAACTGACTGTACCGCCGATTTTATCCATCTATTCTCCGTTATCTACTTTTGTTCTTTTTTTTTTTTAAATATTTAGGAAACATTCTTCAATTTCCTAATAAAACCTGGTATTGCACGTATTTAGGGTGATACCGTTGTTGGCAACTTTCCGTCCACTAAGGATGGCGTAATGTCCAAATAAATAAATAAAATAGATAAATAAATTTATTTATTTATTTAAATATCTGCGCAAGTGACTGTGCAGGCCAATTCTTGAGTGACAGTCTTTGGTGCACTGACTGCACACAAACTGTAATGCTTTCTGGGTGATACCGTATATATATTATATATATATTTATATATATATATATATATATATATATATATATATAGTTTTTTTCCGTAGTTGGGGTCTTTCCATGTATGGTTTAACCAAGCTGATGCAGGTAGACCATAAGGAGAGCTCAATGTGCCTAATACTAATGAGTAAAAGGACAGAGCAAGAAATTTAGTAAATGAAGAAAAACTCTAAACTTGCTTCATTACAATAATTTATTTCAACCGTTATAAAACGGCATCTTCAGGTAATCACAAGAACATGACGGCAAGAGTCATGTTCTTGTGATTACTTGAAGATGCCGTATTAATACGGTTGAAATAAATTATTGTAATGAAGCAAGTTTAGAGTTTTTCTTCATTTACTAAATATATATATATATATATATATATATATGGAAGAATATGTGCTTAATTGAAGTCATACCTAATTTTTGAAAATTATTTATTGATAATTAATGAATTAGGCGGACACACCCGTTCAAATGTAACGCTAAACAAATCGAGAAAAAGTCAATATATGAGAAGTAAACAGACAAACAATGTGTTTGATATGGCCATAGCCGACAATTTATGGAGAATATGTGCTTAATTGAAGTGATACCTAATTTTGAAAATTAATTAATTTTTCTCGATTTGTTTAGCCTTACATTTGAACAGATATGCCCGGCTAATTCATTAATTATCAATTAATTCATTTTCAAAATTAGGTATGACTTCAATTAAGAACATATGCTCCCAAATATATATATATATATATATATAGAGAGAGAAGAGAGAGAAGGAGAGATTTATACAAGGGTTCTTTCAAGTCCCTCGGAGAGCTCAATGTATGATAATTAATTGATTAATTCTATACAGGGAAATATTTACACTTCCAATAAAAGAGAAAAAAACTCATAAAATAAATCAACTAATTAAATAAATCGAAAGATTTCTTCTTAAAATAAAGTCGACGGGGCGGCCTAAAGTCAGTATCAGCCAGTCAGCGAGGGAGTCTATCCCCTTTTCAATAGCGCTAGACCAAGGAGATTGTTTTTTAGCATCTGAGGTGGAGCGCCACACCTACCATCAGCTCCTTACTTTACCACACAGATCCCTGTGCTACTCATACGATAAGTTAGCGGGGACCGGTATCGAACTAGGAACCTTGTGGTCTCTAGCCGAACGCTCTACCGACTGAGCTAACCCGGCTCCTAGGATAAATATCCCTAGACCCAAGGGTCTGATTTGTGATATTGTCAGCTTTTGATATATCTCAAATCTTAGGCATACATTTACCACACATGTAGATACATCCTATTCTGACACAAAATTCAAACCCAAATCAACTTTTTCTTTATTATTATTCACTCCTTTTGGTTTTTTCACATCAGCGTTAGCTGATGGTATTTCAATGGAGTCCGAGTGACAACAAGTCTCCTCAGGTCTCCAGGACTCTTCTGAGTATTCTGGTAGATTGCAGCAGTGCAGTATTCTGGATGGTCTCAATTCTCCCTCTGATTTCCAGATTTTCTAAACTTTTGCCCAATCTTTTTGGGACCGTTCCAAGTGCACCAACTACAATTGGTATCACTTTGACTTTCATATTCCATAGTTTTTTCAGTTCTCTAGCAAGGTCAAGGTATTTGTCCATCTTTTCGTTTTCCTTCATCTTCACTCTGTGATCTGCTGGAACTGCAAAATCCTCCAGTTGACAAGTTCTTTCTTTTTTGTTAATCAACACTGTCTGGTCTTCTCGTTGGGATAAGGTGATCCGTTTTTTCTCAAAGTCACGGAGAATTGTATGCGTTTTATTCTCAAGAACAGATTCTGGTTTATGCATATACCATTTTGATGTATGGTCAAAGTTTAATTTTTTGCATAATTCCCTGTGGATCACCTTCCCAGCCCAATCATGCCTAGTTTTGTATTCCCGTTGTGGTAGTTTGCTACATTCGCTTAGTACATGGTTTACAATCTCATCTCTGTCACCGCATAGTCTACATTTACTATTTTGTTGAGTTTTATCAATTTTTGCTTTGGTATAGTTTGTCCTTATGGCATTATTTTGTGCAGCAATTATTAGTGATTCAATTTCTCTTTTGAGGTTTCCTTTTCTTAACCATATCCAAGTCTTTTCATGCGCAACCTCCGCGATTTTTTGTTTGAAGTGCCCACATAATTGTTTTTCTTCCCGTTTTTGTTGGTTTTTCTGTTTGTCCATATGTTACTTCTGCTATTTTGGCTGCCATAAGTAATCTGTCTTTGCTCTTTTTTGTGTATTATTATTTACTCCTTTTGAGTTTTCACATCAGAGTTAGCTGATGGTCTTTCACTGGAGTCTAAGTGACAGCAAGTCTCCTCAGGTCTCCAGGACTCTTCTGAGTATTCTGGCAGATTGCAGCAATGCAGTGTTCTGAATGGTTTCAATCCTTCAATTATTATTATTATTATTATTATTATTATTATTATTATTTAAATGAAGAAAAGTACACAGCAAAAAAAGGTTATTTTTCTCCATTTTGTTTTTTCTCCATTATTTTCTAAATTATTTGTATCAAGAATAATTACTTGAATCTATAATTGTTTAGTAAGGATTATTATTAGTTACTTGAAACAATACAATTGTGTGTAAATTATTCAAATTAGATAAGAATAATCTTCATATAACTCTAAATCATTTTTATTAAGAAATTCTATTCTATGATTGTTTAAAGATTATTATTAGTTACTTAAAAAATATAACTGTATGCCAAAAATTTAAAAAAAATAATAAAAATAACTTACTGAATATAAAAAAATTCTTGAAACCATTCAATCATTAATATTACATAGGAATACTTGAAACCATAGAACTGTAAGCAAATTATTTGCCTTTGATAGGAATACTTGATATCATATAACGAAAAATGTTCTTGAGAACCAACGACCCATAATATGTAAATATAAATGTACTATATATAGATATATAAATAGCGAGATTCCCTAACCTCTGGGTATAAGATAACTCTGGACGGGTTGATATGCTGTTAAATTAATATCTTTTAATTCTCACTCTTTTGCCATCTTTCTTGTTTTTGTCATTAAATCTTCCAGAATATCTAACCACCTGCAAAGAGGTAAGATCCAGCTCCACAGACCCCCAAAAAGATATGCCCTGGGTATGTCATATAGTACCTAAATAATGAGAATGGAATTGACTGTCTTACCTATAAATAATGTCTGACGAAACCCACGAAGAGAGAAACAACGAGATCTCACGAGATTTGTTAATTTCTCTGTTCACCTTGTATCTTTGTTTAGTAAACATTTCGCTATTCTTAATACTCGTTGTGCTTCTTCCTATTATTTATCTCTTAACTCTGACACGCTAGTTGCAACACTAAACTGTATCTGATGGTGAGACTCCAGTTCCGAAAAGTGTGGAGTACCCCTTCATTGTTATTACTCCCAGCATGGCTCTAACCCGAAGTGGTGATTTGGTTTGATTTGGCTTCTTTGTTTAATGGCATATCAACCTTTTCGGGTTATACAATGTTAAAGCCATCCTTGTAGAAAACATACTAGTGCTACTATTCAACCCTTAACTGGGGAAAGGTAATTCATACCATTCCCAAGAGTATTAGTCCGAAAGTGAAAGTAATAACGCGACTGGAGTTTGAACTCACTTACTAGGATGTCACAGTCCAGCTCGTTAGCCACTACTTCATAAGACTTCCCCCCCCCACACACACCGCAGTTCTAGAACTTGTTAAGGTGCTATATATTTATTTATCAACCACTCCACACGAACAGGATGAGACACAAGGTCGATTTCTTAAGCGGAGTTTAACAGGTTTGAATTCAGAGTTTTCCTTCTCCTAGACCGGTTGCCTAACCAAGGTTAAAGAGCCCAGTCCGCCCTGCTATTTACCCATAGCTGGATGGAGAGTAGGATTCATACCTTTCCCAAGGGTATTAGCGCTAAGTGAAATACAATTACCACGTCCGGATTTGAACTCGGGGCGACGAGTCCATTTCCCATGACTTTAATCATTACACTACGCGCTTTAAGGTGCCATATATGGATCAAATAGATCTCTTTAAAAATGATTCGTATTCGATAGAATATTTGATGCCAAATAACTTATGAATTGTACACTCTGAAGGTGAACGGGTGCAGTAAGCACTAGCTTGATCACAGCTCACTGACTGAAATGGGTAGACCTGGTGTGAGTCAGTGATAACTAAGTGGGAATATTGACCTTCAGATGTGCCTCCGTGTTTAGAGAAAAACAATGACCCGTTCTTTTATCTTCAACAGAATTTAGGTGATAAATAAATGTATATCATCTCCGCAGGGCAGTAGTTAGCAAGCTAGTCTAATAAACCATCACTATTGAAGTGAGTTAAATACTCACTGAGTGTCCTAAAAACTGTGGCCTCGTGCTATATTAAGGTGGGTAAATACTCTTAGATAAAAAAAATCCTATATAGAATGCTCAGATGTTTGAATATGCTCGTACAATTTTCGTACGTGTAAATATATATATATATATATATATATATATATATATATATATATATAATAGGTATTTGTGGAAAAGTGACTTACCGGTGAAAATGGTCACAATGATTAGTTGATGCAAGTTTCACAATGATAAGACAGCGATATAACAAATATAAAGTGCTCAATACGTTAGTAGAGCAAATTTATTATCATAAAGGTACACGGTAATAACCTACTCAAGTTTCACCATAAGGATCTTCAGGGCTAAATCCAAAATAATTTGAATTCAAAACGAAAACGTTGATGATGTTTTTTGGAAAATCAATGTTTTCGTTTTGAATTCAAATTATTTTCAGCTTCTCTCTCGATGAGTCCGGAATAAAAAAAACAAGCTCTGAAGATGGTTTTTATGAATCGAAATATTGTTCAATATTAGCTATGAATATGATATAAAATATTTTCATTTTAACAGCATTGTGTGTCATATCCTTTTATATATATATATATATATATATATATATATATATATATATATAAGTACCCAGTCCATGACCAGACTATTTTTGAAAATTCTAGTCTCATCAGACAGCAATTCAATATACAAAAATGAAAAATTATTTTCTTGACGGCGACTTTTGTCTATTTTTTTACGTTTATATTATGATATACATGTGTGTGCTTTATTAATAGTTGTATTTGGTGTCAGTGTATTAGTGGGGTGCGGTTGCGGTTGGGAATATATATATATATATATATATATATATATATATTATATATATATACCATGTGACGATTATATATATATATATATATATATATATATATATATATATATATAATATACCATGTATATAAGACCATGTGAATTGGGAATGATTCTAGTTGGGACCTTCTTTGTCATTTATCCTCATAACAAATGCACACCTATAAATACATATGAGGATTCATTCGAGTATGATAATTAATTAATTTCATACAGTGCAATATTTACACTCACAATGAATGTGAAAATTCAACACCCAATCATTTGGCTATAATATATTTATTTTAGCTGGTACATCTGTAAGAAAAATCTTTATGTGATGGCTATCTGACGAAACTAGTCTCTTTTTGTTATAGATGTACCACCTGAAATGAACTTATAATAGCTGGTTGAGTTTTCTCACATATTGGAAGTGTATATACACAGACAGACAGACAGACACACACACACACACATACACACACACGCATATATATGCATATATATAATAACTATATATATATATTAATTTTTTCTACTTTTGAAATATACTGTGTGAAATTGGAATGCAGTACACACATTCTAAAGTGCCTATAGCACCTTTCTCATCAATTCTTTTCCTTCCAGCCTCCACATTAATATGATTTAAAAAAAAACTGGAACACATCACACCTAATGATGGCACTTCGAAGTGCCGAAAGTACTCGGGACCTGAACTTTGGTTGACTTATCCACGAATTCCACCCAAATATTAAAAAGTTGGCCAGAAAACTCGAAAAGATCAAAAATAAAATTATTTAACAGATGTGTCTTTTGTTTAATTCTACATGTATAAATGAAAGAATGCTGCCCACACACACACACACACACACACACACACACACACACATATATATATATATAATATATATATATATATATATAAAAGATAAACATAATGAGTCATATATACCTACTAAAAGTTCGCTTAGTGCTCTTCAGGGCTAAGATCTGAGTCAGATCTTAGTCCTGAAGAGCTCTAAGCGAAACTTTTAGTAGGTATATATGACTCATTATGTTTATCTGTAGTATTTGCTCTACTTAGGTATTGAGCACACTTTACTTATTAGCTTTAGTATATCCTGGCGGATTTAATATGAATATATATTTTTCATATATATATATATATACATATAAATTGATTTTTCTTTTGGCCAACTGATTATTTTTGGTTGGTACGACTATCTGGGTCTTTTCTTTTTTTCAAAAAATTTTTTCTCCCCAGGTAATGTTTGGTAGTATATTTTTACAATCAAACTATTTGCCGGGTTTTTCTTACCGCAAGGGTTTACCAACAAGTTTGATATATATATATATATATATAATATATATATGCATGAATATATTGAACGTTTGTGCATACCAATCATATGTCAAATCTGTGAGTGGCAAAATAAATTATGTCGAATACGGGGCATCACATTTCCATCGAGTTGATAACAAGACCTTTCAGTGCTGACGTGAATTCACTAATTGATATGTTTAATTGAAACGTTTGAAACGTTTGGAGAAAACATTTGGTTCCAAAAGAAAATAGTTAACCCTACAAACACAGACACACACACATACAAGCACACACATACGCGCGCACACACGAACAAAACACACTGACAAAACACATACACAAGCACGCAAACGTATACACGTATACACATACACACACACTCACGGACACAGGTATACATACACACGTACACACATTCACGTACACACACAATTAAATACAAACACGTATATACGTACACGTACACACACACACATACACACACACACACTCGTAATACGTATACGCATATATACACACACGTACATTGTTTCATTTCGGAAATGCCAAGATTATGGTTAACTCTAAAACACACATACATAAAACACACACGCAGTGCACGTACACGCACACACTCACGTACATATACACGCGCACACACATGTACATATACAAACATACGTTTTCGTACATAAGCACACTTACGTATAGACGTATACAAACACACACGCACACATGTACACACGTTCATATCAATACACATACACATTTACGCTAAAAACCACGTACACACGAACACGTATACACATAACCATACATACATTAATAATCACATACACATACATACGCACCCACACACGCACATAGACACACACCTATATCCTTACACACACATACACACACGTACATTGTTTCCTTTCACAGATGCTAAGTAAATAGTTAACCCTATAACACACATGCACAAAACACACACGCACGTAAACGTACACGTACACGTTTACACAAATGCGCACACGTACACAGACACACGTATACATGTATGTGCACGTAAACATGTACACACATATACGCACGAACAGACGTACACACTCACGCACGCACATGCGTACACACCCACACACGTACACACGCATACACATACGCACACGCACACGTACACACATACACGTACACATAAGTACGCACACGTACACCAACATACACACACGTGTACATTGTTTCCTTTCGGAAATACCAATTAGTTTCGCATCTTCGCTCCTGCCGGAATTCTCTAGATAGAAAAAGAATTTATTTTACTTTTGCATGTTATTGTTTTAAGTTACTTGTTTTTTTCTTCTTTTCAACTCTGGACTGATTTGAACCCGTTGGCGAAAACTGTCACCCGACCAAAACCCACGGGTGCACTTAAGCCGATTGTTAATCTTATTATCAGGCTAATCAGCCGTAGCTCCTGACTTTCTTCTTTTTATTTTTTATTTTTAAAAAATTCTTTTATTTAATTGAATTTCATTCTTTACCGTTGCATTTAAGTCCCAATTTCAATTCCTTATTGTCAACGAAAGCCAGTCTGTTTCCGTCGGGGGCCTACAAACCATTTTGTTTTTATTCCAATCTCTTTTAGTTGCTTTTTATCTGATTACGATTCTTTGCCAATTAATCTGCCTTAGATAATTTGTTAAGACACCTGAGAAAATCTTTGTTCTTATTTCTTTGACTCGAAACAAAACAAAAACAAAAACAAAAAAAAATGATAATCAAAGGAATTGCTTCGTTTTTTTTTGTTTTTTTGTTTTTTTTGTATTTGAAACAATTTAAAACCTGACGTCACCGTCGTCGTCGTCGTCGCTGTTGTCGTCGTCGTCGTCACGTAGTATGTATTCTGATTTAGTTCAATCACGATATGCTTCGTTTCAGATTTTCGAAATACGAAATAATAGAAGGCACGTGGTGTAATGTTTGCCGTCGTAGGAAATTGACATGGGGAGACGGGTTCAAATCCTGGATGCGGCTGATTACATTTCACAAAGCAGAAATATCCACGGCAAAGTTATGAATCAAACTCCAGCTATGGGGAAATAGTTGGGCAGACTGGGTTATTTAATCTGTGTACGTCAACCTGTCTTCGAGAAGTAAAACCCTGAATTCAAACCAAGGGGGATCTCTTCTCGTTAGTCCATAATAGATGTTCCATTTGCACATAAATTTCATACATTAAATGTAACACTTATTATGGACAGAGATTTCTGTCCCATAATAGATGTTCCATTTGCACATGAATTTTCATACATTAAATGTAACACTATTATGGGACAGAGATTAGTATTATTATGGACAGAGATTTCTGTCCCATAATAGATGTTCCATTTGCACATAAATTTCATACATTAAATGTAACACTTATTATGGGACAGAGATTTCTGTCCCATAATAGATGTTCCATTTGCACATGAATTTCATACATTAAATGTAACACTTATTATGGACAGAGATTTCTGTCCCATAATAGATGTTCCATTTGCACATGAATTTCATACATTAAATGTAACACTTATTATGGGACAGAGATTTCTGTCCCATAATAGATGTTCCATTTGCACATGAATTTCATACATTAAATGTAACACTTATTATGGGACAAGATTTCTGTCCCCATAATAGATGTTCCATTTGCACATGAATTTCATACAAATGTAACACTTATTATGGGACAGAGATTTCTGTCCCATAATAGATGTTCCATTTGCACATGAATTTCATACATTAATGTAAACACTTATTATGGGACAGAGATTTCTGTCCCATAATAGATGTTCCATTTGCACATGAATTTCATACATTAAATGTAACACTTATTATGGGACAGAGATTTCTGTCCCATAATAAGTGTTCCATTTGCACATAATTTCATACATTAAATGTAACACTTATTATGGGACAGAGATTTCTGTCCCATAATAGATGTTCCATTTGCACATGAAATTTCATACATTAAATGTAACACTTATTATGGACAGAGATTTCTGTCCCATAATAGATGTTCCATTTGCACATGAATTTCATACATTAAATGTAACACTTATTATGGGACAGAGATTTCTGTCCCATAATAGATGTTCCATTTGCACATGAATTTCATACATTAAATGTAAACACTTATTATGGGACAGAGATTTCTGTCCCATAATAGATGTTCCATTTGCACATGAATTTCATACATTAAATGTAACACTTATTATGGGACAGAGATTTCTGTCCCATAATAGATGTTCCATTTGCACATGAATTTCATACATTAAATGTCACACTTATTATGGGACAGAGATTTCCAGCAATTTAACCAAACAGTTGTGTAAGAGCATAAAACAATGAAATAAAATAACAAAAGGCAAAACTGGAGACAATCTTATTATAATGGAGATTGTGTGTTTGTCTGTCTGTAACCGAAACTAAATCACTACTCAAGTCACAATTCCCTTAGTTATTTACGTCACATTCACCTTGAATTTATTTTTGTTTAAACCTCAATTATAGATAAAAATTGCTATATCTTCTTGATACTGTGGATTAATCTACATAATAATTACATGCAAGTATATTTATATATTCAACAAAATAGCGGTTTACAGTGTGAACGAGAAGGCTAATTTGGATATTGATATTAAGAATTTGATTTTAATAAATATGTGCTTAATATTATTGATTTCTAATTGTTTGGTTTTCTCTTAACGAATCTAAGCAAAAATCTCGGGGATAAATATTAAAAGAAATCCATTAACAAGACGAAAGAACTGTAATTTTATTAAATACTTCATAATCTAACTAAATAGATAAATTAGGAAAAATGAAAGACGGGTGTGATGAAAAATGATGGAAGAGTTAGATTTAAAGCTGTTCTATTTTTCGATTATACCCCCTCAGTTTATCATTTTCTAAATAGTTTATAATTTGATACAATATTTTATTACATCAAAACCTAAATACTTGCACCCGGAGGGTGCAGATATTTGCTAGTAAATATAATGTTAAGTTATTTATTGTGCGCAAATACATACATTTAAGAAGAAGGAATAGTGAGAAAAGGGTATAATGTTCAATTTAGGACTAACCTCAGATAAAAAAAAGATTAAATCTTTCAGGAAAGTCATAAAGATACATCTTGGTGGATCGGCAGATCAGAAGAAACTGCCAGAATCTAAAACAAGTGAGAAAATCTGAACAATAATATTTGTTTTATTATCATTGCCTTTTTTTTTTTGGAAAAACTATGACTGACTTCTTGTCTTTGAGAACTCCTCCGCCCCCTCCTCCCCACTGAGAGTGATTAACCGAAAGAATAAATGTAACGTTGTGCCTTTTTTCCGGACACTAAAACGATATCTGTAACGTTGCCTCTATATCTGGTCACAGTACCCAAAGCAATATACATAACGGGGCGGTGGTGGTGATGGCGATATATTCACGGTACTAAAAATGTCTTCTTGTTGATAAAAATTACAACGCGAGAAATATGTAGTCACAACTGCTAGCCTTTATTTCCAGGGTAGGCTCGTCTCGTGGGTTCGTATCAGAGAGGAGGAAAGGAAGAGAGAAAGAGAGAGAGAGAGAACTATTAAACTACCGTCATCCCACACGGGACCAAGGGCACGTCTTAACCCTACGCTGTCCCAAATCGAAAAGACGCCGGTCCCTTTCCTCGTTGTTCCACGTCACCACGTGACTTCCGGTTCCGGTCAACTATCTATGTAGGCGGTAGTTGATTGTTAGCCACCAGTATTTATTATCATAAGCGAAGTTATTGAAAACTGAAGGGCCGGGTTAGCTCAGTCGGTAGAGCGTTACGGCTAGAAACCACAAGGTTCCTAGTTCGATACCGGCCTCTCGCCAAACTCAGCGTATGAGTAGCACAGGGATCTGTGCGGAAAGTAAGGAGCTGATGGTAGGTGTGGCGCTCCACCCCAGACGCTAAAATAATATCCTTGGTCTAGCGCAAGTGAAAAGGGGATAGACTACCTCGCTGATTGGCTGATATCGACTTTAGGCCGCCCCGACGACTTTACTTTTTACTTTTATTTCTCAAACAAATCACACACACAAACGGGCACACAGATACAGACACAGACACATACACACACACACACACACACATATATATATATATATATATATAATATATATGTGTGTATGTGTGTGTCTGTATGTCCGTTTGTGTGTGTGATTTGTTTGAGAAATAAAAGTAAAAAGTAAACACACATACACACACACACACACACACACACATATATATATATATGTGTGTGTGTGTGAGTGTCTGTGTCTGTATGTCCGTTTGTGTGTGTGATTTGTTTGAGAAATAAAAGTAAAAAGACTTAGCAGGCTACCTATGACGGAATCGAAGCCCGATCGAATTTTCATCAGTCAGGTTTCTTAACCACCGGGCTATCAGCCTCCTACAGGAAAGAG
Organism: Doryteuthis pealeii; assembly: GCA_023376005.1. Lineage (NCBI taxonomy): Eukaryota > Metazoa > Mollusca > Cephalopoda > Myopsida > Loliginidae > Doryteuthis > Doryteuthis pealeii. The sequence continues at coordinate 41,894,705 of CM042138.1, forward strand.
GTAGAATTTTTACTGGTAAATACATATATAAGTATATATGTTACAGCTGCTAGAGAGCTCACATCCGTTTTTATAGGAGAACCTTAGCCATTTTAGCGTAATTCCCTGCCGACAGTCAAATCTTATCCAGAGAGCTCAACCAACAAGTTTGGGGGTATTTGCATCACATCCATTACGCTCGCAAACATCCCAGGTAATTTCGACCTGTCAAACGGATGACATACAAACTTTAAAACAATAAAACATCTTTAAAACAATACTACCTATTGCCAACCCCTTAAGCAAAATTCACCTTATTTATTGAATGACCCTTGTACATGATTCAAGTTTTTAAACTAACATTAATATTATTTATTGTCATCCTTTACTAAGTTTAGTTTACCATAATGTCTGGAATATGGAGCACCCAGTTAGAATCAAACTCACTAATAATGTCTTACTAGTCTAGTTTGCTAAACATTAAATCACATGAGGTGTTTAAATATTACTTAATTCAAAGAAGGCTGCTATTAATTTTAGTGGAAGTAATTTATTTATTAAGATTCATATTAATTGTGAGGCCAAATTGATTATTAATCAGTTAATAGTTATAACAATATATAGATGAGATGTGGTAAATGAAAGAAAGATTGGAGATGGTAATATGAATGTATGGGGGAGTGAATCAAATATCTAAAGAACAATGTGATACTTAGGGACTTTAGACTTGAAGTGATCAAGGTCATGTACTTTTGGTAAACATTCACAGAGACATATTTGATATTTTTCAGCTGTTGTTGTAAAGAAGATTTTTGGATTTGGGGGAGGTGGGAGAACTTCGACGATCTCCAATCAGCAGTCGTCGCGCTTCACTATAACGCTTCCAAACTTGGAATGAAAGTCGATGCTCAGAAAACCAAGCTTTTGCTGGATTTCTTCTCGCTGAACAGCAACCGATCGTCCTCAACGTGGAAGTCCTTGAAGGGGTGAGCAGTTTCAAATATCTCGGTTCGGTAATCATTGCGACATCGACACACACATTGGTGATATCTGACGAAACTGGTCACTTTTTTATTATAGACGTACCACCTAAAATGAACTTATGATTGCCAAATGATTGTATTTTGAGTATTCACACTTATTAGAAGTATATATATATATTATATATATATATATATACACTAATTTTTTTTAGTGTTGGAGAATGGAAAATAAAGTGCTCGATTACGGGCGTAAGAGCTGTAATTATTTGATATACGGTACAATATATTTATGGCATGATTGTTACCTGTGGTTTCAAAGCAGCATGTTAGCCACTTACCGCCAAGACAATGTGCCCATGAAAAAACGGGCGTGTTGTCATAACGTAGGTAACACGCTGCTTTGAAACCAATGAATGTATTGTAGCCTATAACATATATATATATTTATATTTCTGCTTGAAGGCAATTATAAATGCATGTATCGAATAAGATTCGATAATTATAGAAAATAATCTTGACAAGAAAATCCCGCAAAGGATGGCTCGCTATGCAGAACACCGTACAGACTGTTTCGACTTTATTAAGTCTCTTCAGCGATGTATACTAACGACTCCCCTCCGACAGGAATCGAAACCGGGACTTCACAGGCATAGTCAGAGACCATATCCGTTCGGCCGCCGGTACATAGCGAACAATCCCTGCGAAATTAACCTTGTCAATGATGAAACATTACACGCCCCTGCCATAGCAGGCAAGTAGACGTTTATTTAGTAAACAAACACGGCCGTTTAGCTCTTCGGCGAAGTGAATAAGATTTTTGGATGTTTGTTTTTTTATAGAAGCAAGTTGAATAAATTATTATTTATATTTTCTGCTTGAAGGCAATTATAAATGCATGTATCGAATAAGATTCGATAATTATAGAAAATAATCTTGACAAGAAAATCCCGCAAAGGATGGCTCGCTATGCAGAACACCGTACAGACTGTTTCGACTTTATTAAGTCTCTTCAGCGATGTATACTAACGACTCCCTCCGACACAGGAATCGAAACCGGGACTTCACAGGCATAGTCAGAGACCATATCCGTTCGGCCCGCCGGTACATAGCGAACAATCCCTGCGAAATTAACCTTGTCAATGATGAAACATTACACGCCCCTGCCATAGCAGGCAAGTAGACGTTTATTTAGTAAACAAACACGGCCGTTTAGCTCTTCGGCGAAGTGAATAAGATTTTTGGATGTTTGTTTTTTTTATAGAAGCAAGTTGAATAAATTATTATTTATATTTCTGCTTGAAGGCAATTATAAATGCATGTATCGAATAAGATTCGATAATTATAGAAAATAATCTTGACAAGAAAATCCCGCAAAGGATGGCTCGCTATGCAGAACACCGTACAGACTGTTTCGACTTTATTAAGTCTCTTCAGCGATGTATACTAACGACTCCCCTCCGACAGGAATCGAAACCGGGACTTCACAGGCATAGTCAGAGACCATATCCGTTCGGCCGCCGGTACATAGCGAACAATCCCTGCGAAATTAACCTTGTCAATGATGAAACATTACACGCCCCTGCCATAGCAGGCAAGTAGACGTTTATTTAGTAAACAAACACGGCCGTTTAGCTCTTCGGCGAAGTGAATAAGATTTTTGGATGTTTGTTTTTTTTATAGAAGCAAGTTGAATAAATTATTATTTATATTTCTGCTTGAAGGCAATTATAAATGCATGTATCGAATAAGATTCGATAATTATAGAAAATAATCTTGACAAGAAAATCCCGCAAAGGATGGCTCGCTATGCAGAACACCGTACAGACTGTTTCGACTTTATTAAGTCTCTTCAGCGATGTATATATATATATATATCGACACACGTATTGTTGCGCTCGGTAAGCTTTCTAAAGTTTCAAATACCTCGGTTCGGTAATCATTGCAACATTGAATTTAAAATTTCGGCACGTTTTCGGCTTACGGTCAAAGCACGCTGAACACACCGGTTCTCGTTCGATCACCTAAGTTAAGCAATCATAATAGTCATGGAGACCTGAGAAGGTTTACTATTACTCTGACCCAAGTGGTTCCGAAGTGGGTTCTCTACCACCCTGATAAAGATTATATATATATATATATATATATATATATATATATATATATATATATTTACCAACCCCTCCGCACGAGCAGGATGCGACACAAGTTCAATTTATAAAGCGGAGTTCAACAGGTTTGAATTCAGAGTTTTTCTTCTCCTAGACCGGTTGCCTAACCAAGGTTAAAGAGCCCAGTTTGCCATACTATTTACCCATAGCTGGAGGGAGAGTAGGATTCATACCTTTCCCAAGGGTATTAACGCTAAGTGAAATGCAATTACCACGTCCAGGATTTGAACTCAGGGCGACGAGTCCATTTCCCATGACTTTAACCATTACACCACGCGCTTCCTATAATAAAGATTATATATAAGGTAACTTAATACGGTGAAAGGCCAGTCGAGTATCTTGGAAGATAGTAATATTGCAATTCTTCTATAATAGAGGGCATCCCTGGCTAGAATATTGACGCACACTTGGAAGCAGAAAGAGTGAAGAATCAATTCTTAAAATAATGTCTCTTTTAAAAGAACATTACTTTTTTTCTTTAAAGAATAGTCTAAACATTCGTCGCTTCCTGTATTCATCCATACTGAGTTCCAATTTAAACATCGTCTTTTGTTCTTAAGTTGAAACAGGAATTTTAAATTGAAATTGTGAACTGTTGTACATATTTAACATAAGACGGAAGATTTAAAGCATGAAAAAAAAATGTCTGAAAATATTTTAGATAAATAGTTGAGTTATGTGTTTGTTATATTTCATTATGTTTATTTGTTTCTTATTGATGTCGTAGTTCGGTGTTCGAGTTCTAATAAAGACCGACATTTCGAATACTATATACTATGCAGGCATATCCTCCATAATTAGAGTAGTTGCATATTACAATCGTCTTACGCACCTGCCTGAACTTATATCGTATTCATTTATGTTATACATATGATATCACAAAAAGATGATTAAAAAAATGTATCGACATTTTGTTAGCTTTAAAATTAATTTTTTTTTGCTAGCTTTAAAATTCAAGTTTTAATGAAAACATGGTAATAGTTGAGCAACATAGAAATAAACGGATGGTGTCTAGATGTTTCAGTGTTAATTTGAATAAATATATGAATACCTTAGATCACCATGAATAAATTTATTTCGGCACTTTTGCCTCTTCAGGTCTGATTTTCAAATAGATAATGATTGCATATCTGGTCAATTTAATATGATTTTTCTGTTTTACAGTGGTACAGAAAAATCATATTAAATCCGACCTGAAGAGGCAAAAGTGCCGAAATAATTTTATTTCTGGTGAACTAAGGTATTCATTTATATACATATATAAATCTTACCTGTGATGTTGTTTTTATATAATTCATAATTATAAGTCAGATTGTGTAAAAACAAACAATATATTATATATAAATAAATGAAATAAAGATGGAATGGAATTTTCCTTATAAGAAAAAAGATATGAACAAGTAAATGTTAATTCTGTTATTCACATTCGAAAAATAAACTAAATGAAAACGGTGAACTGCGGTGAAGAAAAACGCCAACAATAAACAAACAGTTTGTTTTTTTTTATTATCTATCTATTTATTTATTTATTTAAATGGAAACATTTCCGCCTTTCTTAAAATACTGATCACAGACAGTCGACAAAAACGTTCATTTTTTTTTTCCTTCCTTAATTCTCCTTGTTTTAATTTATTTATTCATGCAGTAGTATTAGTAGTAGTAGTAGTAGTAGTAGTAGTAGTAGACAAAGATGAAACTGGGAAAGAAAATTTGAAAGGAAAAAAGATTATTTTTTTTATAGACGAACAGACCCAGCAGTGTAAGTGTACATCGAAGATACGTGTTTCAGATAATGGATTTCTGGCTTTTTAAGTCTCCAGTTCTTCAGCAGTTCTTTTTTAATCTTATTTTACACACACGCCCACATAAACACACACACACACACACACACACACACACACACTCACACACACACACAAATATATATATATATATATATATATATATATATATATATAATAAATAAGTAATCCACAGACACGTGTTTCAAGGTTTCACCTTTCATCAGTGTGGCTATACCGTAACAGCTACCTCTGGCCGGGTTCGAGACCCGAATGAACTTTCGTTCGCCAAATCTTTAACCCGTACGGCAAGAGGCAGCTGTCAAATATAGGAGAATAAATAATCGCTACATTTCTAAGCGGAAATGGATTCACTAGAGTCCTCAAACGTTTGTAAACAAACGCGAGGGTTAGCTAGACGCCAGAACGGTGAATCTGCAATTAAGTCCCTATTCAGAGAACTCAACCATTAGTCAATGGGAGTATATATATAATAAATAAGTAATCCACAGACACGTGTTTCAAGGTTTCACCTTTCATCAGTGTGGCTATACCGTAATATATATATATATATGTGTGTGTGTGTGTCTGTCTGTCTGTCTGTCTGTGTATATATAAAACTAGTTTCGCATTTAAAAATAGATGCATAGTACAGCCGTTTCCAAACATGTCTGTGATGTTAAAAATAAATATGACATGCACCCTATCATAAAGAGGGATATTGTTAAAAGAATACGCAATTATAAACCGGATGATAAATTCTGCCTTTTCTGTATGGAGGAGAAATTGGCTATCGCAACCTATACTAATTCCGAAGAACTATTAAATCAAAGATCGGAAATTTTGAACAGGTGTCGACATAAACGAAAGTGGCATCTCGACCCATGCTGTGTTCTTTTTGTGTTGCAAAACACACAATCTCCATTATAATAAGATTAGGTAATAAAAACAACAACAAAAAAAAACAACATTTAAATCACGAATCTTATTTACCAAAGTCATATTTGAAAATAAAAAGTTGCAAAAAAAACAAGCCACGCCCATTCTTTTGTCGATCAGTATATGGCAACCGTCATATACTCTGTGGTAAGCGATCCTTTTGGTTAAAAACTAAACCTCCTAGAGCCATCTAACGGCAATGGTTGAATAAATATTTTTAATAACGCCCATTTCACTGTCTGTTCTTGACTCCTCTCACATTCTCACCTTTCAATCAACCTCTCTCCCACGTCGCCACGTCACACGGCTCGTCCAATAGAAACAATGCAATGATGATTCATCCTTAAACTTTTCCACTCTCATCTAAGACATATCTTTGATAAAACATTTCCGTGTTAATTTACATGTTAGATTACACTCATGGCTAACCCCCCCCATTATGTTGCAATATTACAGTTGAAAGCGATCCTTTTGGTTCAAACTAAACCCTCCTAGAGCCATCTAACGGCAATGATTGAATAAATATTTTTTAATGAGCCGGTATTTAATAACGCCCATTTCTCTGTCTGTCCTTGATAAATTTATTTAGTGTGAGCAGGTGTCTTTGTCTTTAATTAATTTGAGGTTTAAATTATAACTAGAGACGTTGACAGACGTTTCACCCACGACTATAAACTCAGCTGGTAATCCTATGACGTACGACTCAGTGACAACGAAATCTGAGACCTGGAATTGAGCGAAGGCACATTTGATCGAACAATCTAACGCCTTTCCAAATGAATTCTTTTGGTTGATGGCAAGATATCATGCTGATTGCTTTTGTTCATTTAAACGTGTCGTTTATTGCTGGAAAAATTAGCTGATCAACGGGCTGAGCCAAAATTCTCGTGAAATATCTCTGGAGATCAACACCGAGAACTGAGATTGAAAAAGGAGCCGTGTCAATATATGGAACGGAAAACTCATTTCTGTCATCTCGTAATCTTATTATAATGGAGATTGTGTGTTTTTTTCTGTCTGTAACCGAAACTATATCACTACTCAAGTCACAATTCCCCTTGTTATTTACATCACATTCTCCATGATTTTATTTTTAAACCTCAATTATTAATGAAATTGTTTTACATTATTAACATTGTTGGCCTTATCTACATACTTTATTTACTATATTTACCACGTACCCCGCGTGTACGGGTAAGGCACAAGGCCCTGTTATTGTGGGACCACCCACAAGCCGAGACTCATGGGTGGCGGATGCAAAAAATGCGTTGATTCCATCGGCATTTCCTCACAAGTGGGCGCCTCAAGCAACGGGCAATAAACCCAGACCTGCCCTTTTAAATCGAGGGGGTGGGTATTGCCCGGAGGATAGCCCACTGGTATCAACTCTGTTAATTACAGCAAACTCAACACGAGAGTCTCATGGGTTAGCGGGTGCAAAAAATGCGTTGATCCCGTCGGTATTCCCCCACTAGGGGGCGCCTCAAGCACTGGGCAATAAACCCAGCCCCTTTAAATCGAGGGGACAGGTGCTACATGGGAGGTGGACCCCTGGCATCAACGTTATTAGCTTATAAAGATCAAGGGCCGACACCACTGGACCCAACCCCGAGGGGTGGATCTATTTACTTATAACATACAATTGTATTTATATATACAACAAAATAGCAGTTTTCAGTATGAACAGGAAGGCTAATTTGCATATTGATATTGAAAATTTGATTTTAATAAACATGTGCTTGGTATTATTGATTTCTAATTATTTGGTTTTATCTTTAATGAATATGAGCAAATATCTCGGAGATAAATCTTAAAAGAAATCGATTAACAAGAAGAAATAACTGTAATTTTAATCTTTACTTCCGATTTTAACTAAATAGTTAAATTAGGAAAATTTATCAATGAAAGACGGGTGTGATGGAAGAGAGTAAGTTTCAGTTGTTCTATTTTTTCGATTATACCCCCCTCTATTTAAAATCATTTTATCCTCATTCATATTTAGTTTCGTTAGCTTTTCTAATTTAATATAATATTTTATTACATTAAAACTTCAAAGTCGTGGAGAAAGTCGTTCGGTTAAGACAGTTCTAAATGATTGTTATCTCAAGGCTGCAGGTACAATCCTGGTCAAGGGTGACAGTAACATAGAATAATAATTAACGCAGCTTAACACCTGTACCCCAGCTATGGTTAGCGGAATGAAAACGGGATAACCCGGTGGGTTGAATAAAGGGTTGGGTTCAAAGTTCCGTAATGGTTCCCGATTACGACAAGAAAATTCCCAATTTCGAAAAGAATGTTCCCGAGTTCGAGAAGGCTCCCGAGTCCGACAAGAAATACCTGAATAAGGCTGGCGCGTACATCGGCGGAAACGTTGTACAGATAACAATAAAGATGAGGACAATAGTCCGAATAATCCAAATAATACCGAAACATTCTCATTGTCATATTTCTACGCATGTTGTTAAAATTTGCGAGAATTTGAACGAGAATTGGTCAAGTATGATATCAAATGGTTTCAGTTTTTTTCTGAAATACTCTGTATTTGTTAAAGATCAGTAATTCGAAAAATAATAATGTGCACTTGGTAAAACAAGTGAATAAACCCCAGAATTAATGACTGGAGAATAGAAAGAAAGAAGAAATAAACTAATGGACGAATTAAAGTGATAAAAAGAGCAAGAAAGAAGTAGAAACTTGTAACAAGACGAAGACAAACAAACCAAAAAAAAAAAAATTGATAAGGGGCATTCAGAACATAAATGTTGGAAATACTTAAATTCGGTCGTTAGCCAAAGTATATCCAATTAGTTTGTACGTTTCCTTGATATAAGCGGCTCTTTAATATGCCGTAAGGGGCGCAAGCCGAGCAAAGAGACAAAAGAACAAACAAATATGGAAAATATGGGGAGAAAAAAAAACAGAAACAAACAAATGATAGAAATAAGTAAAAACTATCAAAAGTTTTAAAGCAAAACGTTCATTTGGGTTTGAATGACAAAAGGAGAAAGAAAAAAATGGGTTTGTAACGAAGTGGACATCTTGTGTTGTGCTTCGTTGAGACAACGGAACTATCTTGGCCAATTCTCTGGTATTGTGTTCGACAGAAGAAGAAAAATAAAAGAAACATGGTGGCAAAGAAAGAGAGTGCAGTTATGTTAGAAAGAAAGAAAGAAAGAATATGGAAAGAAAGAAAAAGAAAGAAATTGGAAAGAAAGAAAGAGTCAGTAAGGGAAAAAGTATTAATTGGCAGAAAAAGAATATGAAGGTCAGAAAAAGAAGAAAGAGAAGCAGACATAGAACTTATTAATTGAAAGAAAGAAAGAAAGAAAGAGAGAAAAATGAAAGAAAGAAAGAGTCAGTGTGGAAAGTATTAATTGGTAGAAAAGAATATATGAAGGTCAGAAAAGAAGAAAGAGAGAAGGACATAGAAATTATTAAAGAAAGAAAGAAAGAAGAAAGAAGAAGAAAGAAGAAAAGAGTGTATATACTAAAAAAAAAAAAAAGAAGACGAGAAAGATGAATACATATAAGAAAGAAAGAAAGAAAGAAAAGAAACGAAAGAAAGAAAGAAGAAAGAAGAAAGAAAGAAGAAGAAAGATTAAATCTTAAAGAATGACAATAAAAATGAAATATGTAAAGGAATGAAAGAAGGGGAAAAAACAAAGAAATATTGTGAGGAAGAGAAATAGAAAGAAAGAAAGAAAGAAAGAAAGAAAGAAAGAGAGAGGAAAAGTATTAACTAGTAGAAAAAGAATATGACGATCAGAAAAAGAAGAGAGAGAAAGAAAGGGAGAGGAAGAGGGGAAGAGAGAATAAAATATGAATTATTGATTGAAAGAAAAAGAGGGGGAAAGGGGGGAGAGATAGAAGAAAATACAATTAAATCTGAATGAGTAATAGAAAAAATGAAAAATGTAAAGCAAAGAAAACGAAAGGAAACAAAGAAATAGTGTGAGGAAGAAAACAAAATAAATTAAAATAGAAAGAAAGAAAAGAATTGAGAGGCAAAGAATGAATTCAAAGAATAAGATAAAAAAAAGAAAAATGGAAAATTTAGAAAATTGAAGGAAATAAAAATAGAGTAAAACTAAAATGGAAAGCAAACAGCTGAAAGAGAGAAAAAAAAGAAAATAGGAAAGGAAAGAATGAGTGAAGACCCCCAAAAATAAAATTCACAACATGAGAAAAAAGAAAGAATGTGAAAAAGAGAAAAGAAAAAAGAAAGAAAGAAAGAATGAAAAATGTAGTCGAAAGAAAATTAATTAAAAAGGGAAGAAAGGAAAGAGAAAGAGAGAAAGATCATCCAAAAAAGGAACATAAGATTGCAAAGAAAGTTAAAGCTAAAAGAAGAAAAAAGAAGAAAGAAAGAAAGAAAGAAAGAAGAAAGAAAGTAAGAGACAGAGGAAAAGTAGAAAAAGAAAATCAAGTTCAGAAAAAGAGAAAAGAAAAAGAAGAGAGAGAGAGAAAGAGAGAGAGAGAGAGAGAGAGAGAGAGAGAGAGAGAGAGAGAGAGAGAGAGAGAGAGATAAATTACGTTAAATCCGAATGAGTGATAGAAAAAAAGGAAAAATATAAAGGAACAAAAGAAAGAAAAAAAAATTGCGAAAGAGAGAAAAAAGAAAAGAAAGAGAAGAGAAAAAAGAAAGAAAAAAAAAGAAGTGGTGACAAAATAAATTAACTGAAAAAGAAAGGGGGTGAGAAAGAAAAAGAAAGAAAAAGAAATGAAAGAATACTTGCATTAAAACAACAAAAGTTTTGGGTTTTTTTAAGTTTTGAAAGAGAAGAGATTGGCTAGTGTACATAAATAGAAAAATGAATCTAAAACATTTTAAGGATAAGAAAATCGTTTAGGAGTGAGAAGAAAGAAAAATTAGATAAATAAAATATCTTCAAATGAAAAAGATTAAGAAGAAAGGTTGGAACAAACAAAGAAGGAAATTGAGAAAGAAAAAAAAACAACAATAATTGCAGAAAAGGAAAAGAAAGTAAAAGAACCAATTGAAAAGAATGAAAACGAAAACAATGGAGAAAAAAAAGAAGAAAACAATGAAAACAAAATAAAAGAGAGAAAAGGCAAAGAATGAAAAAAAGAAAACGATAAAAGAAAGAAAAAGAAAAGGAAAATAATGAAAGAAAAAAAGAAAAAGAAAATAATGAAAAAAAAGAAAAGAAAAAAGGAAGAAGAAAGAAAATGATTAAACGAAAGAAAAAAAACAATGAAAAGAAAGAAAAAAGAAAGAAAAAGAAAGAAAAAGAAGGCAATGAAAAAAGAAAACAAAGAAAAAGAAAAGGAAAAACAAAAAAGAAAGAAAGAAAGAAAAGAAATCAACGAAAAAATGAAAGCAATGAAAGAAAGAAAAAGAAAAAAAAACAAGGAAATGAAAAAAGAAAAGAAAAAAAAGAAAAGTAAAACAATGAAAAAAGAAAGCAATGAAAAGAAGGATAAGGAAAGAAAAAATCGATGAAAAGAAAAACAAAAGAAAAATAAAGAAAGGAATAAAAGAAAGAAAGAAAGAAAAAGAAAAAATGAAAAAGAAAAGAAAAAAGGAAGAAAAAAAATGATTAAACCAAAGAAATAATCAATGAAAAGAAAGAAAAAGAAAGAAAAAAGACAATGAAAAAAGAAATTAAAGAAAAAGAAAAGGAAAACAATAAAAGAAAGAAAAAAAAAAGAAAAAATCAACGAAAAAATGAAAGCAATGAAAGAAAGAAGAAAAAAATAAAACAATGAAATGAAAAAAAAAAGTAAAACAATGAAAAAAAGAAAGCAATGAAAATAAAGGATAAGGAAAGAAAAAATCGATGAAAAGAAAAAAGAAAAGAAAAATAAAGAAAGGAATAAAAAGAAAGAAAGAAAGAAAGAAAAGAAAAAGAAAATAATGAAAAGAAAAAAGAAAAGAAAAAAGGAAGAAAAAGAAAATGATTAAACGAAAGAAAATAAATCAATGAAAGAAAGAAAAAAGAAAGAAAAAGAAGGCAATGAAAAAAAAGAAACTAAAGAAAAAGAAAAGGAAAACAATAAAAGAAAAGAAAGAAAGAAAGAAATCAACGAAAAAATGAAAGCAATGAAAGAAAGAAGAAAAAAAAGAAAACAATGAAATGAAAAAATAAAATAAAAAAGAATAAAAGTAAAACAATGAAAAAAGAAAGCAATGAAAAGAAGGATAAGGAAAGAAAAAATCGATGAAAAGAAAAAACAAAAGAAAAATAAAGAAAGGAATAAAAAGAAAAAAGAAAGAAAGAAAGACAAAGAAGAAAGAAAGAAAGAAAGAAAGAAAGAAAAAGAAAAAGAGAAAGAAAATAATGAAAAGAAAAAAAGAAAAGAAAAAAGGAAGAAAAAGAAAATGATTAAACGAAAGAAAATAAATCAATGAAAAGAAAGAAAAAAAATGAAAAAGAAGACAATGAAAAAAAAAGAAACTAAAGAAAAGGAAAAGGAAAACAATAAAAAGAAAAGAAAGAAAGAAAAGAAATCAACGAAAAAATGAAAGAAAGAAAAGGAAAAAAAAAACAACAAAAATGAAATGAAAAAAAGAAGAAAAAAAAAAAGTAAAACAATGAAAAACAGAAAGCAATGAAAATAAGGATAAGGAAAGAAAAATCGGTGAAAAAAAAGAGGAAAAAAGAAAGGAATAAAAAGAGGAAAAAAGAAAGAAAGACAAAGAAAGAAAGACAAAGAAAACAATGAAAAATGAATAAAAAGAACAGTGCATGATAACAAAGGGAAAGAAAGTCTGAATCTGAATTGGAATAAGAAAAGAAGAAAGAGAAAGAATGAAAAATAGAAAGAAGAGATTATCGTCAGAAAATACCGAGACTGTTTGTATTAAAGACAGAAGAAATTGAATGAAAATAAAGACTGAGAGAAAGAAGATGAACTCTTTTTGGCAAGCAAGAATCTGACCTTGAATAAAAGATTAAAGACTAAAGACGAAGAATGAAAAACAGAAAATCTGAAACTTTATAAAGAAAAAGAAGAATTAAAAGAATTGAAGAATAAAAAGAAGGAATATTAAAAAGAAACAAAAAAGCAGAAAGAAAATGAAAAGTTTGAATCAATGAATGAAAACAGACGACAACTGAATAAAAAGAAATTGCGAAAGGTAGGCGGGAGGAGGGAGTGAAAAAGAACGCAATGAATGAAAGGGGCAAGATGCGAATGTGAAGGAAAAGACTATTCAATCATTAAGGGTACAAATGGCGGTAGAAATGGCGGTCGAAATACATAAACAAAAGGGAAAGCAATTTTCCCACCCTTAGGATATTTTTATTTTTGGTTGTGTTTTTTTTTTCTTTTTTAATTGTTCGTCTGTTCAATTCCATTAATGGCTACTCCGTTCCTGTCTTGTGTATATCCTTTCGCAGATTACCCAGGAATTCCTGCAGTTGGCGGGAAAAAACGCTTTTTTTTACGATTTCCTTCCCATGACTGCTGGTGCCATTCTCACAGAGCACCATCCCCGACCCCCAAATCTCCTTGAGGCGAACGGATTCTGCAATGGGGACTGGTCAAAGAGAAAGAAAGAAAGGAAGAAAGAATGTTTCATTATATCTTAAAACTATCCGTTTTTAATAGAAAATTAGTTTACGGTTTGGTTATTCGCTATCATTATTTATTTATTTATTGTTTGTGGAAAGAAAATTCATTGTGTACTTTGTTGTTTTCTATTGTTAATCTTTTTTACTAGGAGCGGGTTTGACCTTAGGCGGGAACCACCAAGGATAAAAGACATTTTTAAAGCATTTACTAAACTAAGATTAGTACAAGACAAGGTCAAAGGAGGAGAAAGATGGTATTGCGCCAATCTTGCCAGTTAACAGTATTAACCAACTCGCGTGCCTTGAAAATAGGCATTTGAAAACCCTTGCTTTTTCATTGGCTAGAAACCCGACCTCAATAACCGATGGGGAAACCAACATCTATTTCAATCATGTGGTTCCTGTTTAGAATAGTTCATGTACTTAGAATTTACTAAACTTTGTTTAGTATGATACCTACAGGACCTATTGTTCTGTAGTGGTCACCAATGTATAGCACATATAATACTGTACAATAGTAGTCACCAATGTATGGTACACGTACTAGAAATCGAATTGTTCACCAATGTATGGCATACATACTACTGTTCTGTAGTGGTCATCAATGTATTGCAGATATAATACTGTACTGTAGTAGTCACCAATGTGTGGTACACGTACTACTGTTCTGTAGTGGTCACCAATGTATAGCTCATATAATACTGTACTGTAGTAATCACCAACGTATGGCATACGTACTACTGTTCTGTAGTGGTCACTTATGTATAGCACATATAATACTGTACTGTAGTAATCACCAACGTATGGCATACGTACTACTGTTCTGTAGTGGTCACCTATGTATAGCACATATAATACTGTACTGTAGTAATCACCAACGTATGGCATACGTACTACTGTTCTGTAGTGGTCACCTATGTATAGTACATATAATACTGTACTGTAGTAATCACCAACGTATGGCATACGTACTACTGTTCTGTAGTGGTCACCTATGTATAGCACATAATACTGTACTGTAGTAATCACCAACGTATGGCATACGTACTACTGTTCTGTAGTGGTCACCTATGTATAGCACATATAATACTGTACTGTAGTAATCACCAACGTATGGCATACGTACTACTGTTCTGTAGTGCTCACCAATGTATGGTATACATACTACTGGTCTGTAGTGGTCACGAATGTATAGCAGATATAATACTGTACTGTAGTAGTCACCAATCTGTGGTACACGTACTACTGTTCTGTAGTGGTCACCTATGTATAGCACATATAATACTGTACTGCAGTAGTCACCAATGTATGGTACACGTACTAGTAGTCAAAGTGCTCACCAATGTATGGCATACATACTACTGTTCTGTAGTGATCACCAATGTATAGCATATATAATACTGTACTATAGTAGTCACCAATGTATGGTACACGAACTACTAGTCGTAGAGCTCACCAACGTATGGCATACATACTACTGTTCTGTAGTGGTCACCAATGTATAGCACATATCATACTGTACTGTAGTAGTCACCAATGTATGGTACACGTACTACTATTCGTAGTTCCTCACTAATGTATGGCATACATACTACTGTTCTGTAGTGGTCACCAATGTATAGCACATATATTACTGTCCCGTAGTGGTCACCAATGTATGGGATACACAATACTGTTCCATAATTGTCGCCATTTTATAGCAGACATACTAGTGCTCCGTTGTGGTCACCCAAGTATATCCCATATATCAGTGTTCCGTAGTGGTCACTAAAATACAGCACACATTCCATTCTACTGTTCTGCTGTCATAAGCAATGTATAGTATACAAACTACTGTTCTGCAGTGGTGGCCCATGTATGGTACACATACTACTGTTCCAAATTTGTCACCAATATATGGTAAACATACTACTTTTCTGTTGGGTTACCAGTGTATAGCACACGTATTCTCTGTTCTCTTGGATTTTAGTCTGACCGAATGTATTTCCTCATAGCCAAGCTAATGCCCAAACAAAAGCTTTTAGTTAAGATAGTGAAGATTGTATGTAACTTTGTTTTCTATGTCTACTATTTGTACATATTATATGCACAGGTGTTATAATAGTAATGTTAAGTATGCCAAATCTAGGCTATGAGACAAGGTCGTAATCATGGGGTATCCAGCTAGGATCGAACTCGCAATTTAGTAATAACTAGCAGCGGCTACCCGGCGTCACCTGGGTAGAGGGGGATTTTTTTAAGTTAGTCCCGCAGATCCATTATTACTTTATGTAAAAAAAAATAGACCTTGCATTGATCCAGCCACTCTGAAAAGAAATGTAAATGTCTACTATCTAAAATATTAAATGGAAAAAAAGATCCATCCTGTTATCATTTAAATTTCATTTTTTAATTATTTTCACGAATATAAATCAAATCTTCATAATTTTTGCTCAAAAACCAAGTCCTGGTGATATTTAATGTGTATGTATATTTACTTTGTCGTTAATTGTTTTATTTTCGAAGTTTCCTCCGGACATACATACACACACAACTGCCCTTTATATATGTATAGAATAGATCGATCTGCTAGACGAACTAGCCAAGCATTATATCATGATGAGACGCCATTATACCCAACCCGATCACCACGAAAATATAAGGTACTCAGCTAGGATCGAACTCATTCAGCTAGGATAAGATTGTGATAGAAAAAGGGGAGCAATATACTGATTTTCTGATTAATTAATTGATTTTACCGACATTTTTTTTGAATTTAGACAAAGGTGTTCGACAAGAAATATCTGAAGAATTCCAGAGGGCACATAGCCTTGTCGTCTGGGGCTTTAGAATACACGAATACACCTCTGCAGAGGGGTAATATCCCTCCCCATGGGACCGTGGGTGACGCCCTGTGATGCTTAATGACAGAATCCTGGTGGATGAGCAATCCATGACATGCAACACTTTGACCCTTACTTAGGCTAGACGGGCGGTCGTAGAGGCCCCCTTTAATAAACCGGCTGGTAATGTCAAGTCCTAGCACCTATATGATTGCCCCAACCATATTACCTTTATTCCAAGCCCCAACTCTTTTTATCATATGGGTGCTAGAAGGCGGTGACTGAGGGTCTTCATGTCCTGGGAAAGACGTTAAACTCTATCTAATGGTGAGATTCCAGTTCTGGAGGTTTGGGGAATGTGGAGCACCTCTTCATCACCATTGTTCCCTGGTCTACTCTGACCCGGAGTGGTAGTACCTGTTAGGGTCCCATCTATAGATTAAATATAAAAATGTGTTCATAAGAAAAATTGAGTATCCATTAAGAATGAATTTATTTCAAAACTTTATCGACATTAAATGACCTACTGAGGTTGATATGCCGTAAAAGAAAACAAACCAAACCGAACCAGAGGGCATATCGTCCGAAACATTGTGCATATAACAATAAAGATGAGTACAACAGTCCGAAAAATCTAAATAATTCAAATTATAAAATACTAATTACAATTATTCACTCCTTCCTAAACGAAAGCCTCTCAGACCGCATTTATAATGGGAACCCAACGAGATCACGGTTTGTCTAGAAGATATTAAACTTCTTCTGATGGGATAATTAGGATTACGACGGGTTAATTATTGCCTTTCAACTAAAGTTTAAACCTCCCTTCATCCATAGAATTCAAACGAATTTTTCAACTCCGCTTCGGTAAGTTCTGTCTGAAATACAAGAGAGACATTTTATTTCAAAATTCTGGAAACAATTCCAGCGTTTATGAACGTTTTGTTATTATTAACTCTGAAGTGCGTATGTGTAGACGCATGCGCACTTATGCCTGTCTGTACGCGTGAGTGTGAGTGTGCCTGGCGCTTACCGATAACAAACGGCCTCTTCTCTGAGTTCTGCTGCCTTTTTACTGGTTGCATTTGGCACACAGCTGCAACAAATAAAGTTGCCGTTAGTTTTTTCTCGGCCCGGCGTTTAGTTCTCAGGTGCAGTCATTATTTGCAGCTGTACAACCGCTAAAAATGCAAAGCGGCCCAAAATCAAAGATGGTGTTGGATAGACAGTGTTGAGCGGCAACAGAGAGAGGATAGAGATAGAGATAGACAGACAGACACAAATGAGCGAGAGGGGAAGAAAGACACAGATAAGATATATATATATAGAGAGAGAGAGGGAGAGAGAGATAGAGAAATAGAGGGAGAGAGAGATAGAGAAATAGAGGAGAGAGAGGGAGAGAGAGGGGGAGATAGATAGAGAGAGAGAGAGAGGGAGAGAGAGAGAGAGACAGAGAGAGAGGGAGAAAGAGAGATAGATAGATAGAGAGGGAGAGAGAGAGGAGGAGGGGAGAGAGATAGAGAGAGGGAGAGGGGGAGATAGAGATAGAGAGAGAGAAAGAGAGAGATAGATGATAGAGAGAGAGGGGAGGGAGAGAGAGAGGGCGAGAGAGAGACGGAGGGGGGGGAGAGACGGAGAGATATATATAGAGAGAGTGGGAGAGAAAGAGAGATAGAGAGAGAGGGAGATATATATATATAGAGAGAGGGGGAGAGAGAGGGGAGAGGGAGATAGAGGAAGAGAGAGATAGAGAGAAAGCGAGAGAGAGAGAGAGAGAGAGAGAGAGAGAGAGAGAGAGAGAGAGAGAGCATACAGAGGAGGTTTCATGGGTCATTAATTCAGTCAAATGCTCTAAGAAGATAGGAGGTAGTTAATGGTCGAAAGATGACGTAGTTTTTGTTTTGTTTTGTTTTTTTTGGGTTTTTTTTTCATCCTTCTTCGTTTTCTTTTGTGGCATGTCAGAATCCGACTTTTAAGTCTACAAATATTCTAACATCTTACTTTAAAAGTTTGTTTATCTACAAACCCAATCAGAATTTCCTTTGATACAACATGCCTTGCATACACATCTCTATACGTGGGAGGCCCCTGGCGTAGTGGCTAACGTGTAGGACTATGAATAGTAAAGTCGTCGGGGTGGCCTAAAGTCGGTATCATCCAGACAGCAAGGGAGTCTATCCCCTTTTCACTAGCGCTATACCAAGGAGATTAGTATTATCTGCGTTATTCGGACTATTGTCCATCTCCATTGTTATCTGTACAACGTTTCAGCCCAATGTTGTACAGATGAGCAATAAAGTCCGAATAATGCCGATAATACTAATCATCAAGTCTCATCTCAAACAATCAGAGAAATACCAAGGAGATTGTTGTGGCGTCTGAGATGGAGTGCCACACCTACCATCAGCTCTTTAACTTTATCATCCACTTTACCGCTCATTTACCTGTGCTACTCATATGCTGAGTTGGCGGGGGCTGGTATTGAACACGGAACCCTGTATTTCCTTGTCGGACGCTCTACTGACTGAGATAAACCGGCCCTATCTGTATATCTATCTATCTATACATATATAAAGGGTAGTTGTGTATATGTGTATGTCCGGAGGAAACTTCGAAAATAAAACAATTAATGACTAAGTAAATATATATACACATTTACTATCACCAGGGCTTGGTTTTTGAGCAAAAATAATGAAGATTTTATTTATATTTGGGAAGATATTTAAAAATCAAAATTTGTATAGTAACAGAAGGCAATTGAAATATGATGTTGATTGATTGAATTAATTGCCTCATTTATATTGTTTTTTTTAAATTGTAAATTATTGAATTAAAATTTCTTAATATATTGTTATATATTTACATGGGGATTTTATGGGGCGTCCAGTGAGGATCTAATTTGTGATAAGTAATAATGGATCTGCGAAACTAAATTTTAAAAATTCCCACCTCTACCCAGGCTACGCCGGGTAGCCACTTCTCGTACATATATAAAGGGCAGTTGTGAGTATGCATGTATGTCCGGGGTAACTACAAAAATAAAACAATTAACGACATTGTAAATATATATACACATTCACTATCATCAGAACATGCTTTTTGTGTAAGAATAATGAAAATTTGATTTACGTCTGGAAAGATATTTAAAAATGAGGATTTGAATTGTAAAAGAAGGGAAAGTCATTAGTTGCGTTCGTGATTAAAATATAAATCAATTATGTAAGACCAAAACAATCAATGGATCTGCGAGACTAACTTTTTATTATCGCACCCTCTACCCGGGCAACACCGGATAATCGATTCTAGTCTATTGCGCGTTATTCTGTATTTGTACCAAAATCAGAACTGTAATTTGATATTTAACTTTTAAGCACATTCAAAATTCTATATAAAAAAAATGTTTCATTTTTTTTTTTTTTCATTTAGATTTTCTTTTCTTTTCGTGATGTTTTCAAGTCAGTGCACTTTTTGATTAAAAATAATATATTATACTTAGTATAGTATATTTATTTTATCAAATTTATAGTATAGTATACTATAATAATTTGATATTCGATCGGCTACGCTTTGAATTAATAATGTTATTTTTTAAAGATTATTTATCGTATTACATTAATTTGATTACTTTATTTAATTTCTTTTTTTTTTTTTTTTTTTGGCTTTGAAATATTAATTTGAAATTTAGCAAATCGCACCATTTATATTTTATTTTAAAAAATATAGTTAATCATTGAATTAAAATTTCTTACTATATTATTATGTGATGTCATTCCCACTACTCTGACGAAAAAAAATTCCTAACCTCCCACCAGGCCGGATTAAAATAAGATCTTTTTTACGTGGTGATTTTTATGGGTCATCCTGCGAGGATCGAACTCGCTATTCAGTAGTAATAGATCTGCAAATGATTATTAAACCATGTTTTTTTTCTCCTCTACCCGGGCTTTGCCGGGTAGCTGCTGCTAGTACATATATAAAGGGCAGTTATGTGTATGTATGTCTGGCTGAAACTACTAAAATAAAACAACGACAAAGTCAATATAAATATATATAGACATTCACTATGACCAGATCTTGCTTTTTGAGAAAAAATAATGAAGATTTGATCTATATTCAAGAAGATAATTAAAAAATAAAATTAAAATAGTAACAGCATGGATTGGTTTTTTTTTTGTATTTAATATTGTAAATAGTAGACACTGACTTTCTTTTTAGAATGTCTGTGCACTTTTTTCCCCGACATCTCACCAAGCCAAATCAACACGAATTCTCCTTTACATGGGGATCTTAATAGGACGTCCAGCAAGGATCCAATCCCCGACTCAGTTATAATGGATCTCCGAAACTAACTACCCATTTCCACCCAGGCGACGCCGGGTTGCCCCCTTCTTAAATAATAGCTAAATTCCAAGAGTGAATATATACAAACGATATAAAGTAAAGTAACGTTGGCGGAGTAGTCTATTGTTGGTATCAGCCGGACAGCGAGGGAATCTATCCCCTTTTCGCTAGGGTCAGACCAGGGAGATTGTTTTTGCTGAGGCGGAGCGCCATACCTACCGTCACCCACACTTCACCGCACAGATCAGATTACCCAATATGTGCTACTCATACGCTGAGTTGGTGTGTACCGGTATCGAACCAGGAACCTTGCGATTCCTAGGCTGGTGCTCTACCGACTGAGCTAAACCGACCCCTTTAATAACATTACTTATTAAAAAAAAAGTTTTCAATGGAGTTTGTTCAAAACCCAAAATACAAAAATTACCTTTCACCAATCAGAAGTTTCCGTGGTGTAGTGGCTAACGCATGACACTGCAATATGGTTGTAAGTGAGTTCGAAATACAGAGGCGCTAATACGTTCACTTTCGGACTGATATCCCTTTAGAAAGGTGCGGAAGGGCTATGGGTTAAATAGTACCACTACTGTTCTTCTAAAAGGATAGATTTGGTATTAAATGTCCCACGAAGCTTGATATGCCATTAAACAAAGAAACCAAACCAAAAATCTATATACACCTATCTCTCAGATAATAAAAAAATAACCCCCGAAATTGACAAACATTCTTTGATCCGTTGAATAATTATGAAATTATATTTATTAAATTTAATACAATATAAAATTATAAATATCCTTGTCGTTGTGGCTTAGAATGCATTCACTGTATCCCCAGCAGAGGAGTAAGACCCTGCCCCCCACCCACCTCCAAAAATGGGTTTCCTTGGTATGACACTAAACTGTATCTGATGGTGAGGCTTCAGTACTGGAGGTCTTAGGAATATGTAGGACACTTTATTGCCATTACTTCCAGGCCCACTCAAACCAGGAAATAACAAATAGATCCCTTTAAATATTATTCGTATTTGAGAGGGCCGTGTGTAAAAAAATCGAAAAGAACCGACAAAAAATATGAATATGAACGCGATTCCCTAACCACTAAGTTAAAATAATCATAGACAGTTTGATATTACGTTAAACTACGTCTCTATAAAATGGAATCTTCTGATTATATAGAAAAAAAATGTTACAAACACACACATAACCCGGGGATGTCAAAAGTTAGGTACCGGCCATGAATGCGGAAAAGGGAGGCGGTCCCTTAAGGAAAGATTGTGATATAGTAAAAAGTACCTGGTGCCTATTACTTAAGCATAACATCTATTATCTAAATGAAGATACAATCTCTATTAATAATGGAGATTCGCTTCCGGTTTTTGTTTGTAACAAAAATTACGTCATTGCTTACGTCACATTACCCAAAATCGTCATAACCGAATAAATACACTCAAAATTATAACATGCAACATTAGACAGTCCTCATTGTTTTTTAAAACAAGTTTTAATAAATACATGACTGGTATTATATATCTATATATAGTTTGTTTTATTTTAATACATATTTAAAGTTTACATTTCAAATTGTTTTATTTTTTAATCGTTTAATGAATTTGATGATTTTACTTACTTAGGGTACAAACTCGCTGACATTGAATTTTTTACTCCCACTCCTCAGGCAATATGTTTCAAAAATCTATTTATACATCGCCCGGAGGGTGATTTTTTATTTTGTACTAGTATAAATAATTTATTTATATATCTAGATAGACAAACACGGAAAAAAAAGGAAAGGAAAAAAGATGTTTGTTGTTAAAAAGATGATGGATGAGTTGAGTTTGGAAAATATATTTTCCAAACTCAATTGATTGAAAACATCCATCATCGTTTTAACAACAAAAAATATTTTTTCCTTTACTTTATTCATATCGTCCTGAAGGTTTCTATATAAACCGAAATGTTCGAACATCGACCAATAATAAATTTCCATCCATTGTTTGGTTTTTGGTTTGTTTTGTTTTACGGCATATCAACCTCAGTGGCTCATTTAATGCCGATAAAGTTTTGAAACAAATCAATTCTTAATGGATAATACAATTTTTTTATAAATACATTTTTCTATTTAACCCATAGATGGGACCCTAACAGGTACTACCACTCCGGGTCAGAGTGGACCAGGGAGCAATGGTGATGAAGGGGTGCTCCACATTCCCCAAACCTCCAAAATTGGAACCTCACCATCAGATAGAGTTTAACGTCATTCCCAGGACATGTAGACCCGCAGCCACCGCCTTCTAGTACCCATATGATAAAAAGGGGTTGGGGCTTGCCATAAGGGTTGGGAAAATCATATAGGTGCTAGGGCTTGACGTGACCAGCTAATTGATCGGAGAGGGCCTCTCCGACCGCCCGTCTAGCCCAAGATAGGGCCAAAGTGGAGTATTGCATGTCATGAACTGCTCATCCACCTGGGCTCTATCCTTAAGCATCACGGGTTGCCACCCACGGCCAACAGGTGGCCCCATTGGGGAGTCTTATTCCTCTGCAGAGGTGCAGTCGGTGCATTCTAACGCCTCCAGCCGACAGGGCGGTCCATCTATTGTATCATCCTGTGTTTGTCTACATTTCTCCACATACTGTCGGATTAATTTCTTCATTTTACTCCCATATCTACTCTCATATCCATAATAATAAATTAAAATAAATTAAAATAATTCATAATAGATTATTTCCCTTCTTTAAAATGCGTGTCATCATGTCATATTTCAATTAATTTAACCTTCTAAAAACTAATCAAGTCATTCTAGTATTTAATAAAGATAGACAGCTCATTAATTGTGGAATATGGAAATCGAATAGATTGTAATGGAGTTATCAGAATAATAATTAATTAGAATAATTCTATTTATTTTGTTATTGTCTAAAATAACTACAATGGTTAAATTACAAAAAACACTAATAGTACAAGATACTCGCTTGGTTAGACAATTTTAGAAATTACACCCCTCCCCGGTACTTTTTAGAATTCACTGTCATAATTATTTTCCTGGTCTCCCAGAAGGCCGGATTAACACAAGGTCTATTTTACATGGGTATTTTTATGGAGAATACAGTGAGGATCGAACTCACTATTCAGTAATAATTGAACTATCTTGTGTTGTTGTTTATTGATTTTAACGGCATATCAACCCGTCTGGGGTTATGTCATGTCTAACGGTTAGGAAGTGATACATATCTTGTATTTATATTTATACTTTTTAGTAATAGGTTTTAACAATGTGTTAGCATTATTATGGTATTGATTTGTTTCATGTCTATATTCTATGGTATAATTTTATTTCCTTCAAAAAGGAGAGAATATCCTCCATGTTGACATTTTCAAACGGATCTTTCATATTGTTTGCTTTGAAATAACGGTTTCTGATGTGCGCAAAAAATCTGCATTCCATGAATAAGTGTTTAACTGTCAAAGGTGTTTGACATGTTCCACATTGTGGTTGTTGTTCTTGTTTGAGTATATTGGAGTACGTTCTAACCATTACATCAGGACGGGACTCACTGTTATATGGTATCAAATAGTCCTATCTAATCTTCTAATAATAATAGAGATTCGGTTTCTATTTGTCTGTAACCGAAACTACGTCACTGCTTACGTCACATTACTTAAAATCGTCTATACACAGAATAAAGAACAACCTTGTTTGAATTCATTTTAATTTAACTGTGAGAACCTTGAGTTTATTGGAAAGGAAACATATTTATTTGAATTTTGACTGGAAAACAATTTTTTATTGCTGTTATTAAGAAATATGAGATTTCAAAGATCTGTTTACATTTTTTTACGAAGAAGCGTGGCTAAAAATCATTTTACGTACATTTGGACGTCGATAAAATCGAGATAAAATTTTGACGACTTTGGGGAATCTGACGTAAGCAGTGACGTAGTTTCAGTTACAGACAAATAAAAACCGAATCCCTATTATTATTATTATTATTATTATTATTATTATTATTATTATTATTGTTCACTCCTTTTGGGTTTTTTCACATCAGCGTCAGCTGATGACATTTCACCGGAATCTGAGTGACAACAAGTCTCCTCAGGTCTCCAGGACTCTTCTGAGTATTCTGGAAGATTGCAGTAGTGCAGTATACTGGATGGTCTCGATTCTCCCTCTGATTTCCAGATTTTCCAAACTTTTTTTCTTTTTTTCCCGAACTTTTTCCAATCTTTTTGGCACCGTTCCAAGTGCACCAACTACAATTGGTATAACTTTGACTTTCATGTTCCATAACTTTTTCAGTTCTCTGGCAAGGTCCAGGTATTTGTCCATTTTTTCATTTTCCTTCAGCTTCACCCTGTGATCTGCTGAAACTGCAAAATCCACCAGTTGACAAGTTCTTTCTTTTTTGTTAATCAACACTAGGCCTGGTCTTCTTGCTGGGATAAGGTGATCCGTTTTTATCTTAAAGTCCCAGAGAATTGTATGCATTTCGTTCTCAAGAACAGATTCTGGTTTAGGCATATACCATTTTGTTGTATGGTCAAAATTTAATTTTTTGCATAATTCCCAGTGGATCACCTTACCAACCCAGCCGTGTCTAGTTTTGTACTCCCATTGTGCTAGTTTGCTACATTCGCATAGTACATGGTTTACAGTCTCATCTCTATTACCACATAGTCTACATTTACTATTTTGTTGGCTTTTATCAATTTTCGCTTTGATATAGTTTGTCCTTATGGCCATATTTTGTGCTGCAATTATTAATGATCCAGTTTCTCTTTTGAGGTTTCCTTTTCTTAACCATGTCCAATTTTTTTTGTGCAACCTCTCCGATTTTTCGTTTGAAGTGTCCATATAATTGTTTTTCTTTCCATTTTTGTTTTCTATTATTATTATTCACTGCTTTTGAGTTTTCACACCAGTGTTAGCTGATGGTATTTCACTGGAGTCTGAGTGACAGCAAGTCTCCTCAGGTCTCCAGGACTCTTCTGAGTATTCTGGCAGATTGCAGCAGTGCAGTGTTCTGAATGGTTTCAATCCTACCTTTGATATCCAAACTTTCCAAACCCTTTTCTAATCCTTTTGGGACTGTTCCAAGTGAACCAACCACAAATGGTATCACTTTCACTTTTATGTTCCATAACTTTTTTCAGTTCTCTGGCAAGGTCCAGATATTTGTCCATTATTATTATTATTATTATTATTATTATTATTATTATTATTATTTCACTCCTTTTGATTTTTTTTTTAAGCCAACGTAAGTTGATAGTCATTCACTGGAGTCTAAGGGACAGCAAGTCTCCTTAGGTTTCCAGGACTCTTCTGGGTATTCTAACTGATATTAACAATACTTTCGTCTGGATTGTCTCAATACCCGTCAACTATAATGGTATTATTTACGCATGTATCTGTTATACAGCTAATTTATCTTATTATTATTATTATTATCAAAGTAACTTTGTTTTTTTTATAACATTTGAATTATTTAGAATTCAAACCGCTTGTGTACAATGTAGATGTGTTTGTTATTTCGCTGCAGTTGATGTGCGTCTGGGCGCGCGCGTGTGTGTATGTATGTATGCGCGCGTGTGTGTATGTGTGTGTGTGTGTGCATGTGTGTGTGTGTGTGTGTACACACTTACTTTTAGCGCGCCAAGGACTTTTGAATCGACATTTTCTCTCTGACAGCTGCTCCGGCCACAGCTGTGTTATTTTCCGTCCGACAGCTGATCCCGACAAATGCTCCCCCCCCACACGTCTCCCCGCCCGTTCACCCCCGACTCCCTTACTTCCATACATTTCCTATCCACCCCACCCCCACTGCCACTGCCATCAATAATTGCCAAAGACTTGTCCTTTTACCACATGCACAAATCTTCAGATAAACACGCACAATAATACACGCACCTTGGACGCCTGCTGGAGACCCGGTCTCGTCTTGCTGACTGCTATGAATGTCCTGAGATCGATCCTGGTTAGGAGCAGTGTTTTTGTTGATCTGTACCTGACCAAACGTTTTAAAGATCTACAACTCTCACTGCCTATATATATATATATATATATATATATATATATATATATATCTTATTATAATGGAGATTGTGGGTTTTTCTGTCTGTAACCGAAACTATATTACTATACAAGTCACAATTCCTTTAGTTATTTACATCATATTCTCCATGATTTTATTTTTCATTTAAACCTCAATTATTAGTAAAATTATTTTACATCATTAAGACTGTTAACAATATCTACATACTAATAACATGCAATTTTATTTGTATATACAACAAAATAGCGGTTTACAGTGTGAATGGGAAGGCTAATTTGCATATTGATCTTAAATATTTGATTTTAATAAATATATGCTTAGTATTATTGATTTCTAATTGTTTGGTTTTATCTTATTGAATATGAGCAAAAATCTCGGGATAAATCTTAAAAGAAATCCATTAACAAGAAGAAATAACTAATATTATTCTTTACTTCCTATTTTAACTAAATAGTTAAATTAGGAAAATTACCACTGAAAGACAGGAGTAATGGAAAATGATAGTTTCAAAGTTTTTCTATTTTTCAATCATACCCCTTCTGTTCCAAATATTTTTATCTGAATTCTTATTCAGTTTCATTAGCCTTTCTAATTTAACATGATATTTTATTATATTAAAACTTAAATGCTTGCACCCGGAGGGTGCATATATTTGCTAGTATATATAAGAGAGTTTTATAATTTGCTTGAAGCAGTTGTGTATATATTGGTTAGGAGGTTGAATTTAGAAGGCTATCACAATGCAGTTTGGAAAAATAAAAAATAATAATACGGTAACAATGGTGTTGTGTGTTGACCTGTATTTTATTATTGAATTTACGAGATAATATCTCTTTTTCAAAAGATCACTGGAACTGAAGTAGTCTAATTATGGCATTTCTTTTTAAATGAATTTTTAAAAATTAATTTAAAAAGAAATGCCATAACTAGACTACTTCAGTTCCAGTGATCTTTTGAAAAAGAGATTTAATCTCGAAAATCCAAGAATAAAATACAGGTTAACACACAACACCATTGTTACCGTATTATTTTTTTCTTTACACCTGCATTGTGATAGCCTTCTAAATCAACCTCCTAACCAATATATATATATATATATATATATATATATATATATATATATATATATATATGCTCCCAAGACATACATATATATTATATATGCTCCTAAAACCCGGTAGAGTTCACTAGGAGCGATTTTAATTTACTTTCCCCGCCAGCGTAATAAAGCAATGATCGTCTGTTGTTTACAGATTTGATCTTTCTGGTGATAATAAAATATAGACACTGATGTATGCATTTATGGGTTAAAACATCGCGCTTGAATGGCAGATGTCGATGGCCGAGAGATCGGCTGATGAAAAGCCAGTCGGTTTTCATTTCTGGTCAGAAGTAGTTGCTCTGTTTAACTACACTGATGAGACGTGAAACGTCGAAACACGCTGCCTTAGGATGACTTATTACACACACATACACACACACACACACACATACACACACATATATATATATATATATATATATATAATATATGTGTGTGTGTGTGTGTGTGTGTGTGTGTGTGTGTATTTGTATATTATTTGCCTTATGACCATAACTACTGATAGTAGTCACGTGCTTTCAAATAGAAATGTTTTTTTCATGTTTTTTAATAGCAAAGAAAGACTAATTACAGCAGAGAATACCAAATTTCAAATCACGTTCTTCTTGACAGAAAGGTTATTAACAAAAAGAGCAAAGAAAGACTGATTACAGCAGTGAATAACATAAAATGAGCGTCTTCGTTGGCATCAATGAATTCTACACATCGACATTTATCAGAAAAGCCAATAAAATCGACACCTAAAATTTACACAAAAATAATAAAGGCCTAATTAGGGGATCTTTGAACCCCCATATCTCTGTCAATTCCAAAAATAGAGCAATTCCTTTGGTATCATTTTAATGTACGCATCGAAATCAACCAGAAAAGCCAATAAAATCGACAACTTAAATTTGCACAAAAAAGGGGATTTTGATGATTAGAATTAACATAAGAACTAACAGTAAAATAACAAAATCTAGAAAACAAAAAAGAAAAAAAAAATGCTGTTATCAGTATGATCTTGAAAATTAGTCTTTCTTTTTTCTTTTTACTATATTCTTGGAGTACTCGAATTGTCGCATCGACGCAATCTTCAATACTCTTCCTCCTTCTATTCTTCATAAATAGTGTCCGTCTATGTGATCTCTCGACTGAAATGCTTGGTACATAGTCAAGAATTTCCTTGTCCTTCGGTCAATTTTTCAAGTTCCTTCATCGTCCATTTGGGGAAGGGTCCAGAGTATCTAACAAAGGTTAGAGTCCATGTGTTGATTCCCTTGATGAGATTTATGCTGCAACACTCGGTTTCTAGAAACTTTCATGTTCTCAGAGATACCCTTTTTTTTTTCATCCCTGTTTGTTTGATGGTGTCCGCTTCCAGTATTCCCAAGTAGTTGGAGTTCTCCTTGTCTTTCTATTTTCCTGATTCCGAAGTTCTGTTCCTTCTGCTGTTTCTTTTTCCCCCTTTAATATCGCGAGCATGTCACACTTCTCGATTCCAAATATTATATTATTATTATTTTATTATTATTATTATTATTTCGATCCATGAAGTTTTTTTACACCCTCCTTAGCCGGTGGTTCACTAGAGACTGAGTTACAGCAAGTCTCCTCAGGCCTCCAGGACTTTTCTGAGTATTCTTGCTGACCTCAACAATGCTGTCGTTTGGGTGGTTTTGATTCTTCCTCTGATTTACAGTTCACCCAGAATCTTTTCCAAGCCTTTGGGGACCGTTCCAAGGGCACCAATTACAATTGGTACCGCCTTTATCTTCATGTTCCACAGTTTTTCAGTCCTCTGCTCCTTAGCAGTCCTCTTTCTACCCCCCCCCCAGTGTTTCTTTATCTTTTTGTTTTCTTTCTTTTTCAATCGGTGATCTGCTCGGGTAACAAAATCCGCGAGATAAATTTTGTTTTACATCTTTTTCTCAGAGCTTTCGTTCTAGCTAGCAAGCATTGAACACAATAATAATGTGGCCCGCGCTCGTTATTTTTTCAATTATCCGGTCTGAAAAAAAAAAGTTTGGTGATCCCTGCCTTACATGTAGCTGTACTCTTCTTTCTTTCTTTCTTTCTTTCTTTCGTTCATTTTTTAAGACACCAAACAAGATTGCCGTACGAATTCATACAAAAAAGACATACGCTCATATACGGACATACCCATGAACATACCCGCAAAGTGGCCTCCCTAATCTATCCCCACCCCTACCCATGCCCCATTCTTTTAAAATAATTTCATTTGGATTTCGAAACAGGCGCTTGTTAGCACAATTTATACTATTGTTTTTAGAGTAGGTTATTTCTGTACATACCACTGTAATAATATATATATATATATACTAGCAAATATATGCACCCTCCAGGTGCAAGTATTTAAGTTTTAATGAAATAGAATATTATATTAAAATATTTATTATTTTAATGAAATAGAATATTATATTAAATTAGAAAAGCTAATGAAAATAAATAAGAATGCAGTTAAAAAGATTTGAAACAGAAGGGGGTATAATCGAAAAATAGAACAACTGAAACTTACTCTTCCATCACTCTCGTCGAGGAAGTAAAGAATAAAATGACAGTTATTTTTCTTGTTAATGGATTTCATTTAAGATTCATTGAAGAGATTTTTGCTTATATTCATTAAAATAAAACCAAACAGTTAGAAATCAATAATAATCTTTATCTTACACCCTTGTATGTAGCAGTACTCTTCTTTCTTTCTTTCTTTCTTTCTTTCTTTAAAACATCCAACTAGATTGTCGTATGAATTCATACAAAAAAGACACACGCACATATAAACGGACATACCCATAAACATACCCGCAAAGTGGCCTCCCTAATCTACCCCTATCCCTACCCCTATCCCTATCCGTGCCTCTTTCTACCCGACGCCAACGACGTCCATCCACACTTGATGTGTAATTTCGTTCGGCTTTCGTCTTCTGGTTCAATTCCTTACGGCTGACATAGATCACCTGAAACACAGCTGTGTCCACACTGCCACTGACACCCTGTCCTGACCAGCCTGTCGTCTCAGCCTGGCCAGGTTGCCGGTGGGGGGTGTATGGGATGTGCGGGCCGTGTAGGATTATGGGAAGGCGGGAAGGGGTTTTACATGCGGCCCACCAGCAATGTATCCGCACTAACACAGACGGGCAGGGCGTACAAGTGTGAGGGGACGGGGGTCGCGCGCATATAAACAAATTGTGAATAGAAGGAACATCGTTATTGCTGAAACGTGGCCACGATCCTAAAACACCACTGAGCATGCGCGCGCGACGCAGTTAGGTACAATATGTGACGCTAAAGAGTTTCGGACAATATGAACCTAGTTTTTACCGTCTCATTCGAAGTAGTCGCTTACCTGCTGTTTGCTCAGAGAGAGAGAGAGTGTTCTGCCCACAGAGGGTATACATTTACTGTGTAAACACCTACACACACACACATGAATACACACATACATTCACACACACACACACACACACACAGAGACAAAGATTCACTGACACTTATATCATCATCGTCATGTCGCGCTGTTAGCACGCATATCCATGACAATCTCTCTCCATCCGTCCCTATCGCTCATCATTCTCGGGAGGTCCTCTATGCAGCATCCTGCATCCGCACAGAGCTGATCAAAGTACGTTTTTGCTGGTCGGCCCACACTGGCTTGTCTATGTGCTGGCTTCCACAGGCGGACGTCGCTTATGAGTTCGTCCTTGCTTCTCCAGCAGTGTCCCGCGTGTCTTGTCCGTCTTACTCGGATGGTTTGGGTGATATGTGGCAGGTGGCCGTATAGCTGTTTTCTCGTGGTCTATATACGTTCACAAAAACATGCACAAATTCATACTCACATACACCAACATATACACACCAACCTACATACTCCCGAACACACTCACTCCCAAACACATAGACCCGCTCACGCACACCAATACACACACATACTAACACGTATACACACCCACAAGCACACACACATTAACAAACACAGACACTCGTGGCGCAGTTGTGCAATGGTTATCATCATAAGCAGTGAAATCAACGATCCGATTTTAAATCCTGGGTTAGAATTAATTAATTAACCCCTGGGGAAGGCATGAATCAATTTATCCCCACCACGCTCTGTCCAGCCCAAGTATAGGTAAATAGCAGGGAAGATTTCGCTCTTTAATCTTGACAACCAAACTAGGAAAACGATATCTCCGAATTCAAACCAAATATGGAGTCTGACCCTCGCTGGATGCCCCATAATTACGACCTTGGTGACATCCAGCTTGAGTAAATACCTACACATGTACACGGGGGAAGTGCGCATGTGTTACGGTCATTGTCATTGAAAATGGACGAGCCTTATTGCGTTTCACGTCCCGCTAATGCCATTGGCTTGAATCAATTTGTTCTACCCCCCACACATACACACCCACACAGAGTTATGGGCTGATAGCAGAAAAGAAAGGGTTCTTTAGCCTTGGTTAAACAGCCAGTCTAGGAGAAAGGAAAATGACTTCACTCCACTTAAATTTTGACCTTGAGTCGTATCCTACCCATGGCGTTGGATACTCACATGTTTCCATGGATAAAGTTAGAAATTAAACCAGATAACCCTATCCCTATAGCACAATATATCAGTTTTCTACATACACTATCTTTCTTTTTCTCACACACACACACACACACACACACACACACACACAGATATATATATATATATATTATATATATATATATATGCTCCCAACTCCCATGGTAGAGCACTGTGGGGGAAGATTAATTGAAATTTCACCGTTTAGCGTAAGCCGTTACTCGCCTGTCGCTGTTTACAGACTTGAGTTCTCTGGTGAGTGTAAAAACATACCCCCGTAAGTATGTATCAATTAATTGTTCACCCCCAGACTGACAGTCGCTGATGGCCGCAAGGGTAAGGAACATGGCAGTCGAAAATTCTGTCGGGTTTCGATCCCGGCTAGATGAACAAAAAGTGATAATACAAGCAGGAAAATTTATCTTATGTTATTTATTTTTATCAACTCGTTTCGACCTTATGTCATCGTCAGGATAACATTTCTTGTTAGAGAAATTATTTTTAGAGAGTTTGAAATAATTAGAATAATTTTTAAAGTGTTTGACAGGCCACTATAATCCGGGTAGAGAAGTGTATTAGAAGTAGCGAGTCCATCTGTTCAGTGAAAAAAAAAACTATGGTAAGCTATGCAATCAAAGGCTTTTATTGTCACTGGTATCTAAGCAATGCATTTACCGCTTATCTTCAGACAAAGCACCTTGGAAAAATTACATTAAAATTTATCTTCCGTTATATATAGCTTATTTTTGTGACGTGTTTCCTTTCGTGTGGGCATGATTATACTGTAAGGGCAGTTTCCCTTGTCAGAGAGTTTTGGTAAATCTCCTGTGTCTGGAGACCATATTTTGGTCACGTGACACAGGAACCCAAGGAGGAACCCTCTTCTTCTGATGCACTGAACAAGCCTGGACGTGCTTGTCACCTCTCTCCAGCAGACACCTATGGTGCATGCCAGACGCCACAGACACGACACTGCTCACAGTAAGTTGTTTCCACCTATTTTGTCTATGAATACTACTGTGTATGTTTGGACACTTGTGACATTCTATGGTCTGGGCAACTTCGTTCCCCTATACATGTTGTAATAAAGTCATATAAATGTAACTAATGTGTTTGTCGTTTTCCTAACTGAAATGTTCCGCATTGGGTACTTATCTTTTAAGTAACCCAATGTTTTATAAGAACCAGAGTTAATACTCTGTGAACATCTTATAATACCAATACTACTTTAAATCTTTTTATGGTGGTATCTATATATATAAAAGGAAGTTTTGCTATGTACGTGTCGACGTATAACTCCGAAACGGGAGGTCACTCAGATTCGAAATCTTGCATACACCTTAATTTCCTTCTAACTAAGAAGCACGTCAAATTTGGTTATTGATTTTTTTACTGATTTTTTTTACAATTTTGCAAATCGGTTGATTTTGGTTCAATTAATTAATTATATCCTAAGGGATATGAACCAAATCAACCGATTTGCAAAATTGTCTGTATACCAGCTGCTGCTGATAATAAAATATTGTTCGCTGCCTGCTTTCTATTATAGCTATACCAGCAGTTTAGTTTAATTTTAGTGAACAAAATCACAGTCTAAGCCATTCAGCTCAGAATCTATCGCCTATCTATGGTCCAATCTTTATATATAGTCCGGTCATGGAGTGGACCGGGTACTTTTGTTAGTATCTTATATAGTTGCTTCTTCAGTGCAAGAGTACAAGAAATACTTTTGACTATGTGGACAAGTTCTAGATATTTCCGATTTTGCGTTTAGAAGAAGCTAGTCCTTGTAGGACACACACACACACACACACATTATATATATATATATATATATATATATATATATATATAATTATAACGGAGATGGTGTGTTTTTCTCTTTGTAACCGAAACTATATTACTACTCAAGTCACAATTCCCTTAGTTATTAACATCACATTCTCAATAATTTTATTTTATTTTAACCTTAATTATTAATAAAATTGTTTTACATTATTAATACTGTTAACCATATCTACATACTAACAACATGCAATTATTTATATATACAAGAAAATAGTGGTTTACAGTGTGAATGGGAAGGCTAATTTGCATATTGATATTAAAAAATCGAATTTAATAAATATGTGCCAGTGTTATTGATTTCTAACTGTTTGGTTTTATTTAATGAATATAAGCAAAAATTCTCTTCAATGAATCTCAAATGAAATCCATTAACAAGAAAAAAATAAATGTCATTATTCTTTACTTCCTCTTTTAACTAAATACTTAAATTAGAAAAAATAACAATGAAAGACGAGAGTGATGGAAGAGTAAGTTTCAGTTGTTCTATTTTTCAATTTTACTTCCCTCAGTTTCAAATCTTTATATCTGCATTCTTATTTAGTTTCATTAGCCTTTCTAATTTAATACAATATTTTATTACATTGAAACTTAAATACTTGCATCCAGAGGGTGCATATATTTGCTAGTATATATATATATATATATATATATATATATATATATATATATATATGGTTTCTAGCCGAACGCTCTACCGACTGAGATAACCCGGCCATTATATATATATATATATATATATATATATATATAGGTTCCTAGTTCGATACCAGTCCTCGCCAACTCAGCGTATGAGTAGCACAGGGATCTGTGCGGTAAAGTAAGGAGCTGATGGTAGGTGTGGCGCTCCACCTCAGACGCCAAAACAATCTCCTTGGTCTAGCGCTATTGAAAAGGGGATAGACTCCCTCGCTGACTGGCTGATACCGACTTTAGGCCGCCCCGTCGACTTTACTTTATATATATATATATATATATATATATATATATATATATTATATATATATGGGTATGTGGGTATAGAGTAGATGCGTTATCAATAAAATGCCCATCCACATTCCCGTACACAGATGAAAGACAAGTTGTGTATTCTATGACAACCAAACATACACAAACATGTCCACACCCTGAGAAATAGACGCAAATATTTATTTATACCAAATGACACGTTTTGATATTAGAGATACGATCAGGCGCTTGTATACTTCCCCAGATCTCAATCACAAAAGAGAGACACGTATAACACAAATACACACACACACACACAACACACACACACAGATGTATACTCATTTGTATACGAGGTGAGTTTTTTTTTTTTAAGTTTTTTTTATCGAGACTGAAGCTGTATTTACCAAGATATAAAAAAAAAACAATGAATGAAACTTTAATTTTCTCTAAAATAGTCATCTTCGGATTTGAACGAGTTTTCTGTTGGTCTCAGCTTTTGATTAATTGATTCAACCCTGATTGACAGTCGCTGATGGCCGCAAGGGTAAGGAACATGGAAGTCGAAAATTTTGTCGGGTTTCGATCCCGGCTAGATGAACAAAAAGGAATGATATAAACAGGAATATTTATTTTATGTTGTTTATTTTTCTCAACTAGTTTCGACCTTAGGTCATCGTCAGGAAAAAAATTCTTGTTAGAGAAACTATTTTTAGAGAGTTTGAAATGATTAAAATAATTCTTTAAGTGTTTGACAAGCCACTATAATCCGGGTAGAGAAGTGTATTAGAAGTAGCGAGTCCATCTGTTCAGTGAAAAAAAACTATGGTAAACTATGCAATCAAAGGCTTTTATTGTGACTGGTTTCTAAACTGCTTATTTTCAGACAAAGCACCTTGGAAAAATTACATTAAAATTTATATTCCGTTATATATAGCCTACTTTTGTGGCGTGTTTCCTTTCGTGTGGGCATGATTATACCAATACTTTCTGTTGGTTTCAGCTTTTGATTAATTGGTTGATTGATCGACTGATTTTAATGGCATCTCAGCCCATCGAGGGTTATTTTATGAGGTTATGGAATTGTGTTTTTGGTACGTTATTTAATTGATTTTTCTAAAGAATGTTTATTTATTTATTCAGGTACTATATGATACGTGTCATACTCAGGACATATCTATTTTTATTTAGGAGGGGGACTTCCCTCTTTGCAGGTGATCAGATACTCTGAAGAATTAAAAGATGAACAAAAGAATGAGAATTAAATTCAGGAGGTGTAATGAGAATTTTAATTGGTTGATAAATTTATTGATTAACTTTAATGGCATATAAACCCGTCCATGGTTATTTTATGGCTAGGGGTTAGGGAATCTCGCTCATTGTACAGTAATATTTACATTTTTGGATAGTTATTACTCAAGAGTTTTTTTTTTTCGTTATATGATATCGAATATTCCAATCAAGTACAAATACGTTGTACAGAGTTGTATGGTTTCAAATATTCCCATCTAATACTAATACCGCCGTGTCGGCTGGGGCGTTAGAATGCACCGACTGCACCTCTGCAGAGGGGTAAGACTCCCCTAATTGGGCCACCTGTTGGCCGTGGGTGGTGACCCGTGATGCTTAAGGATAGAGCCCAGGTGGATGAGCAATTCATGACATGCAATATTCCACTTTGGCCCTATCTTGGGCTAGACGGGCGGTCGGAGAGGCTCCCTCCAATCAATCGGCTGGTCACGTCAAGCCCTAGCACCTATATGATTTTCCCAACCCTATTGCCCTTATGGCAAGCCCCAACGCCTTTTTATCATATGGGTGCTAGAAGGCGGTGGCTGCGGGTCTACATGTCCTGGGAATGACGTTAAACTCTATCTGATGGTGAGGTTCCAGTTTTGGAGGTTTGGGGAATGTGGAGCACCCCTTCATCACCATTGCTCCCTGGTCCACTCTGACCCGGAGTGGTAGTATCTGTTAGGGTCCCGTCTATGGGTTAAATAGGAAAATGTATTTATAAAAAAATTGTATTATCCATTAAGAATTGATTTATTTCAAAACTTTATCGGCATTAAATGACCCACTGAGGTTGATATGCCGTAAAACAAAACAAACCAAACCAATCTAATACTAATAACAATATGGCTTCAATTAATCATTTCTATTTAATAAAAGACACTTGTTTTCTCGCAGTTATATGGTTTCGATCACAAATACAGCAGTTCTAGAGAGAGAGCTCAACTCCCCAGCTTGTGTTCTCTACTGAGACAGCGTCGTCTCCGATGGCTGGGTCAGGTTCGCCGAACGGATGATGGACAAATACCGAAGGATACCCTTTATGCAGAGCTTTCGTCTGGTAAGAGACAGATTGGTCGACCCCAGATGCGTTTCAAGGATGTCTGCAAGAACGATCTGAGGTGCTTTGGCATTGCCCCTGAAAATTTGGTTCAGGACCGCCCTTGGTGGCGGCAGGCTCTCTGTAGAGGACTGTTCATGTCTGAAGTCACCCTAGCGCAACACCACGAAGCTAGGAGGTTCAGAAGAAAGCAGCGGCAACAAAGCACCGGTACATCAACATCTTCAGGGACAGGCTTCACATGCGACATCTGTGGTCAAGAATGTTTTTCTAACATTGGAATTTACAGTCACAGGAGGCGCTGTAACTTCAGGGACACACAAACTATGTTATAGTCTTCCGAGACTGAAATGCCAATAAAAAAAAATATTTTTAGAAATAATGGTTTCGAGTAATTAATAATAATCCGTAAAAAATATTCATAGCTTCTATTTACTATTTTTGAGTTTGTTTGAGTTTGAGTTTTGTTTAACGGCATATCAACCTCTGTGGGTCATTTAATGCCAAACTATTTTTGATACAAATAATTTACAGTTATATGCCATTAATATTCCTATCGAATACAAATAATTTTAACACATCTATTTGACCCATAGAATAGATCCTAATAGGTACGACCACTCCGGATCAGAGTGGAGCTGGGAGTAATGGCGACAATTTCTACTACATTTCTATAATAAAACAATAATTTCTATCATAAAATAATTTCTAATTCCTTTCTTTAGCAAAATAATTATCAATATATTTCTACTATAAAATAATGCTGAATACATTTCTATAGTAAAATAATTTTCAATACAAGTAAAAATATTTTCTATATGTAATTTCTAGTACATTTCCATAGTAAGATAATAAATGCTATAATAGAATAATAATTTTCTATACATTTCTATCGTAAAATAATTTCTTATGCATTTCTATAGTAAAAAAAAAAAAAAAATTCCAATATATTCCTATAGTAAAATAATTTCCAGTGTATTTCTCTATATACATTGCTGTGCTGTCGTTCCCTAGGTTATCATAAAGAGGGAATGAAAGGTATAAATCTTAACTGTCATATCACATAGAGACAGCTAGTATTTAATATCATAAACATTAGATTATTTGTTTTATCATTGCGTTTCAAAACACGTGGCACGTTTTTCAACGGCGTTGATTTAATTAAAAAT
This sequence comes from Doryteuthis pealeii, assembly GCA_023376005.1. Classification (NCBI taxonomy): domain Eukaryota; kingdom Metazoa; phylum Mollusca; class Cephalopoda; order Myopsida; family Loliginidae; genus Doryteuthis; species Doryteuthis pealeii. The sequence continues at coordinate 41,933,296 of CM042138.1, forward strand.
ATTTTCCTTCTGCTTATGTGGTTTTTTGCTGTTATCGATGTCATTGTTGTTGTTGTTGTTGTTGTTGTCCAACTTTTTATTTATTTTTTTAATTGTTGTTGTTTTTTTTACCATCTTTTTTTTTGTCACGTTTTTTTGGCTTGTCGCTATTGTAAGGGCTTTGAAGTTGATCGATCTGAATTCCAGTGATTTATTATTACTTGTCAAACGTTGTCCTTATCGATTACGGTCAGTGTCAAAACCTTTTCTCATTAACAGAGAAAAGTGCTGCTGCTGCTGCTGCTGCCGCTGCTACCATCAACGAAGTGACAATACTGTCAATAACTCGCATTACTATGACTATTACTATTATCACTACAATGACTGCTGTTCAGAACACAGATAATAACAAGAAAAAAAACCGAAACAACAACAGACGCCATTTTGGAGCCAAAGTTGAGACGCTATTCACTGTTATAATTTGATGCAGCAAATTGATCCAAGAAACAATAACATGAACAGTGATTTTAAAACCAGCATGTTTGACTGTAAACGAGGGCAATCCCAAAAATAAGGTCTCCGAAGCGCTGGGGGCCCAAGTGTTACATATTAATTGGATCCCTATTATTTTCTAAGGTAGTATAGATATCCTTATGGCGATCAGTACAGCTGATGGCCTTGAGAGTGAGTGACAATGCTTGACCTCACTCTCACCTTGCGTCCTGGGGATGGAACGGAAGTCAATAGAAGCCCTTCCGGTTTAAGGTGTAAGCAACTCAGTTAGTTGCAGTTATAGTTGGAGTTAGGACTTAGAAGCGAAGCTAGTAAGATGTGAGCTCACTGCGTGATTGTCTGATCTGGGGTTCATGAATAAAGTAACATCATTGTAAATCGAAGTCTTGTTGTTATTACTAAAAGCTAACAATAGCACAAGGCTTCTGATAAGGAATGATCCCCAACCGAACCCAGACACGGAATCCCCAGATAAGAAAGACCAGACCTGTAGAAGATATACCAGACCATTAGAAGATATACCCGGCCGGAAGAATAGACCAGAGTAAGACGTAAGAAGTATACAACGTATAGATATTTAGTGCCGTCAAATAAAAAGGCACTACGTAACATATATCTATTTGGTACCGTGACGACGCCGCTACGTTACACAAGGAAACTGTTCGTGCGGCTATTGGCAACAATGCTGTGTTTGTTTTGCAAGACGAGACTATAATAGCTACATACACTCCGTTCAGAGTAATCCAACGAAAACCTGTTTTTAGGGGGTGAGAGGTTAAATTCTACCGTTCATTTTCTCTTTCCTTTGAGTTTTTGTAGTATTAGTTATTCGTTCTTTTTTTTCAGCACTATCGGCAGGGCTTAGAATACGCTAATTCTATTTCCTCCTGTGGAGGGATAAGACCCTCCCCATAAAAAAAGTGTGAACTACATCTGGTGTTGAGGTTCCAGTTCTCGAGCTCTGGATCGCATGGGGTCACCTCTTCATTGCCATTGCTTCTAGGTCCACTCTGACCCGGAGCGGTAGGATGTTTTAGGGTCGCATCTATGGGCCCATTAGATTTGATTGAAAGTTATTTGTATTAGATAGGAATACTTGGTTGCATATAACTGTGTGTTCATTATTAGTGTTAAGTTACTTGAAGCTATAATTGTTGAATAAGGATGAATATTAGTTACCTAAAATTATATAATTGTGCGCATGTAAATGGTTGATATTAAATAGGAATACTTACTTGCGATCTTTTGTGACATCCAGTCGGTAAGATGTAGGAAGAGAAGAGCCCGGAATCACCCCACAGGGATTAGACCGTCGTGAGACAGGTTAGTTTTATCCTACCGATCGGCTCGTGTGTTACGTCGGCCGTGGTCACGGCTATCCCGTCCAGTACGAGAGAAACCGCGGGATCGAAGCAACGGTTCGCGTGCTCGCTCGAACGAGCGGCGGTGCCAAGCTGCCTCCGCGCGATAAACGGCTGAAAGCCTCTAAGCCAGAACCGCGACCGGTGTCGCCACGGTATTACGAAAGGCGTCTCTTTTCGTTCCGCTGGAGCCTGCCATAGCGGTCGTCTGTCGCTAGTAGCGGCGGCTGTTGCGTTCGGCGGGGCGGTTCGCCGTCTCCGTCGGCGTGGCTTGTCGTCGTTGCATACGCGGCGGCGTGCGCGACGGGTCAACCGACTTGACATCCGCGACAGGCGGGATTTTGCCGTCGCCGTCTTGTTTCGAACCCCCCGTGGAGCGTGAGACGAGGGATCGCTCGTAGACCACTTGAGTTCAGGCTCCAAGCATCTGCGCCATTCTCGCTAGTAATATCAACCTGCAAGCATTCCTGCTAACAAAAAACAAAAACTGAATGGCAAAAGGATGAGAGCGATGCTGGAAGTGCTGACAAACAATTGTTGGATGCAGGCTGAGATGTGATCAATTTCGTCCGGGTCAGGGACCCTAACAGGTACTACCACTCCGGATCAGAGTGGACCAGGGAGCAATGGTGATGAAAGGGTGCTCCACATTCCCCAAACCTCCAAACTGGAACCTCACCATCAGATAGAGTTTAACGTCATTCCCAGGACATGTAGACCCGCAGCCACCGCCTTCAAGCACCCATATGATAAAAAGGGGTGGGGCTTGCCATAAGGGCAATAGGGTTGGGAAAATCATATAGGTGCTAGGGCTTGACGTGACCAGCCGATTGATCGGAGGGGGCCTCTCAGACCGCCCGTAGTGGAAAGTGATTGCATGTCATGAACTGCTCATCCACCTGGGCTCTATCCTTAAGCATCACGGGTCGCCACCCACGGCCAACAGGTGGCCCCATTGGGGGAGTCTTACCCCTCTGCAGAGGTGCAGTCGGTGCATTCTAACGCCTCAGCCGACAGGGTGCTTTTTCTTTTGATCATTTACTTATCATCAATACCCCTCCTTCAACATCAGACAGACGTCTTGTAAAACTTTGGAAAACCCTGTATTACTTGATTACTTTTTGCTTCACTGTCCACATATTATTTCCACACATTTTAGAAACCCCACTAGAATACTTGTTCTTGTTCGTTTATATTTTATTTTTTATTTTACACCGGTTATTTTCTCTCGGTGTTAATTTCTTTCTTCTCTTTTAATTGCTTCCCGCACGAAAATGACTTCAGCATTGACGATTATTGAATTGACGTAATTCATTTAGAACAGAATGACTCGTAATAATATCCAGATCATATGCCGACCTTTAATTTAAAGGGGGTTGACCGCCTTGATGAAGCCATTGTGAACTTAAATAGGGGTAAGGAGTTCGGACTCTTTATTGACATCACATTTTAGTGGTTTCAGCAATTTAAAAATATCAAATTCATCAAGGTGGCAACTATAATAACGTATTGAATTATGTTAAGCAGCGACCATGTTCTTGAATCTTAATATATAAACAGATAGATAGGTAGAATTTGATAATATAATATATATTCAAAATATAAGATATATAATATATCCTTGTAACATAATAATATAAATATAATATAATATAATATAATATTATATTATATTATATTATATTATATTATATTATATTATATTTAAAGTAATAGAAATATTATGATTTTTATTTCTATTCTATTATATCTATACATTATATCTGTATAGTATACTTTTTATATTAAGTGTGACATAAATGTGTATATCATATTTATATATTATATTAATATTTTCAATTCACATTTGTATTATATTATATTTATAGTAATAGAAATAATATAATATAATATTATATTTATATCTATAATAATATAATATAATATAATATAATATAATATAATATATAATAATATAATAATATATTATATTATATTTATAGTAATATAAATGTTATGATTTATATTTATATCATATTATATTTATACATTATATTTGTATAGTATATTTTTTATATTAAGTGTGACATAAGTGTGTATATTATATTATATATTATATTAATATTTTCAATTTACATTTCTATTATATTATATTTATAGTAATAGAAATAATATAATATAATATTATATTTATATCTATAATAATATAATATAATATAATATAATATAATATAATATAATATAATATAATAATATATTATATTATATTTATAGTAATAGAAATATTATGATTTCTATTTCTATTCTATTATATTTATACATTATATTTGTATATCATATTTTTATATTGCGTGACATAAGTGTGTATATTATATTCTATATTATATTAATATTTTCAATTTACATTTCTATTCTATTATATTTATAGTAATAGAAATAATATAATGTAATATTATATTATATTCATATTTATAATATAATATAATATAAATATAATATAATATAATATAATAATCCTTAAGACCTATATTATCTGATAATACATAAACAGACTTAAGATAGATAGGCAAAGAAAGAGACAGAGACAGGGGTATAGAGAGAGACAGAGAGATATGAGTAGATGGAGATAGGATTGATTGATTGGTTTTAACGACATGTCAACCCATCCAGGGTTATTTTATGCCAAGCGGTAGGTTGTGATGGATGGTCAAATTTATTGTTACTTCTTTTTTTCAAGGACTTTTATTGATTTTGACAGTAAGTTGTTTTCAGTTGTTTGTTGCTAAGTAGACTGGGAATAAGTTTAAGGGATAAGTTTATAGGGTAAAATTCAAGTTTGTTATAAGCAATAGTTTGGTAGAAAGTTTTTAAACAATTTTTATAAATAATTATTTCTGTTTAACCTATAGATGGGACCCTAACAGTTACTACCATTCCGGGTCAGTGGACCTGGGAGCAATGGTGATGTAGATGGAGATAGACCTACGAATAAATCGATAAATAGATAGATATAAAAAGCTAAGATTAATAGATAGATAGATAGATTGATAGATATGATCAAATTGAGATAGATTGATATGTTACATAATTTATGGGTTGCCAATGAATTATGTACCGTAGTATGTAATGTAAAATAACGATAATAGAAAGATACAGTATAGGTGATTGAAAGAGCTTAACCTTTTGCTGACCTCAAAATTTGAGAAAGTTAGTTTAGAAATCAGTCTTTGCTGGGTGACGGAACGAGACGGACGCAAAATGTCGGTCTGTCCTGTACGAGGCCATTTCTCCGCTCGTTTTTGTCTTGACTTGGGTTGAATAAATAAATACATCTAAAAAGAAGATAACATATTGTGTTCGTTAATGAACACGAATAACGGACCCAGACAAAAAGAAATCCCAATAAACAAGTGGTTTCAGACCGAACAAGAAAGGCGATGAAAGACCAGAAGACGCAAGTAGCCCATCAGTACAGATCCAAGACTAGCACAGTATATTCATACTGAGACAGCTACTCAGTTGTCCAGGAGTAGCAGAGATAAGAATATCATAAAATAAGCCAAGTGTACGTCTACGTACCGGCATCGTGACAAGGAAGCATCTCGATAAGGGGCAGACACCGATGCTCCTGCGGAAATCAGTTTCAACTATAAGGACCAATTGACAGAAGGGGTGGGCTGGATACACATCCTCATGGAAAGACAGGCCGATGATAGCTGTAAGAAGCTTGAGGTAAGTTGACTCGAGCCCTCCATTCTGAAGCGACACACGACGGACGCCATGGAAACATATCCTACATTGAAGTGTGGCATCGCCTGTATGTCATAGATTTCATGTGTGACAGGGTACATAAAAACAAGCTGGTTCCGCGGGCCATCTGCGTGCTCACAACTGCTCACATCTGGACTACTTGTAGAAATGGCCTTCTTCTGTCAAGAAGTGGCAATCACATCACTATACGTCTGCTATGTAACAGATAGACATATTGATAGATATGAACACATTGATATTATCAGTGTAAGACGGACTAGGCATGCAAATTCTGATTTTTTTCAGGTCACTTAATTTTGACCCCCCCCCCTATATTGGGGGCGTAAAATCTCGGCTAGTTGGTCAGTGTTCGATACTAATTACAGTATAGATAAAAAGATAAAAGACCAAAGTTGTGAATAGAAAAAAATTTTTAAGGGGAATATTCTATGAGAAAATAAATACCGTAAATCGGAAAATAAAATGTAAAAAAAAAAATTTTTTTTAATTTTTTTGAGATTTCTTTTTTACTCATTTCGATAATTATTTAATTGGCTATTATTTATAAAATAAAAAAGTATGTATTTTCTGCTTAAAAAGGGAGGGGGGCAAAATTTTCAGTACAGTTTTCAACCAAAAAAATATGGGTGATTGATACTAAAGTAATGTAGCTATTTTAAAAAAATTTAGAATCTAATAACATGACATTTTAAACTTAAAATTTGACTGCTCATATATTAAATGAATTTTATATATTAATTTTTCATAGCAGAAACACTTAATTAAAGTTTTGAAATAAAATGACTGATGCATTATAAAATGTATTAATTGATAAATATATATTGAAAATTTAATTAAAATCGGATAATTCCCTGATTTTTGGTAAATTTCTTTCAATCGCTAATGTGAAATTCATTTTGTAAACACGCCATTTTTAAATAGCATTTTAGGCCGAACGCGATTGAAATTGACAAAAAAAATCGTTTTAAATGTATTAAAATGAATTAAATGTGTAATATTATTTTGCTTTTTTATTGATGGTCATTATGTTTACAATTTAGACAAAAGTTTGACCTTAAATAATCGATTAGCAGACGATTTTTGGGTATCCCTAGCATATACCATTTTGTTGTATGGTCAAAATTTAATTTTTCTGCCTATATTCGGTATAGTGATCCACTGCCTAATTCCCAGTGGATCACATTCCATACCCAGTCGTGCCAATTTTGAATTCCCGTTATGCTAGTTTGCTGCATTCGCATAGTACATGGTTTACAGTCTCATCTCTGTCAACGCTTACCATTTTGTTGGGTCTTATCAATTATTTATTATTATTATTATTATTATGACTCCTTTTGAGTTTTCACATCAGTGTTAGCTGATGGTCTTTCACTGGAGTCTGAGTGACAGCAAGTCTCCTCAGGTCTCCAGGACTCTTCTGAGTATTCTGGCAGATTGCAGCAGTGCAGTGTTCTGAATGGTTTCAATCCTTCCTCTGATATCCAAACTATCCAAGCCCTTTTCCAATCATTTTGGGACTGTTCCAAGTGCACCAACTACAATTGGTATCACTTTCACTTTCATATTCCATAACTTTTTCAGTTCTCTGGCAAGGTCCAGATATTTGTCTATTTTTTCATTTTCCTTCAGCTTCACCCTGTGATCTGCTGGCACTGCAAAATCCACCAGTTGACAAGTTCTTTCTTTTTTGTTTATCAACACTAGGTCTGGCCTTCTTGCTGGGATAAGGTGATCCGTTTTTATCTCAAAGTCCCAGATTATTATTATTATTATTATTGTTATCATTATTATTATTATTATTATTAATAATAATAATAATAATAATAATAATAATAATAATAATCATTTTGAAGAGCCCTTTCTTTCATCTTTTGATTTTTGTCGCTGTCTATTTATTGACATTTGTACTCACCCGTTGGAGAGATAAGAAAGAGTCTAGAATTGATATTTTCGTTACAGGTCGTTTGACGAAAAAAAAAAAAAAAAAAAGAAAAAAAAGAAAAGAAAGGAAAATGGACGATGATCACAAGACAGACAGTTATCTTCACCGAAATCTTAATTACCCGAATTGGCGATGCTTAACAGAAGAAGAAAAAAACAACAACAAAAAACAATAAACAAACAAAACAAGCCGCTAAGGTTTATTATTAGTATCTATGCGATTATTCTACTTGTTTGCATGTGCAACTGTTACGCTTTTTTACCAAAGATCAAAGCGTAGTCTCTGTCCAAGCGCCGACCCTACTCAGCTGGAACCAGTTATGCTTTATGACCGAAGAAACAGCATTAAGCGATGAGAAATTTGTAAAAGCCAGAGAGAGAGAGAGAGAGAGAGAGAGAGAGAGGGGGGGAGGTGGAAAGGTAAATAAGAAAAAGGAAGTAAAAGAATGAATGAAGGTAAGAAAGGTGGTAAAAAGAAGGATAAAGGGTTATGAAGTGGTAAAAAGAAAGAAAGGCGGTAAGAAAAGGAAAGGTAAATGGAAAAAGAAGGGTAAATGGTTATAAAGAAAAGTGGTAAAAAAAGGTTAAATCGAACTTAACGGACCTAAATTCCACCATCGTATGTCACCCCGCCGAAAGAATATTTTATTTAAAAACTTTTACATTTTTTCAGGTCAGTTAACTTTGAACCACGTATCTTTGAGGCGTAACACAGATTCTCAAAGATACGTGGTTTAAAGTTAACTGATCTGAAAAAATGCAAAAGTTTTTAAATAAAATAATTGGTGCATTATATCTTTTATTCATTAATGTATCAACATTGAAAATCTAATTAAATTCGGTTAATTCCCTGATTTTTTGTATTTTTTCTTTCGGTGGGATGACATGGGGGAATTTATGTCCGTTAAGTTCAATTTAACCGAAAGAAAGATGGTAAGAAAATGAAAAGTGGTAAGAAAGAAAGGTGTGTTGACTAGCGAATTGCTTTTCGGTGAAATGCTGGCGATGAATTGTAATACAAATTTTGTTTGAATTTATTTTTTATTCATGTTTGAATTGTGTGAAAATAATTTTTGACAACGGATTGTGGCACAAAATTTATTGTTGAGGAATTGTGGGACACGATTTCTTGGCAAAGGAATTGCTGGCAACGAATTGCTGGCGAAAAATTGCGGGACAGGATTTGTTGGCAATAAGATATTGACAATGATCACGTGTTGTTGACTATGAATTGTGGAACAAGATTTGTTGGCGACGAATTTTGGGGAATATTTTTTGGCAACGAATAGCTGTTGGCAAATTACAGGCGACGAATTATGGGACAAGAATTGTTGGCAACGAATCGTGGTACAACGAATCGTTGGACAAGATTGGTTGGCAACAAGATATTGGTAATAAATTATGGAACAATAATTGTTTTGCAAACAGTTAGAAAGGCTAATGAACTAAATGAGACTGCAGATAAAATGAAAATTGAAACAGAGGGGGTATAATCGAAAAATAGAACGACTGAAAATTACTCTTTCTTCACTCCCATCTTTCATTGCTAAATATTTACCTAATTTAACTATTTAATTAAAATAGGATGTAAAGAATAAAATTAGTTATTTCTTCTTGAGAAGATTTTTTAAAGGTTTGTCCCCGGGATTTTTGTTCGTATTTATCAAGATAAAACCAAACAATTAGAAATCAAAAATACCATGCACATATTTATTAAAAACAATTTTTTAATATCAATATGCATAATTGTCATCTACTCAACTCCTTTGCACGAACAGGATGCGACACTAGATCAATTATTAAAACTGGATTTAACACGTTTTAAGTCAGGGTTTCCCTTTTCCTAGACCGGTAACAATTCCAAGTTTAAAGAGCCCAGTCTATCCTATCATTTACCTTTCTCACGTGTTTTGGCATTATAGGGTCGCCATGTGCATTTTCAATAACACTATCACACAGCGAGCGCCTCAGATAAATTGTTACATATGTACGTATAAGAAAGATTATATAGGTTTATCTGTTGATGAATTGCTAGCAACATATTGTGGAACAATATTTGTTGGCAATGATTTGCTGGTGATAAATTTTAGGACAAGATTTGTTGGCAATTATCTCGTGTAAAAAGATTTGATGGCAGATGAAGTACAGTCGGTGAAATGCTGTCAGCGAATTAAGGGACAAGTTTTGTTGACTATGAATGGACAAGATATCTTGGCAATGAGTTACGTTAGATAAATTTGTTGTATAGCCTTATATACCCTTCTGTCATACTCGGGTATATGAGAGAGAGACAGAGAGAGAGAGGCAGAGACAGAGACAGAGACACAGAGACAGAGACAGAGACAGAGAGAGAGACAGAGACAGAGACAGGGAGACAGAGACAGAGAGACTGAGAGACTGAGAGAGCGATATATATTAGATAAGAGATTGTGGTCTTACTTGGTACTCTGCTAGTTACTTGCTTCTTTTCTATCTTGTCGGCCCGCCATTGTTCTTGGGCTGACTTCTATCTACTGTTAAGGGTTGATTTCTTTCTTGTTTCTTCTTACTTCTTTGGGCTGGACTAAGCTGGTCATTGTCTTGATAATTTACAAACACAAGACCTTGTTTGTTCTTGATCAAGTTTTATTTTCTTATTGGTTCTGTCGCGGTGAGAGATGGATCCTCTCAGAGCTGACAATAACGTCTACACAGTCTGAAAGCTGGCTCGTATCTGAATAACTAACTAAACTATATCACGTGTCTGTCATGGCGCCCAAATCGCGCCTATAAGGGGTCAAGGGTTATTAACAGTCACCGATAATTTTCCATGAGGATTCCTTGATTCTAAATCAACTGACCTGTTAAGTATCTGGCCGCCATCTTGGCCAGTTGTAAAGAACTTAAAGTAAATAAGTAAGTCCCGAGTTATAGAATCCTTTGCTAAGGGAATAAGTCCTGTGATATAGAATCCTTTGGTAAGTCAATAAGTCCTGTGGTATAGAATCCTTTGGTCCGTCATCCAAGAAGATCCAAGTAGTAATGGGCTAAGATTAGAATCAGCCAGCATGAATAATAATATCAGCAGCAGAGCACTGCCAGTGATTGGACAATAGGTTGGTCACGTGCTTATCGGCGAGTCTATAAGTAGAAGTGACCATCTGGCACCCGCCTTATATAAAAAAAAATTCCAATATTCCAGGTTTGTTCACAATTCATGACTTCTCATGAATTGTAACAAATTCATGTGAGAAATTGTGGGACAAAATCGAAAGATTACAATGGCTAATATGCTATGAATATTACTATATTTGTGTTGCTTATCCACCGAATTCTTATTTCTTATGAGTGTCGTCACCTCAGCTAAATAATTGACAATTCTGTTTTTATTATAAAGAAAGGGAAGAAAAAGGACACACTACATAGAAAAAATATTATAAGAAAGAAAGAGTAGGGGAAATATAGAAAGAGGGTCTGAGTGCATGGAATCGATAATGCTAATCTGTTTCAATTGAACATAATCAAAAGAAAATAAAATAAAAAAAGAGTGAGAGTTAAGATTATTATACAGTTACATATTGAACTATTTTGCAATAGTTCTTAAGTAAACGTGTCAAGTGCTGTAATGATTAAGTTATACTGTAGTATATCCACAGGTATTGCTAGTAAAGGTATAAAACTACCATAAAGTTTTAGATTTTTACTAATATTAAACTGGAAGCACAATAAAAAGAATTGGTTATTGTTTGAATTTATAGGCAATACTGAAATACAAAATTATCCTAAAAATAGGTATTAAATAGATATATTAATAAGAATTTGAATAGAAGATGGTGAAGTAAGTATGCAATGTCTTCATATTTTCTAGCAAAGATTAAATAAAAAGTACTTGATAAAAAGGAGTTTAGCTAAACAGATATGAATTGACTCATCTTGTGAAATACATTGGAATTGGCAAAACTGAAAAACACCAACATTTTTTACAATATACAGTATTGAATAAACAAATACAGTAAAAAAAGAAATTATTGTTTATTAGAACTAAATAGGATCATTTTAATTGACTACAATAGAATGGGCCGGGTTAGCTCAGTCGGTAGAGCGTTCGGCTAGAAACCACAAGGTTCCTAGTTCGATACCGGTCCTCGCCAACTCAGCGTTATGAGTAGCACTGGGATTGGTGCGGTAAAGTAAGGAGCTGATGGTAGGTGTGGCGCTCCACCTCAGAGGCTAAAAAACAATCTCCTTGATCTAGCGCTATTGAAAAGGGGATAGACTCCCTCGCTGACTGGCTGATACCGATTTTAGGCCGCCCCGTCGACTTTACTTTTTTTTACAATAGAATGGTGGATTTATTGATTTTTAACGGCTTTTAACATTCTGCTCTGCTATTTAACAATAGCTGGAGGGAGAATTGGATTCATACCTTTCCCAAGGGTATTAGCGCTATGGGAAGTTCAAACAGCTTCAGTCAAGGAATTGAACTCGCGCCGACGAGTCTATTTTCTACGTCTCTAACCATTAGACCACGCGCCTTTTGCAACGATGTAGTCTGTGTATTCTAAGCCCCACTGACTGGGTAAGCAATACTTTTATTTAAAAAAGAATAATTCATCTTTTATTCACTGGAGTTTCTTAATGGTTCGATTGCAAAACGTACACTTAAACGCTATTAGTTACGTCTTCTGCAATGGTTTTCTGAAATATTATTAGCATTACTAATTGTTAATTTGTTATATTAATTAATTTATTATTTTCCTTTAACTAACAAATTTACTTGAAGGGAAAATTAGTAAATTTGAGTCAGGTTCTCCAGAAAAAGAGAGAAATAAGTATTACTTTTATACGTTTTTTCCGAAACTACGAAAGACTGAAGACAAACGCTTTTATCTTTTTTGTCTTCCTATATATATATATATATGTATATATATATATATATATATATATATATATATATATATATAAAGACTACTGTTATTTATCTTATTACATTTTTCATATCTTATAAACACTAACATATATATATATATATATATATGCACACACACACACACACACACACACACACACACACACATATATATATATATATATATATATATATATATATGCATAAGAACGAAAAGGAATAATTATATATACTAGCAAATATATGCACCCTCCGGGTGCAAGTATTAATGTCATAGAATATTATATTAAATTAGAAAGTCTAAAGAAACTAAATAAGAATGCAGATAAACAGATTTGAAACAGAGGTGGGTATAATCGAAAAATATAACAACTGTAGCTTCTTCCATCACCAACGTCTTTCCTTGCTAAACTTTTCTAATTTAACTATTTAGTTAAATTAGGAAGTAAAGAATAAAATTACTGTTATTTCTTTTTGTTAATTGATTTCTTTTAAGATTTATCTTCGAGATTTTTGCTCATATTCATTAAGATAAAATCAAATCATTAGAAATCAACAATACCAAGCACATATTTATTAAAATCAAATTTTAAATATCAATATGCAAATTAGCCTTGCCATTCACACTGTAAACCGCTATTTGTTGTACATATAAATACAATTGCATGTTATTAGTACATAGATATGGCCAGCAGTATTAATAATGAAAAATAATTTTATTAATAGTTGAGGCTTAAATAAAAATGTTTAATGGAGAATGTGATGTATTATAAGATAGTGGCTTCAGTAGTGATATAGTTACGGTTACAGACAAACAAACATATAATCTCAATTATAATAAGATATATATATATATATATATTTATTTATTTTCTCGCAGATACTGGATTTCATTTTCACGGTACAGTCTTTATACCTTGACGAAGGGTGAATGTTCAACCGAAATATCGGAATGAATCGAACCAGGGACAGAACAACAGCTGGATATTGTTTTTTTTTGTTCTGTTTTTTGTTTTTGTTCTGTTTTTGCCATGTTTCATAATATCCCCAACGATCACGAGAATAAAGTTTATATACAATAAATATATATATATATATATATATATATATATACATATATATAAAAGATCTCTTATTATCTTATTACTTTTTTCATTTCTTTACACACACACACGTATATATATGCATAATGACGAAAAGGAAGAAGTATATATATATATATATATATATATATATATATATATATATACATATACCAGTTCA